>CM029120.1:16010000-16610000 GCA_016859345.1 Istiophorus platypterus
GCGTATTCCATGTACTGTATATAGAGCAATAAATGAAAACGTGATAATGATGTTGACTTCGACTTTGAAGATTAGAAATTTGATGCCATCTGATATGTTTCACGATCTTGTTCAATTAACTCAACAATAAGGATTGTGGACTATTAATTATGAGTTCATAGTATTTGCTTAATAGCTTTTGTTGCTTAGTTTTAACAGTACAGTCTCATGTGGAACCATTATTTTCAATGTGTCAGGCTACATATTCTCTGGTACCCCTTATATCCTTTGGAGCTTTATCTTGAGTAGCCATGCTGCTGATTCTCAGTGGTCTTCCTGAGAGAAGCCCCTTTTTCCCCCAAGAGAAACAAACATCTTATGGTGATGACACTTTGGTACAGGGGACCTAAAGCAGTGCAACAAACCAATTACTCTACAGGTACCTTTATGTAAGGCAGTGAAACTATACCAAGAAAATTAGTCAAATGATAATAGCTGTGCTGCAATGACACAGTACTACAAATCCTCAACAAAATATCCCAATCCAAACAAAAGTCTATATTGTCATTCAGAAATTGAAAGCTGGCCAATTCAATTGCTAGATTAAAGTCCATTGAAGAATTGTGCATAGGATAAACTTTGAAAAGAGAAATGAAAAAAAATCTCAAACTAGTGAAAGCCACTGTAACCACACTTTTCCTGTTGCTTCATCCCATCTTACTTATCTTCAGGGTCCTTAAGGAAAATTGCTTAGACATTCAAGGCAGTTATGAATTTCATGGACTTTGCGGTCTTGCAGTGTCTTTAGTTACTGGAACATTTGGTTCCTTGTGGGAAATTTGAACTCTAAAATCTTAAGTGTCTCTTTGCTCTGTTGATACTATGGGCCTCAAGTTGGCATATGCCACTGTACCCCTGACGTTCATCAGTAAAGTGGTGTATCAAATGCGCTGTGTGTAAGTTTTTACCTTCCTAACCCCTTGAAGCTATGTAAACAAATCAAAGAGGAGAGACTCAGCCTATAGCTGGAGTTCTCCAGATTATGCCTGGATCCTGAATTTTTTTGTCTTAAGAGAACTAAAGGTCTAACATGATGCCTAAAAAGGCTCCACCGAGACCTCCAGTACAACAGCCTGAAAGCTGAGCACTGTGTCCTAAGTTATCTGATAAAGCCACGTTGACTCAAGAGAATAATGAAGGTTGTGCTCCATTGCTTTAGCTGGCAACTTGTAGAGCAAAGAGTCGTCTCGGAAAACCAGGGAACCCAAGTTATTTTCCCTCCAGCGGCGACTCTCCGCCTGCGGTCAGATCCAGCTGATTGGATGGGGGAGTGAGGGAGGAGGACCCAACCGCTGGATGCAAAAAGCTCCGGAAACAGCAACAACACCAGGGGCACGGCGAGACCGGAAACCCGGCGCTTCTGCCTTCAAAATTAAACACCGACCGTCTCGCTGGCGGATGATTTAATTATAGTTCATGTTATACGACCACCAGCAGGTAGAATTACTTTAATGGTCTGTTGAAACCCCACAGTCCCAAAGAAGTTAAACTCACCTGTTACTTACAGTTTTCTGTCCTCTAAAGACAAGTTTCATAAATACCGTCGCCTTGGTCTGACTTTTAAAGTATTGAAGTTTTTTTCTGGTTTCAGTTGCTACCGCCGCCCTTTAACTTTGTTTGTTTTTCAGCTGCATTCGCGGTTTTTTAAAGACCATAGCGGGAAATGCGCGCAGCTCTCTGCCTTATTATAGGCGACACATACCCCGTGTGTCCGCGTCCGTTTTCTTCTGAAGGTTTTCTCCCGGATGCCTCGGCTCAGCAGTGCCGCGGGATTGACGCCGTCAGCCTCCCGCAAGTGAGCGAAAGCTCCGGGGGCCGAGGCAATTAGAAAAGCGGTGCCATCCCCGGATCATACAGGAGTTGGATCGGCGACGGTGTTTCCTCGGGCCCATGTTTTTTTTATTTATCCCGTCGGATAAAATGCTGCGTGGGTGACTGCAAAGCGCACACACACCCCCTCCTCCTCCTCCTGCCCCCCATCACCACCACCACCACCACCCAAAACACACCCGAGGAGGAGAATCTCCAAGTGTATATTGATGGAGTAAAAACCAGGTAAGGAATCACGCCTCAGCCTATATGGGATCTATAATGGTGCAACAGTGTGCCGAGTTCGACACGTAGCGGTTGTGCATGTTTTTGTTTTTGTTTTTGTTTTTGTTTTTGTTTTTCCTGGCCACTGTGAGGTGACCGGTCCAGCTACGTGCGCGAGTATGTCTGGGGAAGAAATCGCAGCTCAGAGTAACGTTGTTGTGTCGATGTCTCATGTCGTCTTTAATCACAGTGTGGCGATAAACAGAACGACGGACTGGCAAAGTGACGGTGGCACAGCCTGTCGATCCATCTGTTCCCTCTAAACCTTCTTACTTGAGACACAATGAAGGAGGCTTGTGGTTGGTCACAAAAAAAAAGACCCTGCGTTGCAAAAAATCCACCTGAATTGAGGATTGCAGACCGAATGGGCTGCAACCTGTATTTTAGTGAAATCAGTCTAATAATAGCAGGGGAAATCAGTGTGGGAATAACGGAAACTTCACTACAACACAGGAATACTGTGTTTGTAGACTTCACAGGCATGTCGGTCACTCCCTTACATACCAAAGAGGGAGGATAGGAGGTTAGGATGTGAGTTAAATGAGGAGCAGATGTTTGGGGTCATTTGTCGAAATGAACAAGCTGCAAATAATGTAGAAGGTTTTAAAGTGTAGGTAAAGCTTGGGTAATTATCTATTACTCAAGCGTCAAGCAACACATGATCCATACGCTAACATATGTTCCAGGTGCAACAAGACAATTGTCATTTCAGTGCTCAGAGGGTTATCTAATGTCCCAGTAAATATCCTCATCTCATATCTCCTTATTAGATCTGGTATATCAGTGGTAGGAAAACAAAATGAGTTGAAAAATGTAAATAAACACGAGATTTAACTAATTCCCAGTAAATCTGTTAGTCCCTTAGTGCTGACGTACAGAGTACATTTTGTAGGGAAAAAAAATAGTATTTCCCTGTATAAGATTTGCAAATGTGTCAGAGGAAATAATTCAGTTGAGATGTTCCTGCATGTTCTCAAGAGTTGAGGCTGTACAGTAGGAGTGGGCTGCTGTGTGGGCAGCTTAAGCAAAGGACAGATGAGTAGGCTGGTCCTGTGTGCAGTGAATCAGCCTGCTATTAGTGGTACATGTGGGAGCAAGGTCGGCAAATGAAAGTTACTTATATTTGAGGAGCGCACAAAGGAATTTGCAAATGTTCTTTCCCCCATTGCTGTTGATGTTTTCACATGGCTTGACATGTAACCCAGATGTTTGTATGTGAAAAGAACATCTCTCTTCTTCGGATAAAATGAGGATCTTCAGGAGTCAAAATTAATTTTTCAAAAGAGGAACATGAGTCATCACACTAGCGTGTTTTATCATGTGCAGAGTTTCCTGTTCCGGGAAAGTCCTTTCCTTCCCTCTGACAAATTCCTAAGGCATCCTTGAGAGTACAGCTTACAGCACACATCACAGAAACAAACCAGCCTCCTTTGAGTGTCTTAGTCTGTTAACTGTTGCTTTACATGAAAAAGAATCCATTTACCAGAACTCAGTGGTTTTCATTGAACCCCAGTGCCTTCTCAAATGTTAACTTTAAAAATTCCCCAGATGACAAGCTCCAACTTGCGGTTTT
Source organism: Istiophorus platypterus (assembly GCA_016859345.1). Lineage (NCBI taxonomy): Eukaryota > Metazoa > Chordata > Actinopteri > Istiophoriformes > Istiophoridae > Istiophorus > Istiophorus platypterus. The sequence goes on from CM029120.1 coordinate 16,013,707, forward strand.
TATTCCCTGCCCACACTGAACATGACAAAACAGTGTATTCCTGAATCAGAAAGTGTCTAAGCATTTGTTGGGCATAATGCTTCTTAGGATGAAAGGGGGGCAGGGAGACTCCCATCCATTTTGTGGCTAATGAACACAGCTCTTTTAAGAGTACTGAGAAGGCCTATTGTAAAACCACCATTGTCTGCCTGCCTGCTACCACGGTGACACATTCACACTGGTAGCGGGACTGAAATGCTGCAGTCTGAGCTGACAAATGCCTTGCCAGAATATGTGAGAAGAAAAGCCTCATTTTGCCTTGATTCTACTGAGTAAATAGAAATCCAATTCGTCAGATTTTTCAAAAATCATACTTTTGTTCCCTGTGAATTACCTTCCAAAAGTGAGAGATGCAAGACATTTGCAGGCAGCTTGTAACTGTGTTTTCAGTTTACAGAGCTCTTAGTATCTTAAATGAAAATGAGGCAGTGAAAAAGGATTTTTCCCAAGCATAGTAGTTCATTGTCTAGATGACAAAAGTTATGATTCCCTTTGGTGTGGGTCACCTAACAACCTCTCTGCTGAGATTTGTGTTTGTACGTGCTCATCACTCAATGTCTGTTCTGTATAACTTATCCTCACCTCATGTGAAATCAAAAACAGGAGACAGAAGAAGAAGCAGTACTCACACTGTTTATTTATGCTGGACCACCTAATATCACAACTGCAGAATAGAGAGTATTTTTAGACATTTAGAGAAAATCATCCCCTTTTTTGGTCTGAACCTTAGCCTGTTGATTTTATTAGACTGTGGGAATTTGGTTGGACTTATTACATACAATGCAGGGTGTCATTTTTAGAAGCTCTGGGGTTATTCAGTTAGTACAAAAGGGGACTTTGCTCCGGGGATATGCAAGGAATGGGCACTTGTGGGATCATTGTGTGCTTTCATGTTGATGTCAGATATGTTGTTTATGATGTTTGTGAAATGTTCTCTCTCTGCAGTCATTACTATGTATTCACAATTGTGCCTTGTCAATGTGCACATTATCCATTGTTTATATGCCAGTAATGAGCTTGAAATACATTTATTTATGTCCTAAATTACGATACACACCGCTCAGACAACACTGAGCCTGGCTTTGTGCAGAGTTTTGATGAGCTGACAGCGAGTCTCTTCTCTTTTCAAGCAGGATTAAGTTGGAATGTTTGGCAACGCTGGCGATGACTGGACTGCTGACATATCATTTACTTATCCACAAACTGCAGAGCTATCATGTCCGATTCTGTTTTGCTTCCTGACAAGGCCATGTAATGGCCTGCTTCCTGTGCTCTGGATAGCACTGACAACACTGTATACTGGACAAAAAAATAAATAAATAAATGAGATATCGGCGCAAACAGACACCATCTGAAGCCCGAAATATGTAGTTTGGGTTTGTTTTGGTTTTTTTTGTTTTTTTTTTTAAATGACAGTTGCTTGAAATGATCTATTTTTATCCGCACCAACAACACTTTTTCCCTTCTTTCCTCCACAGTCCTACCAGCCATCATGTCAGGGAAGTCAGATGGGAAAAAGAAGTGGGCTGCAGTCAGGGATCGCCTCGGCTCCTCGCAGGACTCCGATACCCAGCAGGAGGCCAACCTGGAGAGTGCTGATCCAGAGCTGTGCATCAGACTGCTTCAAGTTCCCACTGTAGTCAACTATTCGGGCTTGAAGCGCCGCTTGGAAGGCAGCAACCAAACATGGATGGTCCAGTTCTTAGAGCTAAGTGGGTTGGATCTGCTCCTGGAGGCCCTGGACCGGCTCTCGGGGCGTGGATGTTCTCGCATTGCCGATGCTCTCTTGCAGCTCACCTGCGTCAGCTGCGTCCGGGCAGTCATGAACTCCTCGGCAGGGATCCACTTCATTATAGAGAACGAGGGATACATTCGAAAGCTCTCACAAGGTTAACTACACTTGCATCTGGCTTGTGATTTTGTGAAACACTGACACATATGGTACATTGTTCTTCACATAATTCATGCTCATCTGGTTTAGGCTCAGGTTAGTGTTGCTTATGAAAAGAGTGTCCCAGATGATTCAGATAATAAATTTTCAAGAGATAAATTGGAAATTTAGATGTTTAAGGACCTGAGGCACCCCTGACATCTTACATATCATATTGTTCTAACATTTGTAATATTACATTAAATTGGTCACTTTACTCAATTGTTCTGACTCCCTCACTGAACTGAATTTCCCAGTCATGCATTCAGCTTTTCATACAGAGATGAATCATTAAAGTTGCTTTGGGACATCCCTAAAAATGCACTTTCACAGTGTTGTGAATATTGGATTTCCCCACTTCAACACAGGGGGCAAAGTTCAGGACAAGTTGCAGAAAAGGCGATATAAACAAAGCATCTTGCTTGGGTATAGACACAAGGAGGGTAGAGCAGAGAGGGGAGCTTTGTTTAAGAGAAACAGATGAGGGAATTCTACCTGTACTGATATGTGTGATCATGTTGCTCCACAGCCTTGGACACTTCAAACACCATGGTGAAGAAGCAGGTGTTTGAGCTACTTGCAGCCCTCAGCATGTTCTCTCTAGATGGACATTGCCTGGCTCTGGATGCCCTTGACCATTACAAGGCAAGTAGATGAACATGTGAAAGAGTCATTTTTTGGTCAAGCTGTTGAATTTACCTCACATTGTCTTATCAGTTTGAATGATAAATCTCTTAACAATGCCCTCTAGTGGCAAGTTTTGTGTACTATCAAAATCTTCCTTGATACTGTGTTGATTATATCCACTAACCTTGAGTTTCCTTTTCAGGGCGTGAAGACACAGCAGTATCGCTTCAGTGTGATCATGAACGAGCTGCAGGCAACAGATAACGTCCCTTACATGGTCACACTCCTCAGCGTCATCAATGCCCTCATCTTCGGAACAGATGACCTCAGGCAGAGAGATAAGATGAGAAAGGAGTTTATTGGTGGGTTTTCTATCAGGCTGCTACTTCACAATGAATAAGGAACCTGGAGTCAGATCATGAGCGGGGACACACTGTGGTAAATTCTTAGCGCAACAGTGTTTCCCCCCTGTGCTGGAAGTGAAAGCAGGAGGGAAAGCAGGCCATCCGCAGGAGCTCTGTTACAAATATCTCTGTCACTGGGTCTGTCTAAGAATAGGTCTAATGGCCTCCTTCTCAGTTTGACAAAATGCCCCGAGAACTAAGCAAACCTCTAGTGTAAAAAGCATTGTGTCTACTCATGCATTTTACAGCATAAATGGTTACTACTGAAAGTTTCAGTTTAAAGAAAATGTCATCACTCTTACACTGATTAAATCACACTATCAGACTTTGGTGATATGCCATTGGAATGAAACTCACTAGCCATGCATCCATGTGTTTTCTATAGGAAAGTCACCCCCTTTGCAGCCAATGGAGTCTCAGTACTAAGGCTAGTACTAACCTTAGGCTGATGGGAACACCCAGACTTGAACCCAGTACTTCTGTTCTTTGAGGCACACGAGTTAACCACTGAGCCACCAAGTTGCTCGAAAAGCACTGCACTTGAGATACCTTGACAAATACAGTACATCATGGTCACAGCTATATAAACCTCTTGCATTCATTAGCACACCCTCCACCACCTTGGAAACAATCACACATCTGATTGGCCACTCCTCTTTTGTGATTGCTCACCTGTGAAAAACTAACATTTGCCACTGTGAAGAGATGTGTGACCCCTTTTTAGTACAAACCTTCTTAAAAACTGATAATTGAGTGTTGTGATACTCAGACCTGTGTTTTATTGTTTTATTGTCTTGAAGGGCTTCAGTTACTTGATATTCTGCCAAAGCTGAGGTGAGCCTTCTTTCTGTTGTTCACATTTTTTCTTAAGTTTTAAATCAGCTATTATACAATAAATTACATTTTGAGTTTTTGAGGATAAAGTCAATGATCACTGCAAGTAGATAGATGCTTTTAGGAAAAGATATATGAAATTTGTTCCCATTAATGTAATTTGAGCAGAGGTCTTTGTCATTTATGCCAGGTAATATGCCAGTATTTAATGAAAATGGCATTTCAATTCGATGTGTCCCTGTCAGTGATCTATGTGTCTGTGTCATGCAGGGAGCAGGAAGATGAAGACTTGATAATTCAGTGTGAAGCTTTTGAAGAGGCAATGGCTGAAGATGAGGAGGAGCTGCTGCGGGTGTATGGGGGCATTGACATGAGTAATCACCTAGAGGTCTTCACTACACTCTTCAACAAGGTGAGAACAAACTGTCTGACCGACTTTATTTTCTCCAACTACAACTGAATGGACAAATATTTAATCAGATATCCCACAATAGAAAATTTTTTCCTGGATTAAGTTTTTGTCGCACTGGCACACATTATTAGACTTCGGTATGTAAACATTACAAGTCTTCCTAATTTGTCCGTACGTATGGGTTCATGTGTGTGCAGGTGAGCAGCTCTCCAGCCTCTCTTCAGCTGCTGTCCATCCTACAGACATTGCTGGTGCTGGGGCCAAGCCGCTCTGACATCTGGCTGGCTCTGGAGGCCGTCACTAACAGAGCCATACTGCTAGCCCAGGACTGTGAGTCAGCACTGAAGCAACAATACTTTCACTATAAGTCAACACTCTGAAGAGGCTAATGGCCTCCTGTGTCTGATTATTGTGTGAAAGGGGAGGGATTTTTGAGGAAACTGGATCATAGCAATGCAGTAGAGGTTGCTGTGCATAGTTGGTCGGCAGGAATTCTGGAGACATTTGTTTTTGTTAGGGAAGTAGTTTCACCTGCGGGTTGTCTGTGTTTGTGTTCCAGCCCAGATTGAGTCCAGTGAGAAGATCATGCAGCGGCTGATGTTCTCCAAAGGCAGGAGTTGTGAAGGTCTTAATGAAGTGGACGGGCAGCTAGTCAGACTGGATAAGGCTGTGCAGACTGATTTGAACAAAGAGAAGCCTGACAAAATCATAGAGTCCTCTCAGAACCCACTCTGTGCTTCTCCTCCACCCCCACCACCACCGCCACCACCACCACCTCCTCTACTCTCGGGCGAGACTGGGCCCATGCTCGAATCTTCTAACCAGTGTGCACCCCCACCTCCACCACCACCTCCTCCTCCTCCACCACCGCTATCAAAAGGGTTTGGTGGTCCTCCGCCGCCTCCTCCTTTACCTGGCATGCCACCGCCGCCACCACCACCACCACTCCCCTGCATACCAGGAATGCCTACTCCCCCACCTCCGCCAGCCCTACCAGGGATGGGCAACGGACCACCACCACCACCTCCGTTGCCTGGCATGCCACTTCCTCCTCCCCTTGGCATGATAATGGCTCAAAGTAGCCAGTCTCTGGGATGCAGTGCACTCACAAAGACAAACCGATGTCCCACCCTGAGAATGAAAAAACTCAACTGGCAGAAACTCCGCACTGTTACTGGTGAGTGGATAAAATATTCTTGTGGATGTTTGAATAATTTTATGCACTCTGCCCCAGGTGAATGTAATTTCAATGAGTGTCAAGCCGTAATTGATATATGCTAGGACTTGTAGGTAAAGTCAGTTTTGCCTCCATATATAATACCAGTCCATCTAAATAGTGGTGGATTGGGATGTACCATTGATATAAACAGTTCTGTCTTAAATCTAAACAGACAAATGTTTCATAATTGGGTGTGGCACAGGATTCCCCTGAGTTTTAAGAGAAGACGGAACAGCGTTTTCAAAATGAGTTTCAGTCATGCTGAGGTGTTGATACAAAACACACATTAGTCACATGAGCCCATGACAGGCTGCTTTCTTCCTCCACACACGCAGATGGTCACTCCATGTGGGCCTCGGTTCAGAAAGAGCCGCCTCCTCGGGAGCCGGACTACAGCAGTATCGAGCAGCTGTTCTGTCTCCCGGTGACCGAGCACAAAGACAAGGGGGCAGCTGCTCCTGTCAAGAAGGAGCCTAAAGAGGTGTGCTAGGTCAACTCTTGACACTGCTCCTCAGAGCAGTAGCACTCAGAACAAACATACCTGATATCAAAGCTGAATAATCAATATGCCTCTCTGCCACCTCCTTTTTTTTTTTTCCCAATAGATTACATTCATTGATCCGAAGAAAAACTTGAATTTGAATATATTTCTGAAGCAGTTCAAGTGGTAAGATAACACATTATTTTGATGGGGGGGGGGGCTTGTTTGGGCTTGTTTACCGCTCAATATTTTTACATTTTCTCTGCAGCACAAATGAGGATTTTGTAGCCATGATCCAGAACGGGGACCGAACTAGGTTTGATGTAGAGGTGCTAAAACAGCTCCTAAAGCTTCTACCAGAGAAGCATGAGGTGCGTTCTTATAACACTTCAGAAGTCTTAACTGTATAAAAGGTGATGCACTCTTATCTGTCAAGTGAGGGTGTGCTTAAATACAACATTGCATGTCTGATTCTTGGGCCTAGATTGAAAATTTAAAGTCCTTCCAAGGAGAGAGAGACAAGTTGGCGAATGTTGACCGCTTCTACACCTCCCTCCTCACTGTGCCATGGTAACTTTCATCTCCAATTCCCCTTTTTATTAATTGAGTGTGCTGCAAACCAGATGTTCTCAATCCAATTTACCCAGCAAGGTTTGGCTCTGTGCATAGCTCGCTCTTTCGCTTGTCTCTGCAGTTATCAGTTGAGGATTGAGTGCATGTTGTTGTGCGAGGAGACTTCATCAGTGCTGGACATGCTCAAACCTAAAGTCAAGCTGGTGGAGGAGGCCTGCCAGTGTAAGTAAAGCAAATGTTTCCAGCTGTGTTTTGCAGAAATGACTCATTTTATTTATTAATCACTAATTTTACAATAAGATTAACAATATGTAACTGTTTTCTCAGCTCTCAAAGCAAGCACGTTAATGCCCAGTTTCTGCAGGCTCATCCTTGACGTGGGAAATTTTCTAAACTATGTAAGAACCTCTTCTCATTTATATTTTACCTAAGCTGACATTTAGACAGAGCCTGCATTTTTAATCATCGGTCTACTTCCAGGGAAGTCACACAGGGAACGCAGAGGGGTTTAAGATCAGCTCTCTGCTCAAGCTCACTGAGACCAAGGCCAACAAGAGCCGCATTACGCTGCTTCATCACATCCTGGAGGTGCACAGTCTGGTTCACAGCTTCCATTACCCCCCCCCCCCCCAAATGAACCTTTTTTTTTTAATTACCCCACTGTGTGGCTTGTTTTCCAAAGGAAGCAGAGGCAAACCACCCGGAGCTGTTGGCGCTGCCAGACGATATAGAAATCTGTGAAAAAGCAGCAGGGTACAGAGAACTTTCACAACCACAAGCTCATTTTCTTCATGATCTGTAACCGATGCATTAACAAAAGGTTTTATACATTGTCCTCAGAGTTAATCTGGACTCTGTTCAGTCGGAAGCCAGTGCCTTACTAAAACGACTGAGCGAGACAGCCAAGAAGGTCTCCAAATCTGTGGAAGAGGTGAAGGAGCAATACACAAAAGTTCTTGACGTAAGATAATCATCTTTGCTTTTGCCTACAAAAAGAACCAAAATAGATGACTTGATACTCCTTGGTGGCTGGATTCACATCCTAAATGCCTTCCTACTCTCTGTTCCAGGGAAATCTGGAGGTGTGTCGAGCTTTAAGTGAACGGTTCGCACTGATCGACAAGCAGAGGAGTGAGCTAGCTGTCTATTTATGTGAGGATGCTAATCAGCTGTCCCTTGAGGAACTCTTTGGAACATTGAGGACTTTTCGAGAACTTTTCATCAAGGCACTGAAGGTCAGGGACGATGATTTGTTGGTGTTGGTCATTTTGACTATGCACATATCTATGCGTATATTTACTGCATTGTCAAGTCTTGTGTATGGGAGTTCTGTTTTTACTGTGGATCATTATACTGTGAAAAGCTAAAAAATGTTAATATTTCCCTGTCTAAAAGATACATAGACAAATTGATAAGTGCATCTTGTACTTGGCATGAGTGATGTCTTTTCTTTCATAATAACAGGAAAACAAAACCAGGAAAGAGCAGGCAGCCAAGGCTGAGAAGAGAAAGAGGCAGCTGGCAGAGGAAGAATCCAAGAGACAGAAGGGAGAGAATGGAAAAATAAGTAAGTTGCCCTCCTATCTTTTATGTACTAGAAATTTCTCAAGATCCCCAAGATTAACTGAATAGCATGTGTTTAAGCCCTCATCTTTTATTTCTTTTACCAGTCAAGAAAGGAATTGTCCCACAGAACGATGGCTGCATCATCGACCACCTCCTGGCAGATATCAGGAAAGGTTTCAGCCTAAGAAAGACCAGGCCAAGGTGCGATTTGGAAAGCCTCCCTTCTAGTGAAATGCGTAGCGATACCTGCCCACCTGGTAAGGACAAGAGACTGTGGCCCCCATCTGCAGTTCCCAGCGCCGCTCCTGAGCCACTTAACTGCAAGCCACAACACAGCCTTGCTGCTTTCAGCTAGGCTCTTTTTATTTGTACTTTAACACCATTCACGTCTCTCTAAACTAGTTCCATCGCTTTGCTGCTTTGTTGAGCTACATTAGCTTTTGTTTACATTAGCTTTTGTTTACAAGCCTTTTACTGTCATGCATTCCTGCTCACTCAAAAAAAAAAAAAAATATCAATGCTGCCACCTTCTCCCACTCAGGATCAGGTGTGAAGCCTGCAGACGAAGAAGCCGCACCTACCAAATCTCAGGCAGAGGGTCACCAGGCCAGCACAGGCGAAGTGAACGGTTTCATCAGCCCTTCAGAAGAGACTCCCCCGGCACAGCTCAATGCCGTGTCAGACAGACCAGCTGTACCTCTCAACACACTCCTACAAGAGCCAGCTATGACGACACAGGCACCTCTGGAAAGACCTGTGTCACTGCAGGAGGGCCAGAACCCACAGACACCTGCAGTACCAACTCTAGATATTACACAGCCTCTGCCTGAGGTTGAAGGGGAACATCAACCATGTCTCGCCACAAATGGCTCTTCATTAGATTCAGCTGAGACCAGTGTCCTCAGCCCATCCTCCCTCTCAGATTCTGACTTGCTCGAGGCCATGTTGGATTGTACTTCCAGCCTGGTACCTGAGAAGCTTATGCCTGAGCAGCCAGTGAAACTTAATGTGAATGTTCAGATCAAGGAAAGTCCTTTACCTAATACAGATAGTAAGGTGACCCAGAGTAGTGAAAGCAGTCCAGTGGAGGATGTGAAAGGTGAAACGAATAATGAGGTAAACTATTTAACCGAGTCTGTAGACCAAGAGAAGTGCAAAGAAGAGCAGGAATCCATCATAGAAAGAACGCACAGCCAAGATGAGGTTGTGAGTCAGGAGCATTTGGAGCCTAAACGCAGCGTGGACACACCTGGTGAGGGTTCATCTGACGTCCCAGATGGACTGGTACCAGAAGATCTGCCTGAACAAAAACAGCCGAGCCTCTTTAAAAGGAACAAAAAGAAGAGTAATCAAGGTAATCTATCCATTAACTTAAATAAACATAATGTTTGGAATACTAGTCTCTCGACATGTCTGACAGGGAAATCCTTAATTTTTCTGTTTTTATTGCATTTTGCATTTTATATTATGTATGGGCTATTTTAGTATATGTTCATAACTTTTTTTTTCTTTTTTTGCATATATTAAAGAGTATGAATGGCAGGGTATAGCACTTGATTTGCATATTTATCACTGAATGGATTTAAAACTGGTCGGTTTATTTGAATGCTCTGTTTTCCGTTCTGACCCCTGAAACACAAGGTAACAGTGGAAAAGGACACACTAAACATAAAAAAGGATGTGTGTTGCAGTGAGGTAGGTCAAATTGATGGGATGGCAAACTGTAAGCAGGACCATCATCCTAATGAACGCAATCACTGTCAAAGCTTCGTCTCAAATAACATGTCATTTGTCGATCTAACTGGAATTTAGACTTCATCTGTCTGTGTTGTCCAGCTTTTAACCCTTGCTCTAACACACAGCCATCTGAGTGGTTATCAAACCAAAATCTTAAGTCTTTGACCCAATGCACGTGTCTTGAGTCAATTCTAACGTCCATCCAAGCTGGTGAACAATAATCCTAAAACTACTATGATGTAAGTCTTCTTTAACCAGTGGTTAAGTAATCTAACACCAGTCCTCTGACCTCAAGCGGCTTTGCAGTTCGTGACATCATTGTGGACTTACTTCATGAAAGGGTCGTTTGAGTTTTTTTGTGTCTTCTCCTTCCATATTTACTTGTTCATTCCCTGAATCTGCAACTGGGATTGTTTGTTTTTTGTTTTTTTAAACCTCTAACAACACACTCGTGTGCTTCCTGTAAAGTGTGCTTTGTTGATCTGACTTTGAATGATACTTTGTGTTGTAAATGCATTAAAAATGTTTTTAAAATGTTTTTAAAACTTAAAAAAAAAAAAAATCTGAACATTTTAAAGCAGCTGTAGTGGTGTTTGCACACCAAAGAACAATGTGAATGACTTTTCTGCGGAGCTGTTGAGGCAACACTATTTTAGTTTCAAATATAATAATTTTAAATAAAATACTTCAATATCTTTAGATATATTTGATTCTATCTATTCATTTTAGCCTTTGTTTCCCTAGGTGATTCCAGAAAAAGAAAATCAAGAGGAAGAAGAAAATGTTAATTTCACAGGAGCTCTGAACGTGAAGGACTGTGGTCGTCTTTATTTTAGGAGACAACATGAATTTTGACTCCTTCAAAAGGATGCAGAGGTCTTCCTTTTGCAATGATTAGTTTTTCAGGCCAAGAAGGGTAAACGCATCTAAGGCTATGTAAACATGTCACTTTATGTAAATTAATTTCAATTTTTGTGTATATTAGTGGTTTTGAATCAGAACTATTCAAAAAAAAAAGAGTTGAATATGCTTTGTTTTGTATAATTGTTGTAATATGCATTGGATGTGTTAAGCGATTATAACCTCTGTTTACCTTTCAGCACCTGAAAACAAAGATGCAGTGTTTGGTGCGGGATATTTAATATAACACATCAAAATGAAATTGCTTGGAATAACGTCTTAATTTCTTTATATATTATTCAAATTATCTCTAACAAGAAATATAAGGACAGCATATAATGGATTGTATCTTTTAATGTTGAATATATTTTAATAAACTGAATTTACTGTGTAGTTGTTTGTTTCTGTAAACCTGGTAACACGGTGGCAGTGGGCAACAAATTCAATTAGAAAAGCGCTATTATACAGGATATTCGCACTGAAAGTTATAACAGGCTTTTCATAGCTGAATCTACGCTCACACATCCCGGTGCCCGCTGTTTGAAGGCTGTTCTGTCAGCGCTCCAACAACCTTGGAGACAACTCGCCTCGGCTCGGCGACGTGCACTTCCGTGCGTCTGGCTCTGACATCATCGGCTATGAAGTTACAGATATGGCAATGCCACTCTTGGAGACGGTTCAGTCGCATTGAGACGGACAGACCAGAGCCGCCACCGTCCGATCATGTCGCTCACCTGGTCGGCCAAAGACCACAAGAACACGAGTCAGCCCCCGGCGACCGGACAGAAGCGACCGCGCAACGACGCGGGGAACAAAGCAACGGTTGTGCTCGGTGCGCAATGGGGAGATGAGGGCAAAGGGAAGGTCGTCGACTTATTGGCGACCGAAGCCGATGTCGTCTGCAGATGTCAGGTAAATGTTTCAGTGCGTGGTTTGGGCCAAGCTTTCCTTGCGTGATTGACGAAGGCGATTTTTTTTGTACGAATCCATTAGCTTTGGCGGAACATGTCAGTAACCGGCGGCCTGGTAGAGCGCAACAGGTGCTCGCGGTGGAAACACTCGCACCCCTTTGATTTGGGCAATACTTAACATAACTATATATATATATATATGTATATATGTGTATATGTATTAGCTTGGAGACCTTTTTGACTATTACAAGAAGCCACAGCCCGTATCTCAAAACGTTTCTGCAGATACAGAACTCCAAGCGCAATTTTTATCATTGTATATCGTATGTTGCATTAAGAAGTACAGCATATAAGGCTTAATGCTCTGTGCCCGCTCCTGATTCTGGTGGGAAGTTGCCGTGCTTGATCGCAGAGACATTATAGAAAAAAAATATTTGGTGCGAGATGCAGTGAGTTGACAATAAAAACTACCCCAGACAGGTCAGATTCTTGCAGAAGAAACATAACACTGGTCAGAAATCAGAGGTCATTCCAGAACTGGGACACACAGTGAAACCTGCCAACAGTTGCTGTGTTTTACTTGCTCCACTGACAGGACTAGCACCCCCTGCTCTGGAGGCTTGAGAGCCCCACCCACTGGGTTAGACCTAGGTCATGTTCTCAGGGTGGGCTGATATGTGAGAAGGCCAGCTCTTAGCCAGGGGGAGCGGAGTAGAGGATCCACCAGCACCAGCCCAGTCCGTTAAGATTGTTGCTGGAAAAGTTCGGAGAGGTTGGCTCATGACCGTCTAGTGAAAAGAAGACAAGACATGTGCACGTGACTGAGCCGTCTCTGGGGCCCCTGGCTATTAACAACATGCTGTATATGATTATATCGTCCCCCGACGCTATCACATGGTCATAGTATGTTTGCTGCTTTGATTTATAGGGAGGCAACAATGCAGGACACACAGTGGTAGTGGATGGCAAGGAGTACGACTTCCACCTCCTACCCAGTGGAATCATTAACCCCAAAAGCACATCACTCATTGGTAAAGGCTTCAGTCTTAAGTCTTTATAGAGAGAACATCATTCAAATTATTCGTCTAATTGAGTCTACTGTCAACTCTTCCTTTGCTCTTATAGGTAATGGAGTGGTCATACATCTACCTGGCCTGTTTGAGGAAGGGGATAAAAACGAGAAGAAAGGTGTTTTAAGGAAAAATACACTTTACACATAATGCACTAATGTAAATTTAAATCAGCGTGTACTCACATAAATGTGATTTCCGTTCTCTCACCAGGTCTGAAAGGTTGGGAGAAGAGACTAATTGTCTCAGACAGAGCTCACCTTGGTATGTACAGTTAATGTAATTGTTTATAGAGGTTTACTTTATTCAAATATGTTCACCCTGTATAAATCAGATACTTTTTTAAGGGTGGGGAGGTTGCATTTCGTTGATTTGTTCGCTGTCTCCACAGTGTTTGATTTCCACCAGGTTGTCGATGGCTTGCAGGAAACTGAACGACAAGCACAGGAAGGAAAGAAGTAAGGTTGAGGAAGGTGACGGTGGTAGGAGAGGGCTCAGAATGGGCCAGAGATCACCTACAGTTCTGCCCAAAGTTAAGAAATACACAAGTGGATCTTAAAAATAACAAATCCATAGTAATTCCCCTGTTTTGTAATGACAGCATTGGAACAACTAAGAAGGGCATTGGACCTGCATATTCTAGCAAAGCATCTCGCACTGGCCTGCGTGTATGTGACCTTCTGGGGGACTTTAAGGACTTTTCTACGAGGTACAGATGGCTGGAAATAGCAAATAAGCTGAAAATAGTGTCAGGCAGGTTTGTAGTATGATTTGTGATTCTTTTCCTCCTAGATTCAAGAACCTTGTCCAACAGTATCAGTCTATGTATTCATCCTTGACAGTTGATGTTGAGGATCAGCTGAAAAAACTCAAGGTAGACATTATTGAAACTGATAATGGCGTGATGACTGATTTCCAGTGCCTCTAGCAATAAAGCAGAAAATATTTGATTTTTCGATTCTTGTGCAGGAATATGCCGAGAGATTGCGGCCGATGGTGAGAGATGGGGTCTATTATATGTACGAAGCTCTTCATGGATCTCCAAAGAAAATTCTGGTTGAAGGGGCCAATGCTGCTCTGCTTGACATTGACTTTGGTAGGGTCAGCAACGATGAAATAGATTTGGTTTTATTTTATTTGTAACTTTTTGAAATGTACATGCTATGTTGTGAATCTGGGAAGGAGTCCGTGCCATACTTAGATATTAAATTTTTCTCTTTAGGCACATATCCTTTTGTGACATCATCAAATTGCACTGTGGGTGGAGCATGCACTGGTCTTGGAATACCTCCTCTGAATATTGGAGATGTGTTTGGTGTAGCAAAGGCCTACACCACCAGGGTGGGAATTGGAGCGTTCCCCACAGAACAACTCAATGTAAGAGCTTGATGTCACTCAAGTACATTGCTGAGTGTGTTAAGACATGTGAGCCGCACTTCGACTCGTCTTCTTTGCTTATTGTATGAAGGAGGGAAACATTACAAGTTATGTAACACGCTAACACTGAGCTCAACATGTACAGTTTGTTTCCGTTAATGTGGCTGACAGGAACCAGGGCTGTTGGAGGGAGGGGAGGGTTTTTGTGTTTGCTGGCAGAGTGCAGCTGTCAAATTTTGTGGGAGACAGGCTCAAACACTATTTACCTCTTATGCAGGTCACATGTTCACAGGGATAAATTTAGGGCCAGAGTACGGGTTCAGGATATTTTTACTGTGTGTGCTGGGGTTATGTTACTTGTCACAGGAACTGACCATAGGGACATAGGTCAAGATGTTTAAACTTTATCTCCCAGCCCATGTGATGTCTCATTGTATTCAAGTGTTAATACAAATCATGACTGTGTGTTTATAGGTTCCTGTGGGATTTATGAATGCCCGACATCATTATGGTTCATAAATAAAGTAATAGAACATTTTTTTTTGGTTCACTGTAGGCAGTGGGAGAGCTGTTGCAGACAAGGGGACATGAGGTGGGTGTAACCACAGGAAGAAAGCGACGTTGCGGCTGGTTGGACCTTGTCATTGTCAGATACGCTCATATGATTAATGGCTTCACAGCGTAAGTGGCTAGGGCACTTTAAGGAAATCATAAGGGGTTTGTGTTTATGTTGTTTTAAATACTGAAACATGCTTACCCAACGTGCATACTTTTTTTCTGCACCATCACAGAATAAGAAAAAGCACACGTTAAACTGTTCACAAGTGACATGCTACTTTCCCTGCAGCATTGCTTTGACAAAACTTGACATTCTGGATGTGCTGGATGAAATTAAAGTTGGAGTCGCCTACAAACTCAACGGAAAAAGAATTCCCCATTTCCCAGGTAATTTAACAGAAGAAACCATATGTGCCTTATTTGGGGGATTTCAGGACCCAACATTGATTTAAAGATTGGTAGCAACTGATTTCTTTTAATCACAGCCAACATGGACGTTTTGCACAAAGTGGAAGTGGAGTATGAGACCTTCCCTGGCTGGAAGACAGACACGTCTGCAGCTAGGAAGTGGAACGACCTCCCAGCCAAGGCACAAAACTACATCCGCTTCATTGAGAACCACATTGGAGTTCCCAGTACGTTTCACCCTAAATAATCACCAAACACCAATGAATGTAAAAGAATGCTGAAAACTAAATGTCAGCGTTTGCTACGAAGGCCTCCAAACCAAAATAAACAGTAATACAGAAACTGCATGATGTCCATTAGGTGGTACTATTTCCCTTGTTGGAAATAGCCTTGGTTATGACTTGTACAGTTTTTTCCACTTTTCTAATCTTTCTCTCCATTTCTTTCTCTCTCTTCAGTCAAGTGGGTCGGTGTTGGAAAGTCCAGAGAGTGCATGATCCAGATGTTCTAAAAAGAAACACTTACCTCCCCATGATGGAAGGGCAGACAATGTGGCACGAGTGGCATTAGTTAATAAACAAAACATCTCTGTAAGCTTTGAGCAGTGTTGACTATGTTTGTTTTGTTCTAGCAAAAAACATTTTTTTATTTCATTGTTTTTCTTTTATTATTATATATATTAGATTTAATTATACCACAAGTGTCAAATTATAGCCATGTCACCAGAGCAAATGTTTTCAAAGTTAATAGATCCATAGATCATTCATCATAGCATTTTGATTTCTGGAGCCCAGCTTGTCTGCAAACTAAACGAGATCATTTTAATGCAATAATCCATTAACCACACACTGTTAGATTTGTCTCTTTTGGGACCGTGTTAATCATCACTGTAAGTCGTTTAATGATTTAAAGAAAATCTCATAAATATCCACAAATAGTTCTCAAAATCAATATGATAAAGAGAATGCACAATTTTCCTCCAACTGTTTAATATAATCTCCAGATAATCTCCAGATTTCGATTTCTGAAATTAAAATTCAGTGATAAAAACAAAATTCCTCTGCAGCCCGTAAAGGCAGCATAACGCTGGGGAGGTTTACTAAAGCTCCCAACATCACGTGACAGCTGAGCAGCCGTCGGATTGGCTCCGAGCTTTCACGTGACAATAAAGCGGGTCTGTGATTGGCTCCCTGCTGCTTCCTTCGCGTTTTTCCCGCAACAAACAAGTGTGGAAGTCTGTGAGCTGCGGGACTTCTTTTTTTTTTTAGCTGCTAAAATGACGAAACGAGCTTGTCCTTTCCCCGAAACCTTCTCATCCCAATACAAAATACACATCGGGCAACAGGAATTGAATAACTACGGCGTGTTTGGGAACAAATACAGGCAAGAAATCTACGGTAAGTACGTGTTAGCCGAGATATCGCTGCTTTTGCCGCGGTCGCTGCGTCAGTGCGCACAGATGGTTGTTGGCGTTGCAGCTGCGCAGCGGGCGTCGGGTGCGAACGGATCTCCTGAATAAGTCTTTTAAATGCTTGAAGTGGTCGGTTTTTGGTGCATTTGTTCATGTTCCTAAAACGACGAGTCAAACACAACGCATGTCCTTTCACTAGTTTGCCCCTTTGCCCTTAAAAACGATAAATATGTCGACTGTTTTACGAGATAGTCACGGTCTACTCATTGCTCCCAAGCAGCCTCTCGGCGACCACAGTGGCCGTCGGACTGGCTTTAACGTTCCGTAAACACCAGCTTGGTTAGTAGCCCCGGGCGATCAACTGCGGCCGGATTAGACACATGCACCTTCACTCACGCGTGGGTCTTTCCCCGTCACAGAAAAGACGAAGAACTTGCTCTTTAACGGCGCCAAGGCTGTGATGGGTAAAATATGGACCGGAGAGGAGAAGTGCGCAGACCCGCGGCCGACTGGACGAGCTGAGGGCCCCGCATGCAGCCAGACACTGCTGAGAGGACAGACGCTGATCGGACACGATGGGAGACTGACGAGGGCAAACGCTGCTCAAGGTGAGCCTGAGCTTACAGGGAGGTGAAAGGATGTCTACATTCCAGGTGAACTTTGAGGAAAATACACTAGAAAATCCAGAAACGGCAACGCAGAATAGCAATGTGAAAAATCAGCCCTGGTGTGGTGTTTAACACACTGTAATCCATTAGTTACTGCTTCAGCAACCATTACCTATATACGTTTGCCTTCTGCAAAGTCTGGCTGTTCAAGAGTTTTCTCGAACACATACGAAAACCCTAGAACTCATTTGGCAGAAAAAAACCTCTCTAAATGACACTCAGGAGTAAAAAGGGTCCATTAATGTGAGAACAGTAACATCTACCAGTGAAAGCACGGTGGTGAAGTGGCTCCCGTTGAAATCTAGGTGATATGAGTTGTGTCCCAATGAGGTAGCAGGGTCTCCTGAAACACGCTGACACGACTTGTGAAAGTGGATCCTTTTTGAAGAACCTGAGCCACACTCCTCCAGTAGGACCTCACAAAGACCAAAAGTAGGAGTGCATTCACCAGTCCTCATGGACATACAGCCTTGTGAAAATACTTCACGAACCATGTAAGTTGTACCTGCCCTCAAACAGCAGAAAAAGTAGCTAAATAATACATAATACATCACAGAAATTATATCCACCATATACCTACACAACTTCCTGTTAATATGTTGCTGTGATTAACAATATATCCAGGTTGCTAACAATGACAATCTTTTCTTTGATTGAGTCCTTGTCACATATTTACTAGCAATTAAAGGATAAGTTCACAATTTTTTTCAATTCTATTATTTGAGTACTCAAATGGCCATATGGGATGGCATACTGGATGAGTCATTGGTTGCTGTAAGGATTCCACCTGTTCTATAATGGGTATGCAGAGATCCCTTCCTGAAGTAATTCTTAGGAAACGCAAAATCATGCTAAATGTTACGTGGTTAAAGGGCATTTTGTGACTTTGCTTGGTGACAAGGATCACTTAAAAACTTCTTTAAACAATTATCACAAATGGATAAGTTTATATTCAGTGCTCCAAAGCACACATGAGGGGGGGGGGGTTCTTTCAAAACTGATATGAGAGAAATTTTCAGCTGAAACTAGATGGAACAGGTCAGAAAACTATGCTCCAAGGCCTGAAGCAGATGGTTATTTCAGTTTATGCTATTCACCAGCAGATGTCAGGGTTGTCACAGATTTAGATGGTCATTTTGGTTTGTTTTTAACTGAAGTGCTCCACTAAATGCTCATACAGTGTGCTGTGTGTGGATGTGTGCTTTCTGTCTAGGTGCACCAGTGACTCCTGCAGGCTGTTGTGTGTGTCAGAGGAGCCTGGGGTCCAGGACACCATGCACTCAATGTGACCGTCTAGCGTGTTCCTCCTGTACTCAACAGTGCTCAAGATGCTCCAGCCTCTGCTGCTCTGTCTGCACCATCATAGAGTAAGTCTTCTGCACATACATTCGTGTTATGACTCAATCAAATTAATTATCCACATCAGCTAAAGCAGGAAGAAAAACATTGCTGAGATTAATCAGGCGTCAGTTGGAAAAAAACTTGCTTTGGCATTAAAAACATGTTTATATGACACAACCTTTTTTTTCCCCCTCATTTGTTCTGTGACAGAAATTTTTCTTGTGCTTGTACTATATACTGTGGGTACACTTTAGGCACTTTCACTTGACCAAAAAAAAAATCCCGTAGTTTTTCTTGTATTCAACACAAAGTAAACCAGATACTTTAAATAACCAAAAGGCCTAAATCATGAACCCAATCAGCCCTGAGCCTTGATGGCTCTTTATCTGCCTTGAGTGGAAAGTCAGTAAGTCATAAACAGAGCTTTAAAAGTAAATTTGCTTAAGGTTAAGATGACAAGAAGCAATGCAAGCAGGATGCAATACAGCTGCTTGTTCCTCTTTGAGTATAAAGATGCAAAATACAAACAACTTTCCCACCTCCAGGTGGTGAGTACCCAGAACTGAAACCCAAAATTTCAATGAGTGGGATGTCATTTCAGACACTAAAATGTCCCAAAAGTATGTAAGTATATTTTTTTTTTGTAGTTAATATAATGAATATTTTTCTTTTTCCTCAGTTACAGTGGGCGATATGATGAAGTACTGTGCTGTGGTTGCTCCACGTAAAGAGAGACTCAGGAGTTTATGCTTGAACATACTGTATATGTGATTTCCTGACATGAGATATTACTAAGACTGCATTTTATACCTGTGATTTTTTTTTTTTAACATGATCCAAATACTTTCTTGTATATATGTATTGCATTTCTAAAGTAACTGAAATAAACATTTTTGTACACAGTTAAATAATGATTTTTTTTGTGTGCCTTTGTCTTTAATCTGTCCACTTTATAAATTTTGATTAAATAAAGGGGCACACCAATGTTAAATGTTTATTACAAAATTGGAATCTACTATTTCCCTAAAAGGTGACTTAGCGGTCTTCATTTGTTGTTGATCCAGCAGCAGATGGCAGCACACTTCAAGATTTTAAGTTCCTTTCTGACTGCGCCACATTCAGGGTAATACACAGGCCCTGCTTTCTCAGTGGATGAACAAATTTATCTCCCTGTGTTAATGAGGCACTTTTTCAATCTTTTAGTTGAAGTATGGAAGTTTTGTCTCAGCTTGGCAGTGATAATGAAATTTCTCCTGTGTGCACTGACCTTGAGAATCTCCTATCAAATTTATTTATTAAAACAAGATGGCCCAGGGGTTGAAGAGAACCAGGTCTTTTGCAGCAGACAATTTGGCTACAATTATCCCTGCTGGACATGACCTTGAGGTGTAGTCATCACTTTCTCTTGGCTGCAGCCCGTCACTGATGATGACTGGTTTCAGGGTCGGGTATTGTACACTGTGAGTAATTGTTCTTGGTGGCAGAAGTCCTCAGCACTGCTTTATAGAAATCAGTCACATGACTTGGTGTTATAGATATTAGCTTGGATGAGTGCACTTCCTGGAGTTTATTGCAAATGTGCCTATGAGCTGTTGAGTCACATCTCCTGCTAAGCGGGCCAGTTGTGGCCCCAGTCTTTGGGGAGCTCTGCAGTTGGTGTCCGAGGGCACCACTTGATTTCTGGCTGAGTGAACAGACAGCTGCTGGCAAGCAAGGCGTCAAGTTGTCTGCACATTTCTTGATATGGCTTTAAGGAACTCGGAGATGAACATAACACACTGTAAGGAGGACATATACTCTTAAAGTTGTATACCACTTCCACTTTTATTATTCATTCACTTATGAGATCCAGAATGCAGCATCTGTTTTTTAGATTAATTAATTAATTGTAAAGATAATGGACACATCAACTGATAATAAAAAATATTAAGTGCAGCCCAAACTGATTATTAAGAAAGGAACTCTCAAAGATATAAAAGTTTAAAAAACAAAAAATGATTCAAACAAATTTGTCTTTGTTTCAGCGGCCCTTAGTTTTTAATTGTCCTCTTTGAAATATTTCTGAAATATTTCACTTCAAACAAAGTGCGTCTCTATGTAAGTCAGACAAATGCTTTGTATGTGCACATATTACCGTTACAGGTACAAAAGAGAGAAAGTGGATCCTGATCATCGCTGTTCTCTGCACCAGTGCCAGATGGAGCATCCTTCAAGTGCTTTGTGGTCTTGGGAGAAGAGTTAGTTGCATTTATCTGAGTAACATTGCAATGAATTATTGGTCACAAAAATCTGAAGCCCTGTTAAAAAAAAAAAAAATCAATTCATTATCCAGTTGTTTCAGCCAGTTTCCTGTGGTCCACCAGTGCTTCAAACCTCACTTTAGTACCCTTTAGATAAAAAGGGAATAACATAATGAATGACAGTGTAGAAGAGAGTGTTGTTGGCAAAGAACAGAATTCCATGAATCATACCTCTTTTTATCCACTATTCCTTCAGTTTAATCTATCAATCCAAGGCTATTGCCTCAATACTTAGAATGCAGCTGCCAGGGTTTTCAGTACATCCCCATCCATGACACCATGACACCCAAAGGGGGAAAAAAAAGGTCACAGTGTGCTTTCTCTCACCATCTTTCACCCTGGTACATGTATGGCCAAGTGTCTGCGAGGAGAAGCCATATAATCACCCACAGCGCTCCAGACAGGACCAACTGCAGTCGGCCAGCGGGAGCACGTGGCTTTGTCTTTCACCCATTCTTTTGGGGACCAGCTGTGGTCTGAGTGCGGCGAGCGTCAAGCCCAGTGATGCTGCTGCTATAAATATGCGTCAACGAGTGTGAGTAAGTGACAGCTGTACAGTGGACCAAGGACACACTGTCTTGGCACCGTCGGGGGCGAGCCACTCCAAAAAAGGCAAACCCAGTATAAGAGCACTCGTTGATATGTATTTATGCACTTGTAGCAATTGATATGTGGTGTACACAGTTCAGATTTGGGTTGTAGGTTGTGATTAAGAAGTGATATGCTGCTTCGAATGTATGGTTTACAAGATGGGAATAATGGTCACTTGCTTAGATTTTTTTTTCTTACACCAGACTATTATATTATTCATTGGGAAATAAATTAATATTGTTTATTCTTGGGAGCAATGTGATTTTCTGAAAGTCAAAGGGATGGCCCCTCCAAAACTAAGTGGATGATAACAATATGCATGTGTGTTAATATGGAGAGAAAAAGAAAACTACCCGTGTGTGTAAGTGTGTGTGTGAGCACGCGCATTGTCTGTACACAAGCGCATGTGTGACTGTGTTTGTGTGCCCTTTTCAAGTGTGACCACCTGTCTTTTGTTAAGAAATAAATAAATAAACACAGGCCACACCAGCTGTCCCTGGCAGTCCGTCCCTTCAGAGGTCAAGGGCTCCCACCGCTGGCCTTGTTGAGGTGGTGGACACTTACAACTTTCCTCTCAACTTCTCTTAAGTACCTTTAAGCACACACATGCACATGCACAAACACATACACACACACACACATACACACAAAATCACTCACAGCCAAACAAGTCAGGCTCTGAGCCTCCGAGAGGAATGTTTTATTACACCATCGAGTTACACTGCACATATCCCAGCTCGTCACCCTGCAGCTAAGCCCTATCACATGGCCCCTACTTTCCATGTGAAGGTTTTGGTCCATAGGAAACACACACACACACACACACACACACACACACACACACCAGGCAGTCTTAACCCTGGATCCTGTTAGGCAGATGTGAGATGTTGGTGCCAGTGAACACTATTAGGCCTGCTGCTGTGGATTTTTACAGTGTGAGGTGGCCACAGCATCGAGAGGGCCCTTATTTATTGTGAGCTGGCTGGGGCTGTTCAGGGTGTTTATGAATGATCTTGGGAGGACATTGTTTTCTTTATGTTGGAGCTGCCTGGCTAGCGCCGCTGTGTCGTCTGTTTGTGCATAAAGTACGTGCTGGGGAGCTGGGCCAGACAATAGCCTGGCTGAACTACTACCCACGCACACAATAGAGTGGTGGGATGAGGCCGAGGTTTGGGGCCGTGGTTTGGGGGCTGTGGGGATTGGAGGTAGGATAGATGGGGGGCAGGGGCAGTTGGATGCGGCCCACGTCTATATGGCGTTTCCCAGAATGGGTGAGCTGGGATTGGGGGGAGGGCGGTGGGAACCCGAGCACATCCCCATTGGGATCACGTCGCAGAGCAGCTGGATTTCTTTCATGGTGCAGTGGGGAAATAATTAAAAGTTCTCGCCATTGAAAATGTCCAGTGAATTGGCCCGAAGTTCCTCAATTAGACTCACACTTTTGGTATACGTTTGTTTATATACAAATAGATGTGTGCCTGTAGTTTAGTTTGTTAAAGATGAGCATAAGTAATAATTACATCACAGAGTCAACTAGCTTTGTTATGCCAGGTTTATCTCCATTGGAGAGTATTGGCAACAGGTTGGGAACAATGGGAGCCCATCCTGAAATTGCTCCGTCCTTGAGCTCAGTTTATGGTTTCAGAGGGATAGGGCCTTTAAGACCAGCAGTATTATCACATTCTGTTGTCTCTGTACACATTGCAGTGCTGCCCACACACCGTCTGCCTGACTGTTGTTGCTGTGTGTCAGACAAGGGCTCTGCTATAATATTCTTAGGTTGTTAAGAGTGTCAGAATCTTTTCTTATACTGATGATTATGTTTGTCTGATAATGACACATGACACCGAGGTGTGAAACTAGTGTGGCAGTGAAAAAAAAAGAGGTTGTAAATGAATGAAATCCACACGAACAAAGAAAAAAAGTTCTTCCATTTTATTCTATGCATAATCTTAATAAAGACCTAAATCAAGATTGTCACATTTCCACAGCACACACACGCAAGCACACTCCAAAAGCGCAAACAAAGAAAATGCACATACAGTTATAGATCAAAGTAAACTGCCTCAATATCTAAGCAATGTCAATTCTGCATAAAGATTGTCCTCTAATCTCTACACCACTAACACTGAAGCATTTGATTACTATAAAATATACCTTTCTTATTAAAAAATTATATTAAATTCTAATGGCACTTCTACAAATTCTATTAAAAAGATTTTTGTTTGACATTTAGAAGCTTTTTTTTTTTTTTTTTTACCAAATTAAAACAGAGACAGTCAAATGTTGCACAAGAAGCAAATGCAATAATAAATATTTCTCATGATTATACACAATTTCACAGTAATAACCTGCAGAGGACAAATATTCCAGTATCAGTAAAGTCATTTTTAGACTTACAAGATCATACAGCATGAGTCAAGCAAACATAGCCCTCGTTCAAGAGTAGCACTGTTTCCATAGAAATCAACAATCAAAATCTCAGTGTTTCACATTCAACAGTGACATTAACTGAGGAACAGACTGTTAGTTCCCATTATCACTGGCAACTAAAAGCCAAAACACAAAAAATGCTTGTCTTCAGTTAAACACATCCGAAACAGATTTAGTCACAAACAAAAATGGTCAAATAAATCTCAAAACGCCAATGTAATCTCTTGCAAAGCAGCAAAAATAGATGGACTTCAAACTTTTAGTTTGTCTGGTTTAACATTTTGATATGATAGAAAAACAGGACCAACGGCTTTGAGCAGTTTCACATCAGTGGGCCACTGTTGCTGTGATGTGAACTTTGACACCGCAGTCAAGGGCAAAAATGTACAATATAGAAAAAGGCCTTCTCCAGATGTAACACCTATTTGTGTGTCTACAAGGCACATTTGGTGATCATCCTGGAGGTATAAATAAAGACTGCAAACAATAAAAAGAAAAAAACTTCTTTACATATCATTAGTTTGTTTGTCTACCTCTGTACACATGTACATTAGTGAATCAAGCGATTTTAACTTGCACCACATAAGAAATGTTCCTTTAAAAAAACTGAAACAGTGACAAAATCTACATTCCTCTGGGTTCAGACTGAAATATACATTATTAACACTACGCAACATCTATGTAGCTGAAGTATAGTTATTGTTCTGATGACTAACCAAGGTGATTAACCTTTCATGCGAACAACAGGAGTGTGTGTGCAAGTAAACAGGGAGCCAAATCCCATTTCTTGTAAAACCGCTTGCAAGCCCCACTCATTCAAGCTCCACTGCCGACTGCAGGTTGGGAAGTAGAATGAAACCAGATTGCGCTTAATTTTGAGAGAAATAGTTTGATTCCTTCTTGACTTGGGCTTCTTCACTTCAAAATGCTGATAAACCATTGCAAATGCTGAGAAATCACATGTGAATTAATTTTTTTTGTCCCGAAAGAAGTCTTGGTGATTAAACTTATAAAAGACAAAAAAAAAAAAAAAACACCTTAGGATGTCTGTGCTGTAATGGACAGGTAGTCAGCACGCGCATCTTGTCCTCAGGCATCACAGTTGCCAGATTTTTTGTGTCATCTCAACAGTCTTTTCAAAATCTAGCACTTTGAAAACAATTCTGATAATTCGGTTATTCTTTTGATAGATGTGCAATCAAATCACCGTGGAACTCCCTCCATATAGAGGAACAATGAAGCATTTATCTACTGCATGCTAGGATAGGGTTCTTTGATGCCACCAAACAATACACCTGTTTACAGTCTCCTTGGTCTCCCTTTGCTAAATACATTTCTCACATTCCAAGGGCTCCATTCAATACAGAAAAGTGCAAAGAGAGACTTGCGCTGGCTTTTCTCTCCATAGCTAGTAGAGAGATACACAATGATCCCTTGAGAACTACCTGGGACTTGGTGGGGGGGACAATGCCTGTATTGTCTCATTTCTATAGGTAGCCAATGCCGAATCGGTGTGGCTGTGCTTAGGAACAACGGTTTGCTGTGGCAGAACAGCAGTTGGAGCGGTATTAACTACTCTGATTTGTAGTGTGGCGAGGTGCAATCAAGCCTTGAATATGGAAAAGGAACCAAACTCCCAGGGGAAGATGTGACATTTTAAGGAGACTGCAGCCTTAATAAGACACCTGACTCTCTCAACCTTATGTGTGTTGTAACACGGAAAAACAAACAGTTTGATAAATAGAATATATATTTACATTAAATATACAAATAGTAAGAAATAGCAGCCTAGACAATAGTGTTGAAACTATATGCATGCTAAAAACAAGTGCTTCTCTATGTTCCATGTGACAAATCTTGAATACTCCGTAGAGGTTTCTACACGGTATATTAAAATACAATTACAGTAACTTGATTTGCACAGAGAAAATGAACAGACAGCCCCCAATACCAGTTAATGAGTACCAAAAAAATCGCTAGGCAAGACGCGATGTCTTTCAAGCTTACAGAAATAAGAACTACACCTAAAAGTAAACCCTGAACCAAGTCAAACTAATAAATAAATTCTGATCAAGTCTTCTCAGGACAGATTAGACAAATATCATGAACTTTTAGTGCTACGCCCCCTGTTAAGAATTTATATAGCATCTATGTGAACAGACAGAAGAAATCCATTTCCTGCCCAAAGATTCTTTCCAGGACAGCATCACTAAAGCCGCCAGCTTCATCAGTAGTAACTTACACACATACAGTAAGAAGATATAATAATCTGAAAAGGTTAATTCAAAGAAAGAAAAGTCAGTAGATTTAGCTGAATGGCACAGCTTTTGATGAACAAACAGCGCTAACAACAATCACCGTCACAACACTGAACATCCATTGGTCTCCGTCTTCCCCCTCCCTGCCTGCTGAGGGTTTGCCTTAAACACCGGGTCAGTGTTACCCTTTCTGCCATACCAGGAAATAACAAGGTAATTGACTATTTGCTTTTAACCCAAATGAGTCAATAAACATTTAATTGACAAGAGCTTGATTTACATACTTTTATTACATTCTTGTAAATTATTTAATTAAGGACACTCGTTGATCAGTTGGCATTCCAGAGTAGACAATCACCTTTGTTACCACCTGGTATGTGGAGTGTAATTCAGATTTTTAAAAAGGCCTAAAAAGTAATTGGATTTGACAAGAGGGGCACGGCAATATATCTCATTCTTGTTTTTAGTGAGTAAACTAGGTGAAGTGTTGAGAACTGCAGTAGGCTCCAGTGTTACAGGCATTAACTTCTTTTCCCTCCTCCAATTAGACAACTTCTTTTTAAGTGGCAATTAGAAGGCTCTTTCATCGATATGTGCTCCCTCACATTAGCAACTCAAGAGCTGGTAACTCTCCCCAAGGCAAGACAAGAAATATGATGATATAATGATCTGCTTGCCTCTGGTTATAAACAACATAAAACTGTGACCATCTTCATTTCAACCAAACAAAAATTCTACATCCGTGGAAAAAAAAATAATAATCATACTTCCAGTAGTCAGACTTCATTAGTTTTGCTGCCTTATGATAGTTTACTTGTTAAGGACTAAACAAATCCCAAATAATAAATAATAATAATAATGTAGGAGTTAAAAAAAAAAATAAAATCATATTGCTACTCAAGGACGGTTCTGATCTCCCACGTGCACCAAGTCTCACCTACTCTGACGATTGTATTAACATATGTTAGCATTAGCGATCACCCATTTACCCAGAGGGTATGAACATAGGACGCTTTCACTTTCAGCCAATATACTCCTCAAATAAACTCAACAGATTGACAGAAACAGGACAGAAACAAACAAGTGCATCATCGGATTTGTTCACCTTCGCCCACACAGATCCAGCTTGAGTTTCACAGCACCCATGTTAAACTTAACAGCCTTTGTGCCTTCAACTGTCTGCCTCTGACCAGCATCTATTCCTCTGGCACAGTCCAGCGCAGAAAACAGTACCAGTCTTAAAGTTGCTACATCTTTAACTTGAGAAATGCCACATGGGGTAGAATCCAAATGATAATTCTCCAACAAACTGCCAACGAGTGTATAATAACGGGAAAATTGTTCAGTAATAGAAGTCAGGGCATGAAAAGACATTCAGTCTCATGTCATGGCACTGGTGAGAGGTGTTTTATCCAATGGCGAGAGTCTTGACAAGGCCACAGTGAAACTTCCTGATGTGGCGGTAGAGGTCCCCAGACTGGGTGAAACGGCGTTCACACCACTTACAAGCGTGAGGCTTCTCACGTGTGTGAACGACAGCGTGTCGACTCAAGTTATGGGAGTACTGGAAGCTCTTGCCACACTGGCCACAGGTGTATGGCTTCTCGCCAGAGTGCGTGCGCTCATGCCGCTTAAGGGTATACATGCAGGAGAAGGTCTTGTTGCACTGCAAGCAGGTGGGGACCGAGCCATCGGGGGACAACTTGGAGCGAGCGCCTTCCTTCTCGCGGAAGTGTGAGCTGAGGTGCAGTTGCAGCACATGGGGGCTGGGGAAGACTTTACTGCAGAGGGGGCACACACACACCTGTTGCCCCGGGGGAAGGAGCACCCCGCTGGAAGTGGAGATGTCTGAAGAGGCCAAGTCATCCTCCTCCTCCTCCTCGCTGTCCCCTAGCAGCCTACCCCTCCTCTCCTCTAACTCCCTACCCGGGGCGCCCTCCCTCCCTCTGCAGGCCTCCCCCTCCTCGTCCATCAGGTCCTCCTCCTGGGAGAGCAGGGCGGCTGTGGAGCCGTTGTTGCCTGGGAAGAGGGCAGCGAACCCTGTCACCACTGAGCTCCTGGCACTATTCCCAAAGCGCTGGCTCTCAGGGCTCGTCGGCTCACTGTCCTCCTGCTCTGACAGCAAGTCGTGTTCGTCTTTAACAAGTGGCTCAATGCCCTGCTGCTGGCTGTCGAGGGCCAGCTGTCCCGAGATGTAGGAGGGGTGTAAGGGATCTCTGCTAGACAGAGGCTTGAAAGACAAATCCAGTGCACAGTCCATGTCATCTGAAGCCCGGGACCTCTGGGACAGCGATACGGTGGAACTACTGACATCAGCTTTTGTTTTTCCAGCTGTTTGGACGCAGGGCTCGGCCTCTGCTGACACATAATTGACACTTACAAGGTCCGGGGACCTGCCAGAGTGACCGTTTGCCTTCTGCCTGCTCCGTGTAGACCTATCACAATCTGTGACAGCCAGTCTGACTTCGCTGTTGTCCATGTCAAACTCTTCCGCCGGGGGGGCCCTGTGAAGCCCCTGAGCCTGTGTCTGGGGCTGTCGCTGGATGAGCTGCTTACTGTGCAGCTCGCCATCTGAGGAATTTTCCCTGTCCAGACAGCTGAGTCCCAAACCCTCACCCATCTTTTCGTCCAGGGAGGAGAGTTCCTTATCCTTGAGCTTGCCTTTACACACTTTCACGATATCATACATGTGGAGGTAACTGGCCGCTGCCAGGACATCCTCCACCGGCAGAGTGCTGAATTCCAACTTCCCCTCATACATAAATTCAAGGAGCAGACTGAAAGCAGGGGCTGTCACAATGTCACTGCTGAGATGCACAACGTCCCTTTTGTCTAGCTGGTCCCTGTAGAAGAGATGGAAGTACATGCTGCAGGAGGCCAGCACGGCTCTGTGCGCTTTGAATCGAGCCTCCCCGACGAGAACAGTGCAATCACAGAGGAAACCTTGGTGACGCTGCTGACTCAGACACTGCAGCAACTGGCGGCTATGGTCTGGAAACTCCATTCTTCCTTCATAACCTGATGAAAAACAGGAAAAACAGGATACTGGGTGAACGAAATGAAGCCTGGTTGGAGAGCACGGCCGAGCTGCCCCGCGTATCAAGGGTAAACACCAAGTGACCAAAACCAAGGGAAAAAATGTCAGAAATAACTTCAGGGCGAATAATGCAAGTGATTTAAAAGCGTCGCCAAACGCAAAAGAAAACCTCAACCCTATCGTGTTTCTAAATACAAGTTCATACAAACATTTCCCGATGTGAAAACTTAAGTCCTAAAGGCTTTAAAATACAGTCCACCTAATGGTCTACACCAACAACTTTATCCAACTTGAGAACATAAATCCCACATTCTTTCCAGTGATGCAGGATACGCTACGCTGCGCTCACCCACCCATGTATCACGGTGTAAACGGATCCGATCTCAGAAAGGATCCGAAGTGTTTTCGGGATTGTAGAAAGTCTGCCGACTTCTTGATTTAAAAAAAAAAAATATATATATATATAGCGAACAGAAGCGCACCGGTGCGTCTCCAAACGCACACAAAACAGCGGTGTTTACAGGACAAGCAAGTGGGACCAGGAATGATACCGCTCGCCCATCGGGGAGGGAGACTAGCGTGAAAAAATAAGACCAGCGCAGAGTGAGTAAACTGCTGCTCTGTTTGCTAATTACACTGCAAGCTGTGGAGTCAGCTGCTCTGACATCACCGCAATGGAAACGCTACCTCCAGCTGTGCTCCCCTTTACGCCATATGTTAACTCCGGGGCTACGCAGTCCAAAAAAGACACACGACTAACAAAGCTGAGCAGATCTATAAGTGATACACGATTTAACCCTCTCCGCCTTTCTAACTTTTTTTTTTTTTTTTTTTCCCCCCCGAGCGGCCGATTTATCCCCAAAGAAAAACTGCACTCCGAAAGCCGCGGAGGAGAATAAAACGCTCTGTGGCCCTTTTTTACGCACTCATCAGACACCCGCGCACAGCTGTGGGGGTATTTCTTTAAAGGGGTTAATTCAAAAATACGAAAAGGCAGATGGTGAAGTGTGTGGGGGGGGAAAAAAGAGGAGGAAAAAAAGAACTAAAGCGAATTGAATATTAAAGTTTGGTGTTGCCGAGAACGCGGCGCATGGCCGTAAAATTTTGCGCACAGAAGTGGGATTATTTTTTAAAAGAAAAAAAAAAAAAAAGAAAAGTCTCGTCTAAGTTTGAGACCGGAGGGCCGAGGGCGCAGTAAACCGAGCTCCATGTCGGGGTTGGGAAACGCATTGCTCGGATCCTTTTAAACAGCAGAGGAACTCACGGCAAAGCCAACTGCGCTGAACGAAGCGGAGCAGGGGGGGGGGACACACTCTTTAACTTTCGCTTTCTTCCTTCCATAGCACGAATAAACGCTGCACTTACATTTATGTCCGCCCCGGATCGTCGTCTCTTTTCTCCTACAAGCCCCGGTTTCCTTTCATGATGTGCGGCCAGATGTTCGCTTCTCCTTGTCGTTTCTTGAGCTTCGGTCCGACCCTGGCAAGGCAGGCTGCACTCAGCGCTGCTGTGTGTCAAGCAGGTTGATAACGGCACAAGTCTCGCGATATCGCGCGGCCACAATAAAGTTGGGTACTACTCGGTGGATTCACACAGCGGCAGCAAGTAGCAGGGAACACTGGGGACATCAATTGGCTCGTCCTGTTAAAACACCTGTCCCATGGCGGGCGGGCGGGCTGCAGCGTTGGGGGTAATAAATCCTCAAGTGTGGCAAAGTGGAGCGAGTAGACATGTGACGCAACCACAGATGAATGAAATAAGTCGAGTGTCGGACCGACAGACTGGTTCTTTTTTTTTTTTTTTTTCTGAGATAGTGATTAAAAAAAAATTTGCAAGCTTAATGTGTTATTTGATTCGGTAACCACACCCGAGCTCTTTGCTTTTTTTCTCAGAAGTATCCGGACCTGTTTGAAGATAATGGGATTAATAAAGTTCAAATGCAGATTATACAATTTGATTAATTTAACAAGCCTCCAAAAAAATGTTGCCTGTGGTTTTACATCTGCCGTGGATGAAAGAAACACATTTTTTTTGTCACAAAGAATTCGGTATTCGTAGAAGTATCCAAGCTGATAAAAGAATTATGAATCATGCTTTGTAATTTAGAGGGCCATTGGTCTTTTTGGAACTTTTGAGGGCTGTTCTCTCTAATCCTGCTCTTTGGTTGTGGAATTCCCTGGCACCAAATCACCAAGTGCCTTTGTTTTTTCCAGACCACACCAGGTCATCACTATGTTTTATTTAGCTCAAACTGTCTCAAGGCAGCCGGGGTGATTTCTGAGAACAGGAGATTGTTTTGGTTTTTGTTTTGTTTTTTAATAAAAAGCACTCGCTTGTTTATGTTTTTGAGACATTATAAGAAAAAACAACAACACTCCCTGGAGTGGTTTCTGTAATTGTTAAAGCTAGAGATGGTGGCACAGTGGAGAAACAGGGGCTCGAGGTTGCAGCTGCTCATCTCGTGCGCCCCCCCCCCCTCGTCTTCCCTCCTCCTGTCCCTCCCTGTGCTCCCCCAACTGCCTCGGTCACCTTTGCCCTGTGTTCCAGCTGTCGTGTGTTTTGAAAGGGCCATTTGCAGCTCCTCACAGCCTTCTGACACAGAGGGGAACAAGAAATGTGACGGGAGGCGGCAGCCACTGGTCAGAAGGGGCCACCGGCTAGATTCTTATCCACTTACTGCTTTATTCCATTTTTAGTCTGGCTGTTACTCTTGCAGAGGGTGGATATCTGCACTCTGGTCATGTCCAGATGATCATAAGCGAGACAGTGTCATGCTCTCTAAATAAAAACTCTCTTTATTTGGTCTAAGAGCTTAATTGGTTGCTAGTTGATAATGATATTTTAAAGCAGAAACAAAATAATGAGTGACTTTTCACTTATGAAAAAACAACAGTAGACTAAAATGAATAAATATATATATGTGTTCATACTGAAGTGTCAAATGTGTTTGTCACATGAAAAACAAATTACCATTCAGCACTGCCGCACATGGACAACATCCATGCAGGAGCAGCGATGTGGATAAGAATAGGAGCAGTGGCCCTGTGTTTCACTGGCCCTGGCAAACGTAGGCGCCCAGTAGAGGAGGGGTGTGTGTTCACAGGGCAAGACAAAGCAGTGGTTGTGCCTGGGGACCGTGGCCTCAGAGAGAGAGGCTCGGCATGGTGAAGGTTCTCACACACAGAAAAAGCTAGAGAAAGAGAGACAGAGAGAGGGAGAGAGAATGAGATTGGGAGAGTGGGGGTGCGGGGAGAGAGAGAGAACACTTCCTGGAGGTTCATTCTTCCTCTCTGCAATCATCAATGGCATTCTCCCCCTGACCCACTCCTCTCTCAGACAAACAAAAGACCCCGCATTCCAGTGTAGCCTGACCGGCCAACCAGCCAGCCATCCAACCACAGTTGAGCCATATCACTCTCCCCAACTGGACCAAAGTCTCATCAAGGGGGTGGGCTGGACCTGTGTTGAAGACATTTGTCTTGGGACACTACTAATGCATCCTGTTGCAGTAAAATTCAATTTAATCATCTGTTGCAGTGTAGATTGTTTCATCAAAACAGATGCGGCTGACAAACAAAATAAGTATCCTTGTGTTTTTGTTATTGGAAAGAGATTTCTTTTGTCTTTTACACATCTAAAGAAGTAGTATTTTGTTGCATTGTACAGTACTGTCCTCATATTACTGTCACATTCCTCAGTTATGGTGCAGATTTGCACAATAAATACATATTGGTCTTTTTCACATTGAATTCTACGGTGTGTGTGTGTTTGTGTTTGTATGTTTTTTAAATAAAAGTTTAGCTTCTGGAGAAATACACTTATCACCTAACTTGCTAAGAGTTAGATGAGAAGATCTATAACACTCTCATATCTAAGTGGAAATTATGTATCTGAATCCAGCAGCTGATTAGTTTAATTTAGTATTAAGGTTGGAAACAGAAAACAGTTAGCCTGGTTCTGTCTAAAGGTAACAAAAGTCACACTTCAGCAACACTATGGCTCATTAATTAATAAATTATTTTTCAATTATATTATCTATACAAAAACCGAAGTATAAAATGTCAACTGTCCATTTTATGCAGTGTTATGTGCAGGATTATTTTTTGACATTTTCTGGTGTCCCCCACTGCTCCCTGACAAGGAATAGACTGGAACCTCGTGTAAAAGCACAACTTGTCACTTATTCATTTTGGCTTTTGTACAGATCAAACAAACGAGAAATAACATGTTAATTAATGAGCTTTAAAGGCTTGGTAGACAGACTTGAAGAGAGCCAAGCTAGCTGTTTCCCATCTTTATGCTAAGCTAAGCTAATTGGCAGCGAGCTCCATCTACATATTTTTCTTACAAAGAGGTTTTTCATTCTTTGAATCGAAGGTTTAGAGATAGAGGATGTTCGATGTGCAGATTTTTAAAGCTCTTGATAATAAATTTTTCATTTTGCCTACATAAATGAAATGCATCATTAACTGACTTTTTCTACATATGGCAGTCAGGAGGAATGTTGACCTCATGATCCTCATTCTCTGTGCATCTGAATCTTGAATTTTAGTCTTTAGTGCTGTAGCTGCATAACAGATGGATAACACATCCTGGAAAATAATGAAACAGTACAAGCAACATTGCACTGCAGTTGCTGGGAGATGCGGTACTGGTCAGGAGCACTACCGCCTACTCTCTGTTATGGCCCTCCTGCCCTTCTGTGTCTAATTGTTGCTATTACATGTTATCTCTTCTCCCTCAACATTCCCTGTTCTCTTTTGCTTCTTATATTCTGGACACTGTAAGTAGACAAGAAAAGAGATCAGATGAGTCTACGACAGTAGACAGTATTAACTCACCTTGACTCCTTGATCTTTTTAATTTTGCTTTGAACCTGCAAAACAACAGGGTGGGCATTCCCATAACCCTACCAGAGACAGCTGAGGATGGGGAGGAGGAGGAGGGATACCCTCAGTCAACTCTGTTTGCAAGACAGGAACAGTTTGGCAATGCTGATGCATAGCAGCAGCGAGGAACACATTACAGAGTGACAAAGAGGGGAAATGACAACAGAGGAGGCTGAGAATCAGAGGGCAAAGCCAGTAATTTTTCATCACGGAGGGAATGCTGGCAGCCGTCCCTGCTATCCTGTTCTTGTGAATTTATTCTTCAGGTATTGTGCAAGTGTTCACATTCACTGCCTTGAATAGTTGGATCATACTTATTTGATGTTTATGGCACAACAGTGATTCAACCTTAAACTGACGATAGAATTTTATTATGACAATCAATCTTCACAGGTTCCAAATTTAAAACATCAGAAATCACAGTGTATCCAGTAAATTGCTAACAATAGTATAAAAAAATATGAGGATGAGGCATTTTCAAAATTTTCTACGTGGAGGACCTCCCAGTTAGAAAAAACTTAACACATTGACCAAGTCATCTGAGGACTTTACTTGGTTCAGAGGATCCATGCCTCCTTTTAGGTCTGATGGAGATGGCCTGTCTGTACCTGTCCTAAACTGGTTTTAAGTCCTACCTCTCTAGCAGGGAGTCTTTGTGGCTGTAGATGACTGTTTATCTGAATTAATACTAAATAGCAAGAAGGGTTAGGATCTGATATAAAGTTATCTGAATCCTAATGATTTTATATATATCCCTTTTTTGCAATTTAATCAGAACACATGCCATTTTTCTATCATCTGTCCTGGTACTAAGTAACTTTATGTTGCTACATCTCTTTTAACAGCTGGTGTCATGTCAAATTAAGCAGGAGAGTTCATTCTCAATCTTGGAAGTAATACCTACCTACGACGGCTTAAAGTCCACTTACTAGCTTTATGGGTTTTTTCTGTATAACAGAGATGAATCTGTTGACAGTATTTGTAGTGATTTCAATCCATTCACTGATGACTACAGTGTGGTGTGGTAGAAAGCTAAAAAAAAAACAACATAAAAAACAAAAACAAAACTTTTTTCTGTTTCAATCAGGTTAAAAAAATAGGTGCTGAAGTGCCAGAGAACAGAACATGTTTGTAAAAGTACCTTTGGAAAGATTCGATCTTGGCCACAAAGTAAGACATCTAAAGGTAATGTTTGATCCTGAACTTCACTTCATAGCCTACTTGGCTTTTATTGGAAAAGTCAATGGCCCTCTCCACCTCACAGCAACTCAGAGAGAAAGCATCAGCAGACCTGGCTACGGTAATTTTCTCAATTCAGGTAACTCTAAAACAATGTTACAAATCAAGCACTGGGGCTTGCTGCATTAGGGCTCACAAGCAAAACAAAGACTGCAGCATCACATCCATGTTTCCACCACTTACAATGGTTTCTTTTTAGTTTTTCAAATTGATTTTGATATTATTTTTACTTGAGTATTAAGGGCCACATGTCTCAAGTGTTTTCAAGCACCAAAGCCAAGTCCTGTGGGGACAAATATCTTGGCTTCTACCCAGCACAAGAGCATCCTTCCATAAATCTGAGTTTAGAGCTCATGCTCCAGCTTGGCCTTTGTCTGGAATGCTTCACTGTTTCTACTTTTGCTGTTTTCAGTGTTTAACCTTTACTTTGAGTCTCAAGCTTTTATTGTTATCATTTTAATGTATTTTTTCTTAATAAAATTTGGCAAGCCACTTGAATGTAAAGGTAAACACTTGTAACTGTAACTTCTCTGTGGCATTCACCAAACTATAACCCCTACATTAACACCTTTGCTGATATATTTTTTTTATCTCTCTGGAACCCATATTTTCAGCATTGTTTTATGGTGGATATTTTTATTTGTTTGTTAATCAAAATGTAGTGTATTTTATTTTAGCATTTTAGAACATACTCTGTATAATTTTGATTTTTAACTGATCATATTTGAATTCACTTTGTGTCAGTCACTTTCCATTTACTTGGAAGTTCTTTGCGTTGCATTAAGTTGCATGAAGGTTGATTAATTTATTGAGTGATTAATTAACTGACAGAAGTGGACAAATATTGAGAACGTTTACCTTGTGTAATTTATACTTTTACTCTACCGCATCTCTAGGGGAATGATTTCACTTCTTCTCACTCCAATTGCAGTTCTGATTAGATTCCCTGCAAATTAAAATGTTTAAGCATACAAAACATGACATGGTTCTAAAATTTCACACTGCTATAGACTAAATATACTGTAAAAATGATTGAACACCTTGAAGGGAGTCGTACAGATGTTGACTTCTGCATAGTCTTACCCAGTTCTTTGCTTCTTGGGGTATATTTACATTGCTGCTTTTATATAATAAAATTACATTATCTGTGATTAAATGACTTTTGATAATATTTTCTGAAATG
This sequence comes from Istiophorus platypterus, assembly GCA_016859345.1. NCBI lineage: Eukaryota > Metazoa > Chordata > Actinopteri > Istiophoriformes > Istiophoridae > Istiophorus > Istiophorus platypterus. Next base: position 16,050,103 of record CM029120.1, read on the forward strand.
ATTAGTCATATTACTGATCATATGATTGATCAAAATATTATTTTGATAATAACTTCAAATCAAAATTTCCAAACATTCACTGGTTCCACTTCCTCAAATATTGATATTTGTTGGTATTCTTAGTCTTCTGTGATAGTAAACTGAAATTTGGGTTATGGACTAATGATCAAACGAAACAAGCAGTATCAATACGTGAGCTTGGCTACTGGAAAACTGTGACTGTACTGGAAAACACTTTTCACCTTTGCCTGACGCTCTATATACTAAAGAAAGAAAGTTATTTCTGCAAACTCACAGGTCATGGATTCAGATCCATGACGAAAATGTCCACTGGTTGCAGCCCTACTACAACTCACAGTATAGGTGGCAGGGAACCAAAAATGAAAGCACAGTGACAAAAAAAAAGCCACTCTCCTACATTACCACATGTAGGAAGTAAGAAACAAAACAAAAAACAAAAAACAAAAAAAAAAACAGTGGTATGTACCGAGGATCCCCAGGAACCTCACAGGAGGCCCCCGGTGGGTCCCTGGCCCCCCATTTTGGACACCGCAGATTAAAACCCAGGGTTCAACGAGGCCGCGCGGAATAAGCACGTATAGGACCGCGGCGGGACTTTTTTTTTTTTTTTTTTTTCAATGGGACCGTGTGACAGCTTTACTACTCCTCCCGCGAACCGGGTCGGCGTTAGGACCCGGGAGAGCGCGGGGCTGCCACAGAGGCATTGCAGACTGCGCGTTTGGGAGGTGTAGTGGAAGAAAGGCGAGAGAAACGGAGTAAATGAGAGCACTTTTGTCCAGGTTGTTCAAGGACTTACCAACTTAATATACCGCCGAAACTGCTCCCTATAATGAGACGGACACACTGTTGAATTCCTGTCCAGGTAAACGTCCGCGTTTCCTACGCATGGTTAACTACAAGAGGTTCGACAGCTAGACAGGGTAGGTCCCCATTGTACTTAACATGGGATGCGGTTATTCTCACCCAAGCTGCCCTGCTAGGCCCCATATCCTTTCTATCGCTAAATGCAAACCTGAGATGAGGTACTTTCCTGACTTCACTCCGCCGAACAAGTTGTTTTTGTTTTGTTTTGTTTTTGGGTTTTTGTTTTGTTTTTTTTAAGCAGTAAACTCAAGGGCCCGTGTACGTCCTGTAGTGAATTATAACGCGTTGTTGTTTTTCCCCCCACAAACAACAATGTGTCTCTCTGTAAACGTTAACCATTCATTTTTATTTTATTTTATTTTTATTTTTTTTTTGACAATGACCACTTTTTGAGACGCAGCCCTCGGGCCGAAATATCTGCAGTCACGTTACCTTAAACGCTTCACCTTTACGAGAAAGTTGTTTTCTTGCTCCTACTTTTTTATGGCCCAGGAGGTAAATGAAAACAAATGAGCTCAACAAGGGAGCAGTTCATTCATTGTTATGAACTACCACTGCGTTTGTTTACTTGTTTGAGTGAGAAATTAATTACCAGACAGTCATTTTTACCTCTAGTTACTAGATTTGCTCGCCTGTTGCTGTTCTTTTGCAGCAATGTTGCCTCCACATACAGTGATTAAAAAAAAAAAAAAAAAAAGTAGTACATCTTTGTTGTGACGTGTTGTCCCCATTGAACTGGCTCTCAAAATGGGGTCCCAAGACCTCTCGTCTTTTTCACTATCTGAGCAGCAGGAAAGACATTAAAAACAAACAAAAAAAAGGCCATAATAGTGTTATTTTCTTATTTTGCTCTCCAGTAATCAGTGTAATGAGAAAATAATGGGATGTGGGTTAATGCTTCTGTGATAGTTTTCTCTCTCCTACCTGTTATATCATCCCACCTAGAGTGGTGACAGCTAGGCATGTGTGTACTAAATCATGGTAACTACAGGGCTTCTGGTCAGGTGGGTTTATGTTTGTAGGAATCTTATCAAATGGGTGCCTCTGATTTAAAGTATATTCATGTGGTGGGAGTCCAAATGAAAGAGTCTGTCAGCTGCACATCTCAGCAGCACAGGTTTCATGGCCATGCAAGATTTGAGGAGGAATTAATGTTCAACTTGACTTCATATTGCTTATGTCCTTATTTGTTTGTCTTCTTCTTCCAGAGGTTACATTCTCCGTGCATGTAGACTATGGAAAGAGAACATTGTCCCTGGGCACTTTGTACCCATTACGCCTTTAGTGTCAGAATGTTTTTATCAGTCATGAGACTATGTCTGTCCAGTGTGTGTACGCAGGGGGACTTGGCATGTGACCCAGGGAAGACGCAACAAGCTGGTGTAATGATGCAGCGAGTGACTGCTTGGCTGTCCTTGTTTCTATTTAGAAAATACCAGTCACCTCCCACCCAATCCCCTCGCAGCCATGTTGACGCAAATGTGCCACCAGTTGCATGCAGAATCTGATGAATGTTGTTTGAAATTTTGTTCCTATACACAGGCAGACTTATGGTGACACGTCCCCCCCACCCACCTCCCCACCCCCACCCCTTGGCTGTGCCACAGGAGTTTAGATGTATCATCACTGAGAAGAATACTCTTCTGATGAAGGTAGCCCACCGCCAGTGTCACGTTACGGTGTCTGTTCTCGGGCTGTGTCAACAAACAGAGGGGACTATAACAACTTATTGTTTCATTCATCTGGTTTACTAGTTGTGTGCTTTAATAGCCAAGTGATTTAATTTACAACAAACTGAGTAGACCATGACTCTAAGTTCTTAGTCTTTGTGATACACAGACTACAGATTGAGTTTGTTGTGCTGATACATATTTAAATAAGTCCAGCTCTGTGATGCTTCTTTAATGTAGTTCATGGCTTGTCTGAACAACATGAGAATGAATACATTAGGATGAGTCACTGAGGGGTTGCCATTCATGTCATCACAGGATTAAAGCAGTGAGCCTACTTGTCTTTCAAGGTTACAGTAGCTGTGGTTTGGTATTCAGCTACAACTACCCAAAATATTCTAATCATTAGCCATGTCTTTTCAGGGAACTTAAATGAGGAACTTGGCACTGTGTGGTAGATCATACTAGTACTGGTTCTATTTGTCACATTAGAACAGAAGCCAAGTGTCGCTCCAGGGACTGTTTTCCAGCAAAAGGTGAGCGTGTTTGATTTCCTAATTTCTTTTAACTGTTGAAATATCTAGGTGTAATGTTCTACCTTTGTAACCATAACCCAGCTGCTGACACAGTTGTTTATCTGAGCGCCAGCAAAAAATAGAGCAAAAACAGTCTTGTTTACATCGATCTGCGATGAAGGAAGTAGTGTGTGCTGTCAACCTGATTTTCTTCTTCCTGCCATAAACACATGGGACTGTCCTCTCTGGCCCAGTGACAGGCTCAGTGTGTGGCATCTTTGCTGCATGACACTGATTTGCATTGAATGGGGTGGCCCCTGGATCTCGAGCCAGAAATATGAATGATTGAAAGCTGCAATGACAGCAGGGCGGGCGGGCGGGCAGGCAGGTGGGCAGGCAGGTGGGCAGGCAGGAAGGAAGGCAGGCAGGCAGGCAAGCGGGCAAGCGGGCAAGCGGGCAGGCGGGCGGGCAGGCAGGCAGGCAGGCAGGCAGGCAGGCATGCAGGCAGTGGCCCAGAGGCCTGAGGACCATGTGACCTGCTGTCAGGGTACTGGGTTCATTCAGTGGCTGCTGGCTGCAGCGCTGGCAGCAGCCCAGCTTTTTCCACACAGGCCGCAGTAGCAACAGGTCGCTCCCATTAAAACAGCAGCGCTCTGTTGTGGCTCCAGAGCCGGTCCTGTGCATGTGTTGCTTTTTTCGCTGTGGTGTGTGCGCTCAAGTTTGTTTGTGTGATGTCTCCCAATGTGTATGTAATGTGTGCGTGCCTGTGTCACAGAGTACACACTAAGATGCCGAAAGGATTCAACGGTTTGTGTGATCCCTAGTTTGAATTGCACTCAGTGTGCTTTTTCAAATCCCTCTCCAAGATCCTTCCAACATCGAACTGTGTGACACAAGCACCACAACCCCAAGTCCAATAAACAAAAACACTGTGCAAAAATAAACCCTGCTTTCATAAACTCACTTTTGCTCATTGATGGTAGTGGGCAGAATGGCTGTAAAAGACGTGTTGATCACACATTCGCCGACAGATGTACTTGAGCCTGGGGCTGTACTGATATGACTCGTAGTCTGTCAATAGTCACATCCACTTCCTGTTGTTGTCCCCACCAGTAAGCTGGATGGGGCCACTCAAACAGTGCTCTCTTTTGATGGCTTTACTCTGACGGAGCAGCAGCGGGCAAATTGATTTCAGTCAATGGTCGGAGATTGCCTGGTGCAGTATGTGACATTTGTGTGAACAAGCATGGCAATTGATCATTATTTTGCTTCTACCCTGAACTCAAAGCTGTATTTATATCATAAAGAAGTACTGAATTAATCAAAAGGTCAAGTGTTTTGGTTATGATAGCCTGCAGGTTTTTAGTATGCGCCATTGATGATGGAATTCAGTCCCATCTGTTTTATCAGGTGACTCACAGTGCAGTTTTATCCTTTATTGTATCATACATTTTGACTTGAGTTTGAACAGGTAAGACAATTGCTGTAGTTTGATCTTTTAGTTTTTATACTGCACTTTACTCATGCATCTCCCTGAAAACCCTACACCGCTATCTAAACGTGATAGCAGTTTTTTGATGTTTGTTTTATGTGTGAAGAGGCTCAAGTTGTTCTGGACTTGGGAACCGCTTCCACTGCAGGCAGGTCTGGTGTGATTTTAAAAAAAAAAAAAAAAAAAAAAAAAAAACTCGCTCACAGATTCACCCTGCACAGCAGCAGTAAACAACATGCCTTCACTTCACAACATTTCTATTTTGTGACTGAAAAATTACACCTTGAGGCCCATTTAGTTGTTTTTTCTGGAGCTTTTGGTAATATCACATGATCTTCATCAGCAGATGGAGTTTGCCCAGTTGTCATGGAACTGTAGAAAATAAAACAGTTTTTTTTAGTAGCTAGTGAACATCTTAATCAGGTGATGTAAAATCATCACGATCATTTGTCGACAGAATAATCTCATCTCAGAGTCCATTTAGTAGCTCTTCAAAATGATCATAAATTTGGAATATAGGGAAGTTCATAATAAATATCAAGATAGTTAAAAAAAAGAGTAACTTCGCTTGGCAGAGGAAGAATCGAGTGATGCTCTGTTCAAAACAGTGATTGGAAAATCATTTTGTACTCAGGCCCCCTAAGTCTGACATCTATTTTTTTTTTCCCAAGCTTTAGCCAAAACAAAAATCTTCAAGTGGGATGATGATCCCTGACAGCCCCCTCAGGAACTCATATACCTGGCACATCGCAAACAGAAGCATCACACTCATCAAACCTTTTCAAATCCTTAAATTTATAACTTTCTTGCCACCTAAGTAAAGAATAAACAGGATAAAAATCTTGCATATATTTATAAAATCAACATTAGAGTATTTGTTAAAAATGATTATAAATAGGATCCAAAACCCAGCTTTGATTAAACAATAAGATGTGCAACTGCAAAATAAGTTTTAAAATCCACCATTCAGGCATCCTCTGTGGGAATGATTTGATTTGACAAGATTTTCAAACTCACTGCTGTTCTAGTCATGAGTAGAAAAAAAACACTCAGTATATCAGGAATGGTTGCGTTGTGTGTGAACAGCATGGAATTTTCCAATACGGGAGACTTATCGTAAATGCCAAAAACCACGGCCTTACACAGATATTTGAACCTTGCAATGGTGCAGGTTCCACATGAGAAAGGGACCGAACTGTGGTTTTAGAATATACTCCACTAACCGGGGCCATAAAGCTCAAGGATCTTCTCGATTCCACTGCCTCTCCTCTACTATGTTGACCTGAGGGTTAATATTCAGACAAGTGGAAAAAATCTTTCACCTCAATACGGGGCTAATTTTTACTCTTCTTCAACTAATAGGTAACCACCGTTGAAAAGCCGGCTGTAAACCCAAGGACCCCGACTCCAGGCTCCTGTACAGGGCTGCGTGAAGGAAACTTGGGAAACAAAGCTGTGTCTCTTCCTGTGGGAAACCTGGATCCTCCACCCTGCCCACCAACATGACCAATGTGGTGATTGTCAAGGAGGGATGGCTGCATAAAAGGGGTAAATAGATGGTTGAAGCTTTTGCTATATAATTTGATTTAATATAATTTTGTAAAGAGGCTTTTTTTTTTAAAACATCTTCACTCAAAATCCTGCTGCTTGAAACCAAATTAAAATCAGATAATTACTTTATACACCTCGCTGTTTACAGTATGTGCTATGGTTTCTTCTCTGTATGTTTTACAGTTTAATCAATATGTAATATAGTCGTCATAACCTCATGCACTGGAAACGCCAACTGTGCAAACCTATGGGTTAACTAAGCTGGCAGAAAACACAAAATATACAAGGACCCTAAAATATGCTCATTATGTAATTTCCTTTAAAGAATCCCTTGTCGATACCTGTAGGGGAAAGGTTTTTAAACTACAAACCAATTGTACTTGGTTCATGCATACATGCATGACAGCATCGGCTGCATTTTGGGTGTTAATTAGAGTACAGTATAATGAATCAAAATTTTTTGGACCAGTTGTTCAAATATTTCACAAATCCACATTACCTTCATTCCCAGGTATTTGAATTAGCAAGTTTACTGTAGTACACAACAGATTTGTTTTCTAAAAGCTGCAGAAATGCCTGAACCCAATCACGAATGTTCGAGGGGATTGAACACCCAGTAAACCCATTTAAACAGGCAGTATGCAAGCTCTAATATAAGAGTGATCCGGTTGCAGAGTCCCCAGTGGGCCCCATTTAGCTGCTCTGACAGTGCTGTGTGGCGTGGTGTGGCTCTGTGTCGGGCGTGAGTCCTGTTGTTTGGACGAAGAGGCATTCCTCACATACCTACTGGCTTTGAGCAGCTTTATGTGTGCATACTAACTCTGCCTTCAAACTGCGGTTGCCTTACTAAGCCCACTCCACCACTGCTTCCACCAACACCAGGGGCAAAATAGGATAAGGAACTTCTCCGAAACCACTGAAGGCTCTTGGGCCCAGTGCCAGAGAACCAGGCATTTACGGGAAGAGGGGAACCAACACTGACTCAGGGGATAAGGTGATGGGACCAGGTCACTAGGAGAGTCCCTGGGACTCAAGGGAGAACAGTGTGCTGCTGTGGTCTGTTAGCCCTCACTCCCCCTCCTCAAGGCCTGGACTAAGAGCATAACAGGCTGCTGTTTTAGGAAAGGGTCAGCCTGGTTCGGCTTAGTTGGTCCTGGGTAGACACACCCTGGTCATTCCAGTGAGTGTGCAGATAAAATGCTGGTTGCAATTTGCGTGTTATCAGCAAAAGTTCTATTTAGTATAAACCAAAGATGTAAAATTAGAAAATAACTAACAAAAATCATATAGAGCTATTCAGAGCTATATCTAATCCACAATTCTACTCTGGGTTTCTGACAAAGCATTAACATATATTTACAGAAAGCAAAGTTCATGTCAAGAATTAGATTTGTGTTATGTACCAGAGGCTTTAGAGGCAAACTGTGTTATTGGGTCTATTTAGATAAAAAATGAGAAGAGGATCATCCTTTCTTTGAAAGGAAACTTTGTAAAATGGTGGGTCACTCAACTGACTCTGTAAATTTATATACTCAGCTGTTCTAGTGCTTGTTCTCATTATCTGTGCCACAAAATTGGCATATTTCAATTTTTTCATACTTTCAGCTGTTGCTGATAAGAGCAGAAGGTTTTCATAGAAAGCCTTTTTAAAATGTAACTTTAAGAGAAGTCAAATAGTGACTGTTAGAAAAACCGTCTGGTTGTGGGGCGATACATGTGCACATAAACACACAGAGTGCTAGCAGTGACACCCTTCTAGTTGTCACACACTCACACACACACACACATACACACACATTAAACAAACAACCCTTCAGGAGTAGTGAGTTGGCATGCTGTCGCAGCCCAGCAGCTGTGCCCTGTGAAATGTCACCCAGAGCCTCAGCGTTTGGATTGGAGCGCGTCCGCCCGCCTCCTTGACAGGAAGGCTTTTAGTGTCGCGTCACTGTCATGCAGTCTTTGCCCCCGAGTCACTGCACAGACTGTGAACCTGCAGTAGCCCTGTCTCTGTGTCCATCACCTCAGCCAGGCAGATCCCACTTAACCACTATCATCCCGTGTTGCACCTTGAGGGGAGTTTTCTTGTGTGGTGGCGCCACCCAAGTGACTCACATCACCGTGTGGGCGTAATAATAAATGGCTTATACCGCTTCCAAGTGTGTTCAGCATGCTCATTACTCCCATGTGCGCACTCAAAACACTAATTTAATGTTTTACAAAGGGTAGCCCTCCATTTTTCCATCAACATTTTGTGTGTGTTCCATTGACATGGTCTAGCACCAAACCATGACTTAACAAAAACAGGTACACTTAGAGTGTTCCCCCGTTCTCCAGTAGTGCCCAATTTAATGGCTCTACATGTTGATTGGTTTCATAGTGGGCAAGCCACAGGCACAGAGCGCTGCAGCTCTGTTGCGTCAGCTGAACACATCAATGCTACTTTACACTCGCTTTTTAATTCCTGTCTGATTAATCATGTTCAGCATGCACATAAAACCTTGTGGAGACTCCTGAAAGAAACCAGAGCAAGCATTGTGCCTTAGTACCCTGTAAATCCCCCCAGTAGAGCTAATCTGTCATTAGAGCTGCAGATTCTTGGCCTCGGAGTGCTTTGTACATTTGTTCCAGACAGACTGCACTCAGTGAAATGATCTCATTCCGAAGGACACACCTTGATACTTTCTCCTTAAGCCTTGTGCTGCAGTAATGTGTCTGGCCTGTGGACACTGCCTTGGATGTGTTGTTGTGACTGTTAACTTGGTTATCTGTTTTGGAAGGACAGTTTTGGAATGCAAGACAAAGCAGCTGAGTAGGATGGGAGTGGTGTGTGTATGTCTGGACATGCATATGCAAATGTGCGAGTGTATGGACAGTGTGAAGCATATTTATTCAGAAGTTCCACTGCCAGCGGGACATTACCCAGTGCCCTTATGCACAGACCGCATCGCAAGTACAGCCTTGCAAAAACACTGTAACTTTGTTGTTACTATCGTAACCAGTTGTTATATGTCCCCAAATGATACTTCCCTTTTAGATCCTTCAGAGTGCACCCACATACTTTGAATGTGCCTACGGCCTCTAGTGGCCACAGAGACCGAGTAGCATGTTATTTCTTTTTGCAAGTATGTTTTTCCAAAGTTTCCATCAAAGCCAGGGCATCATCAGACATCAAAGAGGCAGATTGTGGGTTCCCTAGTTTCCAGGGAAGCGCTGCGGCCAAGAACCCAGTGAAGCTCAACAGAACAGCACTCGCTTGTCCTCCCCTCTTCCCTGGCCCTTGTTTGTTTGACTCATTTGCTCCCTGACATGTATAAAGAGCCGGCCCCCTCGTTAGGCTAACGAAGGCCGCAACAACTGTTGGATTTGGGTAGCACACTCAGCTGGCTCCAACTCATGAGAGGTGGGCTGGGAGAGGGAGAAAAAGCAGAGAACACACCAGTGGAGATAGCAAGGGAGAGAAAAAAGGGCAGACAGAGAGGGACAGAAGTTTAGCAGCGTCTATGTGATGTTCCCAGAACATTGCTCAGTGACCCAGTCAGCCTCAGCAGAGTGGATGGATGCTGTGTGCGACGTGCCACACAGACCCTCTCGTGGTTTGGTTTGGAGCGCATGAGCTGATTTGCTCCTTCGCTGGTCATGCGTCTGAAGGACACTCATGATCTGCTCCTCCAAGCAAGACCTTGTTGGTGGTCCAGGAAAGTGCATGACACAGTGGGAATGAGAGTGGTGGGGGCATGGGTTTTGTGAAACACCAGACACAATAGTCAGTGTAGATGAAACCTTTTCTTTTTTTCATCTTTTGAATATGGGACCTTGTGCATCTGGTGAACAGGCCTCCAAAAACTCAGCCAACATTTTCCACATTTGTATTATTTTTCTCTGTAAGAGCTCAGTAAGGGAATGTTGTGTTTCCAGCTCTTCAAAGGAGCAGACCCACCTGATTAGGAATGTCTCATGATGCTGCAGTGCTGACTGTCAGGACGTCAGGACTTGCTGCCAGCCCTGCTGCTGGGGTTGCCCAGGCTCCTACACATCCCCTCATCATGGCTATCATGGGCCACATACTGCTGCAATACACATACTCACACATACTGCAGAACTGGAGCAATAGCTCACCCCATTTCCTGATACTTTCAGCTACATTGTCAGGCATTTCACAAGAAGTCTCAAGTGCACATACCAAGACTAAATCTTTTTACATGAAACCCAAAATGCTTGTTTTTTATTGTTAAATTTCCAGACATTATATGGCAGTAATTAGAAAAAAAGTTATACAATAGTTCCTTAGTTATATATTCTTAGTTATACTTTTATTGTTAAAGAAAGATTTCTGTCCTCTTTACATTTTTTTTAACTGATACAGAGCCACTAAACATTAAAAAAAATTGTATTCAAAAGTAACAAATAATACAACTTATAACACTCAAATTAACTGGTATTTAAGCAACAAATTGCCGATTAAAGTAGTGGAATGATTTAAATTATTGACTCAGCAATTCTCAATTTAAAAACACTTTACAAGCTTTGACTAAAATATAGAATCATACCATTAACAAACAAGAATGATATGTTAGTGTTCTTTTATAGATATACAGTGAAAACTGGAAAACACAAGAATTAACTTCAAAGCTTATAAAAATTTTTTTTAAAAGAGAACAGGTAAAAATAATTTAATATATTTTTCTATCAAAATCAAGAGTGGAAGCGTCAAAACCCTACATTCCCTCCAATATCCATTATTATAACCAGTGAGAAATCATGCAAGGGCAATGTGTGTGGAAAAAATAAATTAGAGAAACTAAGTGAGAAATAATGAAAGGAAGAAAATACTTTTTTTTTGTACAAGGGAAAACTGCTAGCAAACTGTGTGATATAATTGTGTGATGATGGTTAATTTTATAGTATGATTGGAAATAATAGATGCAGCATATATTAATTTTTACTAACTTTTTGAATGTAACTTTACAAAATAACTCCAGCTTTTGTGGTTAAATACTCAGCAGCGACCAAATTGATAAACAGCAGTGGAAGTGCCAGACAGATCTGGAGTTGGAGCCCCTGTAGGCAGGGTCCAACAGCAGAGGGTGTCACACCGGGAATCCAGCGCTCTGGCCGGGTGTCTGGCTGTCAGCGCACACCCCCTGCTTTGGGTAATGGGAAGCCGTCTTCCTGCTAAATGTGGTGGAGAGAAGTAAATTACTGGGGTGCAGCTGTCGGCAGACAGGCTGGCTGGCAGGGTGGGGGACCAGGAGTCTGAGGGAGGTGGCACCTTCACCGCTCGCCTCCTCTCATGGAGAGCCCGCTGTGTGCTTACTTTGCTGTGCAGAGGCAGCCTGTTTGCCACTACTGTGGTACTCGGCATCGCTTTCCTTTCTGTTACTCTCTTCCCCTTTTTTCTTTTTTTTTTTCTCCGTGGTTTCTGAGCTGTCTTCATCTCTGTCCTTTCTCTTGTTCTCTTCCATTCTTACTCTCACATTCTTCCTCCTCTCCTTGTCTCTATTAACTCCCTTCATTCCTCTCTGCCTCTGCCTGCCCCCACAAGCTCACCCCCTCTCAGTCCTCCCCCTCCTCCCGCACACGTTCCCCACCCACTGCCCTGTTGCTAGGGTAATGACCCGGCTGACAACTCAGACCCATGGCGGAAGCGGCTATGGACTAGCGAAAAGCTCCCAGTCTCTGACATCAATCAAATCACTGGCACATCTTACCAGTTTAGGGAGGGTAGGGGAGACAGAGAGATGAAGAGGATGCTCAGCTGTCTGCAGACTAAGGGTTGACTGTATGCTCAGATATGTGTTACATCCTCCTCATCCTTTTCTATTCTGGTACTCAAAACATATTTTAAAAGTTATTTGGAGGCCATATAGAAAGTTTTATCATACTTTTAGCGGGAAGTTGGGTTGACAACCGGAGAGTATCTCCCTTTTAAAAAAAAAAAAAAAGGGGGGGTCTTCTGGAGTTTATTCCTTGCTTGTTTGGGGGTGTAAGATCTTACACTGGTCATTGAGAGTCCATTGGCACTAATTTGCTCTAAATAATGTGTGTTTATTTGTTTGCCATGCAGTAACCCAGTTAACTAATCCATGGACTGCTTGTTTACCCAAGGAGAGGGGGCAAATCTCAGCCCCAGTATGGCAGGGGGGAACTTCCCACAGTGTCTCTATGGTAATCAGCAGGTGTCACTCACCACAGAGAAGAAGTGAGGGCTTTCTTATGAGCGTGAGAAAGAGGGGCAGCCTCCATCGTGCCCCCCCATCTCCCTTCCTTTTTTTTTTTTTTTTTTTTTTCCTCCTGTTGGGGTAGCGGCAGCAACCGCAGTGACAGAGAGAAAGAGAGAGGGATAAGGGCAAGACAAGAGACAGAGAGGGCTACATTGGAGGCCCGGGTGGCCCTTCCCCGCAACCTGTTGATGCTCCTGCCAAAGCCCTGGCAATGGAGTCCTCCATCCAGCTGCATGGAGGAGAGCAGGGCCAACAAAAGAGGTTTGAAGAGGAGGGGAGGGGGTCAGGAAGACATAAAGAGAAAAAGAAAAAGTGAAGGGAGCCCAAACCCCTGGACAGTTGAGGACGGCATGGGAGCCTGATGATGCCTTATATGGTCACAACAAGAGGGGCAGTTGGGCAGATGGGTGTCGGGGCAGCACGGGAAGACCCACTCAGAGATCTGCGGCTGAGAGTAAGGGATGGTGCGGGGCGGAGTTTGTGGTTTCTGGGGCTAAGTGGTGACCCCTGCATCAGGGAGCCCCCTCTCCTCTGGTGCGGGCGGCCCGTGGCTCATTGAGATGCAGGGCACAGGGTGGCAGGCCACAGCTGCAGCCTACAGGCAGAACCCGGCAGAAAAGTGCCGAAGGGATGGCGGGGGCGGCTGAGGAAAAACCAACAAAAGGCGCAGCCCCCTCCCCCCTCCTCCCTTGCTTTGGAGTTCTAATTCCCTAATCCTCAACCTCCGCCTACCCCCCTTCTCATCCGATTCTCACCACTCAAACACACACACACACACACACACACACATGCACAATTCATGCAGTTAGCACTGGCTCCCTTCCTCTCATCCCCAAGCTATGAATGGCCAGACGGGGACAAAACCCAACAGCAGCCCCCGCAGGAAGTCCAACCACTGGGTGTGGGCACTGAGAGGCACATTTTGTCTGACCCTCTCTTGGTTCTTCTCACCGTGGGTGTGCGTGTATGTGTGTGTCTATGGTTTATATGGTGCCAGATGACTAAGGTGGAACTGTCTGTTTTAAGATTATTGTTTTGAAACTGTTATTAAAACTCTTCAAAGTAGAAGAATACAGGATAGAACCGGGGGGGGGGATAACATGCAACAGAGCTGGTAGTTTGGACACATTGTTAGGACACCGTGGCCTCTCTTTTTGAGGCCGCATGATGAATGCTGCATGATGCGTCTTATTAAAAGCCAACAAGCCACAGCAGCTGGGACCTCAACATTCCTGCCGTTGTCACGTAGAGACGGACAGAACAGGACGCTCCTCGGAAACAGCCACTAACCTCTGTCACTCTCCATCTTCTTTCACTCTCTCCTTCCTCTGTTTAAAGCCTTTCACATATTTTCCTTTTATTTATTGACCCTCAATGAGCCTGCCTCCTAGCCCTTACAGCCCTTACTGTTAAAGCCTCTTAAACCAAGTTGACTTGCAAATGGCTTCAGTGTCAAAAGAAAGCTCGAATATAAATTGTAATCCATGCAGGATCTGTTTTTCCTCGCTATTTTCTCAGGAATCAGGTAAAACCTTTAGATTTTTAACATGCACACATGCAGACCAGCATCAGGGAAAAAGAATGATTTACTTTTAAGTATTATTCAGACATGTCTCTAAAATGTTGTCTCTGTGGGGGCAGCCAATTTAGATCATATACCATTATGCTAATATAAATGGTGTGATTTGTCACACACATGCATAGGCAAATAAGTGTGTATGGTGTGTGGCTGAACCTGTTCTCTCCCCTTGTACCTTGTTTTGTGTATGTGTTTGTTTTGGGTATAGAGGGTGTGTTGGTGGCATGCTAGAGCTGTCCACACACAGGGCCATGCAGCATTTGGCAAATAAAGATGAATTCTGTTGTGTTTGGCAGCAGTTCTCCGTTCATTATTTTCCACTTTGCCCAGCGCGCATCCCAGACCTCAGCAGCTGCTTGTCATGTAAAGACACTCTATCAGGCCCTGACAGCTCCTCCCATACACACGCATGCACACATACACAATACGCATGGCTCATACACACTTCACTTGTGCCCACGCCCACCACTCACGGTCCTACATATGTGGTGAACATATGTAGTGATCTGTCTCACTACGACTCCACTCAGCACAACTCTTTCCACAGTGCGTAGCTTTTCTAATCCTCTCTAGTTCTCTTATCGCTCATCTGGTGTCAAATCAGTCTTCCTATTCTGCAGTTTTTCCCCTAATTTGGTTGAGTTGAGTCACATGTCCGCTGCCACACTTTGCATTCGTTAGAAAAGCTTTGACACAGGCACACAGATCATAGTGGATTTCACAGCAGAATGTGTCTCCATTACAGTCAGACCTGACACTTGAAGCAGGTTTTATCTTATCTAGGTTGTGGTCAGTCTGTCTGTTGGCTAGTTTCCTGTTTTGGGGAACACATTGACATCAAAAGTGTTTAGTTGACTGGAACACTGTGATGATGAACTGACTTAAAAGCAGAAGGCTCCCCTGTGTTGTTATGAGGCCCATTGTCCTTTGTCAGCAGTCTGCACTGTGTTTCTCACTGTACACAGGATGCATTTTGGGTCTATTCTGCACAGTAATAAAGTCAAGTCCTATAAAATATTTAAAGCTTAGCTTTAGTGAGTAGATTTGGTTTCTATTTATTTTGCTGGTCTGTGTTACAGCTGCGCACCACTCATTGTGCATAATAACGATAAGTAAATAATATGAGAAAAAAAAGCACAGCTGCCAGTTTCACTTTCTCGTCTTTTCAGTGCTTTTGAAACATTACAGTTTGGAAAGTAGAACAGTATCAAATTAGAAGAAGGGGAATGGGTGTAAATGGGAAGCTGACAAGGGTCATCATTGTTGTTTACTCTCTGAGCACAGACAGAGGGGTGTTGCGCTGCAGAGTGGTGAAGACGCACACGCAGACAACCGGATGTAGCTGCTTCCACTGTTGTCATGTGACAGCTTTGTGGTCAAAGATGTGGAAGTTGCAGTGTCCTCCTGTCTAGAAAGAGCATACACTAGTTGAGGATGTGTGTTTTTACATCTCTGTGGCAGTGTTTCTAATGTCAAAGATATGTGTTGATGTCGAAAAATACGAAAAATGCCACACACTAGCAATTTTGCTTTTTGACAACCATCTTTGAAAACTGTGCTTTTTCAATTTTTGGAAGTTACAATATCACATTAGCTATTTCACGAGCATCAGGAGAGATTTAAACCTCTAGAGTCACATTCCTTCCCGAGCCTGTTTACTTCACTTTGTACGACCTATTGCCAGTGACAATGCAGACTCATCATCGTACCCTCTATATCACAATTGCACCATTAAAGTCCAGTGTCTTAGAATGATGAGCTGGAACTGTCACCTCCCTGACATCCATTTGACAGAGGCGACATCAGTGTGATTCCATGCACTGCTGCATCACAAATGACCACCCATGCTACTTCTGATGGGCGCTGTGCGTCCACGTGGAGCTGGCAGGAGAAGCTCAGAGCCTTCCAAACTAGATGTTGTTGTAATCTTTTACCTTTCATTGCATACCAGGCAGAGTACACACAAAAATGTATTCACACACAAACACCTACATGCATACACATAAACTTTCTCTGGACATCAGGATCTGCTATAATGTACGAAAGGTCTTTCCTCAGTCTGGAAGTGATTTGCTGCATTCCTGCTGCCAAACCAAAACATCTAAACTGAAAGTTAAGTCCTCCTCTGGCGAGGCAAGTATGTATGTTGAGCCTTTCGTCTGGTGTCATGGTGTCAGGTAGGGGGCTCATTATGCTGTCTCTGCATTGTGCACATACTGTCCTCAGTGTGGGCTGGCATGGACTATAGCTGGGGGGTTATAGGTCAGCCAAAACCTGACCACAGAGCGAGGCACCAGCTGGGGCCCAGCTGAGGAAAACAAGGCTCGGTGTGGAGGGCTCAGGAGACTCTCTGGCCGCACTGTAAAAGATTTAGGCAACTTATGTTTGTGTTAAACAGGCTCTTGGTTTAATTACCATCTGATACTTGTCTGACTACATGTGCTCCTAAATGGAACCTCTTTTGTGCTTTGACTCTTTCAGTTTTATGCTAACCATGTCTGTAAGCACCATTGTGCTGAAGTAAGGAAGTCTGGTTCTCTGGAAGGCTTATGATAAATAACACTACGCATGTGGATTCTCTGGTGACCAGTGTGCATGTCTGGGTGACTGATGTGCTAGCTGATTGGTGAGGCCTGCCTTTAAAACAGGCAAATGACTCATCACGCTAATTGTGTTACATTGAAACAGGCATGGGGGAAATTCACCTAACAGATTCCTGCCGGTGTGGGTTTCAATTAGGAGAGCACATCCAGTACAGGCGGCATTGTTGGATGGCGGCAAGAATGGCAATCTCATGGCTGACAAAATCAAGCTACTTCTAAATGAGCTATGTTTGGTGTGAAAACACTTACTCTGCAGAAAACAAGATGACAAACCTCCTCCCATGCCACGATGAAAAATGTAATAACATATTGGACATCTGCTGTGGATTGAAGACTAAAGTATATTGTGCTCTGGGGCAGATGTTTCCTCTAGTGTTGTGATAGGTGCCAGCACCTTGCCAGTCATAGTAAATCAGGTGTTTTTACACTCCGGTGTTTGCTTTGGGTTTAATTGCTTGATGCTCGGCTGGAACATGATGTACAGAGAACCAGTTTTACAAGGCTTCATCCTGCTGTATATGGTCAACTTTCCCAGAATGACTGGGCTTTTCTGAAGTGTCCTTTTCCTTTCCTTCTCGCCTTTTATCTTGACTGAGAGAAACCATATGGAGGATGTCCTATTAAAGGTCACTGCTCGTGTCATCTTTTTCTCCGCAAAAAATATAGAGAAGAAACAGGAAGAGGAAGTTAATAATTTTGAGGTTTCAGAAGTGACAAATATTGAAAAGCAACATTCAGCCAATGTAAAATCTTGCCATCCTTTAAACATTTTATAAGAAAATACACTAAGCAGGGAAGAAATTAGTCACTGCTGTTCGTTCTGTACTGTCTCAGACTGATCTGTTATCAGTTTCATTAGTCAGGAGTCAGTTTTAGAAGGAGACTGACTGAATCTCAGAACTTCTCCCTTATAGACACACACTCCACACTTCTTTGTTAGTGGAATGGGGCAATTAAGGACAGCTTGTTTCAGCTCTGCATGGGGTTAATATGCAGCTCCATGATTAAAAATAAATTACACTTTTCCTGTATAAATATTCAAGTCTCTCTCCACTGTGTGCCACTGCCTTGTTATGGTATGTAAGCTATTTTTTTTCTCCCCGTCTGCACAACATCTGGCGCAACATTTCCTGAAGCATCACCGGAATAAATTGAGTTTTGTCTGCCTATGAAAGATTCATTTATGTGATGCTTGTGTGTCTGAGTGAATGGGATGGACATGCATGGCTCTAGGTTATGGGTGTTGTCTAGAAAATGGGAATTGTGGAAAGGTTTATTGGAAAATTGAATTGCGGCTTTGGCAAACGTGATGGTGGTATTATGAAATGAGTGATAGGAAAGAGAAAGAAAAGTGGTTGCAGGTGATAAAACCATAAACTAAATTTACAGTTAAAATTTAAAAAAGAATTCACAGAGTACTAGTGCATATATGGAGAAAAAAGTTGTAAAAAACCTTTGTAGCACCAGAGGATGCTGTCTGAAGTGTGATAAATGCCTCAAGTGGTGTCAATTGAGTCAGTGTTGGGGGGGGGTTGATGACCACATCTCTGCCCTCTCCCTCTGCTCTGCTTGAGGCTTGTAGCTCAAAGCTACATTAACTGTTACTAGCATAACACACCCAGATTGCAGACTGAATTGTCTATGGCTGCATTGCATCGTGGGTAATGTAGGTACCAGGTTTTGAGTAGAAAGAAGAATTTTTGGAATAAAACCTTTTTGTATATCATTTTTTTCTGCCCATCTTGATTTCAGCAGTGTTCTAAAAATACTAATAACAAATTGGTGGAGAACATTAAAGCAGAAAAAAAATATCAAAATATAAATAAAATTATTAACTGTAATTTTTTTTTTGTTCTTTTTTTTTTTTTTGTCTAATGTAGACGATAACTTTTTGAACAGAGCATTTCTTTCTTTTCCTGTAATATCCATTAAATTGGATCCTAAATGTTAACTCACCGGAAATGGTAGGAGAATGTTTTCAGAGAGTTTGAATGTTCCCTGAGAGTCTACTTTGCAAGTGACTGCTGGAAAGGGGACAGACGGGGCGGGGGAGAGGGTCCTGACTCCTACTAAAACCGCCATTTGTCCTGCAGCTGACCTACACTAAAAGAAAGACGGTGACAAGATGGTCATTTTAGGGAGCATTAGTGAACAGCATAATAATTAGATTGCAGGAAATGTTTTGCACCTCAAGGAATTAAAACAGAAAGAGAGAGACCAATACTGCATTGTCATCAATCATGATACCACAATGTAAACAAAATTGTTGCGCAGTAGTCAGGATTTTGAGAATGTTAAAACATGAGAAGTTTCCGAAATAAGGTGTGTTTGTCAGCAGAAACCCCCTGAAAATCTCTATCACTTCATCTCAAGTTGTTTAAATTTGTTTCATATAACTTAGAAGTCCTTTCCGATCTCTTTCTAATATCAGGAGAATACATCAAGACTTGGAGGCCAAGGTATTTTCTCCTGAAGAGTGATGGTACATTCATTGGCTACAAAGAGCGACCGCAAGATGTTGACCAGCTGGAAACCCCCTTAAATAACTTCTCTGTAGCACGTGAGTATCTGCTTCAGAGAAACCACCACATTTTTTCCCCTCAATTTTTTGGCAGCTTGTTTTACACTTATTTTGTTTGCTGCTTTCTTGTTTTTGCTTGCATTGGTGTAACAATTGCATCCACATACTTGTTTTGATTTTTTTATGTACCTAGCCTTTTTCTCCGACCTGAGAAATAATTATTAACAGTAAAAACATAGTCATGCCAAGTGTCTATAAGGTGAAAGCAGGAAGGTGAAACGTTTCTCATTGTATGTCCATTTAAACAATTATACAACATTATCAACATTGGCTGTAGCATCATCTCAGCAGAATCACTGAGTTTCTTTAAATAGGATCAACACTCCAAGGCAAAGCAAATTCAGCCGCTGAACATGCATGCAATACGTCTCGCTCCTGACATTAATACATCGAATGTCAGTCCTCACTTCTGTGTGTCTTCTCCAAACTCATCTCTTTTTTTCGCTGTGACAGAAACTAACAACTACAACAACAGCGAAATGCCCAGAGAAGCCCCCGCCCGTTCCATCTTCAAATCAGAGAAAGTTACTATGATATGCTGTGCCGATGACTGAACACAGCAATTAGATGGCATACTGTTTGTTTAGCAAAATGTTTCCTCTTCGACACTCTTGAGTTATCGTGGTTATTAGCCGCCTGATTTCAAGTATTTATCTGGGCTCCGCTCTGAGGCTCTGTCTCCATCAGCGGTGGCTTTGGCTTTTTGTCACCACTGCGACCCCACCACAGAGGGCACATGGTGCGTCCTGCTGACAGAGCTGCTGCAGCTGGACTGCATTTTCACCCTGATGGAGCCATGTTGAATCTCAGTGGTGGTCCACTTCCCTGTCCTCCATCTATCAGACGGAGGCCATTTTGTGTCACGTTCTGACATATTTGCTGACATGTTTCATTTGGGAACAGCTGTTAATGCGAACGCAGTGCAGATGGAAATCTCTGCTTTCTAAATTCAGTTATTAGACTGTTGTGAGTAATTGATTTGCAAACTGCTTACAAGACAATAATTTGCTGAGAAAAGTGCAAAGATGAAATGAAATGGAGTAAAGAGGAATGCGATGGGTTTTTGTGTTTGTTTATTTTTTTTTAAATAATATGAACAGAATTTCAATAAGATTTTTAAAGAAATGTGAATTGGACTTATTTATTTAGATATTCTTTCTAAGAACTATGATTTTTATATAACATAGTCATTAACAAAACCCATATTAGCAGATTTTATGTTTTAAAGGGGATGACAAGTTAAGGATCAGAGTTGTTTTCCTCCACCAAAGTGCACCTGCTCTTTTCCAAATTGGCCGACAGTGTCTGTTAGGGTGGCGATAAAGATAAATGGCTATAACTGTGGGCTTGTCTTTCCCCTCTGCTCCCCTACACATTGGCCTTCCTCTCCGTCTCTTTCCCCGCTCTCCCTCCCTTGCTGTGGTCAGAGTGCCAGCTGATGAAGACGGAACGGCCCAAGCCCAACACATTTATCATCCGCTGCTTGCAGTGGACCACTGTCATCGAGCGCACCTTCCATGTGGAGACCCCCGAGGAGAGGCAAGCGAGGAGCAAACACATCTCAGCTCACAGAGCAGTATAAGACAAATCATTTGTATGCAGACAATTTGCCCCTGTTTGTAGAAAGCAGTTTAGCAGTTTAAGAGCTTGTCTGTTTTTTTTTAACATGTGGAGATACACACTCAAACATACACATTTAATCATTGTTATGCACTTGCACAAGGTCCACTGGCTATTGGCCTAACTCACACTTGAAATTGCCTTCCTGTTGATAAGAAGACAATTATGTGATTGGGCTGCTGGGCCTGCATGATGGTAAATGGAGTGATGTAATCGTTCTGCTGCTTGCGCTTCCCTCAGGGAAGAATGGACTAAAGCCATCCAGGCAGTGGCTGAAGGCTTGCAGAAACAAGAGGAGGAGATGATGGACTCCTCTCCGGACCCCATGGACATGGAGGTCTACCTTACCAAACCCAGACACAAAGTGGTATGGACCATTAATACTTTACTGTGATTCCTCTCTGCTGTGCCCAGATTAACATATCTCAGTGTTCATTACCAATAATCTTAAACTCAACTGCCTATATACCTCCTCTCCCTGAGTACGTCATTGTCCTCAAAATTGACG
The DNA here is from genome assembly GCA_016859345.1 of Istiophorus platypterus. Lineage (NCBI taxonomy): Eukaryota > Metazoa > Chordata > Actinopteri > Istiophoriformes > Istiophoridae > Istiophorus > Istiophorus platypterus. The sequence continues at coordinate 16,071,328 of CM029120.1, forward strand.
GTTACTCTTCTCCTCTGCCTCACCCTACCCTGCCTTATTTACACATTCACCACTCCAGCCCACCTTCCATCGTCTCTCCCCAACTACTTTCTACTTTCCCAACATCAGCTATGGGCAGCTTAGCACCAGATAGCATGTCCACCAGGTTTCACTACCCCCACATGTGTTATGACATAAAGCTCCAAGGCCACAGGATTGGATGTCCCCCACACAACCATTTTCAACATTCTCCTTAGTGCTGGGGTCAGAGGTTAACTGAGACACAACCACATATAGGCCAAACCATTAGTGGAGTGGAAATTGCACAGTGGGTGAAATAGGGCCTTAAATGCTTGTATGTTGTTGTCAGTAGGATTGTGTGTCCTGGCTAGTTAGAGCAGGAGTTTGTTAATGCTTCTGTTTGTAATCAGACGCCACTTTCTTTCCTTTGGCTTTGCAGACTATGCATGACTTTGAATACCTCAAACTCCTGGGAAAAGGCACTTTTGGCAAAGTTATCCTGGTGAAGGAGAAGGCCACCGGACGCTACTATGCCATGAAGATCCTAAAGAAGGAGGTGATTGTAGCAAAAGTGAGTGGATGCAAATGATCATGTAAAGGGAAGAAAACACATTCTGGGGGCTATTAATGATTGGTAAATGGCTAGCCGCTGTGAGTTTTATAAACACTCTTCATGTCTTTCTTTTCTTTTTTTTCAAGGATGAAGTGGCGCACACACTCACAGAGAACAGAGTCCTCCAGAATTCAAAGCATCCGTTCTTGACAGTAAGGAGCCCATCCATATACCTAAACCAAACTTTATCTTAACTCAGAAATCCTCAGGGGCCTCCTCATTCCAACCCAGCAGCATCCATTTAGTAAAAGGGGCATTTTCACCAGGAATGTTGTGAAGAGCTGCTCTTACAAAGGCTTCAGTTGAGCTGGGCCTTTTTATAGCCAAACTGGACATTCTTTTTTTTTCTTTTTTTTTTTTTAATCTATTAACCCTTCCTCTGTAAGTCTGGGGTATGTTGTATTGAAAAGCTCCTCCAGAACATTAGGTCTAAGTGGTGGGTGGAGGCAACACATAATACGATGTACTCAGTCCAATGGATTGGACCAATGTTTGCCACACAGCAAATTTTCTCCTGTGTACTATGGCTTTTCAACAACTGCTATTAGATAGTTGTGTATTGTGTATTGTGATGCTTAATGTTAAAGGCTGTTTAAATGTTACCTTCCTCTTCAGTGGCAACATTACTTCCTTCTGTTTGAGTATTGTTTTTTTTTTTGTACTTCTGTTTTTTGTTTTTTTTTTTTTAATATCTGTAGGGACTGAAATACTCCTTCCAGACACACGACCGCCTGTGCTTTGTCATGGAGTATGCAAACGGTGGTGAGGTAAACCATTTTAACTGTTGCTTAATATTGAACCTGTAGGATTTAGTGAATCAAGTGACAGAATACTCTTGAACTTGAACATTTTGATAATTCCTATTTTCCCTGGACTAACCAACTCTCTCTTCATTTGTCCTCGGCTTTCTTATTTTCAATCTTCCCTGTTTCTCTTCAGCTTTTCTTCCATCTGTCAAGGGACCGAGTATTCTCAGAGGAGCGAGCACGGTTCTACGGTGCAGAGATAGTGTCAGCGCTGGACTACCTTCATGCTGAAAGAAACGTGGTCTATCGAGATCTAAAGGTAGAAAGGGAAAGATTTCCTCACTTTCTCTCATCCTTGCTGTCAGCCCTCCCACCCCTCATCCCCTGCCGCCACCATTTCTCCCCCTGGCAGGATATAAATAGGATTTGCCTCCAGCCAGAGCAGTGGCAGTGGCCAGGTTTTATTGATCTGCCTTCCCCAGATCAGTCTTCAGACCTCAGTGCAGCTGAAGGGAGGCTCGGTCCTTACGCTTACTGCAGTTAGACAGAAATAACCACTATACCTCTTTGAACAGATCACTGCGGCCTTGATATAATACACATACAGTGTGCTCAGCTGGTGATATTTGTGAACTGATATTTGTGCATGAATGACATCATGTTAAAAGCTGGCAGTACAACACTTTTAGTCAACAAAGATAAAATGTCCATCATCCTAGAATGAAGAAGTTGCAGGGTTTGCTTCTTTTTTCTATAACAATCTGTAATACTCTAGAGATTAGATCAGAAATGGAGGCTGCAGACTGATAGGTTAGGTTTTTGTTTAGAAGTGCTGTAGGGGGTTATCAGTGTTGCAGTGGCATCTGTGGGCCTACTTCTTCCAGCTGATAAAACTATACCAGCCAGGTCAGCACAGCACTCTCTCCCTCCATCCCTCTCTCACTCCTTTCCTCCCCCTGTCCCTCGGGTTTGTGAGGCAGGCTCCCAGCTTGCTAGGGTTCTCCTGAAAATGCCAGGGTAGCAGGATTGGAGGATGTGCTGACTCTGGCCGGGTGCTGCTGGCCACGTGTGAGCTACAGCTGCCAGGTGACTTTAACTGAGAGAGAGAGACGGAGACAGAGAGATGGAGGGAGGTCAAGCTGATATTAAAAGGCCCTGCAGCCTCAAGTCATGACACTGAATGATGCACATCTTTTAGGCCATTAGGTTACTTTGCCACTACTTTTGTTCACTAGATATGTTTCCAGTGTTTAAGGACATTTTTATTAGTTCTACATAGACCAGGAGGGAATGCCAGAAATTCAAAAACATTGCAAACCGAGAGCAAACAAGTTTTTATGCCAGGCTGCAATTGAAAAGTTTGCATGTCAAAAAAGAGAAGATAGGATAAAAGCAGATAGAGACGGACTTTTCTAATAGATCTAATGGTTCAACATTTGTGGCATTTATATTTGCACTCGACAAGAAAACCCAGATAATAAAGAAAAACGGATTGATATATTAAGTATTCACATAATTGCAGCATAGTTTTTTTTTTAATTCCAGAAAGGGTGCTTTTTGCACATGGAGTCTTATTTACTCGTAAAGAAAATAAGAGAAAAAACAATGCTGCCTTCAGTGGGAGGCAAAAATGAAAAGCCATCCAATCTACTTCTGCTTTGTTAATCAGGTTATAGGCAAATGATTCATATATTATTTTTGCCGAAATTTCTAAAACTTCCTGAAAAGTACTTGCTGGAAACATTGATAATGTCAACCATGAAGCCTGTATCTTTGTATATTTACGAATTAATTTTCCCTTTACCGCCCAGAATCCTTTTCTTGTTAACTCCCCTAAACACTGACTAATTTATATCATCATCTGATCTTTTTCTTCTTTCTGTTTTCTTAAGCTGGAAAACCTCATGCTGGACAAAGACGGACATATAAAGATCACAGACTTTGGCCTGTGTAAGGAGGGGATCAAAGATGGTGCCACCATGAAAACTTTTTGTGGGACACCAGAGTACCTTGCACCTGAGGTAACCACAGAAGTGCCGGTTTCTCTACCTGAAACAATGACATATTCCTTTCTGGCATCAAAGCCAGTTTTGTGTAGGCATCTAAAGATCAGTGAAAAATTAAAAGAATAACCAACAACCATGGTGTCTTGGCTACCTTTAGCCACTAGAACTTCTTAAGAGGCGCTAGAACCGATGAGGATCATAGAATATGATTCACATAATTTTCATACTCCTCAACATACTCCTCGTGCCCTGTATGGAAGCATTCTTTTTCTCCACTCATTCATTCAGGTTTTTCCTTTCAATTTGACAAGTTGTATGTATTGATACCTTAGAGCTTTGTTGGCTCTAATGGTGATTACTAAAAGAAAAAAAAAATCCAGTGTGATCATTTTGATTGGAGGAGATATAGAATAAGAACGACATGGAGCCCAATCATGAATGTAAGACCTATGATGCGGGGCATGAGTAGATTCCCAAAAAAAAAATGCAGCAAGTGTTGTTGGACCTCAGTGGTTGAAAAGCATGTGGAAGAAAGGGCAGCTGTCCCAGAATGCCTTTCTAATCTCCAGCTGAAGTCGAGTTAATGAGTGTGCCTTGTGCCCTGGGCAGGGCAGTCTGCTCTCATATTTGCTGTATGGGGAGGGGTGTGGCTACTCCCTGTTGCGTGCAGGTATGACAAGTGTTGGAGTGGGCGGTGTAACCCGATATTTCATTGTGCGTGTGTGTGTGTGTGTGTGTGTGTGTGTGTGTGTGTGTGTGTGTTTGAGTAAGTACATGCGTGTTTGCGCTAGCCCCTTGCCTGTTGCCATAAAAATGTTTTCCGGGAGAAGGGTGTCCATGTTGACACAGTTGCCATATCGTTGTTTTTAGCCTCCATTTGGAATTTTCTGGTTGGGGGAGGAGGAAGGGTGATTTGCCTGCAGCACCACAGGAAACGTGAGCTTCCGTCTCTGAGAGAAAAAAAAAAGAAGAAAAAAAAAAAAAGCTGTTGTGTGGCACCGGGAGAGCCACAGCTCCCACTGCTATCCAGGATGCCTCACCTTACCTGGGCAGGGGCAGAGCTGCTGTGAGCACGCTTTTCCCGAAGTGTTTCGAGCTGACTCAAGGGAACACATAGCTCTACTTCTCATCAGTGAGCCTTCAGCACCAAGCCATGAAGGCAAAGACCTTGGCTGGCCTAGCGTCCAAATATTTACCTCCTCACACCTGGACAAACATAAAAATAGCTGTTTATTTTCTATACTTCTATAAACGTTTTTGCTCCACCTGTCCATCCCCAGCTCTACCTAGCCCAATCCGCTCCTCCACAGAGAAGCACAGTTTATGACACCTCCAGCCTCGGCAGCAGACATCAGGGGGCATTACCATGGCAACAGGGTCGCTGGCGAGCTTCTCTATGGAGTGCGGGCCAGGCAGTGTTACAGGTTGTTCTGCAGTAAACAATGACCTTGTTGTGTGTGCTGCACAGGAATGCTGTAACGTCTGGGAATATTCCACCCAGAGCAGGGGAGAAGAGAGGGGGAGGGAGAGGGAGGCGAGACCCAATCTGCAAAAGCCGGACCAGTTTGTCTCTGGAGTAAGAAGTGAGACAAATGGACTTTGTCACTTTTATTAAGTCGTTACAAGAAGAAAATCATTATTGGTGTATGGGGGGGAAATGGCTTTTAGGAAACAAGTACTATGAAAAATGCAGACAGGTTTAATCTAGACACTGAAACTGATCTGGATTCACAAAGTTGGATGATTAATGGCTGTCAGTTCAGAATGTTGTGAGCAAAAAGAGCGCAGTATACAGAGTAGGGCTCAGGAGCAGCAGCAAGTGTTTGTGTGTGCTTTTATTCTCTCTCTTCTCCCTCTCTCCTCCCCCTATCTGTGCTCCTTTGGGGCAGTGTAACAGTATTAGGCTTAGGCTGGAGGCCCAAGTAGGCAAGCAGTCCTGGTTACGTATATGAGGGATGAGCTTGGCTCCTGTGCTCCTGGCAGCTTCACAGCTGTGGTGCTCTTCTACATATATGGGGCAGCTGCGGGCCCAGCTGTCGCACGGTGTGAATCACACGACAGCAGCGCTGGAAATAGAGACGGCCCAGTAATCCTAGCCCCACACCGGCTTCACGTTACTCCCCCTGCCTTCCCAGTCCTCCTTCTTGATGCTCGCCACTCAGCACAGCACCAGGCCGAGTGCCCACAGACACATGCGCGGCTGCGTGCACATGCACTCACACACACGGTAGTTTTGTACCTTTTACGGACACATCCGCCCATCTGTCTTCCGGGACCCTCTCTCTAAGCCTGCGCACGGTTATGTCCATATCTAATTCTATCAATCCGCCCATGTCTTTTTACCTAAGCTTCTATTCTTAGGTCTGAATTGCCTAGCATCATGCTGCTGGAGGTTTGAGAGAACAGACTGTTCTCCTTGTCTTGATTTCACCTTCAACATCCGCCTGGCGAGGTAGAATCCAGTACATGTCCCCAGGGACCTTGGAACGACTCCGCTCAGCAGCACATTAGTCATGCAACAGGTTGTGCTGTTCAGTAGGCACATCACCTGAGAAGTTTTTTTTTTTTCTCAATAAGAACTGCCAAGAAAAGTCATCCTATGGAAATTATAAGACTAAATGTTTCTCCCTCTGTGACTCTGTTTGTGTTCATTGAGCGGTTTGTTTGTAAGACCCTAGTCTGTGTTTGTTGCCACACATTTGCTTATTTAAGTGACCCACACCTCTGCTGCTTGTTGATCTGTGTGTGTTTGTGTATGTGTGGAAGGGCCTGTGGTGATTAAATATGCAGGGCTCCAGGGGAAACTCTATCCTTGCTCCTAATGTGAGATGTGAGTCAGTGCTGGCAGGTGATTTTTGTTGGGGGGAAGGGGGTAGGTGCAAGTCAGTTGCTTTAGGATTTGTTTATTAAGCCTAAAGATCTGCTGGTGTCACAGCCTTCTGATGTCCAAACACAACCATAATGGTTGAACCATATAGTGTAACTACAGAACTGTAGGAATTGAGCCGTGTCTTCAGCTCATTGTACTATGCTGATAAAAATGGTAGTTAGATTTTTTTTTTTCTGTCAAGACAACAGAGGTGTATGTAGAGTATAACACCCTCATTTTATATCCCCTCACCGAGAAGATAGAATAGCTTGAGAGCAACCCACCTACTGCCTCGAATAATCTTTCCCATCCCTCCTCCTCATTCCCTAGGTGCTAGAAGACAACGACTATGGCCGTGCTGTGGATTGGTGGGGTCTGGGAGTAGTGATGTACGAGATGATGTGCGGCAGACTCCCTTTCTACAACCAGGACCATGAGAAGCTCTTTGAGCTCATCCTCATGGAAGACATCCGCTTCCCTCGGACACTAGGTCCCGAAGCACGTTCACTGCTCTCCGGCCTCCTCAAGAAAGACCCGATGCAGAGGTGAGGAGCCCTTGCTTCAACCCCTACTGTGGCAAATCAAAACCCTTAAGTTGTGCAATGATTTCAATTATTTTTCCTTTTGAATTCATCTTCCAGGTTAGGTGGAGGGCCTGACGATGCCAAGGGAATCATGCAGCACAAGTTCTTCGCAGGAATTGAATGGCAAGATGTTTATGAGAAGAAGGTCTGTTTCTCATTCATTCATATTGCTATGTTTATCCCTCATTCTCTCGTGATTGTTGTCACACCAAATTCAAATAGCCTTCATCCCTCAAGGGATCAATAAAGTTACATCACTTGAAACACCACCATCCAAAAATGATACATATTGTCATCAGACCACCAACTGTTAGCAAACTGACTGATGGCGCTGATACGCTAGTGTCTCATCTCCTCCAACAGCTGGTCCCACCGTTTAAGCCCCAAGTTACCTCGGAGACAGACACACGATATTTTGATGAGGAGTTCACCGCACAGACCATCACTATTACCCCTCCCGGACAAGGTAACACCAAACCAGACACACACTCACATACAGTATAGCTGATATGGCCTCTCTAGCATGGTATATAAAACCACGTCAAACCATCACTCTGTATAATGATATGGTACCTCACAGCAGTGTCTTAAAGTGTGACATTGGGCTGATGAGCACAGTGGACTGTGAGGATGAATTGCCACCTAACTTGTATGATAAATTTCTCATCACCTCCTGTGAGACTCTATTAAAAATGAGAAATTACACCTTAGTTCACTCAAGATGAAAGCAGACTATTTTTTTTTTTTTTTTTTTTTTTACAAGAGTTACTGAATTACTAACGCTTGGAAAAAAATGCTCACTAACCCAATGGACTAGTTTGTGGTCCTTTTAGGGTTATCAAAAAAATGTCTGTGATTCCTTTCAATTAAATTTTGTATGAAAATGTCAGGTGAAATGTTCATGAGAGAAACGGTACAAATCTTATGATTTAGAAAGTTTTGGCATTTTCCCTCCTTGCAGAATTTTGCACCAAAATATCAAAAATGTGAGTAAAGCGATCAGGCGTTCCAGGCTCCCTTGAGAGCAGTCTGCCCTCTTCTGGAGAGCCAGCGCCATTAAATCATTGCCACACAAAGTCATCAAATGTATGTGATCAACAGCCGATGTGTTTACAGAGATTACAAAGTATTAAAAAAGATAGTAAGATAGTAAAAATCTTGAACATATATTGGAATAGTAGGACAGGATGATACTGATAAAATAAAGTAAAATTATTTTCACAAATTAATATCTTCATATCGTGAGAGGAGATATTTGGTGCTTCACAAAGAAAAGTTTTAGAAATGATGATGAGCAATGTGGTTAATGATGATGGCCAAGCAGATGAAGGATTCACTTTTCATTTCACTAACAAAAAAACAGGCAACAAGAGAGTTGTATCACATGCTGTTACTGTAGTGCAGCTGGTAAAACCAGGAAACCGCTACTAAATATTATAAAATTATAAATATTATAAGAAAGATCTAAGACAATATTTAATCTCACTGAACTACAGAGCATTTTATCTGCTGGCTCTAGGTATAATTGAATTAATATGTACTTTAAGAGCAGTAAGCAATATAGTTGAAATCTTCTGTCACATTTTATGTAATTTTATATCTAGTATCCCAATATATATCAATGTGTACTGGAATTTTCTGGAAAAAAAAAAAAAAAGAAATTACCCCAAAACAGTCCTTGCCATTGATGTCCGATATTGCCCACAATAGTCTAATACACCCGGGGACACATACCACTTGTGATATGGAAAAGTAGACACATATGTATGGCCTCATGGTATATTTGTCATGTAACCCAGCCCTATACGTACAAAAACTGTTCTTTTATTGTTCGTATTTTTGTCCTCTGTCCCCAGATGACAGTATGGAGTCCTTCGATAGCGAGCGAAGACCCCACTTCCCCCAGTTCTCCTACTCTGCCAGTGGGACGGCATAAACGACTCTCAGACATTCCTCTGGTCCCACCAACTCCCGTCACCCCACCCGACTGCTCTCTCAAAAAGACTGGGGGCCACAGCCACGTCCTCCCAGCATTGTCTGCAGATGCCATCGTTGGATGTAATATTTGCAATCTGAAACTTGTGGGTTTTTTGTTTTTTGGTTTGGTTTTTTTTTGTTGGGGTTTTTTTTTTTTTGTTTTTCTTTTTTACAAAAAGGAGAAAATACAACACAAAACAAAGATAAGTGTGGTTGTCCTGTGTGGCCTTTAAAGACTGACCTCAGAGAGAGCATTAACACTACCCTGCATTTCCTGGTTGTTATGTTGTATACTGAGCAGGCATCCATACACCATAATGAATGAGGAAATGTAGTTATGTACAAATTAGGCCACTGCTATGAATTTTGAAAAGGGCCATTTTGCATTGAACATAAACAATTAAATAAAAACCAACCATTTCAAATAGAAATAGGCATACTGTTGACCAAAAACATCATGTGAGCAGAGTGTGTGTGTGTGTGTTGTTGAGTAGGTGATAAAACCATGTTTCCTCTATAAGACTTTGAACAATTCAGAAACAATTCAGACCAGGACATTTTTGGCTTCAAAAGTGAATGTACCGTATCAAATAAAGTCAATCTTCCTGCATACTTACATGTTGTAACACATGGCTGATTCTCCCTAAGACTGAAATGCCATCTTCTGGAGAGGATTTTTATCACTTATCTGCTACCCTGATGCAAAACTTTCACCAGTTGGTCTGTTGTATTATCATGCCAGGCTATGATGGGTCTGATAAATCAATTGTGCAATACAGTCTGATGTGAGGAATGGCATACATGCAAAGAATGCAGAGTGATAAATCATTAAGATAAAAGCTGGCCTGCAGTGGATTCCTGTTGTAACTGTTTGCACATCAGAGTGACTGAGAGACCCCAAGTTTCCGTTGCAGGATAATAAATAGCTCCTCCGGCCCCCCCTGAAGTAAGTGCTTATAGTTCCTGATGCCTTTATATTTCCATGTTCTTCTGCAGACACCTCCTGATTTCCCTCTGATTAGGGTCAGGCAGGGTTGACCCATCAGAAACTCTCCTCTCCTCTGGGTTTTTCCTCCATGTACAGTATGGTATTGGGTGCTTTCCACCCAGTACATTCACAGCAGCCTCAATGAGGTCACTCTAACATATTACACTTCTTTACGAATACTTTGCAAACAAACTGGGCTTCAGGGGAAAACACAAAGAATCATCTTTGATTTGCTTCTTCAGGGGACTTCTGTCCCTTTATGAGTTTCTGAGTTTTATTTATGAGACCAGCGTTGACTAAACTGAGTTTTACTGTGCCAATGATATGCACTTTGCTGCCCCAAAATGATTGTATTTGGATTCTTATTTGTACTTTATGGTTGGTAAAGACTAAATTAGTTTCTTTTATAATGTAAATTCAAATATGGATACAAATAAAACAAGACTTGCTTGTTGAAATGATTTCTCCCCTTTTATAGATGGCTGAGGCTAAACTGAGCCTCTCGGGAACTGAAACTTTTTTCTTTTTTCTTTTTTTTTTGAAAGTGTACTAGGAAGTTTCCAAAAACGCTTCAGTATTTTTAAGGTGACAGATAATAATTTTCCAAAAGTGCGTCACATGTTATTGAATGTAATGGTTTTTACAATTATTTTTGTTTTCACTTCGGTTGTTTGCTGACCTTTTGTTTGGTTTTTCGATCTGATTGTTACTTATTCCTATGCACACTCACCCTTTGCTGTCACCTGAAAATAGGGAAATTCATTTTATACTTTTTATTTCAACTTTTTTTGTACCTGCCCTCCCATATTCCAGAGACTGAGGACACCAGCTTTAGTAAACGAATAATATAAACTTTGTACACTGTTTTTACTTGTCTCTTTCGAATTGATGAAATAAAAGGTCTTAACAATAAGCTGTTTAGACTCGTTTTTTATTGACAAGTCCTGCCCTTGAAGATAATAGAAATGAGAACTTTAATGTGTTGTGAGGAGCCCAGAACTATAATATGCTTCATTATAATTATAATCAGCAGAGTGAAATATGGATTACTGTGTCTGAAGTTGATATGGTTAGAGGAGTTTTCATGAAAAAATTCGTTTTCCATCATTTTCTAGTGGATTGATCTGTTCTTTTTCAAACAAGTGTTCTTCCTAGTCTTTCTGTTTTGGCCTCATCATGTTTTGCCTCTTTTTTCTTTCCTTTTTTTCCTTAGATCTCTTGGAGGTGCACTTTTAATGCAATGTCACTTTAGATTCAAGAAAACCACATCTATTGCCACATCTAAGTTTTTTTTAGTCGTTATTTATTTAAAGTGAGTTAAAGCATGTAATAATGTATATATGAGACTTTTGAGTTCTTGTAAGTTGTGATGGCTACATCTGTAGTCAGCATTTTTTGGGAGAAAGAATTTTAAACTAAAATACCTAAACCCTAAACCTAAGCATCACTGTGATCAAACCCAACAAACAAACCTAGACTAAGTGTGTGAGACATGTTCCACCACTCAGCAGCTCTGACTGTGTCTTGGCTGTGTTCTCTGCCTCTGCGGGACCACTCAGGTCTATGTCTGGGGCTCCACAGCTGGTCTGAGACAGGGAGAGATGCTTCCCTCGGGCCCTCAGGCAGATGGTACACACTCTGGAGCAGATGTTGACAGCCAGGGCTCACAGACTGTCTTTGGGCAAGCTGCAACGCAGAGCGCCACACAGCGAGACATGAGGTTTGGCCCAGTGTGGCGCTCACCTGACAACCATCCCTCACCTGACTCCAGCTGCAGTGGCCAAAACATGCCGCAGCTGCAGCTCTGCCACTGGCCTCCTGTGAGTGGTGTAGTGTTGTGCTGTGTGGAGAGTGTCACTCACCCACAGCTTCCAAGCCTGAGCATTTCTCTTCTTTGTACTATAATCAAACTTATTTCCTGTTACAGTGTTATGTCAAAAAATAGAGTTTAAATATATACACTCAGTGTGTGAAAAAAAATTCTAAAACTTGCTTGCTCCTGTTCCCGTATTTTGCTTTTTGACTCTATAGGCATTACAATACAGAGGACAATTTGTAGAGTGGTTGATGACCAGTTAAAGGGTTTTAGGCACATGAAATATGAGTAATGTAGAAATGGCTGATGTCTTCCTCCTTCAATGCTATGTGATTCTCTTGTTATCTAGTATATTTATATAAAGGTCACACCGTAATGTACATAACTGTATACTACTATATAAAAATTTTCATTTTTGTTCTCCGCTGTCACGGATGTAAGAGCACAAGTTTACCTGAGAACAGGGGTTGTTCTAGGATGCTGCCTCACACAATGCTTAGACTTGAACTCTCCTTACCGACACTATGTTATTGCAACTGCAAGGAAAAAAAACATGAGATTTTTTGAAAAAACACATTGTAAAATATAGGAAACATTAATAACACAAGAAGCACAGAGAACAAGATAATACATGAACCCTGAACCTTAAACAGTGAATCTAGTGTCTTGCATTGCTTCATCTTGCTTCTAATTTAAACACAATATCACATTCAAGTACCTTTTAAAGTTTGCGTCATTTAATAGTTTGCAGTATATTGCTGGTTCATGGGACTCTGGGGAAGAAAGTGGTGTCATGATCTGTGAAAGAGCAAGTTTCTTTACAAGAGGAAGGGGAGTTTTAGCGTGACGGAGGTCATGGCACCAGGAAACAGGTTCAGCCTGTTGTCTGCGAGCCCTTCATAACATTTAATCCCACTTACAAAGCAGGGCTGTAGAAGAGGGTAACCCACCTACACATAGTGTGAGGACAATTTTATTTGTAAAAAAAAAACAAAAAAAACAAAAAACCTTTTCATTTTTTGAGTGACAGTGTTAGAAATTCATTAATTACATCTTTGTATGCACCGAAAGTAACATAAAGTGCATGTAATATATGTGAAGATAATTTTTAGCACAACATAGAAATTCTTTAGCTCACATAGATACTGAATGGAGTCAATCGTTTCCCTCCTTCTACTTATTTTCTTATTATCAATAGACTAAGAGCAAAATATTAGTGTGTGTTGAATGGAATGAGTGAATGGTGAAGATTTGTTGCCTAAATGAACAAACATGGCTTGACTGAAGTTGCCCTTTTAAAATTTGACCTGTACTGGGGATCAATAGGTTACATTTGAACTAGAGCGACATCTAGTGGGTTTCGGGCTTGTGTGAGGAGTATTTCGGTTGGATTAATATTGAATAGCTACACATGACAAACAGAAGACGATTAGACGGACTGCGAAGTGCAAGTTGAATTTTAATTGGGTTTGTGATATTTTTAATTGAATGCAGTCACTGGTGTCGACAACAATAAATCAGCATTATCTGAATCTCAAACCCAATCTGTGCCCTTACGCCGCGACTACAATAATATCTTTGCTAATTGCCAAAGAAAAGCATACGTTTCCTTTGACTTCTCTTAACTTGTTCTTTAACCAGAATATTTTACTTTCTATAACTCGAGAAAAACAAAGTTCAGACGGACACTGATTAGAGCCGAAGATCGTTTATTAAGGCGACGATTCATCGGATGGTTAAAATTCCAGCCAGGTCTGATAAAAACAGAGTCTAATCGTTACGCATGCGCACTACGCCTGCAATATTATTTTTTTTAACCAAGAAATAGCCTGAATTCCTACACGATCCCGTTCACAACAGCTTTCTGTTCACATTCTGCTGAAAGCACGACCTTCTGTCTGCCTAGGACAGATGCTGATATACATCTACTTCCCATCGTTGCCTTGGAATATTAACAGTTTAGGCCTGAAGTTTTTGACCCCAGATAAAAGAGGACTTAGAATTAAAAGCTGACCTGAGCATGGTGCTAAATAACTACACTGACAATCAGTCGCTCACTCTACTGCACTGGCTCTGAAAAAGGGCATTCTGCATGGCGGGTGCCTTCACTTTATGATACTTTAAGTGCATTTTGTTGACAGTGCTTCTGTTTCGATTCATTTTTACTTAAGTAAAAAATATATATATATTGTCGATAGAGGACTTCTACTTGTAACAGAGTGTTTTTATAGTGTGGCATTACCAGATCCTTGGCCAGCTCTACCTGTTAGGGGACTCTTGGGTAAAAAAAATATGACGTTTGTCCCCGACTGTAATAATTTGGTCACACGCCACTTTTGTTTTGAATTGTGTACCATGTAAGTACAGGATCTCTCTACAAGACGGGGCCACAAAATTTGCTAATACTTTGGTGCTTGCATTTTTGTGATATTATACCGGTGCCTGGTGCTTCAAAGTCATGAAGAAAATATGCAGTTGATTAAATGAACAAAAACACAACTGACGCTCGGGGAACCTTGAACTTTTGGGGGCTTAAGGGGCCCGGGGCCCCTGGGTAGTAGGTCGGTTAGTGACGGAGCCTTTGGTATTGCTTCTTAGGTTAAGAACAATACAACTTTTTTCACCGCTGACTACACCAATACACACATACACACTACTTTTTATGCGTATTTACTCAGGAGGGCGAGCCTTAGCGCACAAAACATTACTTCTCAGGTGTTTAACTTCACCGTACAAAACATTTCGCTATCAGAGGGCGAGGCCGTCTCTTATTCCACAGCGTGGGGGGGGGGGAGAAAGAAGACGGAGTGATACCTCTCCCCCCCCTTCCTATCTCAGATGCCAGCCGTAATCGGTTTGACAGGACGCGTCCGGCTACGTCAGCGGGCGGAGGGAGCGGCGCTGGGGCAGAGCCTCGGCCGCTCGTCGATCCCCGGGGGGAAGATCAGCCGAGGGCGTGATCGGAGCTCACCTGGCCGGTGTTACCTGTCGCCTGTCGCCGTCGACTGCGCCGTCGGTCGTCGCCCTTTAGTTTCGCCGTGGGACCGTTGAACGCTGGATTCGCTCCGGAGCAAAGCGGGGAAGGGATTAAAGGTGCGTCCCGGCCGAGGGCGAATCGTCGGGGGAGAAAAAGAAGAAAAGGGGGCTGGTTTGGTTTCTGGAGGATTTAGCCGAACAACGTCGCCGTCACCGTCAAGGGTCCGTCGACGTTAAAACGGTGTCTGTGCTGCTTTTTAAGAGACGGCGATTGGGTTTTTTGATTTGAGTCGTAGCGGATATTTTTGGCGAGAGTTTCCCTGGATGTTTGGTTTAGTCAGCCAAGGTTACAGGAAGTGAAAACCTGAGCACTGGAAGTTTTAAGTTGTTCGCCAACGTTGCTGAAATGCGCCGCTTTGCAACAGGTTTCCCTGAATCCTGAGTAAAGACAAATACTGTTTATTTAAAAAAGGGCTTCGTGTCAGGCTCTGTCACATCCTCTAGTTAAATAATAAAGGAATCTGCTCTTGTGAGTTGTGTGAACATGCTGTATAACCTCATTGGAACCCGTCTGTCACCAGCCTTTCTCACTTACCAGAAAGTATTTATGAATGTATGCAAAGTATGTTCAGAGTGGTTATTTAATTGTGTTACAAAAGTAGTAACACAGACAGACAGATCTGAACTGGTTGGACAAACAGGTATAACTTAAGGTGGCATGATGACTCCCTCTCAATAATCTCTACATTGAAGCAGGTTCTTTGTAGGAGACCCAGAACTGTTCTAGAAATGAGTACCACCTCATGTTAGTCCAGGTATTCGCAATCCTCAGGTTTTTCCAATTTGTCGTTGATTATTTTTATTTTTTAATTGTTATCTTTTCCCAGAATGCCAAGAAGATCCTGACTCGTGGCCCCAACATGAGCGTGACATCATGGTTCCTGGTCAGCAGCTCTGGCACGCGCCACCGGTTGCCACGGGAGATGATCTTTGTTGGCCGGGATGATTGCGAGCTAATGTTGCAGGTGTGTGTGTGTGTGTGTGTTTGACCTTGTATGTTTAAGTATGTTTAAGCACTAGGGAACGTGTGAATGTTCGCTTTCGTGAAGTTTACGTTTAAACAGCAAAACACAGGCAGTGTCATATGAACCCTGACTGATCATTGCTGTAATTTTTGAAAAGATGCCAAAGGATACGTTGCTTTACTCCTCACCGATGTCCAACAGGATGGCCAGTCACATATATACATGTGAAACCCCACTCGAAGGCTCCTTGCATGCTTTGTGTGTGTGTAATTCAGTGTGTGTAACCTGGTGACAGCGCCTTTACACCAAAAGTTGCCCCTGACAGCCTTTCAAACAGTGACTTAAAATTCAGCTAAAGCTGTTGTTTTTCCATGCTGTGTCTGATATAAACACAGTTTCTTGGTGGTCTATGTATAATTCTCTCCCTCTCATTTTCTCCTCACTCTGTCTTTAGACCAGTGAAAGAGGAATGTTGTCTCAGATGTAATTGTTTATTCTTTCCTGAGTCAGTGCATAATGCTCTGAAAAACTCTGCCAACCACAGAGGTTGGGCAGATTGAAAAGTTGCTTGTGTCCAAATTTAGGTGTCACTGGATCCGAAAAAAACCCCTCAGCTTCTCTCAGTCTAAAATGCAGACTGTTCTGTTGCTCTGCTTAAGTGCTCAGGACTGCTTCCTGAATTGGCACACAATCAGATTCTGCTCCAATTGTCTTTAGCCCTTTAATCTTGAGTTGTTGTTGTTGTTGTTTTTATAGCTCAGTGCATTTTTTTCCTACTCACATCACCGTTGAAAGTCTGTTAAATGAGAATACTGTTTGCTTTTAAAAGCAGAGATTGAGTCTAAGTGAAGTCATATCAAATATCATAGCTAAGGGGCTCGACTTGAATGTTTGGATTTTCCATGACAACAGGTGTCTGATCAGTGTCTTTATCTCCATGACCAGTAATTAGACTATGTTCCCCCTACATTGATAGTGACTGTATTTTCTCTGTAGTGAAGTTGTGCATTTATTGTTTTCTAGTGCTGGAGCTAATATTTTCTCTCTCTTAAGGGAAAGCAAAGAGAAGCAAAAAAGCTGTTGAGTTAGGAATAAGGAATTCTTAAAGCTGCTACACAGTTAATCTAATCAAGTGGGTAAACAGATTTTTTTAAAAAACACCTCTTTAGGCAGTAGATAACAAGTAGTTATTTGAAAGTCAGCTGAGTGGAGAGGCTGACACAGACAGTGCGCACAGAAAGATGGTAGTAATTTGCAAAACAAGTTTGGCAGTCACCTCCAATCTTTTTGATTTTTGCGAAGAGGAGGCCCAGAGTGCCTAATGAGCAGAAAGGAGAGATTGGGTCAGTCTGAATCGCTTGCTAAACTTGTACTTAATTGATGAAAGCACATGCAGAAGCTGAGACATTTTAGTTTAAAGGCTAGAGCTATGGAAGCAGATTTTGGTGGATGAGCAGAATCATTTAGTTTAATCTACTGCAACATTTCAGACTTATACATAGTGTATGCAGACAGAAGGTCTCTGGCTCTGTTCAAATGTTAAGATTTAATCCACTCAAAGGTCCAAATTTAGGATCATGGTTTAGAAATTATGTTGACTTATAGGGCTGCAACTGATGATTATTTCCTTTATAGATTAATCCACTAATTATATGCTGAATTCTCAGATAAAACATGTAGCACACAGGATGAAATGAAAAAAAGCACATTACAGTTTCCTAGAACCCAAAGTGATGTCTTCAGATCTCCTGCTTCATCCAAAACCCAAAGTTGTTTGGTTTGCAATGATATAAAACAGAGAAAAGTAGTGATTTAGCACACTGGAGAAGCATAAAATACTTGGTGTTTTGGCTTGAAAATGACAAATCAAAATAGTAGCCAATTGATTTTCTGTCCATCGACCAATAGATTAATTGACTAACTGCTCCAGCTCTGATGACAGTTTTGCTTTACTTTTGTTGCAGTCTCGTAGTGTGGACAAACAGCACGCTGTGATCAACTATGACCCGAACACAGATGAGCACATGGTGAAGGACCTGGGCAGTTTGAACGGGGTGAGTGAGTCCACTTCTAGTGTCACATAACTTCTCCCAGCCCAGAGTGGTGAAACCACTGAGCTCCCCGGAGGCTCCTGACTTTGTGCCAAAGACGTGGACAGTTGGTTGAACATTTGTAATCAGAAGACTGGATTTTCCTGCCAGCCTGGATCCTCTTTTTTCTTCCCATACTTCCCACCCCCCTTTACTTCTTTGTTGCCACCTCATTGCACCATTATCCCAATGAAATCCAGAGCTGAGGAGTGGGAGAAACCATTCATTGTTCTCACAGAGTGTTTCACTTGGCTTTGCTTACTGCAGCCAAACTAATCAGAGCAGAACAGTGCAAGGACCTGTAACTGAATTCCAACATGGCTGTGTTTTCTCTCCAATTACCTTCACTTAGTCTGGATAGAACAGGGTCTGTTCTCTGTTCTGCAAACATCCAGCATTATCTTTCATTGCATTTTGTGATCTGAAGATAGTCTCTAGAACCTCTTTCTTACCCATTATTATTTTGCCAGAAGATAGCTAAATTGATCAACAAACTAAGAACTGTTATTTTCACCTGGACCTTAAGCATTCTACGAAAGCCGAGATAGTCATTATATAACAGCATAATCTCATCAGAGATTTAATGCCCTGGTGGATTAACTTTCAGTGGGAAAAGGACAAATTACAAAGCACCTTACAGTATCCGGGTGCATGCCAAAAGGAATTAGAGAGCCAGACACCTGTGAATCAACAAATTTACTTCAGTAATGAACTGTGTAAATTCAAGCTTGATGTTATTTGTCTTTATTTTGCAGACATTTGTGAATGACCTAAGAATCCCAGACCAGACGTACATCACCCTGAAGCTCTCAGATGTCGTTCGATTTGGTTATGATATCCTTTTTTTTAAATTTATTGCTCATTTAACTTTAAGTCCCATATTTGATCTGTGTGATTGTTGTAATACAGAGTTTTTGCTCTTTTTGGTTGGAACATTTCAAGTTGGCCATTAGTAGCCCATGCTGAAATTAGCCAGTGGTCGGCAGCTGGTTCAGTCCCAAATTTGTTGCATTTTCTTTTCACTCTTTAGCTCCATCGGCATGTTAATCCCCTGTGGGTTTTCAGTCAGGGGTTTTAGATTATGGTCAAACTTTGGACAGAAAATCTTGTGCAGCCTTTGACCCCAGATCAGAAAACAATGGTGAAATGTAGTTTAGAAAACAGAGAGAAAGCAGTTTAGATCGTTTTCAGGATTGTTTGTGACAAGAACTAAACTCAGAGTAAACTGTGCTTTGTGAAATGTGATGTTGCATGAACTCACTCAATGAAAGAATACTCCCACATTTGACACACTTTTGATATTAGATTTTTATTGTGAGTTTGAACATTGTCCTTCAGGTGCTTGTGCCAACAAACCTCTTACCTGAGTAAGACTACCTGAATTCTGAATCTATAAATAGGCATATTATTGCATTGTTTTACAAAAATTAAAAAATTGTATCCTTTAACTTCTCCTGCACATGCCCATGTATATATCCTGGAGAAAAGTCAACATAAGGTCCCAGAGGAAGCTCTTAAAGTAAGTAATATCTACAGTCGGTTCCTTTTTCTTTTTAGGCAGTGCAGAAATGCCTTTCAGAAGATATGCTTTTCATGGATCCATGGTTATATTGATAAAGTGCGGTGTTCATCTATTATTTTTCATTATAGATTTATCTGCTGATTATTTTTTCAAGTGATCTCTGAATCCATAAAATACTAAAGCCCATCCTAATTGCTGACTGTCTTTAAACAAAAAGTCAAAAAACACAAGTTTTAATCTATAATGAGAGATCAGAAATGCAAGTACTCATAAGAGGCTTTCATCAGAAAAGTTTAGTTATTTTAATAACAGCTTAAACATTGAATTAATATTGAAAAATTTCAGATACAGGAGCTACAATCTTCATTTTTGATTTAAGGCAAAAAATGTGATTTAATTTGCATTGACATTATTTGGTCAGGTTTCTGTGCAAGCAGTTGTCACTCAATTTGATGGGCTCTGTGCCATGAAACAAATTGGAGTGTTGGAACAGGTCTTATTTACTACACATTTAAAGTCCCTTTGCTATTTTTGTGTCCTCCCTGCACTTAATAATACTTCCATATCTGGATCCTAGTGTTTCCTTGATAACCACATCCTCACTGTCAGCTACAGTCAAAACATATTATACAGAACCCAAATGTCAGTTTTGTACAAATATCGTGTTTCTCTAATTTTCTCAGTTAAAGGATAACACATGGTAAACAACATTTCTGCAAATGTACCAGTATTAGACAGCAGGCTTTGTTTCAAATGAGGACACTGAGTAGGCCCTGGGGAATATTCTTCCTTATACTGTATATGTCCGAGGACAGTTACATGTGTACTGATTGTTGTCAGAAGGTCTCACTTCCTGCTTCCCTCCTGTCTCTGTGTGCAGCATGAGAAGTACACCAGCCAGCTGCAGCTCAGTATAAAAGCCCTGGAGGCCAAGGCAAAAGAAAAACAGCATCTCCAGAGCTCCGATAAGAGCAAAGACTCTCTTTCCAATATCAAACTGCAGGACAGGGCTGAGCGAAGAGCCCACTCACTCCCAGGTGAACAACTCCAACCATACACATACTAAAATCATAGTAGATATTAGCAGGAAGGCAGCAGGTTTTATTATAACAGAAGTAGGTTAATTGTTCTTGTAGCTTGAGAGGAACTGATTCAACTGAAAAGGATTTGAATACCCTGTTCACACACACAAGGAAGAGGAAGTCTTTGTGTCTCCATGTGCTGCATGACTTTGACAGTAGATCCCTTGATAAGGCGGCTGTGGCTTCTTTTATTAAGAGCTTCCCTAGTGTGAGATTAGGATGCCATGTGAGCTGAGAGGCTGAAGCTACAAGCCTAAGAAGTCAGTAAAGAAATAGATTTTGACATCCAGGAGTTGGCAGAATGCGTTTACATGACTAAGAGCTGGCCAGACAAGCTGAAGGGTGAGGAGTTAAGGACAAGCAGTCTTATCTCTCTCAGCCATGCCTGGCTGCTTACAAGAGGCGGGGTCCTGCCAAGCACGCCGATCCTGGTTCAACACGTGTCGTTTAAGAATTAGATTGGAGTGTGTAGGTTTAATGTGCCAACTTGGCACTTCTGTCCATGTAGCCGGTGATGGAATTGGTCCTGCTTATATTTCCAGTTGCTCTCACACCCCCTCCGCCCTGGGCTGTACTGAGTAAATCCTGTTTTACAGTTAGGCAACAGTGGAACAGTCAGATAGTTGTTGGTTTGAGACACGCACTTTGTAAATTAAGCTCATTCACACTGACAAAACCTCTTCCAGCTGTTGATTTAGCAATTCTCGTGATTTCTTCTCTATAATTGCTCCTGTGAGCTTAGAGGCAAAACTACAACTGGTACTTAAAATAGGTCCTTTCCAAGTCTAGGCTCATGTCCCTTACAGTGCCTTTTAAATGTGTAATTGAACTACAGAACTTTGGAAATATTTGGTAAGCCTTATTTTAGTAAGATCCCTCCTACTAGGACAGGAGAGTGATTGTAACTCCTGCAGGTGTGAGCAAACATCAGTGATCCAGTTAACCTGTGACTGCAAACTCTCTGCTGAACATGCTCACTGAAGCCATGTTTAGGGGCCATACACTTAATGACTGCAGTGTGACAGCAGCCTTTCTCCGTTTTGTTATGACCCAGTCAACCAATGAGATAAGAAAACTACTCGCTTGATAAAGGTACAGTGTCAAGGAGATAAGGATAGTATTTGATAGTATGTCAGAGAAAAGAAAGCTCAACTTGTGTTGCACACTTATAATAAGTGGAGTGTGTTAGGTTTTTTTTCGCAGATAACTAAATATCGATGCTATCCCTCACAACAGCAGTCTTTGTTCATTTTCAGTTTGTTTATGTCAGTATATCTGTTGACTTCATACAAATGGATTCTCTTTTCCCTTTGGCTGTATTTTTTTGTCAGGCAGCCTTGGTATTATTTTGTTTTTTTTGTGTGTGTGTGTTTTTTTTTTTTACTACTCTAGATTCTATGTTTTATACTGGTAATGTTTCTGTGCATGATTTCTATTCCAGAAACTTTTCTCCCTCACACACACACAAAAAAATCCATTCTGCCACCCACTTCCCTGCTGAGAAAGCCATATATATCTTATTCGGTGGGCTCTGTGTGTTTTTCCCTGCAGCTCTACAGGATATGGACTGTTTCCAATCCTCCAGCTGTCCACAGAGAAAGACACTTCACTTGCACAGTGTCTGACTCAGTCAGTCCTATCTTACCCTGTCAGGAACTGGGGCTATTCAATATTTACTAGAGGGTAGTAAAATTGATATTTCACAGTTTTTACCTGATATAATACACATCAAACCTACATGATTTGAAAATGTCCCAAAATCTTAATCCAGTAGTGCAGAAAAATCCCCCACCCATTTTTAGAAATGGCAGCTTTTTATTTTGCCACATAATCAAGACAAATAAGAAATAAAAAATGAATCAGTAAAAGTGGTATTTTGATAAACTGTAGTCTGGCTCTTCATTCCCCCAATACTATTTTGTATTAAAAAGTGTTGCAGTTACCAACAGTCTTGGTAATTTTACCTTACTCTCTTCAGCATGCGTTCGACTGGACTGTTTTTTCTCACTGATTAAACAGTAAATTCGACATAACTTGGCGTTGTTCTCAGTCAAATGTAGTTGTAGTAACATTCACCCATGTTTTCTTGAGCTAAAAGCAGAAGATTGACTAAGAGGAAAGGAATTGTTACTGTGCCCCTGTGCTTGCCCCCGTCACTGTGTTGATGTCTTATTTTGTGTGTCCAAGGCAACAGTGATGAAGTGCTGTTGAGTCTTAGGACTGTGAGGCCTCCCCATTAAACTCCACAGAGCTTGTTTAGCCTAGCTATCAGGCTGACAAGCAACATCTAGATTATCTGATAGTTGCCATATAGGCTTGCTGGTGTGTGCTGACTGGGGAACCAGCTGTTAAACACCAGTTCAGAAATGGCATCAGGGAAGTAAGTCCTCATTTCCCAGGTTGCATCTGTACAGGGAGTATATACTGAGGTCATCATGCAACCTATGAGTTACTGTCTGCAGCAAGCCTCGCTTTGGTTGCACTGGTTGTCCTATATCCTCTATTGCATTTTTTTCTTTGAAGATTAGGATTAGCTTTGTCCTGACTCACACAAGGAGGATTATGTTTTGGTGGTTTACGTGATACAGTTGATATCACAGTTTTGACCCTCGCTGTGCTCCTTGTGTCGTGGGAGCCTGTGTGGGAATTGTAAAAAGCCCAAAGGCTACGGCTAGTTCAACACTGTCCCTCTGAACTCCATTGTTGTGGAACATATTCTTGTTGCAAGACGAAACCCACACACGACACTGTTTTATCATGGGACTATAGATTCACTCTGGTTCCATTTGGCTCTTTTTTTTTTTTATCTTTTCTGCCTGTCCTCCCTGGATCTGACTGTGTCCATCTGCCTAATGTTGTGTGTTTGTGTGTCATTGTCTGTTAGCTGCCACAGATTCTCTGATATCCAAGCCTACTCCTCTGTATGGCCAACCATCATGGTGGGGGGAGGATGAGGACCCAGCCAACAAAAAGCAGAGCAGAGGTGGAAAATTGCCAGAACAGGAGTCTCCAGGTCAGAGAATGTATCTTTATATTTACTTTATTTATCATTTTATGTGCACAAGCCCCTGAACTAATAATGACATCTATAATTAAGTGTTTGTGTCTTTTAAAACAAAGCATGTATTGCAGATTATTTTCCCTATAATACTGCTGTACTGGATATTCCCATATCTGTGAATTAGATCCTAATTTGTAATGACATGTTTTTCTATGGTACTGCTATCTGATGCCCTTTGTGGATCACTGAGAGATAGATGGTGTTAAGCCCAAGGCAGGTTTCTGGCTGCCAGTTGTTGACTGTTAGCCAGGCCATACCATGCCAGGCCAGAGAGCAGTGCCTGTCTGCCTCATGATGGATTATGACCCTCAAAGCTGCTGGGAGGGGGGTGTTGGTTGGTGATTGTTGGCCTCATGTTGCCTGAGCTGTAAAAAGATTATTCCTACTCAGCTTCCATCCACTGGACTCTGAGCTCATGATGTGATACTTGGCCACATCTAGCTGTCACCCAAAGACCAACTGGCTGCTTTATTTTATTGGTCTAATTTCCGGAATCTTTGTGTTATTGTGGCTCCCAGTTTCAGGGATTATGTGACAGTTGCATCCCAAATCGTACTTTAAGAATTTTATTTGAGATGATGTTGGAATTTTCTTAATATATTATTTGCAGCTATAAATGTGGGCTCGAAGAGGGACTCAAAAACAAATAGCATTCATCTATTGTACATCTAATGTTATCAATTATTACTGAAATCGTATTTTATATTTCTTTAGTGCAGTGAATGGATTATGTACAACCATCCCCAGTGGTTTTGGTGTATATGTGTTTACAG
Source organism: Istiophorus platypterus (assembly GCA_016859345.1). NCBI lineage: Eukaryota > Metazoa > Chordata > Actinopteri > Istiophoriformes > Istiophoridae > Istiophorus > Istiophorus platypterus. The sequence continues at coordinate 16,095,456 of CM029120.1, forward strand.
TCACCTCATTGCTTTTTTTGCTAACAGAGCCTGGTAAAGATCAGTCCAAATATGAGGCCAACGGTTCTCTGTGCGACAGTCAGGCCAAGTCCATCTTCTCCTACCGTCGGGAGCCCAGCTACTTTGAGATCCCAACAAAAGAGTTCCAGCAGCGACCTGCCAAAAAGCCTGAGTCGCAGGTTCAAGAGGTTCCCACAAAGGATACCCCTGATCCCACTCAGAGTGTCCCCTCCACCCCCACACCTCCCGTGGTCCAAAGCCATGCCTCCTTCACCATTGAGTTTGATGAATGCACACCAGGTAAAATGAAGATCAAGGACCATGTGACCAAGTTTTCTTTCCGCCAGCAGCGAAAGCTGCCCTCCACAGAGTCTGTTACCACACCCACTGAGGTGATGTCAGTAGAAAGCAAAGTTGCTGATTGGCTGGTCCAAAGCAATGCTAGTATGATGAGAAGGAGGTCACAGGCTGAAGACACATACAGCACTAACAATGACCCATCACTTCTGAAGACCACAAACAGTGAGTCACTCATATAGTCTCTGTTTATGTTAATCAACCCTTGCTGTATTTTGAATAATGTGTTAATTGGTAATCTAACTTGTTATCTGTCCATCATCAGCAAACCACCATGAAAATGGCTCTCACAGTGATTCAAGGGATCCTGCAATCAATGTAAATGACTTTGTCCAATCAGAACCTCAGACTGGGTCCCAGGTATCTCCACAATCCCTGAGAAACACCCCCCCACAACGCTTCACCTCCCCTGACTCTGAGGAGCCCTTGTCCTACTCTCCTCCAGAGTCGCAGTCCCTTTCCGGTTTTGGCAAGTCTGAGCCGCACCAGGCCTTTGTCATTGAATTCTTTGATGATAACCCAAGAAAGAAGCGTTCCCAGTCCTTCACCAATAACACTACCTCGCCTGAGCCCTCAGGCCTTAGGGTCCAGATGGACAAGGCAAGGAAGAGCTCAAGCCCAACTGGGGAGAGACAAGTCCCATCTTCAGCATCTACCACTCCTCCATCCCAACGATACACTGTCCCCCTGAAGGGTCCTGCTTCTACAGGTCCCCAAAGAGCTGGCTCCCTACGAAGAGAGAAGACAGAGGACAGAATCAGCACCAGCTTTTCCTCCCGTTCTTCATCTTCTGTCTCTGTAAGGCCCTTTAGCAGTGTGGGCCGGAAATCTAAACTTGCCGCAGAATTTAACGCAGAATTGCTCAAACAAACAAAGCGGGACTCTTCGGCCAGCTGGGAGAAAAATACATCTGGTTCCCAAAAAGCAGCTAAAACAGAGGCAGTGGTAAGATCACAGTCTAGTCCCCCTCCATCTAATGTTCCCTACCAGCCCAAGACGTCCTCTCCTATCTACAACCCTATTCCCCTCAAGGCCCCTGTGATGCCCCTGGCGTCTCATGGTGTGGAACTCAAGAGCCCTATTGTCAGCCTCAGAAATGAAGAGGAGGACAGTCTGAGCGATGCAGGAACCTACACCATTGAAGCAGATGTCCAAGATAAAGAGCTGGAAGAGGCTCGGAGCAAGATTGACCAGGCAAGTTGTTTGATCTATTTTATGTTAATTCTATAAGTTGCTATGGCTAAAAATCGCAACATGTTGCTTAAAGGTAATAAGCTGGCATCACAATTCACCAGTTTCTCATGGAGACAGTCCCGCTCAAAGTGAACCATGGACATTGGTAGTCCAACTTTGTCCATTCATACACTTATCCACTTGCAATGTTTCGTTCCTGACAGGTGTTTGGTGTTGTTGCGAGCCCAGAGCGAACCAACCAGAGTGAAGCAGAAACATCATCAGCTTTTAGGCCTGTTATTGTTCAGGGCAGGGAGCAGCATAGGCAAAGTAACAGTGGGCAGGTGAGGCCAGCTCCAGAGCAGGGACAGAGTCTGGTGAAGGTAAACCTTCCTGCTCAGGGTGGTATCAATGATTGGCTGTAATGATTAATAATATTAACATCAGTTCTAGTGACAATGAGTTAATGTGGTGGTTCAGCAAATCATAAATGTTTAAGTGCACCAATCAGCATGCATTCCTGTCTTGATTTGGCTTCTTGGTGTTTCCACTCTTTTTTTCGCTGTCCCTCTTGATTTCTTGATTTGCCTCATTTTCCTTGCAGGTTCTGGGTTTTTCTTTATACTTACTCATGAAAGAGACTGATAAGTGGTATCTTCTGTTGTTCGTCTTATTAACATACTACTCAGGAAATATGATTATCAACTGGGTTTTTTCATAATGATTCATCTTCTGTCTTTTTTAAATATATCGAATAAGTTGTATATTTCTCTCACAGGTTCAGCCAGCAGGTGCAGTATTACAGGGGGCTCCTAAGTGGATGTCTTGCTGGGCCAGCTTGGCAGACAGCTACGCAGAATCTGGCCCTTCGTCTGGCCTCTTTGACATCCCTTCCCAGATGGAGCTGTCAGGAGGGGGTAAGCCACCTGACAAGACACGAGTCTATTTGAAATGATAATGAGAAACCCTGGTGAATATGAATGATATTCATTTTCAATGTGGCTGGTTAATATGCATTAAAACTGTTTCATTTCAGAACAAGGTACAGTCAGCCACAAGGCCACACTCAGTCTAAACCGTGACGGTACAGACTCGAGAGCTCGACGCATCCTGCCCCAGGTACCAGTGGGGGAGAAGAGTGACACTCCAACTCCCAGCATTCATGTTCATTATGACCCAAATTCAACATTTGATGTAGGAGAGAATAGTTTAGTTGTCCCCAGGTCTCAGGATGGGATTCATAGGTTGTCAGTGCAGGATGATGTAGAGCCTGACAGCCTGAGTGACGCCAGCAAGTCCGATGATAGTTCTGTCATAGAGCAGAGGCGGAGGCCGCTGTCAGACACAGAACAGAAGAAAAATGAGGAGATGCCCAGACTCCCAGCCAAGTCTACATCGTTCTACATTGAGTCAGCAGAGACTGTGTCCAAACCTGAAAGTGGAGGCTCAAAACCCAGCACTCCTAAGACTGAAAGAAAACCTGTGACCAAAACTTTTTCAACGGCCACCCTGACCAAACAGAGAGGTAGCCAGGACTCTGGAAGAATCAAGCCCAGTGTGTCAGCTCCTATCCTGAGTCCAGAGTCCAAAGAGGGCGCAGTATCCCCATTAATCAGACAAGAGAGCTTCACCAAGGAGCGGCCTAGCAATGCCAGACTGCCCAACATCTCTAGCCAGCCTGCTCAAAAGGACCCAGACCTAATCCGTGGAGCCTGCAATCAGGACACTCATTCTTACCTCAAAGAGACAGAGGATGTTCTGGCTGTTCTGGAGGCCAAGCTTCAAGCAGGGCAAACAGAAACCACCCCATCACCTATAATGGACTCTCTTTCTGGGGAGTCTGATGTAGATACATCAAGCACAGTCAGCCAGCATAGCAGTAAGACCAATCCAAACACACATACAAAAAAACCTCCTGTTCGAGGCTTCCACAGGGAAAGATCTTCTGCTAGTATAGCTAGTCAGGACTTAAATCATCAGTCCATGTCGTCAGAAAAGCGCCGGTCTAAGGAGGCAGACATCAACAGTAAGACTGAGTCTTTCAGGAAGCCAGTTGGATTGAGACGTAGTGTTGGAAAACGTGGCTCCACAGACCTGAGTGATGACCCTCATAGCTTACCTTACTCCGATCAGGAGTCTAACACCTACCAAACCCGCAAGAAATACACCGTGCCCCTTCAGAAGGAGGACACAAAGACCTCCAGAGTGTCCCAGGCCTTGTGTCGTGCCAACAGCTTGTCAGCTCCAAGAGCCACCAGGGCATCCATGCTACGTCGTGCTCGCTTGGGAGAGGCCTCAGACAACGAAGGTACGGAGACGGACAAACTTACACAGGAGGCGGGCAACATCTCAGCAAAGCAGTCCCAAGACACAAAGAAACTCACCAGGCTGGATATGCTGGCGATGCCCCGTAAGCGGACAGGCTCGTTCAACACCCCCAGCGACACTGAGACCTCCTCCACCCCACAGTGGATGAGCAGGAGCACAGGATTCTCCAACCGCAGCACAGAGTCCAATGGCAGCTCGGTGCGAAGGGCTTCTGCTCCGGGACCAAAATCGGGCGAAAGGCAGCAGAAAGCAGCGGCCAACAAGACCCTAGTCACCCGCGGACGTTCAAGCAGTGCCAAATATGCCAGCAGCACAGCAAGTGAGTTTAATACAGATCCTTGCACATCCCTGTTTCATTGAATGTAAAACATTTTGACTGTTATGACCACTTACTCGTGTCTAAGTCAAACCAGTATCGCAGAAAGGAGATCACTTTTTGCCTGGACTTGAAGCAATAAAAGGTCAAAAAATCAAAATCAAAATCAAAAAATGGAAAAAAAACCACTGTGGTGAAATGGTTTATTGCATTCAACATCCTCAGTTTTTAATACTGTATGTTTCAGCAGCTTTTTGTGTTATTTGGGAAGGGAATTGATCCTGGACTTTCACTAACTTCGATAATACTAACATTCATACTAAAAAACCTTTAGATTATATTAGATATTCCTTCATCTCCACAGTGTTCTCATGCAGTTTATGGTATTATATCATCTCACCTTTATTTACACCATGAGGATGAATTTACAATACCAACCTAGTACAAAATACTTTATGCTACATAACACTGTTCTCACTATATAGTTCTGTGGTCTGGTACTCGGCTGCTATAATGTGGAAGTCAAGTGCTCATTTCAATTTGTAAATGATCTTGAAACAAAAAAGAAGTTCTGAAGGTTAAAAAAGAAGAAATGAGGACTTCCACAGCAATTAATCTGTCTCTTATTCTGGGGGGAATTTTGGGCATCTGAAATAGCTGGTGGTGTTTTTCTTGCCTGTATTCTTTGATGGCATCTCCTTTTTTTCTCTCTTGTTTTCTTCTTCTTTCCTCTTTATGCTCCCACCTCCATAACTCAAACCAATTCGTGACACCAAGGCTCCAGGAGGCGACAGAAAGGTTCAGATTATACCTCTACCTCAGATGAGGATTACGACTCAAACCAGAGCACTCCTAAACACAAACGCTCACAACCTTCCTCAGCTTCCCACAGCCCACGCAATCAGCCTCGGCCCCAGCCGCCTGTCTCTTTGTGTCCAAAGCCCCGCGGCAGAGATTCTGAGGAGGAGAACCACGAGGGAGACGCCTACCACAATTGGTCTACTCACAGTGCTGAGATTGCACGGTAAAACAGAAGATATGTTTGGCTGAGTGTTAAAAATAGAGCTTTTACACATTAAGGCCTTATGTGTGACTCAGGAGCCAGTACCACAGTAGTTTGGTTTGGTTTTATTCTGACAAGAACAAACTGCACACATCATAAATATTCACCAAACAAAAGACAAAAAAAAAATTATTCAGCATTGAACCTGGACGTGCAGAGATCAAAAATGTAAAAAAAGGAAAATAAAAGAAACTTTAAATAAATCACCAGATGCCTTTGACGTACAGCACTTTTAATTTTCTGTAGAGGATTTTAGGTGCAACATCTTGGTCAGTTTATTCTTTTACTGTTATGAAAGATCTGTGTAAAGAAGCATTGATTTTACATTCATTAGAAAATGTTAATTTTTCTTCTGTCAGCCATCTTTCTAACGCATGTTCTCTCCCTGCTAGGCTTAGTCAAGACCTGGCTAAAGACTTAGCTATCTTGGCCAGAGAGATCCATGACGTAGCAGGTGATGGTGATCCACAGAACCCTAGAGTGGAGAGCAGTGCATCTGTCTCCACAGTGACCGCTCAGGAACAGGTACGTAAAAGAGTATATCACATACCTGGTGCAGTTGTTTAATCGAAGTCACAGAAGCATCAAATCTCAACTTGATCACTGAAAATGGCGACTCTCTTATTTTTTGTCGTATTTATCAAAAATTATACTTTTTTTGTTTTTGAAAATGGAAGTATCTCTCATTCCTCTGGCTGTCCAGATTAGGTTATGTGACATGATCTATTGTGAAATTAAAAAAATAATAGTTTTGATTTCAATCACTAAATCATAACACTATTACCTAGATATGCAAATCAGTCATTGTGGTATTTTGGTTTTGTCTGTTTCATCGCCTTGTTACACATCAGTTATAGAGATCATTTGAATCTCTGCCTCTCTTATATCCTCACACTAAATTCTAATTGTATTGCAGATGGTTAAGTGTATTCCAGAGGCTGGATTAAGCCAACAGAGAATCCCACCAGATTCTGCATCTATAAGGGAACCTGACCAGCGCTCAAGTGACCACCAACAGAACTCCAGGCACCAAGCACAGAGCACAGATGAGGTCTGACACAATCTGCTGCTCCACCTCCTCTTAAAACCTCTGGGGGATCATTAGTAAAAAGCCTTTTTGTTTTTTCTCCAGGTCATTGAGGACAATCTGATGCTGAATCCAGTGTCTCAGGTCATCATGGCCATCAGAGAAAACACTGAACAACTTGCTGACAAAATTAAGTAAGATTTTAAGAAAACTGCCATCTCTCACCATCACGCACACACAAACATAATTTCCAGGCTCAATCCAGGTTGACGAAATACTTTATTGATCCTGTCTGAAAACCAGACTGCACTGAGCCAATAATCTTATTAAATTAGTATAACTGCAGGACTCAGCATACAGACTTATAGTCTGACTGACAATAGGAGACTGAGGCGACAAAGATGTAATCTTCTAAGTAGATTAGATGTGGAATAAACATTTGTGTTTGAAAATATCAATCCAAAACCCCTATAGGGTTTTGAACTATCAGTATTGCTAAGTCTAAATCAATGTTTTGGACACACAAATTTACTAACAACTGCATTTGGTGTTCTGCAGGATACTGTTCCAGGACAGGGTGGATATCTGGGAAAAAATTGAGGAAAAGGTTAATTCTGACAGTGATATCCCTGTTTTAAAAACCCCCAACAAGGTTTGTGACTTTTTTTGTACATTTCTAAACCAAATTCATGCTAAATAATACTTGAACTAAGTCAGACATCTGTACTTCAGGAAATCATATCTATCTTGAAAGAACTCAGGAGAGTTCAACGACAACTTGAGGGTGAGTCACACTGGTTATATACAATATAAATGTAAATAAACTTCCTCTTTTTAGTACTTCTGTAAAGGGAACCTGGTTCTCTGTTATTTTCTCTATCCAGTCATTAACACAGTCATGGAGCCAAGTGGTCAGCCTGAAGCTACCAAGGCCTCAGCTTCTGCCGTGTCCTCCTCGTCAGGAGTCCGGTCCTCCAGACCTCCTTCATCACGAGACTGGAGAACGGTTCACTCTGTCTCTAGACGAGGCGGAGGCCCAAGGCCCAGTGAGGGTGTCAGGAGACCAGCTGTGACACCAGATGATCTCAGAGAGGGATATTTGGTCTAAGATCTTACACAGATATACAGTGCTGAACTGTGGCTGTAACCCCGCACACAGGTGTTGGACTCCTGTGTGCAGAATGAAACCCAGAAGCGGGAACTGAAACTGGTTACTCAGAACCGTACCCTCCTGCACAACCAAACATACACACTACTGCACTTTGAGCACTACACACGGCAGTGTAATACACAGTGAAGCTTGTGCTAAAGGCCCTTAAAATACACTCAGTGGCTGGCCTACAAATGAGGTGACGGATGGAGGAAATACTAAAATACTTCCCTTCACCTCCTGAAAGACCTCAAAACTATACTTGATTTTCCTTGTTATTTACCAATGATACAACCAACATTGCTGATTTAAAAGCTCATTGTAATTACTTGGTTTAATTGAAAACCAGCCTGAGCTTAAACAACTCAGGGAAATCTATTAACAAATCCGTTATTTGTGTTTAGCTCATTAGTTCATTGATATTTGTTTAAAGCAGAAACAAAGACAGTAACACCTTACAGATGTTCGTGTACTGTGTTTTTGCTCCTCAGTAAACCCACTGCATTTCCTTATGTGTTTTTTTTTCCTTGGAATTGTCTTTGTTTGCCACTTTTCCCCTTGTGGGTCTGATTGATGGAGGAATGTAAAAAGTATTTATTAGCTGTCTTTTATGAGACACTTGTATTTGTAACCAAGACAACATGACTTTGGGAGAGAGCTGGTAGACTCAAGTGCAAGACCGATTCATCTTAGGTTACACATTTGTTACCAGCCAACTTCTTGTGTATTTATTCTGTTATTTAACAGTGAAGTGACTTCGTCCTGGCCCTCTTCAGTACAATGAATTTGTCTCTTTTGCCCAGCTGGATTTGAAAATCCCTCAGGAATGTGTTTCCAAATGGAAGTTATGGCCATGGTTTAGTCACCTCGCAACCACAAACTCAAGCGGATATAAAACGCTAGGAGCCAGTTTTCAAGCATTCCTGTTCTCCTACTTTCAGAAGAGTGGGTTTTTATTTGTGTCAAACACAGTTGGGAGCTTGAAACTTGTTTTTTGTTGTTTTTGTTGTTGTGTTGTCTTCCATGCCTGAAGAAGTTACCTTTGAGGGTTTGACAATCATAAAATGGCTGAGGAGGGAATGAATCTCCTCACACTACACCTAAACCTCCACATGTTGAAGTCATACACTAAAAGCTGTCAGAGTTGGGTGATAAGAAGTAATATTTCCTCAGTCTGTCAAGTCAAAAGATCACTTCTTATGGGTCTTGACATGAAAAGAGAAGTAATGTAATTCCAGCATATAAATTGACAAACTTTATGAAGCTGCAAATCTGATTTTTAGTGACATTCTATTGTTCAGTATGTAAATAACTAAAGATACCTATATGTCCTACAAATTACCTCTCGATCTTATCTTTTGCACTAATTAGCACAGCATTATCCCCTCAACCTAATATGCTGCAAAACTGAAAGCCTTTACTCTCCTGTGATAGATTGTAAGCATTTGATGCTGTCGGAGCTGAAGTGGGGAAAAAGGCGACTCAGTACACCAGCAAGTTTTTGTTTCCCTTTTCCCAGTCCAGACTGTACATGTGATTGTAATTGGGAAGTACCTGGAAGTGCCACAGAGCTGTATGGGGATCATATTTAATGCAGCCAAGTACAGTGGTTGTTTACAAACTCAAGCAAAAACTGAATGTTTCCCTTTTTTGCTCAAAGTATTGCTGCTATTCATCATCTGTGGGAGAGTATTTCCCCTTTGCTTTATTTCATCTAAGCCACTGAAAGTTTGAGAGTTAAAGTTTAAAACGTGTCCCATTTTTTGATATTCAGTGTCTGTTTTCCTCCCTTTCCCCAATAATGATTTGGTTGTAATCTTGCTATCTTGTTAGCTGGTATTTATGTTTGATTATTTGTATAATTTGTTAGATGGTGATTCCAGGTGTGTTGTTGGGTTTAGTTTTGTGTTTGTTTTTTTTTCCAAATAAATATGATTAGCAAACAGTATTATTCGACTTTTTTGTCTATATTTAGGCACTCACTAGTTTTTTTAAACTTCTAAGTAGGTACAACTCTCAGAACCAGAAATGAAAGTAGAAGAGGGAACTCAGCTGTGATACATTCAACAGCAAAGATATCACTTGAGCTTGGTTGCATGTGAAAGCTGGAGGGGGAATAAGCAGTTTGTTTTGAGCTTTTTCTGGTGGAAAAGAATCTGCATCTGCTTCGTGTAAGTTGCTTTTACTTCCAGGGCTTTGAAAACCAAACTTGTTCTGAGATTTAAAACATTCAAACAGCTGGGATGATTAGTTCTGTCATTTTTGTGGTCTGATTTGTCTAGTATCAAAGTGTTTATTTTCTGTCTGAGACAATAATTTCCTGTTTTTGATCTTTAATAGACGAGCATTGCTTGAAAGGAAACATGTCTACTATGTATAGAAGGCTCGATGATAGTTATGTTTCAAACAAAGGGGTAGGACTACATCAAACATTTACAAAATTCATTACTATTTTGTGTGATGCTCTTCTTACTCTTGAAGTTGTTTTTCTATCGAACACCATGTCGTTAGAAGTCGACCAGCTGTGTGACATTAGCTGTGGTTCTGGGCTGTCTGATAGTCCTGGGGATTTTGCTTGCCCTCGCTGTTCTGAAGAGACCCCCGCCGCCCAAAACTCATGAGACCCTTCCTCAGGACGCTCATGGGGGCAATTTCTTTACGGATCAGTGCAGGTAATAATCTGACTAAAGCTTTTCGGTGTCTGTAAACATAACAGTGCATCCAAACAGTGACCAGGGACTGATGTTGGTAACAGTTACTAATGGGTTCTGTAATTTTTTTTTTTTTAAAAAAGGAAGACTTAACATTGATTTTATTTATGGTGGTGATTATTTTCATTTTTACACAGAGTATAAAACTAACTATTATGTTGTTGATGATGATACACACTGGTTCTCTGTACTACAAATGGCGCAGTGTATATTGGGAAGTACCGCAGTGAGCTACAGGTTTCTCCTCTTTGACTATACAAGATCATTAGTGACTTTTAAGTTGTTTTGAGCCATAGAGTTCAGAGTAGACCCTCTAAACATGCTGTATCCAAATCTAATGACTTTATGATTAAAGATTAGTTTCCTCTAAATTTCAGTTCAGTTTCCCGGAAAATGAAACACATCACACGTTTTATCCCTCAGCATGGCCATTGTGGAGAGTATTCCCCAACATGTGAAATATAAAGCCAACGTAACACGTGGGATCCCTCTGGAACAAGTCTGGAAAGATCTCATCTCCATGGCAATGGACCAAGTGGATGTGGTCTCTTTTTACTGGACTTTAACTGGGGAAGACATCAACGTTAACTCTACCTCTGACATACCTGTGAGTTATCAAACGGAGAGAAAGAAAGGTGGAAATACTGCTAAACATCAAACCTTCTTTTAAATCTTAGTTGGATATGTTTTAAATACTGTCGGTCTGTCCTTGGCAGGGAAAGGAAATCCTGAAAGAACTCGAGGAGTTGCCCTCCAGGAATGTGTCCGTCCGAGTGGTAACCAGTTATCCCTCAGTTAGAACAAACTCCACAGATTTAAAGATCTTGAAACAGAAAGGTTTGGAACTGACCATCTGCTTATTCTTACACTTTATATTCATTGCATTAGGCTTTGATTGGCAATGCACCGTCTGCGTCAACCTCCTGAATCTAGTCTCCTTCTTTCTGCAGGAGTTCGGGTGAGGAGGGTGAACTTTGGCCGCCTGACAAAAGGCGTCCTCCACAGCAAGTTCTGGATCGTTGACAGAAAACATGTTTTTATTGGAAGTGCTAACATGGATTGGAGAGCTCTTACACAGGTAAAAAAACAAAAATCCTACAATTACAGATGCATGTTTTCAAGCTTAAAACATCAGCCTCACCATTTACTTTTGACTTTATAGGTGAAGGAACTAGGAGTGGTCATCTACAACTGCTCCAGTCTGGCAAACGACCTCCATAAGATCTTCCAGTCTTACTGGGTGATGGGACAATCCAACAGCTCCCTGCCGGTGCCCTGGCCTTCCAAGTATGACACTGACATCAACAAATATCATCCCCTGCTGGTGGAAGCTGATAATGTCTCAAGCAGGATTTACCTCTCTGTGAGTTCCTTGAGTTTCAGTTCCTTTTTACAGGGTACTTTTATTCTGGACTGTTTACAGAGAAATGACCATACAGTTTGTCACAGTTTTGGTCAGGGGACCTGTCAGGCCTCTAGCTAATACCACATGGAGATCATATTGAGGTATGAAATGGTTTTGTTTTCGGTAGTATTTATTCTCTTTTCATCCCAGGCTTCTCCACCATCATTCTGTCCTCCATCAAGGACTCAGGACCTGGAGGCTATTCTCTCCATCATCTCAGAGGCTCAGCACTATGTTGATGTAGCTGTCATGGAGTACTTCCCCACCACACGCTTTGAAAAGCCTATGAGGTAAACCTGGTGCACAGAAAGGAAAACCATGGGTTTCTGTTGACAATGTAGATCTTTTGCTTGATTTCATCACTTTGGATCCTTTAATTGAAGATACTGGCCAGTCATCGATGATGCCATTAGAGTGGCTGCATTCGAGAGAAAGATTAAGATCCGGATGCTGATTAGCTGTGGGCGGGACTCTGATCCAGCTATGCTGCCCTTTCTTCAGTCTCTAGCGTCACTGGACAGACCTCACCAGGATATCAGTATTCAAATAGTAAGACACAACATGAAATAAATGCCATGTCTGTTTGAAGTAAACAAGAAATACTCACTGCTGAATTTTCTCACTTTTTAAATATCATTCTCTCTCCAGAAATTGTACATTGTGCCTGTGGGAAACCAGTCTGATATTCCATTTTCCAGAGTCAACCATAATAAATACATGGTGACGGACAAAGTAGCCTACATTGGTGAGTAACATTTTACTCTAAGTATTTCTGTTTATTAAGTTTAAACTCAGTTCATCTCTTGCACATTCCTACTCTGCGTGTGTGTGTGTGTGCGCACGCTTGGGGGGGAGGGTCCTTTGCTGCATGTGAATAAGTTAATAACTGACCAAATAATATTATGTTGTTACCCAGGTACCTCCAATTGGTCAGGGGACTACTTTCTGACCACAGCTGGAGTGGGCCTTGTGATTTCCCAGAATGTTCCTGACCCTGCATGGAAAAACAAGGCCCTGCAGAGCCAGCTCAAGGCGGTTTTTGACAGAGACTGGCACTCTGAGTTTACTGTGCACCTCGGTGACCTGGGGAAGAACCCAGACTGTGCACTATCAACATTAAAAGAAGACTGAAGTTCCTTAAAAATATATATGTTCTTGCAAAGGATGTATTTGGGCCATAGTTGGGATTTATGTTGTTTTATACTATCTTTATGATATTATCTGTGTATTTGAATATATTACCTATGCCAGTTTATATTATCACTAGTTTACGTATAGAGTTTGTGTTCATTTATGAATGTTAACTAACAAATTAAATTAAACATACCATCTAAAGTGACTGTGACCTTAAAGTAAGGATAAAGTGCATGTTCATAGAGCTGTCACATCAGATGATTAACATTACCAGTTGTTTCACCCTCAGTTGTTTGACCTAATAAGTTAATACGCATGTAACTGCAAATAAGGTTCATTGACTTAGCTTTAGTGTTTGTCCATCGTTGACTGATGTTGAATGTAAGATTACTGAAAATACTGTACAGTTATTAAATAGATATGCAGTGTATAGCGTATAATTATTAAACATGTGTAAACATCCATTAGATATTTGAAAACAAACAGGGTAATATTTGTTCCAAAGTCATCGCAGCGGATTAGAAGTGGGTACAGCACAACCCTTAGGAAATCCAACCATGTCACTTCACTTAACCGATACAGCCCCTGTCACGGCAGTGGGGATCTTATACAGTATGTCAGCACCTTATAGCTGTGGCTAAAATAATAATAAATAGAGTCTGAAACTTTAAGGTTTGTTAAATGAAATTACCTTGACACGATCTTCTAATCAAGAAAGCTGTTTAAATGATGCTTTCCATGCTGTAAACCATTGGGGGGGGCATTACATTTTTTTTGGTTGAAACACAGCCTCTTCCTTTAAATCCTTGCGTTTAGTGTCCCTCCCCGACGGCAGGCGGCGCTGTGACGAGACCCCGGCCCTCGGGGCGGGGGCGCGGGGCGGGGCGCCGGCTTGAGTAGTACGTGTGCTTCACAGCCGCTAGCTGGTGAGTCTACGCTACAGCTGAACTGAACCCACAAACATGGTGCTGCTCGAAAATGACTCGGTAAGAACCCAAAAAAATAGAAAATGAAAAACTCAGTTTGTCCTCTCGACTAATTATAACAAAAAAAAAAAAACCCGACAACTGTCTGCTTTAGCTGTGTAAGAGCTAGCTAGCTAGTTAACACCAGCGAGTCGCCAGGCGGATGCGTTAGCCGTTCTGCTAACGTTAGGTTAAGGTTAACACTGATTTACCGTGGCAGGCGATTTTATTATAGTCCAGCTATTATCCTTTCTCGCATATTAACGACCATAAGATGGCGTTTGTGATGGGAACCCCCGCAGAAGTGGTTGGTATCCTGCTTCACGTTAAAGATACAAATAGCTAAATAGATTTCTATCTATCCAGCTAGCGTTATTCAAACTGTAAGTTAGTACATCATAACGTAACACAAGGGACTTTAAAGACAATTCACTACAGCGAAGTAACTGTCAAGATGTTGCTTTCTAATTTAGTTTCCGAAACACTTAGTTAGCATAAGTATATTTGTTACCTATCAGGTCATTTTTAGGACCTATACTTGCTTGACAGTTCATTAGCTTAACTTAAAACTAATGCAGTCTGATACAGTAGCCTATACTTCACAAGTTACCTCCTTGTTCAGTTAGTTTCAACAATATTCAATATTATAACCTTCATGAAGGGAGAATTGATCTCTCAGCTGTTGTACCGGACTGCGGTAATTTTAGGTAGGTGTAGCTGATTAAGTGGAGACCTCTGGAAAGACGAGTAGGTGCGCCCTGCCTTTATTGTGAGATAGACCACCGCATATAACAATTGTCATGCAACAATTGCCCAACTGGATTTGTATTCAAGATAAGATTGCTCAATTATAATAATTGGAACATTAAGATCAGCCTTTTCTTTCATTTCCTCAGTTCCTCACAGAACTCACACGGCTCTTCCAGAAGTGCAGAACATCTGGCAGTGTTGTCATCACACTAAAGAAATGTAAGTGGGTCCCTCCTGAGTGTTGTCAGTGGTCATTCAGGTTAATCAGGGCGAAATCTCATTGCGGGATGCATGTCTATTTTCAGATGACGGGAGGACTAAGCCAGTGCCCAGAAAGGGCCACTCAGAGTCATTTGAACCAGCAGACAACAAATGTCTCCTCAGAGCGTCTGATGGCAAGAAGAAAATTAGCACAGTGGTGAGCTTACATGGTTTCCTAATGTCTGAATTTGAGGACCTCTGTTTTTTTTATTGCTTTTAATGCTTTTCACAAGCTGTTAATGCTGAGCTTTTATCCCTTTAATTTCAGGTCAGCACCAAAGAAGTAATCAAGTTTCAAATGGTGGGTGGAGCTAGCTTCAGGTTTTGATTGTTTAGAAGCTCTTAGCCTGGGTCACTGTATGGAGATTCTTCTGATTAGGTCTTCTTGATGTTATTTAAAAAACATTTTGAACATCATTGTTTTTTTTTCATATTTGCCTTCCCTTGACCAATAAGCAATTTGTGATTAACTTATAAACTCCTCCTTACAGGCTTACTCCAACCTCCTTAGAGCTAACATGGATGGACTTAAGAAGAAAGATAAGAAAAGTAAAAGCAAGAAAACCAAAGCCACCCAATGAGCAACAGACTCTTTAACCTAACCTTGGTTACCTAAACTGGCCTGTCTGATCAGTGGGGGAAAACGGGAAAGGCCTCCACTTGGTCTTCCACCCAAACAAGCTTTCTCCCCATTCACCCGAGGCCTCAGAATCACAGCTCATCAACCTGGTGACTGCTGCGATATTATGCCATTGTTTGCATGGTAACGTCTCATTCCTGTTCAGTGCCATCAGTGATCTGGATCAGAATACCTGAGGATTTCTCGAAACTCTTACAAGATGAATCAGGTTAATTTTTTTGAATTTCAACGGCTTCGGCTTCAGACACGGCAACAAATCAACAGCTGTGTTGTATCTGGAGCCAAATCCAAGGAGCCCATTCATACTATTTAATGGTTAAATTCCCTATTTATGTTATATTAACGGCTAACCTGTGAGCTATGTTGGCTTGTTTGAATTTGACTGTTTATTTAGAAGGATGTTTCATTTTCTGGTTATGTGTTTGTTTTTTTTTTCCCAACTATTTTGAAATGTCAGCATGGATGCTCAGAAATACAGACCTAAATATGATCAGGTTAGAGTTATTTTTGTCAAATTTCACTGGATTGGCTCCATTTTGCAGATGAATTTGTATTCAGTGGTTTTATTTTTAACCCCTTTTTTTTAAGTACAATGGATAATCTTGTGGGCCCCCCCCCCTTTTTTTTTTTTTGGAACCACATTCCCATCCTAAGCTGTCAAACTGGACGTCTTAAATTGTAAAACACCAATAAAATATGCAGCATAGATTCAATTAATGTGGTTAATCCAGAGATACTGTTTCTGAACAATGTTATAATTGAGTTAAATAGCACAAAAAACATTCAAAGTTGTAGTTATAAAGTAATTTTTGAGTTATGAATACAGAGACAAAGTATTGGCTGTAATTCTAATAGTATTCATTTCTATTTGTCACAATAACAAGGCAGGTTTAGCCACAGCCAGTGTACTTTGTGAGCAATTTGTATTGTCTCGTCACGCTCCTCAGTTCTGATCTCATGGAGCAGGACTGCAGCAGAATCTAAGTTGAGGAATAAAGTGCTTTGTCAAAAGTCCATATGTGATTTTTTTTTTTTTTTTTTTTTCCCTCTTTTCCCCATTCTTGATAAAAGCGCAAACATTGATTGTGGTAGACAGGAGCGTTGTAGAAAACGAGACAGTAAATACACTATATACATAGACACATTTCTGTGCTGTACTGGTACAAACAGTCTGGGTTGTGGTTTCATAGCGCTGTGTTCCTCTTTTCCGGTCTGTCCTTCGGGGAGAGCGTGAGGTGGCGCTGTCTGGTGTGCTCCTCCTGGTACCCCTGCTTCATTAGGCTGGTAACATACTGGAACATGGTCTGGATGACAAATGATACACAGTGAACTGGATCAGGGCTGTCATTAGGTGAAGGAGATTCATTCTTTCCTTTTTGAACACAGATTTTATAAAAGGTGTCAAATTTTTCATGCTTGTGTGTGTCCTTTTTTTGATTATTCAAGGTCTTAGATATATGTAAATACGTGTGAAGATATTTTTTGGATTTCCACAAATATACACCACAGTCTGCAGGATGTGAGGTGGGAACCATGTGAGGTTTGTTGATTAGATGTGTTGCTCAGTTATGGAATTTACAAAGATATTAATTTGGAATAAGCAAGTTATTGCCTCTGTCAAAAGAGATGGTCTTGTTTTTCTTAATGAAAAATGTACATTAAATAGAAAATAAAATGTAAATAGAATCTATGTTATAGGTAAGGGAAGCAGAGAAAACTAAAATAATGTATGTTTAGGATGAATATAATGATGAGGCATGTAATTTATCCACAAAGTGAGTATCTTTTTCTGCAAAGTTGAATCTGGTATTTACCACTTACTGAGGAAACTGGACACATGAAAAAAGACTAGTGGATTTGTTCAACGCACTGTCTGAATTATACAGAAGATGAGATTCACTTGGTCTTATTTTATCTTTTTACAGCATAATACTTGTGTTTACAAAGATTAAACAAATATACATGGATGATATAAAAAGACTGAGCTGGCTGTTCATATATAAAACATTTAAATTAGTTATTTAATGAAAGCCTGTGATAAACCTTAAGGTTCTTTTCACTTTATAATTTATGGGAAATACTACATGACTATGTGTTTTGAAAGAATATAGAATTATGAATAATAGCATACTGAAACTGTTATTTTCTTTTTCTTTTGATTCTGTACATGTGTTACATAGATGTACTTTTTTTAAAATTACTTTTTTGATATTTTATAAATAGTGGTGTCTTGTAATTCCAAGGGGAATGGACCAAATGTTTGGCATGAAGCAGAAACAAGATAAAACTAGCTAACTTCAACCACTGGAGAGCAGTAGAGGCCATTAACGCTAGCAGATGAACAAAGGTGTACAGAAATATAACATTAAATTTAAACGTTTGATGTGTTATTTTTATACTTTTGAATCATTGAAATACAACATACTGTTTCTAAAATGTGCCAAACTAAATATAAATTATCTCATGTGATTTGCCACAAGTAAATGTCTTTAACCCTTTAGATTTTGTGACACAAGTGTTGTCAGACACTCTCAGCTCTCAGCTAAAAGTAAGTTCACTGAATAAAAGGTGTGAATATAATAATGTTGTATAATTACTGAAGAGCAACAACATTATTCCAGCACCTCTGTTTTAATAACACCAGGGCTCCTGGAGTGACGTAACCTGATGTGACAGACCCATGTTCCCTTTTCTCAATTTACTCATGTATGGTGAGATGTACATTTTCCAACCAGTCGAGCTTGTGTGGCACTGCTTTCCATCTTGACATGTTACATGGTGCATTAAAGCGACATGCACAACTCTGACGCTGATGCAAGTCGGACACGAACCGTTTGCTGCTGACGTGCTGGTTGCACACATCAAGCCTATTTCACAAGGCGTTTTACCCGGATTGGGGTTACTGCAAAGGTCTCTGATTAACGCCCACACACAGGTCACTCAGACACACTACTCACCTTCCACGCCTCCTCCAGCTCGGCTGTCCACCTCCCTTTCAGGATGGGCTGCACAGCACAAATGAATTCCGTTCCGACATACTGGAAAATAATTACGGGAGACACTTGATGACACGCTTGTATCTCGGTAACTAGGCTAGTATTCAGTTTGGTGTTATTGTTATTTGCAAGAGTAGGTGTGTTTCCATTTCATGGTTCTGGGAGTGTGTCAGTTCATTCAGCTGCTGTGCTTTTAGGGGTCTCAGTACAAATGTGACTGATAAAGAGCTACATTATCAGATGAAATTATATTACGTGTGCTCGATAAACAAAGCAGCATGGTAAAAACAGACTGTTCAGCATTTTGGGGATCATTGGGGTCTTACACTGAAGTACTTAGGTGGAGCGTTGTAATGATAATGGCTTTTCCCCAGCTCCAGAGCCAGAGCCTCCAGTCTGTCCAGCTGGTCCAGTCTAGCCACGCTTTTCTCGATGAAAGACATAACCCTGAGAGAGTTGGGAAGACATTGATATATCTATCAGTGAGTCTCACACTTGATGCAAAACCTACAGATTGCAGAATACTTTACCCCCTAAATCTTTTTTTTTTTTGTCTCCTTGTTTGTCTGCCTCCGTTGCAGAGTGTGTGCATGACAGTTTTGAAGAGGAAGATGGAACAAAGGGTTGGAGTTGGTCTAGTTTTCACTTCTCTCCGTCTCTGCCTCCATGGACATTTGCACTAACATCCCTGAGTGCGGCTGAAGGGCCATTTGGCCTTATCACTGAATTTGAGAGCAGCCGGTTCACGCTGGAACATGTAACACGTTTTGTCAGCGCGCTGCTGCTGCGATGCCACGCTAACCCCTGTACCCTCAGGTCCTCAGGCAGTAATTGGCTGCTACAGCCTCATGTTTAGACGAACAGAGGCCTGACCCACCGGGGGAAACAACAGACAAGTGCCTGTGATAGATGCTACAAGCTCTGTCTGCAGCAGAGCGGTAAGTTATGCTATAATGATATGACTACCTGCGGTGTTTTGTCTGCCACTTATCATGAACTGCACCATGTGCAACAAGGTTTTATCATTAATTGTTGTTCCACTTGGATAAAAGGTGATTCCTGAAGAAAACAATAAACGAAACTGGACAAATAATCCCATTAAAAGACCAAAGCAAATGATGAATTGATCCTAACTAACAAATGCTGCCTGTCGCCAGAGTCTGCTTATTCTTTTGTGCCATGGAGCTCCATTGTTGTCCAAAAGCTATTGCAGAAATATCAACAAGTTGATGCACTGTATGACATGTTTCTTCATTACCAGAATATGAATAATACGGTTAACTAATAGCCTCAAGTCAAGCGAACACATTTGAAATAGGACACATGGTACTAATGTGGGAGTTCTTGGGTTCACCTGATGGGGCTGTGGGGCTACGTCTCACAAAATAAGCTTGGGAATCACAGCTGAAAACAGTCCCCCAACAAATTCACAGTTTACACCTGTGTGAGTAATATCTGTTAAAAACTACAGTTCCCAGCTGCTATATGACATAACTGTACCATTTTTAAAAATGAAATGATATATGTGTGAAGTGTTTTAAAACTAGTAAGAGAATGACTAAAACATTTGTTTTGGTCTCTTTATAGGATTTGTTATAATAAACAAATATCCAATAAAACCAGCCCTCTCCTTTAATTTTGTTTGCATAATGGCCAGGATGGTCATCACTGTGACAGTGGCCAACGAATGGCTGTTATACTTTGACCTTTTAGTGTAAACTGGACAAGAAGGGGGTGGATATCCACAGTATGTCCTGTGCTGTGCTTTCACTGACTGATTTGTGATGACATTCACGTGCTGTAAAATGCAGAGCTAGTGACTGACCGCAAGCCGTGGGCCCTGAGTTCCCGGCTGGTCCGCAACCTCTCCAGGTCCTCCACGTCTCGGAACAGGAAGAAGACGTCCTTGCACTCGGGGTGGGTCTCAAACAACCTGTTACCAAGGCAACAACAGCAAAGGCAGCCTCCCATGAGCCACACAGTGAGCAGCCTGTCATATTCGTTCCCACACCAAAACAAACCTCCCCCTGAGTTTCCCAGCTAAGATGTCATAACCCCAAGTGTTTCAGCGTAGCCAGTCACACTTCTGTCGTCCTGTATTCACAGTGCTGAGTGTGAATGCGCAAATTTCAGCTCATTAACATTGCAAATAGCGACTTTTCTCTCATCCTGCAGCCGTTCTCTCCATCCTGCACTTTGAATAGAGATCTGATTGTGCCTTTCTAATCTTATTCTGATTCTTCTTATCATCACTGCCCTCCAACCCAGTTCTCTAAATCCAATAGCTGTAATCAGTAACAGGCCATGGTGGATCTGCGAGAGTGTTAGTGAGGCAATACATACCCTCATTCCCCCCCGGGGAGCTGTGATGACCTGCCCTGCCCTGTCAGAGCCGGGACGAAGTCTCAACTGAATGGAACCGCTGCCTTCTACTAGATTTTTCCTCTTCTGATTTAACCACAATCAATATCTTTAACCAGAGAGTTTAAGCATGCTGCCACCCAATCAGAGAGCCCCCATGTCTCCAGCCGAGGTACCTGGGATAAGTCATGCTACCAGAGTACACAGTTACCTCCTCTGGATGTCAGATGATGTGTGCTCACACTAGGCTAATGGTAATTCTGCATTTTCAGCACCATTTTATAATCAAATGTAGTCAACCCTGGCCTGAGCATCCATTATGCTGAAGCATAGATGTCTATGACATGTGCCCCCCTTGACAGACAGACAGACAGATAGACAGACACACAAATAGATAGATAGATAGATAGATAGATAGATAGATAGATAGATAGATAGATAGATAGATAGATAGATAGATAGATAGATAGATAGATAGATAGATAGATAGATAGATATTCTCAAGTTCTGTGCTCATAGTTTAATAAACCTAAGCCTCACAAATGACAACTATGCAGGCTCTGTCTATTTAAGAGAATTCTGAATTTCTGAATTTATGTTTGGTTAAATGACATGAACTGAATGGGCAATACTGCAATGTTTGCACCACAGTGTAAATGGCTTTTTTGGATTCATGTGTCTCGCCATTTGCAGAGAAGCCAGAACAGGATTTATCTGGAGCGAAACGGCTGTGAAATTTTCTCTCTCACTATTCATCTCCCTCTGCTCACCAGCTTCATTGAGGAGAAAAAAGGGGGAAATTGGCTGCTCTTTTTTTATCCATGTCTCCGCCACCATCAACACGACAGCAACATGTAGAGTTTTTGTCCCATTGTGTGTACCTCTTGTTATGTGCAAGCATGCATAACATAAGCTGACAATGTAGCACCTTATATAGCTCAAGTGGAATTTTAATTGGTGCCGTTCAGAGGTTGTACTTGGCACAAATGAATAGAGTCTTGGGAGTATCTTATTTTTATATAAATTTTACACAAGAACATGCCCTTGCCAAAGAATAAGGTCTGTTTAATTCAGACAGAGAACACAGTGAAAAACAGGTGAAGCCCATTTTGCCGTATAACAGTTTGCTGTTCAGTCACAGTATACGAGCCCTGACAGCCTGGGGGCCCTTGAGTGGCCGTGACCCACAAGAGGCCCATGTATTTCCAGGCTAACACGCTAAGGTCAATCCTTGCAACTGTTTAGGTCACCCCAGGGACATATGGCTTTAATTGGACTCAAAGCTATGTGCCTGGTAGTCTCTTTACTCTGGATTCAGCAGCAGCAGCCTAAATGTCCTTCAGTCTTTATCACCACATTCTTTTATTTGTTTTATTTCCCTGCCAAAGCGCCAAACATATGTACCCGGATGTGGGTCATCATCACAATTGATAAAATGCCTTTTTCTGATGGCTAATGTCTTTAATTGTACAGTAGGATGGCAGACCTGGAGCTGTGTGTTATTATGTAATGTTGTTTAGATGTGATACGAAGTGATAAGAGAGGAGGAGGGGTATTCTGCTCCGAGCTCTCACTGAAAAGCTGAGGGTCAGAAGGCAGAGAGCAGAGGGATGTGGTGGAGGTGGAGGGATTCTGGATGATCAGTCTCTGGCTTGTATGATAAGGTCAGGCACCATGTCATCATGGCAGCAGGTCCGCTAGACCTTCGCCAGACCCCTTTGTCTCAGGCCAGCAGGTCAGAACACAGTGCAGAGGTTTCACTGAGCTGTCTGATGAGGTTCAGCTGGGAAGTCAACGTTTGGCTCTTTTTTTCTGTGTGATGTGCCCAAGATACGGAGCCATTTAAACGAAGGATGATATAGAAAAGTCAAGTTCTGTCTGCTATTGAAAATAAGAACCTTTTCGTGCCCTGGATTTCTTATGGTTGCAAAACCCACAATTTTCAGGCTTCATTTACCAAATTTCTAACACATTAATTGTTTTATAGCCACAGTATCTTGTCTTAAAACAAACGAAAATCATGTCAAATTTCTTCTCATTGTTTATAAAGGAAATTCTTTGTGACCTGTTAGTACTTGATGGAATTTAGAGTCACTGTATCATTCTTGATCCTATAGCATCCGCCCACTAGACGAATGTTTTCTTCAATTACTAGTTATGTGACATTCAATCAATCAACACCGGTAACGTATAGAAAAGACCGGAGCATCTCACCTGACGAACATAATAATGCCAACTTTAGCTATATCGTCCCGGATAACTTTCCATGACTCCTTGATCATCTGAATCTGATTCTCGCTGGGATGCGCAGCGGCGGTATCCTCTGTATTCCTCTCTCCAAACTCCGCTTTCGCCGCCAGCCCTGATATTGCGCAGCCCATCCTTCATTTAAAAATAAAAGAGACGATGATGTTTTTTGTTTTTTTTTGTTTTTTGCTCCAATCCAGGGAGGTAAAAGAACAAAAAAAAACAAAAAAAAAAGAAAAAGCTTAATTGATTTCGCGCCAGAGGAAATCTGAGGTTGCTGGCATCTGGCTCAGGACTCCAACCTGCGTCTTGCGATCGCACTCCTCCAGCGGGCATCGGGGATCGGCGTAAAGCCGGTCAACGCGCAGACAGGACGCAAGCTCCGGTCGATGGTTCAAAAAAAGCCCGATTTGAAGAGCACACGCAACAACAACAGCGCCGCACCGGGCGGCATCGAGCTGTTTATACCGAAGGGGCCTCCCGCTCGGCTTCCGCTGCGCGCCTGTGCGTCTCTCTCCAACTTGACGCGGCGTTTGAACGCAAAGATAATTCCGTCTAGTGGGAGGCAGAGCTCCGGCTCCACAAGGGCGCTGGGTAACCTGAGGCACAAAGGCAGGGCCGTCCAGTCGTTTTAACGGAAAAGATAACACAGGTGAATAAACGCGCACGCCCACTTTGTTATTCTGCACCTCTGATAAAAAAAAAAACAAAACGGATTTAATCGCTCAAGTGAGTCAATTCTGGGATGATGAATTAAATATCTTAACGTTAGTGTTTTGTTGACACTGGCTTTACTTCCTCGTCGTCACACAGAGCCTGGTACTGTATCTGTAAAAATAATTATTCCAATACTCAACCTCTTTATTCCCATCGAGCATACAGTGCATCATATGTTATATAGGTCCAATATGTACAGAAGTATTGAAGTGTTAACTCTTCCAGTTGCAAGATTTGATAAATTGCGTCATGTTTTTATGAGATTCTTAACTTTTTTTTGTCCCATTGATGAAATGCATTAATAGCTTCATGCTCAGAGGTTTTGATTTCATTGCTTGTCATTTTATCTTGTGTGGCCTTAAGCTTAGCGAAGCTACCAGCGCTTCTCATCCCCTTCTCATAAGGAATCAAGAGAACAAGACACATTCATTCCATGTTATGTCGAGGACACAGCAATGCAACGCTCCCGACTCACCTTTAACCTTGTTTTACCTGATGTATAAAATATGATTGACTCGGCTTTAAATAAATATGGAAACATTTAACCAGTTGATCTAACTAGACTGACCAACTTCAGCCACAGTACAAATTGATATTGGTATTAGCATGACAGAGTAAAGAGGGTGACCAGTGTACACTTAGCATTTCTGTTTTTATTGAAAATACAGGAAACTTCAAGTATGAAACAATATATTTTCTGGAACTTAAAAGGTAAAAAGGGCTGATACTGGCCTGTATTTACATGAGGCTAATCTCTCCCAAATATACAATTTCATAAATAATATTCAAGAAAATACACATGTTGAGAAAAATAAAGTTCCTGTGATATAGTATGTGGAAACAGTTTTAGAAGCAGCTACAGTTAACATGGAAGCAAGTTACTGCTGTGACCACATGCATCAAAAGTAGACAAAGATAAAAAAGGAAACTCTTTGGTGTATGGTGTATGGACTGTGCTCTCTCGACGAGCTCTGGTCAGTGAGACAGCAGCAATCATGTGGGTAAAGGATCAGTCTGTGTATTCTTACCTCCTTTTTTCTTCCTGAAACTCCAGCCAACAGTTTACATTGGTAAATGATAATAGTGTTATAGGGACTATAGCAAGAATCACCAACAGTGAGAAGGACCCAAATAGATGCATATAATAATAAAGTAGGACCTAATCTTCATTTGATACAGGGTGCTATATACATATTTTTACATAAACTACAGCGCAGACAAATACCCAATGTACAAATAATACAATGCACCCTTTTGAAGATAATAGCCTTCCCCCTTGTACCCTAACAAATGACCAATAATATCCCTTTCATATTAAACTCATGGCAACAACACAAATCATCACCAACTGTCCCCTGTACTAAAAAATTTTTTGCATACAATAAGTTGCAATAAGTTCTTTTGGGGAGAAAAGAGGAAAGAAAGAGGAAAAAAAGGATGTTGAGAGGCAGTGGGTAACTGGCAGACAGTGTTTCCATTTTATAGTTCCTGATAATAAAAATGCACAAATTTCACATATTCACGAGCTTGTGCTCAAGGTCTGGAACTTCTCCCGTAAGCTTTTCACCAGATTACTATCTGACATCTTCCCTGAACTCAGGACAGCAGACTTTGCTGCACAGTCTAAATCATCCTGGGGGAGGTTGTCCCCGTCTTGGAGTTTTCCAGCTGTGCAGCACATTCTCACAGGATCCTGAAGGTTCTGTACTTCATGGAGAGGAAGAGACCCGAGCATGTGGTCCAAGGAGCTCCACCTGCACAGCAGGGGCTGAAGCCGGAACTGTGACTGGCACTGAGACCAGTCCTCTACTACAGGAGACCCTTCAGACTGCGTCCTAGGACAGTCTGTCATAGTTTTGTCCAGGTCTGATGAGCTACTGTACTTGTGTGAGCAGCCATTACACGTGTTCCTGCAGCACTCTACCGTCCCAATCGTGCAGCTACAGGTTACTTGTGAGGAGGGGGAGGGCTTGGTGTATTTGGAGCGCAGCTCCTGTACGTCGGGCCAGTGGAAGGTCTGGGACTGTGAGGTCTGAGTGCAGGTTACTGTACTTTCGGAGCTGGCACCAGAGCTGGGGGTCTGGACTGGGCTCGGAGAACGCACTTCATGGATGACCATCTGATCACAAGCGATCAAGGGCAATCTCAGGTTAGGCTTACCTGCAAACAAACATAAAACAAACATAGCAGAAATAGTTTTCAGTTTTATCCACACATTTGTAAAAGTGGCAGGATAATGCAGAAGTAAACAGTAAAACAATTTGCCAATCGACTGCTTCCTATTTACCCTTTTTCCTCAGCTGCATCTTCTCCTCATGGACAGCAGCCACATTCTTGAAGCCTTGTTGATTTGCAGTTTCCCGGCTCCTCTGCCACACAATGGGTCTGTTATTTTTGATGCGCTGGCTGTACTGACGAGCCAACTGAAACACCTTGTTTTTCATCTTTCCCATGTCTTGTAGGATCTGGTCTTCATCTATACTCGTTCGGAAGCTAATGATCTTAGGTAGTTGGCCGTGGTTGACCTGGTTCTTTTCTGGTGACATAGAAGTCTTACTTTGCTCAGAGTCCTGAGCAGATCCCATCTCTATTGCTGGAGAGGTTTTGGTGGGTGATGGGTTGGAGGAGCTATCTGAGGCATCATTTATTTCAGACTCCTCTAAAATCAGAGGTGGTTCTTGACTGGTTTTAACATCTAACGTGTCTAAGCTGATATTCTGTGTTGTATCTAATCTTGAGTCATTAATCTTCTCATCCTCAGTCTGCTGGACTTCCTGGCTCTCATCGTTCATTTCCATGTCTTGCCAAACTTTGAGCATGTCTGATGAGGGTCTGAATTCTTCTTCTGCATTCGAGTCTTCAGCGACGCTCTGAGATCTAGTCTTGGCTTCCACTGCTCTTCGGGGAACAGTTTTCTGATGACTTTCAGTATTTCCTCTCTTCTCTAATCCAGGAAGGTCAAAGACAGACCAGGAAGTGGGACGGTTCCGAGAGAGTCCTTTCCTCTTGACTGGGACGGCCTCCTCCTGAGGAACGCTGTTCAGCTGTCGGCTCAGGTGCCTGACCAAACCTGCTGGGATGAAGGACAGACTTTCCCTGCGCTTGATGCTGAAGTTAGCATCCTGGTGCTCGGCGTGCTCGTAGTATGTCCTGATCTTGTGGATGAGGATGCGATCTTGTTTGGAGAGAGTGGACCTGCGTTCTCCTTCGATGAGGGCAGCCAGTGAAGGTTCATGTGTAGCTGTTGACAGATCAGCCACTGAGGTCACCTGAGGCTCTGGGATAGAGGTGGCCAACATTTGTGTCTGTTTCTCCAAGTCCATGCAGGCTGAGGGGCTTTTGAAGACGTCGTTTTCTATTGATGGCGAAGGGCAGGCAAGAGAACCCAGGTCCTCTGAAACCAGACTGCTCCGTCTGGACAGGCTGCTGATGAAGCACTCGGCTATCACACTCGCCTGGTCCAACACAGACGAAGGTAGGATGCTTTTATGGTCTAACACATCCTCTTCCTCCTCTGAGAGCTCCCCATTCGTCAATACACTCGTCTCCTCCACTTGGAGACCAGAGGAATCACTCCCTCCTTCTTCATCCTCTATAGTCTCTCTAGAAGTATCCTGAGGTTCTGGAGTGTCAGCACCTTGTTGGGCAGGGGACACAGGAGACTCAGGACACTGGGAGTAATGCACCTCCAGCTGATTGCTCCTCTTCACTTGAGGGACACAGTCTAGAGGGCACAGCTCCTCTGCATCGACCTGAAACATGATAGGACTGTTTGCAAAGTGGGATGTACTGAGTAAAAGAGACATTATGATGGCAAGCACTCTCCAATCATCAATAACGAAATGGCCTTTTCAAAGTCAACTTGGCAGTTTAATTGGAAGCAATCAAGATTTATGATGCGTGTTTTATCTTATGAGCCCCACTTGAGTTTTATTACATTGACCTATTTCTATGTACAATATCAAAGTGAGGTAAAAAATTGCAACAAAACTACATTGCTTTTATTACTTTTTTGCTAACTCATTACTGAAAAATTGTGGTGAATCTTGGGAGTTTTAAAGGGTGGACATGGTGATGCCGGCGGCTCTAACGGCATTCAGAGTGCTGCTGTTATCCTAGTCTGCCATTAATCTAAATTTGTTTCGAGGCGTTGCCTTCCCTTTTGCAGTGCCTGCAATTGCAGAAAGTGCAGCAAAACCTGGAGCTGTGTGGTAGAGATAAAGTTAGTAAGCATAACTACTTATACTCTGTTCAGATGTCAGAGTTGATTCATAAAAGTTACCATGAGAATCAGCTAAGAACAGCATCTGGGCCTCCAAATCAGATATTGCCTTCCTCAGCTGGAGTGCTGATCACTGGGGAGCAGTGTGTGTGTGTGTGACAGTATAATTTACATGAATACAAATATACAGTGGGCTAATTAATAGCTCTAGTCATGATTCAAACAGGCCAAACAGAAAATAACAACAGCTGCAAATATACAGACAGAGCATTATTCAAAATATACAATGGTTAGAAAATAGGCTTAGCATCCAACTAAGCCATACTAAGGGTATGAGGATAGATGGGCATTCTTTGACATAGTGAATACATATCACAGGTGGCCTCAGAGACAGGTTTGGAAATGAGGCTGAATGGATGTGTGTACAAACATTATACAAGGCTTTATCTACTACCTGTGTAGTGAGAGTTTCTGTCACAGCCAGATCTACATATTTTTCCTCTTGCCTGCCAGTGTCTGCCTCCTCTCTCAGTGTAGCGTTCAGTTCATCCGTATCTCTGTTGTGATCTTCCTGAAAGCGCGAAACACAGCATTAAACTGAGAGTTTTAATTCTAAATCCTCCTTCACAGATCACAGCGTAAGGCGGTGTGAAGCAGAAGAATCTGTCATGGTGGAAAAACATCTCTGAGACACTTAATGTGTATCCAGGTCAGCCTTGAAATACTCACTACAACAGTTACAATGAAAGTTGTCCAGTTGAAATTACATGTATGAATACATATTCAGAAAAAATATTGGCCTAACAATTAACCTTAAAAAAGCTTTCTAATTATGAAAATTCATGGGGGAAATACGATTAAAAAATATGATTACCAGAGAGCATTTATTATAATAATCATTTAATTAAACGGCCACATTAACCTTTGAAGTCAAATCAAATTTAACAAGGCACATTAAGCCACTGATTCTGATGCAAATACAGGCATGGTTTCAACAGCATGAGCATCTGTCATGTCCCAAAAACACAATTATGAAACACAGTTCACTATAACCGGAACTACAAAGGGGATACATTCATTCACAGGAGTAGAGTGCATGTACATGGGGGATAAACTTCAACTCCAAAGCAAAAAACAATGCAAGAAAAGACATGCACCAGGTATGACTTTTATGTTGCACCCATATGTTCTTAGAGGTCACTGTTAGCAGATTGGGAGAACTTCAGCACATGCAATTCAATTGCATCAATTTCACCTGAGTCATCAACGTGCACAGTGCAAATGGTAGCAGGTGTTAGTTGCTCCTTTTGTGAAAAAAAGGGAGTGATGAGAGCCAGTGTGGGAGAAAGAGTGGCGGACAATAGTGGTAAGCCAGTGGAAAGGTGGGAGGAAATGGAAAAACCCGTGGGTGGCAGAAACCCTCACCGTTGTGAAGTGAGTAGAAAGCAAAGCCCTGGCTCTATAGTGCCAGCAGGAGATGGCTGCCAGCACTGAGCTGGCAAAGTCGGCTACCTGGTCGTCTCCCATCAGTATATCTTCCTTGTAACTCTCCCCCTCCTCCTCATCCTCCTCCTTTGCCTCCTCTGCTTTTTCCAGCTCCAGCCCCCCCTCACTGGGTGAACAGCCCAGATTCAGGTCACTTTCAGTAGGACTTAGCTGCTCCAGAGAGTCCCTTCTGGGAATTAGATCGTCCACACATGGCCGCTCAGCCTGGGGCTCGCTGAGATTGGAGGCCAGCGTACTGACACTAGTGGCTGGCTGAAGGGGGCACCTATCCCCCAGCAGTGCACCCTCACTGTCTGCATGCTGTAGCGTGAAGTCATAGACATGTGATTAGTTGTTGCAAGGCCAGTGCTAGAGCCATGTTTGTGATTGCAAGGTTGTAAATGGGATGGAATCATCATAAAGCTGCTTTAGCTTCAGGTGAGATATGACTTAATGTGATCAAGGGCATAGCAAAGTATTGTATGTTCTGTGAAGATTAGGTTTGAACTGTCTTGTTTTGGGTTAGACTTATTTCCCGATTAGAATGGAAAGCTTGAACTGCTGAGTCAAACCTGGGTTAATCATATCTCACCGCAGCACACTGACCTAAATAAACTGCTTTGTTACTTACAGAATGAAAAAGCTTATCAGGGTTTATTAAAAAAAAAAAAAATGGATTTCAGACACTTACCTTCAAAACAGCTGTATGGAGATCAATGATAAAGAAGAGGAGGAGAGATAAACAAATGAGAATGTGAATAACTCATGTTAATAACATGGTTAATAACAGGTCAAATATTATGGGACAAAATAAGCTCAATACCACATGCATCTTATACACTGAGGGTAGGGCACAATCTCTGCCTCCACAGGTAGGGACTGAGTGAGGCAGTAGTTAGTCTGGCCCAGACTCAAGGGAGGCCTTGTGATTAGATAAATACCAATTAGAAACATCTTCCTCTCAGAGTCTCAAACTGGACATGATGCAATTAGCGAGGATGTGATGACCTACTCCCTCACCGAGATGTGAAGGATGACACGAACATTTTTTCTTCATTACACTGGTTCGAAAAAAATTATCTGGACTGGGAGCAAAGGAGAGCTGGGGACAAGAAAACAGAGGTTTTCTCTTTCATAATGGTGAATTAGAATAGATGAGGGCAGGAAGATGTGCAGATCTGAGGGCAAGGCTGAATCTAACTATTGAAAAGAGCATGTGTATGACAAAGCCTTGTCCAATGTGGCATTTAATTAAGTTCATTGTGGGTGAGGCCAGTGAAGTGGGAGTGGGAGTGTGTGTCTTTTGATCTGTTTTCCAGGTGTCTTTGTGGGAGAACAAAGCAGAAGTGCAATAGAGATGTGAGAAGCTCTTATTCAACAGACACAAAATAACCTTGCTTAGGGGGCTGAGGGGCCCCTGGATAGCACCCAGAACGTGGATATAACCTAGTGATTATTAATAAATCTGCCCTTTTGTCTGCCAAAATCCGTCTGGACATCCAGTGATATTAACAAAATCCCCACCTGGTACCAACCTTTTGTGCTCCTTATGATTTGTTTTGCAGGCTCTAAAAAAAAAGGAGACATTGAAAATGGGACAATTCACTATAGATGTAAGTGACAATTAATGGTTACCAAAACTATTATTTTAATATTTCAAATATTTTTTAGCATGACACCCTACAGCCATAACAAAAAGACATAGGGAACACCGTCTGTGTTTGTCTATAGGAATATGAGATGGAGTGAGGGTCTTTTACCTGATCTCCTTCTCCCCTTTCGTCCTCCAAGATGAAAGTCGTCAGCTTGGCAGGACTCTGCTTTCTTCAGCCTCTCAGGACTATAGTGGTACTTTCCTGGATCTAAGGCAGTGAAGGGATATGTTGTCACAAACAGAGCCGCAATTACAAAAACAATTTTCTCCACATGGATGTATAGATTATGGGTTTCACCTTCCCGGTAAATTAAACAGCATTCTATATTTTCTACTGAAAATTATCCATCCTTCTCTTTTGTAAACAGTATCTTTGGTTGCCATGGAAACGGGTAAGTTGGTCTTAGCATAACAAAAGTTTGTTTATTTGTAACACTTACAGTTTGAATTGTCCAGGATGGCATCTTTTGCCTTTAAAGAAAGAAAAATGTGCTTTAATAGAGGCCATACTTTAGTAGCTAAGGAGAAAGAAACACCTGTTTGTTTACCTTCTGGGGGACGATGGTGGTGTGGTTCTCAAGAATGAGCCTCTTAATGTGATGAGCCCAGATACGCTTCTCTTCTACTGATTTGGCCTGGAACAACAAGCTCTTGTCATTTAGAATGTAATTCATGGTAAAAAAAAAAAAAAAAAAAAAAGATATAGAAGATACAAAAAATATATAATATTGTTCAAAACAAAAGCAAGAACTAAATTCCCGCATTTACTTTTATCTAATTAAGTATTCTAAAACATAAAACAAAAGAAAAATCATGTTTTCATTCAGCTAAAGCAGGTGTTTTCTGATATTCCTTAACAGCTGTTTGAAATGTATTAGTATGTGTTGTGTAACTGTGCTTCAGAAAGAAAAACCTTGCCATTTACTGGTGTTCCCATTTACCTGTACTGTATGGGGTTGCTTGGGATGCTTGAAATGGATGACACTGAAAAGCAGGGGATCCTTAGCACTGTCAAGTAGCATTAGGGTAGAGCACTGCAACCACAATGAATGTAGAGATATAGCTGAGGCTTCACTCAACTTAATTTGCTACCTTATTAAAATATATATCTTTATGATATAAATCTTGTATAATTTAACAAAAGATGTGATCCTATTTGGCTTTCTGTACTTCAAAGATATCATCATTTTCCCTCACATACATTTTTAAAGTATTAAATCACTAATCAACTAAAAAATGTCAAAAACATACCGAGATGTGGATCTTGTAGACATAGTGTTCCCCTCTTTTCTTGGTAATGAGGAGCATCTTTTCGAAGAGGAAGAGTGTTCGGGTGTTCTTCGCCCTCAGGACATGAAAGGTGCCCTCCAGCACCAGCTCTCCATAGGTGGTCAGGTCAGGACCTTTCCAGTTGATCAGAAGTGACTGTATCTCCTGCAGATGCACATTAAAGCACATACACCCGTACATATACCGTCAGTCATGTACTTCAGCATGAAAGAATAAAAATTCCAGCAGAGTGTTGGCTTTTATCTATAATCCACACAAAGAAAATGGTGAACCGTACACTGAATGACTCAAACTGGGGAAATCATTAAAAAGCTGTAGCCCTCACCTTACACTAAAAGTGAGTGCTACAGATGTGTAGATAAATAACAAATTGGATTTCCTTTGGACATCTCATGGGTGGAGATGTTGATCTTTAGAATCTATATTTATGCAAGAGATAAAAGTCACAGAGGGCTGCTGTGTTGAGAGAAGCAAATGTATGGACTAAATGCATGAAAGAATTACTTCGTGCCCTCCAGAGCCACAGGAGAGCAGACAGTGTTACAGCATCACTGGACAAATGGACGTTCAAGAGAAAATCAGAAAGTCTCAGAATTCTCTGCATCTTGCAAATTCACCTTGAGTGTTAACTGTAGAGTATGTATGCTCTGCCTGACAATTACATAAATAAACCTTTTAAAATGCCTGTGTGACAATCCATCTAACCTGTACTCTGACAGCATGTTCATGTTTCCTCTTCATATCGTTGATGTACCAGGCCACTCCTGTCATGGTGTCTATGGCCTCCTGAACCACCTCACAGCCCTCCTCGTCTGGATCAAAGTGCTTTGCAATTTCCTTCAAAAGAGATCAGAGACTTCTGATGAGGTGTGACATTAAAGGGTACTAGTTAAATCCATCCCCCAGTAAAAAAATATGTGTCCACATTAGTCTTTTTGTGATTTTTCTTTTTTTGCTTTTATCTTGTAAAATATTGGAAAGGGAGTAATCACCCTTTGGATGAATTGTGTACCATTTACCACTCACAAGAGTTGTGCAATGTGTAACAAACATTTACAAAATAACATTAGCCTCCTCTTAATCCAGAAGGTCTGAGAACTACTCCTTAATACTCATAATTAAAATAATAGAATAATAAATCTAAGGCCGGCAGGCTACACTTGAAAGAAAAGTTGTGTCAAAAACGTTTGACCACTGAGGACATTCTATACCTGCAGCAGTAGGTGATATTTCAGGATCCTCTGAACTGGCTTCAGCAGGTAGGAGCCTAAAGGGAGGGAGCGCTTCAGAGCAGCCTGCCGATCCCTGAAGAACTTGGCTAAAGTTTTACTCCTCATGCAGTCAGTCAGTGCTGCCACTGAGCTACAGGACAGTGGACAATGACATTTATCAGCTCATCCAAGCATCTGATACCGGTTATATATGTTACATCTGATACCAGCAAAGTTATTCAAAAAGAAAATTTTCTCCCAACTTACTTAGGATAGTTGTTGCAATACTGAGTGTAGATTTCAAAGTATTCACTCTGAGGAAACACAAAGCACACAGACACATCCATAGTGTTTAGTTCCTTGGGGAGCACATATTGCTGTGAGTAAGATAGTTAGCCTTACCTTATCTACAAAGCATCTAGCAATGGCCACAGGGTCATTTTCACACATGTCCAAAGTCTGCAATAATTCACTGAAACGCAGAACAGAGCAACAAAGAAATTTTTCAGTGTTACTTGACTCACTAATCTAATGTCTGTGTTGGTAGGAATATCAAAACAGAAGTAAAACCACAAGGTTAGGAAGAAAAGAAGGAAAGAATAATGATTAGTGGCTGCCATCAATGCTAATATCTTCTGTACTGTGAGTACTATTTTTGTCTTGAATGAGATTTGACATTTGTTACAAAATATTGCCACTAGAGGTCAGAATACACTGTTAAACAAGAACTTCGTTCCATGTTCACACTTGGCATGAAAGAAAAAGAATTTAACTTGAATTCTACAGATACGTTCCTATTTGTGGAAATAATACAACTATTCAAAATTCCTAAACATGTCAAGTACTCTGCACATCAGCTGTTCAGTTGGTATCAAAATCAAAATATGAGAGCAATACACATTTCGTCACACTGCATTCCATAACTTTGATCAAAGACAATGTGGGTTGACTGAAACTGACTCTAGGAAAAAATGTCACCATGCTCATTGTACAATAAAAAAAAAAAATGGAAGGGAAACTGAGGTCCATATAAAATATGTGTTTAATGGACACACCGCAAATACTATGAACTGAAAGGGTTTCAATTACAGCAAAGTGTTTGGTCCGCAAGATAACTACTGTCCACGCTGTAAAGAAGACTTGGTTTACATCATCCTGGAATAGTGAATAAATGAGGAGACTGGGAGCGTTATTTGTGTAAATGTCCCCAAGACACATAAAAAAATACTAATCTCTCTTCAACTAAAGACCGGTTTTTCCTTTGGCAGCCTCCTGCAAATTGGCACAACTGCGTCGTAATATTGTGTCACCTATCCACAGGGTGACACAAACATTTCTCCTGTGAAATCCTACTGTAATAAAAGTCAGTATCACTATCTTAAATGTTAACTTAAAAAATGGCTTCACGGTCTCTCAGTGCAAAGTGAAAAGAAGAGAAGTCTAACCTCTCTGAAAAGGGCAACACATGGCCCTTTAAATCTTTCAAATTCTCTTGTTCAGATGGCAAGAATTTCATTAAAAAGTAATAAGATTCAAATCATCCCCATTTGTGGTTCAGAGCTGTATGATAGACTTGACATTACTAGGGAGGCTCCTCACTGTGAGAGGAAAGAGGAACATTAATGTGTGTTTTGTCAAGCAGCTTGGTCAGCAGTGAGCACTTGCTGACGTAAAATGATTAAATGTAAAACTAGTTGCACCACCATTTCCCTGGCTTTTAAATATTTTAGATATTTAGTTTGTTTATTGTAGAGCGTGTTGCTCCATTGTTCCTCCCTGCATCTGCTTTGAGTCACCAATGAAATATCAGGAGCAAGTGAGAGAAAACTAGTTAGGTGTCATGCATTCTTAACATTCCTCATATTCTCCATTATCAAACAGAATGACATATAACATACACATCAGAGTCTCCTCTGCTCTGGCATGAGTCCATTCTACATTGTCTCTTCAATGATAATGCAGTAAATCAGCTAAGCCGGTGTGCTTACATTTGGTGGCGATGACGTACCTGTTGAACTCATAGATGTCCTCTATGTTTCCAAACAAGGCACAGACTTGCTCTGGCCTTATTGGAAGGTTGCTCATATCAATGATGTGAGCCAAATAATCCTGGAAAAATGGTAAATAAAGCTCATTTCAATATTTGTTGACAGTTTAAGGGTTTATTATCATTAAGGCACTTGCATTCCTAACTGCAAAGGGAGCATACATAGAGAGAAACAACTTTCTCCTTGTACCCTTCTTATATCCTCTGTCATGAGGGATCAATTTTGACATTTGATTTTTCCAACTTATTGCCTCAATTCTAGGGCTATGACATGTCTTGTAATGGCCATAACAGAAAACCAGCTTTTCAGGGCTTTTCTGTGTTAAAAAAAAGGCAGAAAAAAAGCAAAAAAATTAATTCAAAACTTAGTTATGTGATGTTTAAAGGATCCTTTTAAGGATTTGTTCCATTGACCAGGGGCCAAGGTGACTGCCTGGAGGAGGTTCTTTTGTACCCAGAACATAAACATCAGCACAGCTCATTCCCCTTCCAGAAGAAGACTCCCCCTGGAACTCAAGAGTACTAAGAGGAAGATAAAAATATCTAAAAACACACTAAATTTGCCAACATCTGGATGATTGCCCTCTCTCTTGTTCAACTGCACACTTGTGTGACACAGAATCAATTCCAAACACTTAAAAGAGTAAGCTGACTGAGAGACAAACAGGCTTACACCCAGTGACTGCATAAAGAGTTTACCAGTAAACAGCTTGTGCACACACCCTGCCTCCCAGATGATGCAGTGCAAATATACACACAGGCAGCCCAGATTAAGGGTAGAGTCGTCACATCTTACAACTGAATGAACTGCAGTCGGTCATGGATGGAGAATTCCAAAGCATTGAGAGAAACACTGATTTGCATTCAGCAGTGCGTCTCATAGTCTCCTATGGAAACGCCTCTCTCCTATGGAGAGATTTGATGCTATGTATAGAGTCACCAAAGCTTCCAGCGCTACAAGCTGTGCTTTATTAAAGAATGAGCAAGGCTGGTTTGTCTTTGTCGAACTTTTGTGGGACCAAGTGGACAAATCAAAAACTCTTATCAAGAATTTTACAAGAAGAGTGATATGTTGGACTATCCTTTTTCCACGCATTCTTGTATAAACAGTTCTTCTGGGTGTGTTCAGGCCAGGTGCTGAGATATGAGAGACCAGCTGGGCCAAACAGCTGTTCTCAAAACCTTATTCCATGAATAGACAGTTAACAGTGAGGGGTTTGAGAGTGAGTGATAGCCTAGATCTAAAGCAAAGTGGACATAGCCTCAGCAGCTGTTTGAGAGTTCAGTGTCAATACCAAGGGGAAGCTTTGAATTAGTTTGCTGGAATAACAATGCTAAAATGATGGCAGAGTGTCAAATGACTCTGTAAGATTTAAGGCTTGGTGTGAAATTAAAATGAGGTGCAGGCAATCTATTCGATTGAAGCCATGCTGTAATCATAAAAGAACATCTGTATGGGACTATGTTCCCACAATGCAGTCTATGGAAAAACCAATTGCTCTCCCTTCATTTATGTTATTCTCCAGTTGGTGCAAAGATGGAAGTGTTTGTGTTGGCTGGGAGGAACTGAGAGCTCAGGCTAAGCTGGAGCTCGCTGCAGGGCCTGTGTGACTAGGGCCAGGCCATACAGGGCTACTGCTCCTGTCAGCTAAAATAGTTTTAAGCCCTGATATGTTTGTCCGGAGCAAGTCGTTATTCAAGTTGCGACGAGGGCAGCACTCCCTCCTACAGCAACTGCCAGACGCCAGCACAGTTGGAAACAAGGTGAGGAGAAGTGCTGGCTGGTTTACTGCCAGTCAGCCTCGGATAGGTCTCACATGTTAAAGACATTACCAGCAGCGCAATGTGACAGCACAGTATTCCTGTTCCTATGCAAGACCACGGAAGACTGAAGGCCAGGGGGGTTTCTCAGTCTGGAAGTTGTTTCCAGACTACAAAGGTAGAAAAAGTGATAAGAGATAAGTAGTCTGTTAAATTGTAAAATCATCCCTGGCCCGTTTTCCATGCTTCACATCTCTGAGATGAGGTTTCTTCTATCTTTGACTATGATCATAGTGCCTAAGTATCCTGCCATGAAAAGCCTGCACTGTGTTCACGTTTTGACTGTGTTTGAACTCCAGATATGCGCATGGACCCATAATCCTAGGCTACAGGCTGTAAACTTTTACTGCACTGTAAATACACAGAATGGTTTATACAAAACACTAGGACCAGATCATAAACTCCACTGCCTTCATCTCTACGGACTAGAAATCTATAAACAATGCACACAACTGCCAGATGTCAGGCATGCATTTTTGTCAACTGACTGATTTGTTTAGAAGGCAGGAAATCAGAATAGATCCTGGTAATGAGGAGAAAAAGAAAAATCCTTTAGATGGTTTGCAAGTATCAGACCCATGTGTGGCAACAAAGAGTTGCTCAGAGAACAGTAGGTATTATTTGTTCTCAAGAGCCATTGAGCCCAATTCCACTACTTTGGCTCACGGCTTGCCAAATTCAGTAAATCACCTCCAAAGAGTGCTGCAGACATTAAGTCATAGCTGCACATAAATCCAAGTAAAACAACCACTTAAAATACACAGACTAATGATGATTTACTCACTAGAATATCAATGATTGGCTCACAGTTAATACTTGGCTATAAGTGAAAAACACTAACTGTAATGGAAAATTCAATTTGAGTACAGTCAGCTTAGCCCTGACATCCACCTACCTCCACAATGCTGCGCAGGTCCTTGACATACATACGCTCTGTCTCAATGATCTCCATGACAACGCGGTCCACATAGGTCAGCTTAGGGTTGGGTGCCATGGTGTCCTTGACGACAGGCGAGGCAGGGATGTGAGGTATTTCAGCACTTGCCTTTCTGTTGGAGGTGGCGTTGTTGTTGTTCCATTGGTTGCTGATTGACATGGGCTCCAGCCGTTCCTGCCAGTGGCCCCTAGAGTTTGTGAGGGTGGGACTCTGGTCTTCAGCCTGATCTCCGGTACATTCGGCCGGGCTCAGCTCCAAGTCTATATCCTCCCCGCAAGGTATGGGTGGGGTGGTAGAGGAAGGAAGAGCAATTGTGCTCCCAAAAAGGCTATGGCTATCACGAGATGAGCCAGAGGACAGCGTGGACACCAGGCTCACTGGACGTTCCCCCTCTCCATCCAGTGGCTCCGCACATAGCTGGCGACAGCCTGGGCGCAAGTCAGTGTTTGCCTGGTCATGTTCACTGGTGAAGAGGGGCGAGGTCAACTGAGGAGATTCTGGGACATGTGAGAGGAACACAGGCACAACTGTGAGAATTTGAAAGATACAGCAGACAAGAAAATGGTGAATTTAAAAGGCAGTACAGTCAGTAAACTTAAATATCCAGCTGGCTCTACCATATTGAGAGACTACATTTTGGGTCAAAAAGACTGAAATTTAACTTAAAAAAA
The DNA here is from genome assembly GCA_016859345.1 of Istiophorus platypterus. Lineage (NCBI taxonomy): Eukaryota > Metazoa > Chordata > Actinopteri > Istiophoriformes > Istiophoridae > Istiophorus > Istiophorus platypterus. The sequence continues at coordinate 16,134,395 of CM029120.1, forward strand.
TTATCTAGTGTTTAAAATGGATACCTTTAAAATATTAGCTATAATTTTGGTTAAATTTGAGTTTTTTGCCTTATTTATTAGAGAGAACTTACTATAGTTGCTTTATTCAAGTAATATCATCAGTCTCATTTACATATTTGTACACCTGCCCTGTAATCTGTCTTTTGCTGGTGGCTGCTATGCAGCTGCACAAAAGAGTTTAAATTACCTTGACTTAGGTGAGCTGAAGATGCCAATAGTGAATAGTACAACTACCCATTCATAGAGATCATTTTTGTGATATTTTTTACTTCTGTTTGTGGTTTTGTGCAATTTCATGGGCCATAAAACTGCCAAAAATGGAATGTTCAGTAAAATGGGGCTCTCCTTCAAAGCTGCTTCAGTTTACTTTTTGTATTTTGTCATAATTATCAATGTGTAAAACGACATCTGCTGTTCACATTGTTTACTTTTTTCTACAATGGTGTTACTGACCAGATACACCTTTAGTTTGTCTTAATGGTGGTCTTCCCTCACCAAGTGGGTACATAACAGCAAGGCTGCATGACTGCATAAAGACACGACCTAGGGACAACTTCATATAATTACAATTCTGTAAATGTTCGAGCTACATTGAACAGACTACAATCCAAGAATCAATAAAAGACAGGTCTGAGCTTTGTGTTTCTACTCTCAGTCCGTGACACCGAGGGTCAGGTTACAGTGAAAAGGCTTTGCTCAAATCATTACGGACATGGCCTAATTGCAACACTGCATATTCTATGGAAAGCCCAGCCATTTCCTCTTGTTCTCCTAGCTGCTGACGGCTGAGCCTTGAAAAAACAGAGAGGGGGAAAATTGATGGGAAGAAAAAAAAAAAAAAATCAGGGAAAGGGAGCTTTGTTTGTATGTCTTCATTGAGCTATGTCTGAATTTAAGAGAAATGGAATCCATATTCAGTTTCACATCCTTCCTGGCCAGATGGGGAATTTTCCTCACAAACGTTTCCTAAATATATGAAGTCATGGTGGTGTGAGAATGGGGCACTGAGTGGCCACTGTGCAGAGAGCTCCATTTCCTTAAATATTTGCAGGGCAAAGGGGTCAAAACAATTTTTCTCAGCTAAAGAAATGGAGCTTTGTGATACAATTTAACTTCAGACTAATATATGGAAATCAACAAGGCACAAACCATCATAAAGCTAAATATTAGGTGAAATAGTTCAAGTAATTATTATTTAGCATTATTTGGTTTTGATAGCCAACATATGTAGCTTAGGTCATAAGCCTGAAATACAACACTGTTGACAGGCTTTAAACTAAATATGTTCATCATCATCAGATCAGCCCAAAGCGGATATCATAAATCTGATGCTGTAGAAAAAGTTTTTTCAATCACGAGGCTACAATCAAACCGGTTCACTTTTAACAAGATGTGTAGTATCTCCTATACACAGTTTTATAGAGAACATACTACTATTTAAAGCTCTCCTTGGAATTATATCAAACAAGAAAAATATTTCACATGAGAACATGGGAAGTGCTCAGAGTAAGTGATTTGTAAAGTTTTGACAAGTGTGACATGTAGCTGGGTGAAGGGCTTTACATGAGGAATCAAACTGCCTTTTAGTTTATTCAGACACATAAAGACATGCCCGTCTTGGCATCCTCAAAATTTCCATTAGTCAGTATTAAGCTCATGAGGGTCTTGTTCATGCTGCACTACTTGTTCCAAAATCCAAACTGGGCTACACCACCAACACAGTTCCCATGCATAACTACACTGGGAGAAAGGGATGAGCTGGCAAGTAGGAGCTCACCACTAGAGAAAACTCTGTTTACGCTCCATGACAAATCACAGGGTTGACAGTGTAAAGGGAGTGCAATGGGAAGCTGTTACACTCTCTACACCACTATGAATTAGAATGAGGCATCCACTTCCTTTGCTGCTTCTGTCTTTAGTTTTGGTTTTGAGCTTTCCCGTGTCTGGCATGTGAAACGTCCTCCTCTTCCTCCCACCCAATATCCCTCTAAAATAAAGCTGCTGTGCTGCAGAGAGCACAGTTGTCGACAATGCCAGTAGGTCAAAGTAAAAGGGAGAAAGAGGCACAGTACAGTGTATAATAAGGACAGCCCAAAGTCAACACTATGCATGCAAAGTTTTCACTCAGTCCTATATAATATAACATTACTCAGAATCATCATCTAATGTATATCTCCTTATGCACATTCAAAGTGGTGGAATAAGACAGGTACGATTGAGCTGCAATAAGAAGGTAACGTGTCAAGACTTGAGCCTGCACTTGACTCCAGCACCAGCTCAGCTCCTGCCACAGCTTTGATTGACAAATTCAGATACAGGCTCTACAGGCAGACATTATCTGTGGCTGATACCACACACAAGTACCACATGTTTTGGGGAAAACCACCATGTTGGACCACTCACTGACTTTGTTGAAACAGTCCATTGCAGAGGAATGCAAATGACCTGGTCAACATACAAGTCTAAGATAAGCTGAGTTCATGGTCCCATGTCATTCAGGGCAAAGTTTTTCCAATGTCGCTGTTGCCCTGGAAAAAGATGACTTGTGACCTGCAGAGGATTCTCAATCCTACCCTTCATCAGTTTTGATGCTGTTTTCTCAATACACTAAGTGAGCAACCATTATCATACAGTTACTATATGACAGATACAGAGGTTCTGCTCTTGCTTGGTGCCAGAGTCTTTTCAGCATCTGCAAACATTTATCGCTAATCCCTGGGGGATCTGTAGCCACTGTGTCAAGGCAATGCCCATTACTGTGCCACTCAGTTGTAAGATGTGGAGTGCACTAAAGTGTCTGGTATCAAATTTAAAAGACGGAAACTGGTTTTAATGTTGTGGCTGATCGTTTAGTCCATAGTGTGCATTTCTGCGTTTCAGTTATTATGGTTTACTTGCATTTATTGTTTGTACTACTGTTAGTGCCTTTGCAGCCATAACCAACATTGACTTGATGGTTAGAAATGGGAAAATGAATACACATACTATACTAAATACCATATCACATTCAAGCAATTTTCCTTTCAGCAAAAGAGACTGATCAAAGATACCAGCTGCTTTAGAAAAATTTGTTACCCTTTATTTTATTGGTAGGAAAAACAGTTCTCTGAATTTATCCCTTAAAGCCGAAAAAGGTCAGTGATGTTTTGTTGATAACTGCAGGGAATGGTCTATAAAGTGAAACCACTGTAACAGGGCCAGTGAACAGTACACACTAGTTTAAATCATCTGCTTTTGCAAAGCTACCAGTTGGCTGAGGCTGTCAAATATGAACTCATCTTTTTCATGTATTCACCACATCTGCCATGTTGACAGAAGAAAGAAGTATTTATAAATATTAAATATTTATACTTACCACATGTACAGGAAGCATTCTATATATTTCAAAACCTTTATGAAGTATGATTTGTAAGCATATGCCTGGAAATAAAAATTCCATTTAAGCCCAGCCATGGATATTCACATTCACACACCACAATTTCACACAGAAAAAAATCTACTACTTTGACAAAACACAACACTCTTCTTTGTTTCAGACCTGCATCAATACAGTTGTTAACTTGCAGACATAACCATTAACCTGGTCAAGGCTAGAGAGACAGTATGGACTACATTTTAGAAAGCCTCTTCACCTCAATAACTCACAGCAGTTTTTCAAAGTACATTTGTCTCAACAAAGTCATCAGCAAAACTGTTTACTAAGAGGGTTAAGATGGTGGGATCCTAAATGGATTACAATAAGTTGGACAGTTGTACCTGAACTGATGTTGCTTAAAAGAAAAATGATTGGAATTCAAAACAAAACAAAAAACAAAACAAAACTTCCCAACCCCTCATTGTAATTCTTTGAATTCCAGTTTCCTGGCTGTTAAGCCGAGGTTAACATTTACGGACAAAGGTGTGTTAATGCTATAAGCATGACCTTCCCTACTCTTTTGTTGCCTCCCTGAATCCAAATCCCCTGGACAGAGGCTCACTTTAACGCGGTGCCACTGTAAATTAATACAACTCATAACCAAATAACCACAGAAAGTTAATGTACAGGGATTTAAAAGAAAGAAAATGGCCAAGTAAAATACAGTCAACCCAAGTCCGAGTGCATGACTCCCTAATTGATGAGAAACAAGTGATTGCGAGAGTTATGACAGGAAAATGCTTTGGTCGGTTTCATTGTTGAAAGCGGCCAGGATATTCCCTCACAGAGAGGCACGATACTAATCAGTCTAGATCTAATAATGTAAAGTCTGCATTTGTTTCCATTTTAGTGTGAGCTTATCTAACAGTAAACATTGCAGACAGTTCATAAAATTGTCCACCTCTGACATCATGGTTATATGAATGACATGCAGCACCAAATTAGGTGGTTGAAGAAGTGAAGAGAAGCTCTGAAATGAATTCCCCTGCACCTGGTTATTAACTTTTCTAAAATGCTACTGTCATATGTATGACAGAGGTGATCTGTCTGTCTGAAGTTGTCGATGTATGGGATACAAAGCATTCCTTTATACAGAAAATTCTCTGGGTTGCATAAATACAATTTTTGCATAGCTGGTCTATGACAGACACATCTAAGTAACAGTCTCTAATATGTTCTTGTAATAAGCTCTGCTGCTATGATCCGGCGTGTAGCAATGCATTAGTTTTTTTCAGCCACTTGATAAGAACTTGATAAGCCACAGCACGCAGCTGTGATGTTAGTTGTTGGTTGCATAACTGTGATGTCTCAACTTGTATATTCTCATCAGTTCATGCAAACCAGCCTCTATGTAGATGACCGTGCAAATTCTACCCAGGACAAGCTCGAGGTTTTTGGGTTTTTTTTTTAACCTGGCCTATCTAACTTGTGTTTTACACTCTCAACAGGACGGATGATTCATTTCTTTGTATGCAATGTATTGAATAAACACAATGTCTACTTGACTTAGGAAACTAGGCACAAACAGAGGTAATAACAACATCAGTCATAAAGATTTTAGTACAAGTTCCACACAAATTCATGGAAAATGCAACAATCATTAAGATACAGATAACAATAATAAAATTGACTTAATCGTATATATATATATATATATATATATATATATATATATATATATATATATATATATATATATATATATATATATATATATATACACACACACACACACACACACACACACACACACACACACACACACACACACACACACACATATATATATATATATATAATGTGTAGGTCTTGCTTTGTCCACCAAGGCAAGAGGCCTGAAAGAACAAGTCCTGGATGATTTCTTAATCACCTTTTCCTCAACTCTTCCCTAATCCCTCCCACTCCTGTGACCAGACTTTTAATATGATGAATGATTAGTGTACCCTACACATTTAAAGAAGGCTGTTTTCCAGGGAGACACACCTGTATGACTGTTTCAGCTGAACTTACAGGGAACTCTATATTTGCCCATGAGACTGCAAAACTAACCCAAAGTTTTGTGTTAATTTTACCCCTGTGCAACACTGTCTGGCTTGTGGCCTTTTGTATCCCAACCAAATCAGAGGCAAATAAAAAGGAACACTGCCAAATATTGATGTTAAGCATGCAAATACTTATCCTAAGGCTCCAGAGGCTCTTGTCAGAGAATGACTTTCTCAGCAGCAGATCTGAAGCACGTTGGCTTCTCTAAGTATTTGCTGCTTCCATCAAGTCTTTACCTTTGTCATTTGCATCAGTATTAAGCAGTTTTCTGAGCATAGTGACAATGCTGTGGACAGAACATTCGACTGGTGAAACAAGCTCCTTCCTGCTCAGTTAGTAAACTTCACTCAGCCACTCCTGCTTGACTCATACGGATTCATGAATCAAATGTCGATAAAGCTGAGCCCCGCCGACAATGAATCACCGTTAAAGTCCCCTTGTGTTATTGCTCCATACACTGGCTTGATCACACATGCACGATCAGTGATGATAAAACTTTGGAATAATGATAATTTCAGTGCTCAGTCCCATCACAATGAGTCATTATTTCCTTGACACCTGGCACTAACTTGGCAAATTCATACATTAATTCTATCCCCATTTTTTTTTACAAGTGATGGTAATTTAAGATATGACTATGCCAATTTCTCAACTTTTCTTCTTACATAACTTTTTCTTCCCTGACAGAATTCATAGTTCTAAGCAGATTATTGCTGTATTTTTCACCTGTTTTTCTTTACAGTTCTTGAACAGAGCTATTATTTTGTGAAGATTCCCACTGGCCATTAAGAGATCTTCCAACTCCCACATTAAAGCATTTATGAAGGTGGAAAATCCTAGCTCTGAATTGGCTAATTAGTATTCACTCAAAAGCTAGAAAAAAACAACAACAACAAACTGGTTCTTGAGGTGACTGCTAATATGCTAACTTAACTTTCAGAGCCAAGGGCACAGTGTGTGACCCTGCTTCCATTAGGGGATAAAGAGCAAATCATATTTTACACTACATCTTGATAAAGCCCTTCCTCCCCTCAACATCCACTCTGAACTTCCTTCTTCAGCAACCCTCAACAACCTCTGGCTCATCTCCTCCTCCTGATGGGAGGCAGGGAGGTAGTCTTATACTGATCCCCATGGGAAAAAGTCCTCCCCACCTGGAAACAGGGAATGCCTGCCCCTCAGGAGGGAAGGAGGCACAAGCATAAAAGGTGCCTCTGAGGATTAAGCCCTAAGTCTTCATAGACCATTATCAAACAGCATGAGTCAGAATACTAGTGATTAGACACTAAGACCCATGGCCTGGATTGATTTTTTTTTATTCGTTGGAGGAGGAAAGAATTTAGGTCACCTCACGTTTTGTTTCTGCTTTCCTTTACATGTACAAGATGGTTTGATTAACACCTGCATTTGGCCTAACAACAAGCTTTTAATATGGTGTTAATAATTATCCTGAAAGTCGGTAAATAAACCGCAGTGGACACCAGAGGCTGAACACACACATAAATTGAACCTGCATACCACACCGATAGCCAAGGTCAAAATGTTGAGCTGGGAAGTTTTGGGGGAATTCTGCTGTGTAAAAGTGAAACCAACTTTGTTTTTCTGCAAATTTCACTCATTTGAATGCAGTTAAACATCTCTCGATATATTTTTTTTAAATGTTTTGACTTTTTTTATATATATATTTCTGAAATATTTATGTAAAAAAATGTACCTAAAGATGTCTGACAAACTATGATGGCAGAACATTGAGAAACACTTGCAAAATATTGCACTTCAGTTTTTCAGAAGAGCCCGTTGAGACAGTCAATATTTAAATGTTTGTAAAAATTATAGGACAAATTCCCCTCTCTAGCATTAAAGAGGGACAAGATTCACAGAGGCAGGATTCTCAATGTAACAAAACTACAAAACTCCTCAAAAACCTCAAATTTAATCCTGTAAACCTCCCCTGTGCTTGACCCTGGCTCTTAAAGAATCCAGCCGTGCCAAATGACCTCAGTGCATAGGCATGTGATGATCCACTTAGGAAACTCCTCCGTCAACAGGCCCCCCTCTAAGAACCCTTCAGGCACTAGCAACACAGCCTGCCCTGGATCTATTCAAAACTCACATTTCCTCTGGACCACATACACCATCTGGGCCCTGAGGTGTGAGTCTATTGTAAACTTTGCCACCAGTCTGACAGTCTACAACCAAACAGCTGTCCTGTTAGCACCTCTCTGCGGAGTCCACAGAGGCTGGTGGCAGGACAGCTGTGTCAAGCGAGAAGGAAAGAAGGTCTGGGAGGAACACTTCATTTACTTCAGATCAAGCTGTTTTTCACATGCAGCATTTTATTGTGATGCTGTTGTCCCTGTAGTTTGGGCCTTATTAACACTTAGTGTATAAAGCATTCAAATGAGGAATTTGCTTGCTTTGGCACTCACTTTTGTCTTTCATATACCTTAATAAACACAGAAAAAAACGGATATGTTTTTCAGGCAACAATGAATTATAAGCAAGAGCATTAATTACAAGATTCATCTTTTACCAAAGCATGTAATTAACATTGCTTAGTCATTATTGTTTTTAGTGCCATGTCTGTAGTGACACTAAAGTATTCAAATGCACTGTGTGCTTGCTTGCAAAACATTAACTGAATATAAAATGTTACGGAGGAAGCTGATGAAGAGATTTATAGATTCCAATGAGATTCCAATGAGTTTCCAAGAGGCCATCTACCAGGAAAACCCAAAGTAGAGAGCCTGTAACTAATGTGGGTAATCCACCAGAAGAGGTCTATGAGGAGGAATGCCATTGTAGTAGCTGTAAAATAATTTACACTGAAATAAATTCTTTTTTGAGGGGTATGGGAGCCGGAGCCAAACAAAGAAATGAAATGGAGCGAATGTAGAGCTGTATAAATCTGTTACAATAGCATGTTATATAATGACTTACATAAACTTATGCAACAATAGTAAGATGTTGCAGACAACAGGACATGGACCTGTCAGTAGTTTCAGTGAGTGTCAATGCATGACTTCAAATTTCCCTTTAGGCTCACCTGAGGCTGCCCATGATTAACGCTATGGGCAATTAAGCTGAGAAAGAGTTCCAGTCCAGGAGCTCTATCAACAAGGCCACTCAGAGACGCAGCCATCCCTGCCATCATCTATCTATGTCCACAACCCTATGCCCACTGGTCTGGAAAAGCTGCAGTGAATGGAGATGATCCATCCGTCCCCCCAGAACCCATTTAAAGCTGTACATTCTGCACACACAGCTACATTCCTGCCTGGGGTTAAGTAGGTCAGAAAGAACCCTTATCTTTGAGAGAACTGCTTTACGCTGCCTCAGGTCTGTTGAATTCTGTTTAAGTCTCTGTAACAGGATTGACCGACTAGATGTACATCTGTTTTTTGGGTTTTTTTTTTTTAACATTTATATACTTCCCATGTGGGATACTAGGATTATAATCATGCTGGTTCATGTTCCACCATGGTGATGAAAGTTTAATTTTGGCGGAAATTATCAGGGGTCTTATATGCTTTTCCCGTCATCCAGTTGTCCTGGAAAAGTATTCAAAGTGCATAACAATGAAAAAACACTTTCAACAGCTGAAAAGAACATCTGGGTATATCTTGGAGAGCAGCCCGAATATTTTCCTTTATGCTGGTTTCACCTGATAATGCATGGTGCCGTTCAAAGCCTGCAGGTGGTAAAATAATCAACACAGCTTCAAACTCATTTGACCCTTTAGAGAAATTGGAGCTTGATGGTAACCACAACCTTGACCAGACATGGGGCTTCATTTAACCATGTGCATTCCTCCTGCCTGTTAACCACATCCAATCATCACCCCCCACTGATATGGCATTAGCAGCGGCCCTATCCGTTAATTACCATCCATCCATCCATCCATCCAAAGCAGGAGAGTCAGGTCAGACACACTTTGACTCCAACTGGTTCACAAACAAATGAGTCTGAAAATATTTCAGCTGCAAGTGGGTGTTCTGTCATGATAAGGTGATTCAGTACTAGACAGCTGAGCTGACAAAAAGAGCTATGAGAATATTTTGCCAGTGGAGAGTGGCCTTTTGAGGAGACAGACACAGAGTTTCATGAGGGTGGCACACGTCTCCTTAAGCCAAAAGGCTCTTCTGGCCAAAGCTTAACCAAAGGGACAGGCATAGAGGAAAAAGGGAACCATTGAAACATTGGTATTCTTCAGCCAAAGTCGAAGGCAAGTGCCAAATGTGTTATGTAGAGAGAAGAAGAGGCGCAGAGGTGGTTGGGGGTTGAAGGACAGAGCAGGCAAACAGATACAAAGAGGCCTTGTGTCAATGCAGTGACTCTGCGACTGAAGATAATGAGCACTAAAATAATATGTAATTTGAGTGGCCCCCAGCATACAAGGTCAGCACCGCTGGCTAGACTAACCATCTTGGCTGTCGGTGATTCTGACATATTCTGGTTTGATGGGCAAGTGTTCAGGGGTTTCAGGTCTCTGAAGGGGGTTGGCTGGGCTCCACAGACACACAAAGAGCCACTCTGCCAGCTGGGACTGTAGGAGGGGAGTTCATTGCTCTCTCAGCTCTGCCTCTCAAAGCCTCTACATTTCCGCTATTCTTCCATTTCCAGCACTTTTCCATTCACCTCTGCTGTACTACTGTGTTATGTTAGTACACTGTCCAGGGTAACCAGATATACTGTTAGGAATAATTATTAAACTCATTAAAAGTCCATAATACAAAACTGGCCACTTCACTAGCAGCAATTGGCAGCCTGAGTTACACTGAATGTAACTGCATTGATCTTACCTTCCCCCATTGGGCCCTGGTGGAGAGCAGAATGGGACCCCTCTGGCATGGCACTCGGGCCTCTGGAGTTGAAAAAACAAAACATAAAAGGTTAAAACAGAACCAAAGCACTTTATGTCAATACTTACTTATGTCAATACATGCAGAACAGACATCATGAAAATGTTTATCATTTTTGGTGAGTTCATATTAACAAACACCTTTGGTTTCTTTACTGTAAGTTGCTTGTCTGGCTTGTCTCTCGACTGGCCTGGCTCACCAAAAGCAATAACCAGCCAGTCTAATAAGGCTTTATATAAGAGGGAATTTCTTCCCATTCTCCTCCTTGCTGCTCTGCATTAGCTCATGCCAGCCGCTTGATAATGTATAGTGTAACCAGGGTTGAGTTATATATGGGAGACTATGATATGAGCTCATGCTAATAAATAGAAAAAGGGCAGGAGTGAGTTCAACTTTCCATGGATAAACACTCAAGGTATTTAACAGCTACAAAATAAATGTTAAAGGATTTGGGAATCTCAGTTACTGCCATTTGAGCTATATAAATACTAATTAGCATCTTTAATATAAAAACAAGTAAAAAACAGCATTGCAAAGTACTTTATGAAGAAATCATCAATATAATTATGAATGCAAGCTACATAAAATTACTCTTAGAATGACAGGCTGGCTCAACACAAATATGTTTATATAAACTTTCCTTGTTTTAATAAATTTGTTCAGCAAGTTCTACAAATAAATCCATAGCACACCAAAACAAGTTTCTCATTATCAGTGTAACTGTCCAGTAAGATTACAGTTTCACCCCTGGTGGCATGTTTTTTCTAATCCCTCATGCCGGGCTACAGCACTGTTAATGATGAGGTATGCCCCCTCTGAGCCACTCTTCTGCCAGTTTCTCACTTCACTGCCTTTCTGGCCGCTTATAGCTAATTAACATGGAAGACTGTGCATGAGAACTTGTCTCCCTGTGATTCCTGGTGTGCCTCCGGCCATTTAAACATCACATTCTTCGACCAGCTAGATCAGAGGACCTGGAATTCTTCGGGGATTAGGATGAGTATTGTTCCTAGTGTGTTTGCTGGCCACTGTGCTGAACTGACAGCCTGGCCAGCCGAGGCCAAACCAAGCCTACTGCCAGGAGGTTTGCCAATTAAGATGTGCAGGAATGCAAGGAGAGAAGTCACAGAGTTGTTCCCTGTACATTGAGATCACTGGCTCACTGTAGGGTCCCTGTAGCTGTAGTGTTGGCTGAAGTAACGCTCTAAAACTAGAAGTAAAACTAGACATGAAAGTCTGGGGCTATGAATTTTTTTCCTCTTAGGGCAAAGGACAACAAGGGAGTGATGGAAAAATCTTCCCATCCTATCATAGTGAAAGGAAATTCTTTTTTGGACTCATACACAATCTATTTTTGACTGATTTACTTGGCAATGAAAAAATTAGAAATGATGTCTAGAAAATATTGCAATTAATAAACACGGTCTCTTTGACTGTTACTGTGTGATGTGTGTACTGCGACAAAGTGCTAAATATTATCTATGCACTGCTGAGAGTGTGCAACCAGAACTTTAATTCATGTAAATTATTCTCTGTCTGTAAACTGCAGATAAAGTTTCTAGTTTTAAACCTGTTGTTCCTTAGCTTGAGCATGTATCTGACAGGATCTTTGAAAACAAAAAGGGTAATAAAAGCTGTAAGATGCTGATTTATGCTCAGTCAATGCAGCACTGCTAGTGATTTTTTTTTTTTTTTTTTTAGAACGAAGCCTCCTCAAACAGCCTTTGACCAAGCTTTGCCAATTGATTTTCAAGTGGTGGTTTAGTTTATATAACCTCAAGAAGTAGTATTCATGTTGAGGGGCAGGCTTTGAACTTCAGCAAACAGTGAACACTAACACTAATAAAAACCTCTGATAATCCACCCCACTATGACCTCTGAGCTAACCCCTCTACTGACCAGACCAAAACTATGCTAATCTTCCTAGGCTGTAGGTGGAGAAAGATGTTTTGGGTGGAGGAATTTAAATTCTTGAAAACATCTAACAGGGTAAAGCGGTGTAACCCACAATCTGGACAGAATTCAACAATCGTAACTCATTAACTTTCAACTCCTGTTTGCTGACATATGGCAATTCCAAATCTTTGTTTTCCTAGGGAGGGGGCACAGGCAAATTTCAAATCCTAAAGAAAACACTAGGTACAGGCTAACATTCATACCAAGCTTGCCACCTGTGCTTGAACTAGCTGCCATTTCACACAAATGGACAGCATTTGGTTCCCACAGCTGATGACTGCATTACCCGCAGCATGAACCCCCGCATGGAAATCAGCAACTTGCCCCTTAATTGAAGACAGATGCTACAAGAGCCAATCTGATGGTTATTAAAAGAAAGACCTGCAATGGATCACTTTTTCAGATGGGCTGATAAATCTCCTTGTTCCTCTAATCGCCAGGGTTTACACTGATCCGGGCAGTCAAAGCCTGAATTCCTTTCCTTAAAATACAACAAACAAATGATTAAGGTTGACAGATGCTGGCAAAGTTACAGCACTCATGCAAATAAATAGGATATTTATTCTGAGTCATCACCACAAATGTGTTAAAAAACTTATTATAAAAAATAAGTGCAGACAAACATATACCTTGAACTGAGATCCCAGGCCTGACATGCTTAAGTATAAGAGACCTCCGGGGCTGATGACTATCTGGAGCATTTCTCAGCCCGTCAAGGTTATGAGGGAAGTGAAACCACTGAACATGTCTACAGAGAAGGCGAAAGGAAAACAAGACTTCTGCTATCAGGTAGACATGTCACTTTCTCTGTCTCTTCAGAAAGGGTTAGTGACACAGACAAGTCAGTAAGGATGTGACCTCATGTATAACCAAAGTAAAGATTTATTGGATAGCATGACCACTGCCAGTTTACACTGTATTTACATCTAAATACTGATGTGATTTTTGAACAGTCTCCTAAGGAAAACAGCCATTCACCAGCTGTCCCAGTACCAACTGTTTTATGCACACAGCTGATGACGTGAAAGTTGGACCCACCATCTTAATCCAAAAAAGGGACTTAATCAGACAAATCTAATTTTTCCTTGTGCAGTGAAATGTAATGAGAGGAGAAGCTAAAGGATAATCCACAGAATTCCTGCTCTGCTTCTGTCATAGTCACAGACCCACTGCATCAATCTACATTCACCGTCTGCCCCAACAAGACCCACGGGAATCTGGTATGTGTAGTATGACATAAGTCCCCTGGGATGTCTCAGTTCAGACAGTGGGGCAGATACCTTTAAGCGACCATCAGTCAGGACAGATGTTTACGTTCAGGAAAAACAAAAATCAAACTTGGCACAGCAGGCAGAGGTCCAGGGTTCTAGGGGCTAACTGAGACAGACAGTCTTTATTATTTCAGCACTGGTGCCATGTTTATCTTGAAAGACCTCTCTCTTACCCTCTTACCCTGTCTACCCCGACAAAAAATACCCCCTGACAAACAGCCTTTCTGTGAGCACCCTCTTTCCCACATTACTCCTGCAGTTTGTCCCCTGACACACAGGCCTTAAAAGACTAACATCTTTTCATTCACTGGGCAAAACAATAAACCCTGACAGTCTTTCTTCAATCAAATCCACAGGTTCTACAAAGGCACTGCCCTAACCCATGACTTCTCACAGACAAACAATATATGAGCCTCTTATTTTAGTCCACTGCATTTTTGAGCATGAAGCCTAAATATGCCGACAAGTGATCCACCCCAGTGAACACCCACAGGGCACTGTGAGGAGTTTTGCCCATATGGTGCACGTACTCTCGGCCAAAATAGCTCTTAATGGGAGAATAATTATTCCCCGCTGTGCTGAAAAAGAAGAAATGGCAATTTTCACCTCCACACCAATGACCTATAACCACAGAATGCATACCTGGCAAGTGAAGTTGGCAAGTGCCATCTTTTTTGGGATATAACCAGTAAAAACTTCCAGGGTAAGCAGTCCTCCATGGTGTCCTTCAGTGTTTAGAGGGGAAATTAGACACCAAGTCTTGAAATAGAGTTGCACTGTTCCCGTTTAAAGGTGCATTACACCACATAATATATTTTATACATATACACAAACATCTACATAAACATATATATATACATATACATACATATGCATATTTACATATACAAAAACATATACATACACACATACACATATATACACGTATATACACGTGTATGTGTATGTGTGTGTGTGTGTGTGTGTGCGTGCGTGCACAGACATGCCTTTGTGAGGGCTTGTCACCACAATACCAACAAAACAACAAAAACAGAGAGTCTGCCCTCTCTTGGGTGTCTGGAATGCTAAATGACTTATGGCGCACACTCTACACACAGTGTGTAAGGTCAGGTTTAAAGTCGGCTTTTAACTCTCAAAGTCTAACTCCAGGATTAACTAGCAGAAAATTGAACTTTATGGTCTCATGAGATCTAGGTGTATCCTAAGAACCATTGAATAAGCTTTGAGCAACAAAATAACAAGGAAGTTGATGTATGAAAAGCTAAGACACAGGTTATGAAAGTTATATGTATTGCATAGCTGTAAGCACACTTGCATTCTGCAGCTCTGGTAATTTTAATCTCAGCTTCAGCATACCAGGACATGGGAAGTAGGAATCAAGTGCCAACTCTGAGTTTCAAGACACGCTTGGGCAGTTTCCTGTCTGGACCACCTGAAAGAGTGTGCTGTTCATTGCATCGAAGCAACATTTATCTGAAATGAAGTTAAGGGGTTATTGTCTGACAGGTCAAGTGAGGTCAAATGAGAAGAAGATGGAACTTTTCTTCGGTAACTGATTGATTTTGTCCTATTCTTTTCCAGCAGCTGGTGGGGAGAGTCACTGACCTATGAATAGCCTGCATTTAAAACCTCACTGTGTCTCACTGGGGTGCCCATTAGAAAAACAATTACAGCCAAGTATGGGCACCATAGGGGGGAGGAATTGGATACAGGGAAAGAGGAAATGGCATATGATTCAGCTGCAGCATGGAGGTTAGTTTTTTTTTCTCACAAATTAAGTCTGACATTAAAGCTTAAGTGGAAAAAGTTCAAACCCCAAAAAAGAAAAAGGAAAAAAACAAACAGACTTCAGCAGCAGCTGATCAAAGTTCACTCAACTGAGAGTGTTTTGTATCAAAGACAAACACAAGTAATCTGACTGAAACTTCTGCCCTGTCCGGGACTTACATCTCGGACGATGTGAAAAATATATGAAGCAAAAAAAGCAAATCGAAAGAAAAAATTCTGTGCAATATATGTGCATCGTGTGAGGCGGAGGGGCTCGTAATCAGGAATGTGATGAAGCGTTTTCCATGTGACTCCAAAGCGGAGTCCTGCGTGAATTCATGAGCAAAACGCACGCACTTCTGAGCTGCTTCCATTAGTTTGTTGTGATGTAATGGAGCAACTGAACGCAGGTCATTTTAATCCGTTGTTTGTTTGATATTAAATTTTAAAAAGCCCTTAATGCGCGGCTGACAAAGCTAATAAAATGCCCGAGTCAATCTTAACAAAGACAAATAAATAAAACCATCTGTAACCACAGGATCGGCGCAGAGGAGAGACCCCTTTGACGCGCAGCTAACGTTAAGTTAGCTAAGATTTGGGTAAAGTTGTTCAAAAGCGCTCCACGTACCGAATTCGCCAATTTTCTCCCCTTCTGATGACACTCGTCCTCGGCCAGTCTTCCCTACCGAGCCTCTCGGTGTAAACCTTTACCGTGACTCCGTCGGTTCTTCTCCTTTCACATGGTAAAAGCCGCCCGGACCCGCTTCATCCCAGCTCGGGTCGTCGGCTCGCACTGCGTCCGACGCCCAACAGCCCCGCATCTTTGAAGAGCTGCTCAAGAACCCGTGCTGCGTTCATCACCCGCCCGAAACATGGGAACTTAGAACCGGCGGAGAACGCGAAGTGAACGCCGCAGGAGGAGGGGGGGGGGGTGAAAATGTCTTCCGGTTTGGGATCATCCCGATTGGAGATGGTAATAAAATTATTTATTATATATTGCTTGACCTTCCGTGTGATTTAATCATATCGGTTAAAGAATTAATTGTTCTTTTCACAGGACGCGTTTAGTTGTGCGATTCGCAGTTGGCGCTCCCCATTAAAAAAAAAAAAACAAAAACCCTATGATTAGGCATCTCAAAGGGGAGCGATTAATATTAAAGTTGCATTTCCTTTTTTTCCCATTTATTTTTAATCGTCTTCTTGATTTGGTCGCTGGTCCGAATGATAACTACTCTACGGGGAGCAAGTAAACGCAGCAGAGGAGCGCCTGGTCATGACAGGAGAGTGTGTGGTGATAGCCAGAGGTGCTCCACGTCCAAACATCTGGCTTGCATAGCTCGGGTGATACTTTTCATTATGAGATAGTTTGAAAATGTGGTAAACAAACGGAACGACGGTGTTTTTCGATTAAGAAAAAATAAAAGTTTCCGCTCATGAAAGATGTATGCAAAGCAATGACAGGGCTGTGAAAGAACGTAACAAATTGTAACCCTGCCTATTACATTTATGGGGGTCAGGTCATTAGAATGGCGCCTTACAAAGGATGGCTTCAGTGAATCAATTGGGTGGGTGCTAATTTATGTGTGGCTGATTAAACAGAGAGGGGCGCCTTTGCTTTTTGCGCGACCCCCTCTCTGCCCTCCCACTGGAGAGTATCTCAAGATCCCCATACAGGCTCTGAGCAGAGCAATATGCCGGACGACTTCACTGGGACGGTGAGCACAATGGGGAAAAGTAGCTGTTATACAGAGTTGTAATGAACCGGACATGCTCTAGTAAAACGTGCAAATCTATGTCTTAATGATGGGAGGCAAGAAAAGTGTTATCCCAATAATTCCGAATAACACAAAGATTTTAAAATCGACAAGATGGAGTTTATGTAGCGTGGACTTAACAGAACTGGCTGCGAATAAAGCCGAGTTGAGCATCTAACGAACCAGTGTCGTCATCTGCTGGTAAAGACACGGAAATGCCTCTGTCCAACGTGTAGTTGATGCCAGCCCATTTCTGAGGCTCAAATGTTATTTATTTGTTTGTTTGTTTGGTTGGTTTTCTGTTTTAAAGGAAAATAAATATAATACCAGTAGCTTGGTTGACATGGACAGGAGTATTCCTTATTGACTGATAAAAGTCTGTATCAGGCCTAATATGTTGCACTGTTGCTAAAACAACATAATACAGGACTAAAGTGGATAAAGTCATTATCAGAGCTGCAAATTTGAAGTTCAAAATGAGTTAAACCTGCTTGTTCTATAAGGTCTCTTAGACCATAACTGCTGTCAAATGCAGCAATTTAAACTGTACCTGTGGTTCAGTCTAAATTCAGCCACTGGTTCTGGTAGATATCATGTATATGCCACTGGAGGTTCCTTTTTCTGAGGCTTAGGTTAAAGCTGCTGCATATCAGAGATATAGGACAATAGGGTTCAGTATAAGCAGAGATTTCTGTTGCTCAGACTATTGTTATTAATCTCTAAAAGTTAGGATATTTGACTTCTAATCATCTTATGTTGGGAGTACAATCATAACAGTCAAACTAAAACAACATTTGTACAATTACATTTAAATAGCCTCCCTTGATTTTATTTTCAGTAAATGGTGACCTTGTTTTTCAATCAAGCCCTATATATCTACAGATAAACAATAAGTTTATAGGTGATTTAGGTGTGGGAAACCACTTGTGAACTGTTCAGTCACCTGAGGCTTTGAGTCTTGGAAAAACAAAATCAGAAATGTTAGGTAAGACCAATTTTCACTAAAATGTAATGTGAGTGAATAGATGTTCACAGGTGTGTGATGGTGGGGGGTTAAAATATATATATATATATATATATATATATATACCTTTGATAACATTATATTATATATTTAAAATGAAAAACTATAACCACATAATATGGCCTACAAGGAGCAGTAAATAAAATAAAAATTGGCTTCTGAGTAAGGCTGCTAGAAAGCAACAAAACTAAACTGTGTGACTCTGCTTGTCTTATGTATATCCCATGTGTGTATGTGTTACCATTGATTTAACAACTTAAAAAGACTTTAATTTTTCTTATATTTGTCTCACACAAAATGTAACATTTGTTCTTTGAAACTAAGTCCTGAACTAAAACATGAGTTTAAATTGAAAAAGTGTCAGTCATATAAAAACAGACATTACAGACCACTTATTGGGGATAGCAACACTATAATCCCAAGGGTCACTGATGGGAGTGCAGGAATGGATTGGAGGCAGAGGGTCTGTTAATTTTTATACAACAATTGTCTTGGACTCAAGTATTTCTGTATATTTTGTTTGAATGCAAGGATGAAAACAAAGAATAGTAGCTTGATGTGCTAGCCTACTTACCATTTTAATCAAGTACTATTTAAAAATATGATAAACATAACTGATGTGAAAGGTTAACCTGCCTGAAGAATGAAACTGTGAAAGTGCAAGTGTCTGAAGTTTTGCAGAAGGTTAAAAGTTGAGAAGTCAATCACAGTGAGGGCAATAAAAAAAAAATGAAAACTTCCAAACAATTTCACGCAAATTGACCTCTTGCAAGACAAAAATAAAATACTCCCCAGTACATTTCGAGTTAACATTTTTATTCAGTATTAACAGCTTGATACTAATAAAGTTGCAGGGAATTACATCAGGACATATGTACAAACATTTGACGAGTTTAAAATGAATGATTCTCAATGGCAAGGCTGCTTTGTACAGTATCAGCAAACATTTTCAAATGTATGCATTCTGCTTGCTCTAAAAACATAAGAAATCAGACAAAATAATCTTCACAAGTAAAATATTACTTTTTCAAAATTCTAGGATTATGTACAACATTATGCATAAATGTGTAATCCAACATAGTTTGTAACAAAGATGTATAAAACAGGATAAAAAAACAATCAAATAGAGTGAAGAGGCTGGCATGGCAGGACACTCCAGAGAGAAGAAGTGATCCCTATGTGACAGCACATATCCACAAAACAGTTCAGTTTTATATAAAACCAAACAAATTTGGACTCTTATTTTGAAGTTACAGACCAGCACAGACCTTCTGATAATTTAGGGTCTGACATTAAAACTGACTGTATTTTAAAAAGACCTAGTCTCTGGCCACTATCATGTAATGGAAGCAAGCTTATCAAATCTAAAAACATACTTATGAAGTTAACTTGTTCCGATGGGAACGATGTGCATGGTATCCATTCCGAGTACAAACCATTATCCAACAGCTCATTTTAACAGGTCACTGCATTATATACAAGCTATAGGTGAAATCATTATCGATCACATTCAATCACCGAAGACATTCCACCTTCGGTAGACATTACCCTCAAAAACACATCCATACATGGACAAAATAAAAACAGATCCCATCCAGCACTCAAACTTAGTTAACGGATATTGTCTCCTCTTTCATCAATCTGAGTTTTATCAGTATATGACAACTCTCTGGCAACCAGCATCATTCATCACCAGGACAGGGGTCAATGGTGGGAGCTGAGGGATCAGATGGGCTTGGTGGTGCTGTTGTAGACCAGACGCTCTCTGTCCTCCATGGAGGTGACCGGTGTGTTGTTGACGGGCACGCGGTGGTGCTGTGAAGACTTCTTTCTCTTCGTGAGGCAGTATACCGTGATGCCAATTACAATGACGATAGCTGCAACCATGAGGGCAGCTGCTACTTTAAGAACTGTTAAGGGAATAAGAATAAATTTTTAAAAATTTGGTGGCGAGTCAGTCGAAGACAGTACATGAAAGGCTAGAAAGATGGGAAAGCAGATCGCTGGACCAAATGCTGCTTTCAGCAACTCAGCGAATAGGAAAAATGTGCTGGAAGAGAGATGAAGCTTTGAGGACATTACTGAACAGGCAGAAATCACTGGAAGTCAACTATCTGATGAAGCAGATAGGTTTTTTTTAAGGTAGGTTTAATTTGAACTTTTAAAAGGTGTAGAATGTAAGAAATAAAGGGTAGTATGTACTTGTCTCGTTTCCAGACTTAATGGTTTCAAACTCCTCCTTCCTTGCAAATACATCCTTTTCTGAAATTAAGAAAAAGACATAGTATAGTTTTAGAATTTCTTTATGGTACACAGCATACACAAAATATTAAAACGGTTCATTAGACTACACTCAGTAATGAAGGAAAAATGAATGTGCAATAACTATATATTTTTGGCAGGCACTACGGAGAGCTGGAAGAAAGCTGATATGGTGAGTAATTGACCAGTGATAGCGTTGACCAGTGTTAGCGTCATTTGCCATATCATATTTGGAACAAAATCATTAAAAAATAAAAAAATATACTTTTTTCACATCAACGATTTAAAAACTCTGTAGTAGTTTGGTACCACATTTATGGGCCATTATGTGAGGCTACTCACAAGTGTTTCCGTGTGAAAGAAGTCTGGAATATGTGGTATTCTTTTATTTTGTACAATTTATATGTAAGTGGTAGTGGGGATTTTAGTTTACTAGGGTGCAAATATCTGTGAAATGCCTTCATATCGTTAATAACAACAGACCTGTTACCCCATGGCAAACTTTCATACAGGAGTCCTTAGAGTCAAATCTGTTCTTATTTCCATGGCAACCGCCGTAGTTGAAGCGGAGGCAGTCCTGTAGGACAGGGTTGTAGTACCACTTAGTGAAACTGTCTCTGCAGCTTCCTGTGTCCGGAGGCTCTGTGCATCGCACTGTGAATGACATTAAAGGACGATGTAGGGTGATGCTGTAGGCAGTGCAAATAGATGGCAAGAGTGTCTGAAACTTAGAGGAAAATGTGGGAAACTAAAATTCTAATGGTGAAATGTCTGGAGGGGACAATGCTAGAAAAAAAAAAAAAAATCAAATTACCTTTTTGTTCATCCAATGGAATTTGTAGCAGAATCCGAAACTTGTTGTCCACTATAGGCAGACATAGATGAAGTTAGCACATCTTTTGAGGAAACATTTTATCACTGTCTAATCATTTCTACATTTATAACTCCAAAAGTTGGTATGAAAATAAACCCTTGTTTGCATAGTCACTGCTCACAGTCTTTGCATTTCAGCTCATCTGAACCATCGCTGCATTGAGCGGTTGAGTCACACTCCAGGCCTGGATCTAAGCAGCAACCATTTGCACAGGTGAACTGCTCTGTGGTGCAGGGAGCACCACATTTTTCTCCTGTGGCACACAAACAGAGAGGAAATTATTATATGTCATGCACCACAGCTGTGGCTACAATCAATATTTCTGTAACAACAATATATAAATAATTCAAAAATCAAAATTAATAAAAATCAATAAAATTAACAATGGATATATCATAAAATAAAAATAAAAATCTCTAAGAATCAAGTGATCTGGGAAGTCAATAAAATTAATTAAAATTAGGAGAAAAATCTTGAGTAAAAGTACATTTGAAGAACTGATTTGAAAGAAGTCACTGACTCTTTGATCTTATTTCCTAAAGCAGCTTGTTCCAGAGTTTTTGGGCTCTAGTTTTCAGCCTTGGCTCAGGTACAGCTTCAAGACATCTGCCCAAGGATCTCAGGCTAGGATCTGGTTCATATGCAACTAAGAGGTCGGATATATAAGATTGAGCAAGGCTATGAAGAGCTTTGGAAGTCAACAGTAAAATCCTAGAGCCACTGCATGGAGGGTGTAACAGGCGTCATGTGATAACTTCATTTAGAGTGTGAGTGTGTGTGGGGGGGGGGGGGGGGGGCAAAACAAAACTAAAACAACTTATTGCAGGTTTAACTGAATGTTTTAAGCCTGGATGGAAAGAGGAAGAAAACAAAACTGCTGTGACCAAAAAACCCTAAAAAAATAATGATAAAAATTCACAGATAACGGAGATTTTACAAATTTGAATATGCAAATGTCTTCTGCTTTTTGCCTTCATTATATGTAAACAGTGGGTACCGTATATGTTAAACTCTGGTCTGTTTGGGGCCACTCAAATGATTCGGGTGGCCTCTGCAGATGATTTGCAGCTGTATACTTTTCTCATTTACTTTTGCTTGTTCAAAAAGATATCGTGATTAAGACATATAGATATAGATATATAGATATAGATATAGATGTATAGAATTCACCTACCTTTAGGTGCAGGAATTGGCAAACCTCTACCAGTTATACTCGTTTTTTCTGAAAGAAAAACAAAAAATAAAAATTGTACACCAGGCAAACCAGGCAAATAGCAGAGACTCCAAGAAAATCACTTTCCTAGCAAAGAAGCAGCCATGAACAACCCAAACAAACAAAAATGTGTAGTTCTTACTCTGCGGTTTTTGTATAGATGAGAAAAAAAAGATTTTATTTGGGGATTTGTGGAGGTGCTTCACTTTAGACAAAACCAGGCTACATATCTTCCTATGTTTAAAGTTTCTATGCTAGCATTACATTTACTTTACAGCCATGAGTGTTTATGGATCTTTCCATCTAACTTTCAGCACAAAAGCATTCTGCATAAAAGTGTTGGATAATTGCCAACTATCTTAAAGCTACAAAAAGCAGGATTTGAAAGACTCTGATTCCTGCTCCCTCCAGTACTAATACCAGAAGTATTGTAAAAGACAAAAAAACATACTGCTACCACACTGAGATAAATGTACCGCAAAAAATAGCCTGAACCCATTTTCACAATGATTGCATCCTTTTGCAGAAAACAAAAGAATTACCTTCACATTTTACAAGGGTATGAGCAAAGGTACCTGAGCCATAACACGCATTGCTGCACTCATTCTCAGACAAATAATTGTTGAGATTCTTCCTACAGCCTCCAAAAATGAACTCCTCACACTTCTCAGAGGCGCCATTGTAATGCCACCGAGGGAAAGAACCGCGGCATGGCCCAACCTTCTTTGGAGCCATACAATGATCTGGTGGGAAACAGAATAAAGAATTAGGTTTGATTCACAGTTAACAATAACTGCTTTATCATCTTTATAATCTGCAAGAAACATTTTTGACCTCAACACAATAGAACAATCCTTGTCTGTGTTTTTAAACCGCCTCCATTATGTTCTAACAATTGATACTAAATGACAACATGACAACAATACCATTTCTTTGTGACTTTAAAGGGGAATTTGCTCGCTTCTGCAGGAAGGTCTAGGTTAATGATTTAATTTTTCCACCACACGGTAAAATCATGTAGATGGTTTAGTTAGTGTTACAACAAATTAAATTCCGTGAAATGAGAAATAACCAAATATCCCTGATGGTAAAGTCTCAGCATGCAAATTTTCTTCAGAAGTGCTCTAAAAATCCTGATTCAATGTTCCTTGCCAGACACTAAGCAGTGTACCACTTGGGGTGGGGGTCAAATCCATGATAATTTTGACTGACCAATAGTTAGTCAAACTGGCAACCATTCTGTCTCATATCTGATACAAGAATAAATGTGATTTTTTTTTACACTTTGTCCAAATCTTGCATTCCTGGTGTCTGTGTCATGAGTAAACAGACATATAATTACACATTTAGTTGTCCCATATAGGGAAATGCTACAGACAAAGAAACAGAAGCATTGTTTGACAGACACAGAGGTGAGAGAGGGCCTGTGGATTGTCTGTAGCTAGATTATGATTCATACTGTGTACTCACGCGAGGTACAAATATTTCAAGACTTCACAAAGAAGTGCTGACTGAAAAATGAAATGAGCCACTGTAAGCAACTTTCATGACCAATTTCTCACGTGACTATCAACAACTGTCGTTCATGAACGAGTCGAGTGTAGAGGGAACGAGGAAGCATTGACATGTAGAGTCACTGCCGGCCCACAGCCCATACATATTCCACTGAGGTACATTCCTAAAACCATTAAGGGCACAAGCTGTTAATGGGTAACTGAACCATTTAATGTTTGAAAAGTCATTCTATGTCCGTCAGTATACAATCAACCAGCAACCGGCAAATACAAACCTGAGCAAAACAAAGTACTTTTAGGATTTTAAAAAAAAAGGATAAGAAGTTAAGACTTTATCACTTCTAATCAATACCGAAGAGGATCATGATGGTGACAGCAGTCTTCTTGTTTGTGTAACCCAAGCTGAAACCAGACGGACTGGTTTTGTTGAGTCGGGGGTGGAGAGAGAGGGATGGTAGCAGGGAAGGGTAAAAAAAAAAAAAAAAAAACACACCAACCGACCTACTCATTTCCATTTCTGTAGAAACTCCAAAAATTCACATGCAATACAAAGAGACCCTCACTGCTGCTTTCTGTGCAGTGTGTTCGAGGGAAGGGACCCTGACTCTTGTTCACACCTGTGATACCATTTAACAATTTGTTCTTTCTGGAGAAAGAAACATCTAGTTCCATATTTCAGCTTTTTTTTTTTAACCAATAAAAGTCAGATGTGGTCTAAACTTTTTATAAACACAAGCTTCTATCTGTCTCTCTTTACGGTGTTTTGTCATACAGTCTTCAGGAATAAGGTGAGCATGCCTTGACAGGTCTGATCACAGCTAACATCGAATGGCTCATGCTGGGGACAAATACCAAACAATACAAGCCTAGCTGATTAGTCGAGTTCCTCATAAACAAAGCCTTTATGGTTGTGTAAAAAGAAGACTTGAAATAAGGAGTTTGTGTTTTGGGCTTTATGTGGAGGATTTCAGAAATGTAAGGACTGCAGGGCATTATCCTAACTTACCTAGAGCCAGACACTGAATACATAGTGGGTGCCTCTGAATAAACCAAAAGAAATATCAACAACCACAATGACTCATGTTTACCATAGAAATTCAACAATATCTTTTACTAAATGCCCCCCTTTGAGTCTGTATCAAAATGGAAGTACAGCAACTAACCCTGAGATAAGATCGAATTTACAAGCTAGGATTTGCAGTGTCATACTCATTTTATTCAAGTTTCGGCCAACAGAACGAATGATTTCAATGCACTGAAAGAAAAAAGAAAACAGATGTTCTACATACATGAATATGTTCAAATCATGTTTCAGCCAGCTGTTTCCTCAGCCTAGATACTCACGCTCAGACTGCTCAGGAGTAAGGACCAGGACGGTGACTTTGGTTGAGTCCGACTGGCCGATAGTGTCTGTGACGGTCAGCTGGAATTTGTACACCCCGGATGTCAGATTGGAAACGACGATCTGTTCGTCCGTTTTCTACAAGGCATATAAAGACAGTGTTGTATGTATATCGATGCCAGCAGATTTTCAATTAAGTGGCAGACAAATAACATTATAAAAGGATATTTTAAAGGAAAATTAGAGACATATACAAAATTATTGATGGTTCAGGAGTTTCTACATTTCTCCAAACTCTCAGACTCTCAGAAAGAACTTTGGCAAGTCTGGGTTTCCACTGCAGGCTCTCCACTCACCTCAATGACAGCATATGGATATCCGCTGAGCATTTGCCAATTAAAGGATGTTATCCCCTTGTCATCTTTGCTCTGTACGCCATTCAATGTTACACTGTCTTGAGGTTGGACCACCTGGTCTGGGCCTCCGTTGGCCACCGGTGGACGGTCTGATTCATCTGGAGTAACACAAGTGGATCAATGTACATCCCATATAGAAAAGCTCTGTGATAAATTGAGCCTAAATATGTGACATTTCCATAAACATTGTTGCAACACATGAAGAGGCAGAGGTAGAGACAGAAACCCGAAGCCATTCCAGGGGCCGTATGGTCAGGCGTGTGTGGACACATGGACATGAGGGTTCCTGCACTAAATATGTGGCCTAGTAAACCGTTTTACCAGACCATTGAAAGACAGTGAAATACGTCATAGGATATGATATGCCCACACAGCTCCTTGGTTTTCAAAGCGTGGTCCCCTACAGTGATCCTTAAACTTCACTTTTATTTACCGCTGTAGGTAAGGACACAATTGAATTTTTATTTTTTAAATGCAGGGATTATTATGTACACTGTCAAATCTTCATCTGCAACACGTTTCTGTAGAACTGAATAATAAACAAAATCATGGATAACAACAGGGATCCTTAAGTTGAGGGGCCCCTCAAGGGCCCCTACACTGTGATGTGCATCAATATGAAGCCTTTTGATTAAAAAAAAATAGAAATTAAAAAATCACATTTCATGTACGTGAATATTTTAATAATATGTGATGCTTTTAACAGTCGCGATCTTACTTGGGGGAACAGCCACGTTAAGATAACCGTCATAAAGGGAATCCAGGATGTAATTGATGTATCCTTTCTTCCTGACAAAGCGGCAGGCGTATTTCTTTTTGTACAGACAGTCGAAGAGAAAGCAGGAGTTGACCAAGCCTTCCTCGGCCGCCTTCTCCATGAAGGCGACGTTGCACCTGGGCTCTTTGCAGCAGGCCGTCACGCAGTCCTTGACCCGATCCAGCTTGGGCGACGAGATGAACGTCGCGCCGTCCTTCACCGATTCGTCGGCATCGAGAACGAAATCCCTCCGGTCGCTCCTAAATTTGGCCAAGCAGTCGTCGGCGGACCCCTGGCCCCCGGACGGGTCGAGGCACGACACCAGGAGCAGGAGCGCAAACGCTCCCAGTTGCCCTTTAACGGGGGGATTCATTTTTCTTTTTAATTTAAAAAAAAAAAAAAAAAGGTCCCGTAAAGATTTCCTAAGTATAGAAAAATCCAAAGGTCACCGGTTACTACAGTGTAGTCGGCACAGAATATAATATTTTTTTTAACTTATTAGTAAAGAAAAATGTGCAGGGGCCGCCAAAGGCCAAAACAACTTCTCAACAATCAGCCGCCAGCAAAGTGACTGCAAACTGACTCCTCGCCTGAGATGACAACTGTTTTTAAAAAAAAAAAAAAAAATCCCTCCAGAGTTGTGGTTTTCTGCACCGCTGAAACCGTCAGAGGAAGCCAAACTTGTTTTATGTCGACGAAGACTGAGCAATCGGCGATATTGCCCAGGTGACTCACCTGAGAGATACAGGAAGTGAAATTCCAGCCCTCACATGCCACTCCCTTCGAGCTCATATTTGTCTGCGGCAACAGACATAACTAACACAGAGCCGGTTTTGATTTTGTAATCCAGGAAAAAACCCTCCTAATAAATAAATAAATAAATAAATCCTGCAAAAATATTAATCAGTACACTGTAGAGATATGTGTACAGAAAGTGTACAGTTAATAGGGGACAATAGAAATGTTTTATCATAGTTAGATAGCAAAATATAATGTGATTATGCTGAATGCTAAAGGTAAAACAAAGTGTCAGTGAAAGGCATCATTTAATATGATACTCCTGATGTAGAAAAAAGATTTGTTAAAGTCATTACTTTTTGAAAAACGGGTTTGAAAATAACAGTAAGAATTTCATTTATATAGCACTTTTCAATCGAAGAGCGCCAAAGCTTTCTAATGCAGGGTAACTGTGTAAAAAGAAAACGACGCATATGAAAAAACTATGTTAAACATAAAAAAAATCGAATCATTACACAAAATCCGGCTAATAAACAGAGTAAACAGAAACATAAAATAGAAACATAAAAAAACCCTGAATGAGCTGTAGGACTCCAGAGGCCACACAAGAAAACTACAAAAATGTGTATTAAAAACAGATTTGAAGCTGAGTTTTTGCCACGAGACCAAATACTTGCTAAAATCCCATTTCTCTTTTTTATTTTAATCTTGGTTCTACAGAACTGTCTGTTCTGGACCTCAGCTTCCTGATTTACCAGCCTTACTCCAGGAGGTGGCAATATGATCCCACTAACAGCAGAGGAAGTATCTGAGGGTGAGCAGTTTGTTTTTTTTCTCAAAGCTTTGAAAAATTCCTTTTTTCTTCTCATATACAGTATGATCATTAACACAAGTTATCATTTAAATTCGCAGCACCCACAGTCTTCTTTTTGTAATAGTAGCGATACTACGATGATTCATGCATTGAGTCATCAAATTACAGCATGTGAGTCATGAAGCCATACATGCTGGCAACTTGGAAGTAGCAGGAAGTGGTAACCGGGATGCTGAAATATGGATTAATTGGTTTAGTATTTTAGACCAAATCCTAATTCCGCCTATACTTAGTCAGGGGATAATTGATTTTTGAAAAAAAAGGATTGTAGTGGCTTCAAACTTTCCCATCTCTGTTTCCGTTGCACCCTACTAGTCACAAGGGCAGATTAGACGTGAGAAAGGCACAGGTCTCCAGTCCACGTCTTTGTTTTACACAGGCCGGCGGTGCGGAACCAAATAGCATAAGATAAGATGAATGAATTTGTTTGCCTGGAAAGGTGAGCTGCTAGAGGCACTCAATAATTCAGTGTTTGTAACAGACGGTGCATCAGTGGGTGAACACGTGCAGCTAAGGCTGATTGATAGGCCCTGCCATAACAAAAAACAGAACCCCATTATTCATATTGTAATAGGATCCATGGAAACTCTGTAGCCTGTTGTCTCTGTTGTCTCAAATGTAATAATTTGGTACTGGCTGGTACAACTATGAATTTTGACCTTGGGTTATTTGCTGCTGTTGATATTTGACTTTGTAAACACTGATCGTTTCAAGCCTTTTAGTTGACATTTGACTTCCAAACAGCTATAATAGTGCTCTACTGTTCATCCATTATGTAGGGGTGTGTAACTGAGGATGCTAATTTGACTTCAAGGCTTATTAAATGTACACCTGATAATGCTTGTTATAAAGGACAAGTCAGCTATCACACAAGAGGAACACTGGCTCACCTGCCATGGGGGACCCAGCTATTGTTGGAAGTGTTTGAGAACACAAGAGCCCTTAGCACATCAGACCCTTTCAGACTTTGCAAGCAGATAAGTGCTTTTGATACTCTTACTGACTGAAAAATTAATTAAAATAAATGGCTGGTGTGTTGATATAAATATATATATATATATATATATATACATGAATGTTTCTGATGATAGCTATGCCTTCAGATCATATGGTTGGGGATAAAAGAAGAAAAATCCACCTGTATTTCTATATTTTGTGATTTCAGTAGGACATGTTGGCATATTTTGAGCCAGAGTAATAATCCTAATTTGATTGCAGTGGTTCCCCTCTCACCCTCTTCTCCACTTTTTATTGCTGTAATTGACCTACGCTCTCCCATTTGCTATAACACAGAAAAAGAGAGCCGACAGAAAACACATACCCTATAAGGTGCATGTGCATACACACGAATGTATGCACAAACTTTTACACACACAGAGGCATATCTCATTACCATCCCCCTGATAGTACTGCCAGTGGGTGTTGCAAGAGGAGGAGGCAAGGCAAGCAAAGACAGTGAGCTTTAGAGAGAGAGGGAGACAGAGGAAGAGGACGGGCAGAGACCCAGAGCCAGCATTATAGAGAGGGAGAACACGAAACGCTCCACAAGATATCAGGAGATACGCTTGGGAACAGCAGCTCACTGGATAAGCAGAAGCCGAGATACAGAGACAGAGTAGGAGAGCCGTGGTGCAAGATAAACGTGTAAGAGCCGGAGAGCCTGTGTGTGTGTGTGTGTGTGTGTGTGTGATACGGCTCAGTGTGTTTCCACGGTTCTCCTGAGGCCGTGGCAGCCATGGCGTCAGAGCCCAGCACCCAGTCCAGGGTGATGTTCCAGGCAGCTGACAAGACAGAGGAGCCGGCACACCGCAAACTGGGCAAGCTGACAGTCAAATACAATCGCAAGGACCTGCAGAGGAGGCTGGATATCGAGGAGTGGATCGACGGACAGCTGCACCTGCTGTTTGACTGTGAGGTAGGGCAGGGCTGGCTCACATAGCCTGGGATACTCAGATGTACACTGTGCTGGGTGCACGAGGAGGTGAGGGAAGGGCGCCATGGAGTCACTGAACTGCTCATAGGTGCCTGAGGTGGGCTATCCATCATGTATGAGAGATTACAGCGACCTAAAAGAGGAGAGGGTGGGAGACAAGTAGCTATGCTTTATGGCTGCAGTTTTTGGCACACAAGCCCTAATGTCTCATCAGCCTGACTGCAGTAACAGCTGTGTGGTCTTAAATCACTTTAAACATATGGCTGTCATATGACTACATTCACAATTTAGTTGTGTGAAGTTGAACAGTTACGATTCCAGGATCAGTAACATCAGTAGTTAGCAATATTGGGGCGGCAAAAATGTGAGAGAACCACAACAATGTCCCTGTAACAGTGTGATAAAGTAATAAAGAAGTGCCAAAGAAAGTGAAAAAAAGCCAATACTAGAAAAAGAGAAGACATTTTAATGTTTAAATGCACTTTATATGTTGTAGTTTTATGTCCTGCTGTTATGGTGGCTTCCAAGAAACTATGTCATCTTTTTAGTGTCTGTGTGTGTCCAGTCTCATGTGCGTTTGCAGACAAATTCTTGTGAGAAGTCACTCAGTTACTAAGCATTAATAAATTACTAAATAATTAGATCCTGCGATATTAAAGAGGATGACTGATGATGATTCTAATTAGACATTAGAGAACCTTGCAGTGTAAATAAACATGCATAAAACTTATTTTTGTTTTCAAAACCATGTACAATTATTTTAAAACAGTATATGTATTAAAATCAGAGTTATGGCCTGGAAATATGCACTCATTATTTCTACAGTGTGCTTTATTAATGTTCTGATGGCATAGATGGTTATGTTTAATATGTACAGGGTATTACAGCGAGACATCCGCCAGCTCATGCATACAGCAACTCAACCTCCAGAGCTCCTCTCCTGTATGCTTGGATATAATCCATTTATGTGATTTGCTTGGCATTCTCTGAGGGAAACCATGGCAACAGATGTCTCGGCGCCCACATGAAGCAGCATGGCACAAAGGGGAAATAGGGGCGTCTGTTGAGGAGCACAGGCTTCCTAATGACGATGCAGAGCAGATGATAACACATGCTCTGCTCATGCCGGAGAAGGAAATGACAAAACGTCTTCATTTAATTCTCCAACCACACAGAGACCCTTGGCTATAGATGGCCTGCAGTCACCTCTCTGTCTGACATCCCCTTTCACCACCAAGGAGCCTTTAGAATGTGGTATACAGGAGCCTTTACTGATGCTGTAGAGCGTGAGCATGCATGCATATCCGTCTGACTGACTAGCTGATGTGGAAGATCTTTGGAGCAAGTGGGGTGATCTCTGTTCATCCCTATCTAGGCCAGTGGCTAGTCAGGGTTACAAATGGTTGGTTTAATTTAAAACACTTTTATCACAGCTGAGTGCTAGGGATTTTTAATAATGTGAAAGCATTTTTTTCTTATCACAGGGCTTATTTTATGAGCTTTATTGCATTTATACCCCAAGCCCTCTTCCCTGTGGTAATATATGGTAATATGCTTGTGAGGCGTAGGGTGGAATAAATCACATTAGTGGGAACCAGGATATGTGGATAACAAAACCAGATCTGAATGCTTCCTCTGTCTACTCTTTTGATCTTGTCCCAGAAACATATAAATATTTCATGTTTGCAGCCTTTTGAGCTCCCCTGTTAGAACATCTAACATAATCTAACATAAGTATTAATGTGCAGCACATGTACAGTGCAGATAGTTAATGTGCATGTTTCCCCAGCTCGCTGAAGGATGGGATCTCATCCTAAGTGATAGGGTGACGAGTGATAGCTCAATGATAACACATACATTTCTATGATTCAATAGTTATAACACTTGTCTAATGCATTAAAGTCAAACTTAAGTTCTTCTTTACAATTCTGCTAAGAATTAAATTGAATGATATGCTTTCCAGTTGGTATAGAATGTTGGTATTTGCATTCGTCACTTGTGTAGAATGAGGCATGACTTGTCCATGTGCACTGGCCAGTGTAATGAATTTTGCATAGGCTAAGGGGAAGTATATTCTCATGGTTCTCTGAGTCTTCCACATGGAAGGATTTACCATCACTCCCTTGCGAAACCAGCTGAATTATTTAGCCGCATCTCTAATTCATACAAGTTCTGCCTAGGTCGGAGTGGCCGCCTTCATCGCAATCCGCACACATTTTAAAGAATGGTAAACCAAGAAAAGGTGTGAAGTTTTTGATGTACTTGACAATGGGGAGCAACAAATAGGCCCTTGTGTGTAGAGTGACCCGGAGCCCAGATCATTTTTTTCCCTACTGTATCTCAATTAGCAGGTTTTTTTCGGTGAATGCCTGTTTTATTGAAATCCTTATAAAGGAATCTACACTACCATGAGAGTACCATACATTCCTTCATAAGTTTGAATTACTATCCAAAATTCCCCCCTCTCTTTTTGAATATAATGGATTAAATGGTTTGGATTTTTTTTTTTTTAATCTTCTCGCCCTCTTTGAACTTTGCCATGACTCACAGTGTAAAGTTAATGAATATTTTCGTCTGTGGGCAGCTCATTCCTCTGACAGGAAAAGGGAACGATCTGATAAGTTAAACCCAGCACTAGCATCTTCTCAAAACAGCTAGACTTCCTGGGCATGGTTTCCATGACATTATTTTAGCAAAAACATGGAATAGATCATAGAGAAACACTGCGTTTGATGTTTTGTCGTAATATATTCTATGAAAATAGGTCAATGATTATTATTATTTGTTGTAGTTCTCTTGTTGAGTGAGATGACAAAATGCCCTGGCTCATATCTTATAGTTCTATTTGAAGCTGCATCCACACAGTTAGCTCTCAGCTTGCATGAATACTAAAATGGGGGATATATATAGCCTGTTTGGTTCTAATAGGTACTCTAGAGTTCCCATAAAAAAAAAAATAAAAACAAATAAAAAAAAAGCCTAATACGCTGCTAGTTGATTCATTACAACCATTGTACTAAAGTTTTAAGCAGAACAAGCTAATATGGCACAAAAAAACAAAAAAACAAATCAAAAAAAAAAAAAAGATTCATCTCTCAGGGGGATCAATAATATATATAATAAAAAAATAAATAGATTTTTTTTTTTTTTTTCAGCAAAGCAGTCTTGTAATCTGTCTGTACATTAATTATTTTCATTGATAATTTAAATAAATATTATTTATTATTTTAAAATATGTTATGCACTGAATGGAAATTATCACGTGGTAATGGTGATGGATAAAAAGGTCAGCAGAGTTCAGTATGGTTCATCTTCTGGTAAGCATAAATGAACTGAATAAATTAAATTATATTGAACTATTATATATTTTTACACAGAGACAACCTAACAGTATATATACATATACATCACAGTTCAGACCCTCTTTATGGTCTTTATGGCTTCTGGCTTTTGGTACCTTGTAAAGGCAACGCAAAGTTTTGGCGATCAATACCATTGTCCTTAGGGCATTTTAAGTAAACTATATTTACATGGCAAAGTAACAAAATGTTTTTCAGAAGAAAAAAAAATTAAATCCAACAGTATCAGTATCAAGCAGCAAAAGAACAATGTAGTCATAATAATAAAATAAATGCAATATTCAAAAATTCTGAATTACACTAGATTGGAGGTCAAAAAATTCAAAAAATTCAACTGCTGAATTAGACTGCATCTGTCCTAGTGTCTGGAACAGAAATACTCTGAGAACCACTTAGATATTCATGAATTCCAATATTAGTGCCAACATTCATTTTAGCTTCGGTCTGTTGCTTTTTACTTCAAAAAGTGCTGCCAAGACATTTCTGCCCAGAGGCCTCATTAAAGTGCTATTTTCCCCCTCGAAAGTGAAGGTAACTCTCAACAAGCCAAAAATTATGACTGCGTACGATATGAAATACTGAAAAGTAACTGGAAGGGTCATATCGCATTTCTTCATGATAAATATACATTGGCCTCAGCTCAGTGAAAATGTCTCCCATTGATATTCAGTGTTGCTCTGCATGATCCAGACAAAGATGGTTTAAGAGCAGGATAGATAAAGGAGCGGGTCTTAAATAAATTTTAAGTTTGTCCAATTCTTTACGCTTACAACTCATGTAGTAGTAGGTTTCATTTTCACATTTATTCTTTACTTACTGGACATAGCATGCCATACAATTAATGTAACTGTGCAAATTGAAACACTAAACACCAAAACACTAAAGCTAAGTGAACAATCATATCACAACAAATGTGTTATTTACAGTTATTAATATTTACAGTGGGTTGCCAAGACGAATACGCCTAACTCGTCAACAAAACTGACAGTAAATTTTTAAAATAACCAATCAAATTATTTAGTATAGGCCACTGTTTCCTGTGTGTTTTTAGAGTAAACTATAAATGGCAAGATAAAGCTAAATGCTCGGGATTAAGAAAACAGTGCCTTACTGCTAAAATGAAGCCTACAAAAGCAAATACATGAGCAGCAAGTAAAAAGTAAAACTCAACATCAGCAGTATCACATGGGGACCAAACTGGCAGCATGTATCAGTTAAATAGGGCACAGGGGACTCTGAAGGTGGGCCCATCTATTCCTCCAGTCAGCACTTCCACATTGATTAGCTCTCTCCTCATCCTGTGCAAGCCCCATCCTTACCAGCCATGAAAACTCTCCAACCGGAAAATATTCCTCTTAAAAAGAGGCCCCAGTTGTCAAATCTGAGTGTGCACCTGCTGACTCCTCCAGTGAGCACTCATTCCCTCTGAGCTTGTGATATGAACTGATTACTTTGCTATATTTTCCTTGTATAACTCAAGGGTCTGTGCTCACCCCCTTTTTTTACAATCTTTACACAAGGTTACAAAATCTATATCTATATAAGTTCACTGTAGCACAGTAAATGCATGATTTGGGTTTGTATCTTAATTCACAATGTGGCACAACCCATCTGAGATAAATATATTCTTTAGAAAACATTCAAAATGCCTTCTCTGTGCTGGCTGAGCTAAATGCCAGCGGGGTAAACCATCCGTGAAATCTGATGGGTGCATGTGGCAAGTATGGCCTCTTGGAGTCCTTTTGCCTTCAGCCCTCAGTGCTCCTCAGCTTCATTCGCATGCACGGCACACCATCAATCACATCGCTGTTAGGAGTAATTATTCAGCAGGAAAAACAGTTTTTTTATCTGTATTTCTGCAATAGCTCCAACACTAATAACTCAGGTGATTGGCTGCTGATAGTATGGATTGACACGGTAAAGCTTGACAATCCAACAACTTACATAAAACTGTGCATTCAGGAGATCCTTTTCCATGTTGCATCCCATCCTAGATCAGATTTTTTAACTTTCTTTTCCTTGTGAATCCCTCTGCTCATTGGTTTGGACAGTTTTACTACAGTGAGTGAAAGGATGGCAAGAAGCCCACATTATACAGCATTTGCAAGAGCTTTTATAGCCTGCAGACACTTAAGTGCGAGCAATATAGTAATAGAGGGATATTGTCTCTAACTTTTAATTTCCTCTGCTATCACAGGAGGAAGAAATTCCAGAATTAGAGATTGATATAGATGAGCTCCTGGAGCTGTCAGATGAGGGGCAGAGAACCCGGCTGCAGGTAGGATTGTGCAAATTAACATCTTTATATATTCAGTTGTTTATTAAATAACAGAACTGGCACAAATGGCAACCTTTGTTCCATAAGTCCTATATTTAGGCCAAAGAATTTATACATTTTAACACATTTGTTCCTCCCTGACACCTGGGTACATACCTGACTATTTGCTATTTGGGTTAATAACTTAAAAAGCATTTGACCTTTGCTGGAATGTAATGTTGCAATGTTTGCAGTAAAAAAGCAATGTCCAGTGTTGTTAGTGAGCCTATGTCTATTTGTCTTCTTTGTTAGGAGCTGTTGCAGGAATGCGGAAAGCCAAAAGAGGTGAGATGAAAAGAAAACACAATCCATAACTTATAAGAAACTGCAAACTAGCATATAAAAATATCAAAATTCAACAGAATTCTTTTTTTTTTTTTTTACTCTTACCATTTAGTTTCTAAAAGTTGAAGAAAAAAAAATCCATTTTCTTCACCTTCTTCACCTTCTTCACAGGATTTTATCAACGGGCTGCTCTACAGGATAAAGGGTCTACGCAAAATGTCAGGTCCCTTGAAGAAATAATTATAGGTCAAATAAAGAAACGAGACAATGGGGAGTCTCTTTCCATCTCCTATGCGTTAACTGTTTGGATGCCTGTATGTGTCGTCACATGTCAGTGGGACTTTCTACCTGGGTCTTCATCAATCTCACACCAGAGCCATTGGGAGTGGAGTTTTTATTATTATTATTATTATTATTATTATTATTATTATTATTTCATTTTATGGACTGCTATAACATTACTCAAAAACAAATAATGCACAGGAGATAAAAGCTGTATTGACTATTAAACACAGGGACTGTTTTTCTTTGTGCAAGACTGTACATTTTCAGTTGCCTATTTATGTACTTACATTTTTGTTCTGAAAACAGTGTTGTATGGCAAAATAAAATTAAACATTTTCAAGACAAGGCTGTTTATGAATTAATTTCTGCGCAACGTCCACCAAATGATTGCCCAGGCATCATTAGATGTGATTCATTCCACATATACAAATAAAGATTCACTTGACCATAATACCAAGCAGTTTACTGTAGCAACTGAACTATGCTTTTTTTCCACGACTGCTTTTTATTACTGCTCTAAAACACTTATTTGCTTTAAAAGAATGAAAATGTTCTAATGTCAAGAGACTTCAATGTAGTGCAGCTGTGAATGTATCAATTCCCAGAATACATGGTTTTGTTTTCCTAGTGTGAATTTTTCAACAGGGGGATGGAAACAAAGGAGATGTTGACATGTCAAGTCTAGAAGTAAACACAGTGAAATCAGCAGCAGGAAGGACCGTTAAGTATGCATCCATTATCTGCATCTATTATCCGCATCCATTTCCTGTCTGTGGTGCGTGTATGACGAGGCCAGAAAAGGCAAACACAGCAACAGCCTCCATACAAACGTTAATGGAGCAAGCCCCCGGAGGAGAGTGTAATTATGGTTTTTCCTCAGTTAGCTAGACACTAATGCACACTGATGAAACTCCGCTTTGACCATCTCTCCGTTATACACAGACGGTCTTTTGGTTGAGGGCTCCATTATAGTAATTTGCGTGGTTCACCCCCACTTCCAATCTCTCTTCTCTGATTCGGAGGCAATCCATACTATAACACTACACTTCTGACAAGGCCTGCCAGACAGAGTATTTTATGTCAAGTAATGATAACTCTGAATAAAAAAAAAAAAAAAAAAAAAAAAAAAAAAGGCTTCAGTGTTAAAAATAAAATGAAAAAAAGTACGTTGCTTTCTCTCAGACATGACATAGCATCTTATATTTTGCGTCCTTTATAATGAAATTACACAGAAGGACAAGAAAGGCAATACTCATGTCAGACCCATAGCCAAACAGAGATTACAAGAGTGACTGCTGTGCCTGCCAAAAGAAAACAAAGCCCTCAGTAATCCTTTTATACTGACTCATCTATGCTTCTTCAGTCCAGAGCTGACAGTAGACTGGGACTCTACATCCCCCCAAATGAGCTCATGATGTCTCTGCCTTCTGTATGCGTTGTTATTAAAAAGGAAAAAAAAAAAAAGATTAGGACAAACTGAGTCCAAGATAAGCCTTTCTTGCCTTGAGGAAGTAGGGCAAGTGTCAAATAATAAAAAATGTCTTATTGACTTTTACGGTTTAAAACTTTTGTGTGCAGAAGCTGTACAAAGAAAAGGTATTTTGCTAAAATACAAAGCCTAGCAGGCTCTGTAAAATTCACTTACAGAGGGTTACCTATATTTTTGACTTAACTATAATTTTATACATTACAGAAAATTTACAGCTGTTTATATATGTATGCATTTACATTAAAGTCAATGTCTAGTGTTTAATTTGCCACAAATGTTACCCATTGTTTCTTTAATTTATTCTGTTACAGAAAGTTACAGAAGGCATATGATGCTCTTCATGTGGGTTATATAGACCGGTTTATAGCCACTTTTGACACATTATATTAGGGTAAAATTAGAGGTTCTGGATTGCTTCAGATAACAGGTGGTGTTTAAATCTTCTGAGACAATGTTTTTAAATAATAATAGGTCACTTAAGGCTAAGTCTAAGGGTGATGACTGACAACAGTCTGATAAGGCAAACACCTACAGCACAGTCTAATTATCATGTCTTCCTCTTCTTCTTTGGCGCAGTGTAGTTAGTCGTGCGATGCTCCATCCTGTCATATTTATCATGGCCTTCCCTGGGGAGATAACGGAGTGTGTATCGATAATTCATTACACTAAATACTTAATATTCATGCTGGTTAACATTATGGCAGCAGCCTGTCTGTAATGAATCTGGGTCATAGTATACATTCCAAATCACAGGCATCTTTCCCAGGCGTCAGAGATAAGATTTCCATCCAAAGCTCAATGGGAAACCAAATTTCTTGTAGCGCCTATTATATTAAATATATGTTAGGTTACCTGAAGCAGCGGTTGCAGTAAAGGTCTCCATCACAGGTGTGACAGCGCAGTGTTGCATCTTGGTTACAGATGCAGCACCATGGAAATTCATCTTCATCACTGTCTGATGACTGATGTGCTACAGCAGCTGGTGAAATCCTACTCTTGGATGCTGGAGCCTGTGTCTTTAAAACACATTAAAACAACAATGTATTAAATATTATTCTCTCGAACAGCTTGGAAAAAGTATGCATTTGAACTTTGGCTGTTGTTTAGTACAGTTTTTTTTGATGTCTTTTTCTTTTCCGTGTTCCTAGGTCCGCTCTGTTCTAAAGGTATGTTGTAGCCACTGGCCTCATCCAGTGCAGTTTCTTCTGAGAGCTGGTACAAAAATCAGACAGATAAGAATTTCAGAGCATGTCTTGTAGTTCACATTATAAATAATTAAAATG
This sequence comes from Istiophorus platypterus, assembly GCA_016859345.1. Taxonomy (NCBI): domain Eukaryota; kingdom Metazoa; phylum Chordata; class Actinopteri; order Istiophoriformes; family Istiophoridae; genus Istiophorus; species Istiophorus platypterus. The sequence continues at coordinate 16,173,449 of CM029120.1, forward strand.
GCAAAATAGCAGCCCCTTGTGGCCATGCTAACTGTGTTAAGCTCACCATGACCTTTGAGGGTGTGATATGCACTTAGTAACCACTATTCATGTAGTATTCATAATTATCTAAATAACAGGGGTTTTTTTGTCTTATACCCCTGACCTGTTTTAAAACTCTCCTCACAGCTTCCTCCTCAGTCTCCTCTTCACTGTCAGGATGCTGGAAGTCATCCATAGTAACTAGAAGTGACATGAAAAAAAGTAAAACAAAAAAACAAAAACAGTGACAGGATTCTGATACACTTGCATATCTGCAATTATGTTATGGCCAGAATAATTACAGTAAGAGCTCTTATCATATACTCTGATATGTTCCAATAGGAAAACTATTGATAACAGGCTAGGATTGTGGTATGCCAGTAATATGTGTTATGTACCTTTGTCTGGGTCCTGTCCCTTCAGCTGGGCCAACCTCTTGGCCATGTGGAGGATCTGATCCTGAGAATGGTGCTCCTTCCTCAGCTCCTCCATGGCTTCCTCCAGCAGACGAGCCTTCTCAATGTCCAGTTGCTTGACCGCATCCTGGTTTTCCTCCAAATTCTCATCCAGTATTCCCCTCTCCCCCTTGTTAAGATCGTTCATACGGCCACCAAAATCTGCATGGAGAAAAACAGGTTTGAGAATATTTGGGAGATCCACATGCTAGGTGAACAAGGTGACATTTTTTGCCTGATTACAATGATATTAATCTTTAATTTTATTATCATGCCTGTGCAAGACTATTGCAAAGTGATGAGGTCTTTGTATAAGGCCACATCATAAATCATTGAATATATATATATGTATGTGTGTTTGTGTGTGTGTGTGTGTGTGTGTGTATGTGTGTGTGTGTATGTGTGTGTGTGAAAACAGTGGGAGTAGTAAAATCTTACTGCATTCAGGATTTGATTGCTGGTTGTCAATGGCAACTTCCTCAGTCATCTGACTAAGCAGATCATTGGCTTGTTCAGTCTGAGTCCTGCTGTCTGGAGGCTGGTGCACCTGTAGAGATGAGCACACAAGTACTTATACTGGGAAGCATTTTTGACAAAATACTAAGCATGTAGTTCCTCCTAAAGCTAGTGTAAAATACTTTAAGCTGTCCCTGAGCCATACTGTAAGAAGCTACAAACAAGCAGGCTTAGCTCACAGCTGGAGAGGCTTGAGATGGTGGAGGCTGACCCCGGAGAGCTGCCAGGCGGTCCTCCATCTCCTCTGCAGAAGGAACTGGCTGGCTGGGAGCTTTCAAAGCTGCGAGGCGAGACTCCAGCTCTCTCTCAGAGGGGACAGACTCTGAATGAGGGTAAAAAGCTTACAGTGACTTTTGACAGGAGGAAATATATTGTTACATCAAATAGTTGCTGCTTAAAAATCAAATTTCATTACTTGGTGCAGTGTCCTCTTTGAGCTTTTGAAGTCTTTCAGCGATAGACTGATCTTCTTTACTCAGGCCTTTGGATGGTAAATGGCCTGTTTTTCTGTTCCTACAGCCTCCATGTGCAAGATGATGTGTTGACTGTCCCTGCTGTTTGGCCTCAAACGCAGCTACTCTCCTACGGAGGAAACATGGACTTTAGATACAATGCTGCGATAACAGGGTGTCGTTTTTTAATTCAAATATGATCATATACTGACTTTTTGTAATTTTCAGGAGGAGACCATCTTCCAGCACTGTTCTGCGACTCGCCTCTAAAACCGAAGAGCGAAGACAAGTCAGAGACTTTAAGGCTTATCTAATAACCACATTTATTGCTGTTTTTGGTTTCTGTCTATCGTGGTTTGACCTTCACCTTGTCAGATTGCCGTGGCATTGTTTGCACACCTTCTGTTGGGTGTTGCCACAGCGAGGCACCACAGCACTGGAAGTCAAACAGCTGGAGCAGAAGGAACGGCCGCAGCTCTTGCAGCCCAGCTGCGGGCACGTAACAGCGTGAAACACACAGTTTGCTCGGACGTTTCGACGTGTATGGCTGCGTGAATGATACGGTTTAGTTAGCCGGACCTTACCTCCTTCTTGAAGAGGCTGAACTTTGACGCACAGCAGAAACAGCGGTTGTCCATCTCATGTGACAGGCAATCGGGATTCAGCGTTGATGCACCTGCCTGTAAATACGTGGGGGGGGGAACCGGCTCTGCGGACGACGAGCGAGCGGCCGTCCGCCTGTTTTCAACCTTTCAGCGCTGCTACAATCAAACCCGGAATCATCCCGGAAGACGCCGCGTGACGTCAGAACGCGACTTCCCGTTTCTGGCTCCTCCAATGAGGTTTGAGCCGACGCTCTCGCGGTCCCCGTTCAAAACAGGCTCCGCAGCTCTTTCCCCGCTACGACCTGCTGTCGTTATATAGTCTGCAAAAGACGAGGAGGAGGCTCGTAGGAGGTATGAAAAAAGAAGGGATATGATAAATCGTGGGTTTTTATTTTGTATTTTGTTGTATAGTTCGCTAATAACGACGACGAGGCCGATCGAGCTACAGCGAATGTTAGCTAGTTGGTCTTTTAGCTAGCTCACGTCATATCCTCGCCATCGTTACTAACCGCTTCGGTCACCGATCAATACTATTTTATTTTGTTTTTGTCTGCGCTAGGTTTTAATATTTTTCCGCTTTGGATGTTCCATGGTCGATTTTATATTATTACACCTTCTTACGCCAATATTATGGGATTGTTTTTTTGCCCTGGTATGATACGGTTCTCAGGACTCGTTTTCTATCCAGCTTGTACAGTCAAGCACCGTGAGCCCCAAAAAACTTTATGTCTGAATAATTATGCAATTTCTTAAGCCTTTCAATCTAATGGGAAGCTACACCTACGTCTAGGGGAGTAAAATCTAAAACACTTTAGGCTGTGACCACCAAGCATGTTCATTATCAGTTAATCCTTTAAATATTTTTTATATAATTGATTAGTTGTGAATCTAAACATTTTTAGATGACGGTAAAAAACAAACCTAGTATCTGCCCGGACTGACTTTTATCTCTGCTTTTCTACTACTCTGTGATCATATACAGTATTTCACTGCAGCCGAATTCCCAATAAAGCTCATTTACATCTTTTTCTGTTTCTGTTGTCAGACAATGGAACAAGTATGAAATAGAGACTGCGATGCAGCCCATTCAGACTACATGTCAACCAGCAGTCATTTCCAAGCTGCTGCTATGCTCTGCTTGAATCCTGATTTTATAACCATCACATTGTCTGGCAAAATCACCAAACACATAAGTTAAAAACAACAGATGTGCTCGGATTTTGGCTAGATTTACTTGCAAAATGATCACTCAATGATCCTGTGGGGGGGAAATACTGACCGTAACAGTGGTCTAACCCAAAAGAAGCTCAAATTGACATTCACGGGAATCAAAAGATTTCCAATTTATAATTTATATAAAAAAGAGAGAAGCCGCAAATTTCCGTGCTTGAGAAGCAGGAACCAAAGGATAGTTGGCATGTTTCCTTGATAAACGGCTTAGATGATTATTAGAAGCCCTTAAAACTATTTAGAAGTGACTGCTATGGTTGTGTCTATGTTCAGGCACCTAGTTGTTTCAGTTTCCGAAATGGCAGAAGGGGGAGATGTGGAATGGGAGCTGAGCAAAGAAAACATCCAGCCACTGCGGCGGGGCAGAGCCATTTCGGCCTTACACCATGCGCTCAGTCAACAACAGGATGGAGTCAGCTCTGCGGTCAACCAAGAGAGACAGTATGGGCAAACTTTAATAACTTTCACCTGGAATGATTGATGGCAATTTCTGCTCAACAATTTTCCCAGCAATTTTTACATAATGATGGAGGTTTTCACGCTTTTTGCTTCTCCAGGGCCTTTGAGTCTGAACTGCGAATGTATGACGGGGATGATCCACTTGATGTTTGGGATCGGTGAGTGAATTATGTAAACACGTTTTAAGTGTAGGCATATGTGTTGCTCTTAAATCTAAGAGGTTTTATGTCTAATCCTCATCTTGTTCTTTCTTTCACAGGTATATAAAGTGGACAGAGCAAACATTCCCTCAGGGAGGAAAGGAGAGCAACCTTGCCACACTGTTGGAACGGGTCGTGACCAGGTTCACAGAGGAAAAGAGATATCACAATGACCCTCGCTATGTTGACCTCTGGATCAAATTCGTATGTGTAACATTTAACCCCTGACTAATTTAGCTACTTTGACAAACTAATACAGCAGCAATAACTTCTGCCATACATGTGCATTGTGTGTCAATAGGCAGAGAACTGCCCGGAGCCTTTGGACATTTACAGGTATATGCAAACGCAGGGAATTGGAGTGACACAGGCATCCTTGTACATCGCTTGGTCTGAGGAGTATGAGAATCAAGGCAACTGTCGCAAAGCAGACCTGGTCTACCAGGAGGGATTCAAAAAGTGTGCTGAGCCACACGATAAGCTCCTGCAGTTTCACAAGTATGGATTAATGCAGTACAGTTTGAGATGAATAAGGATCTCAGTTTGCAAAGCAACTTGTTCCCCTGGCTTCAGTAGCTGTATCATAATCAACCTTTTCTATTATTCATAGAGCTCTGCAGGCACGTGTGTCCCGACAGGTGATGATGAATGTGGAGGAGGAGGATAGTGATGATGAGCCCAAACAACCTGAGAGAGTTTCTCTAGCTGACCTCAAACACAGAGGGAAGAAAAAGGCCATTGCCCCTGTCAACAGAATTGGGCCTGCAATCAGAAGTGAGTACACGTATCTAAATTACACTTATTCTGAAATGTTGCTGCACCTTTATTTCTCAGCATTATTAGAAAAGATGTTTAACTTCAGGTTTTGATGGGTTTTCGGACAGGTATTTCTGGAGGCTTACAGTCCCAAGGCAACCCTGTCCTCGGGAATGCTTCAAACAGTCGGTTGGTAATCTTCGATGAAAACAAGACTCAAAGTGCACGTCCATCAGAGCCTAGATTGGAGTCTTGGATGGCTCCTCCCACTTCTAGGGCAAAGGAGAACGAGCAGAGACCAGAGAAATGGTGTGATGTCAAGGTATGAGACAAGCAGGCGTACATTACCTAATTTAAATATTTGAAATGTATCCAAGCCTTTTAATACTTTTTATGTTTTTGTGCATCATAGGTGCCCCAGAAGTCCAAATTTGGACATACTGTTATGGCTCCACCACCTCCCAAACCCACCTTCCAACCATTTGTAGAGGAGTCAGACCAGCCTCCAACGATGTGAGTTACTACAACAATCCAACTTTTATCTGCAGATAAAAATTGCTTTAATTTACCGAATGTACATCACTCATTCAGACTGCTGATAATAAAAAGAAACAAAGTCCTGAAATTTATGTCTAGCGCTGAATTAATGAATCGGTCAACATTTTGATAAGAAAGTAGAGCATTTCCTGTTCCTGTTATTTTCAAGTAATGCACATGGTGTATGTGTGTCATTCCTTGCTTTTGCCAGGACTCCATGTAAGATCAACCCAGCTGTAAACACAGTTTTATCAGCACGTAAGCCGGCCAGAGAGGAAACTCCACTCAAGAGACTACAGGAGCACCATCAGCAACAGAAGGAAGCAGAGTCAGGAAAGCCACAGGAGCAGAGCATGTACTGTAAAGAGCTGCTACTCAGTGGTGCCACCGAGTTCTGCTTTGAGGAACTGCGTGCTGAATGCTACTTCAAAAAGATGGCCAAGGAATCACACTAGGTCAAGGGTTCAAAAGGGTCAAGTTAGTGTCAGTGCTGCAAACTACGTAGACTAAAAACCTTGGCTGGTTTTTGGTTTTTTTTTGTTGTTTTCTTTTGTTTTTGTTTTTTTGTTATGTTTTGTTTTGGGGTTTTTTGTTTTTTTGTAGATTTGTATGTAATTACTGTTCTGCATTCTGTGTTACCTTGTTGTAAATATGTTTCTTACAGAGATCCGGTTACTCAAAAGGTAAAATTGACAAAGGGGATTAAGATTCCTAGAAACCCTTTGAACTGTAGACACCATTTTAGCCTTGTTAGTTCTATTAAGAATAAAACCGGAGGGTCAAATAACAGGAACACTTTTACAACCGAATATAATCCAGTACAAAGCAACACAAACACAGCACTCAAACTTGCCGTACTGTAGAACACATCTACATGATTTCAACAAACAAAAGAGGCTTTACGGTAGTATTTGTGCTGTTGAATTTCATTACATTGTTATGCATCCACTTCTTGTACATACTAAACACATCTGTTTACCCCTGCTCAAGCCTTCTCTGCAAAAATACTAGTCAATTATTCCTGATTTTACTCTAGGGCGATTCATCCATTTTCATCAGTTGCATTGTTCTTAAGAACAGTGCTTTTAATATGCGCTGTCTTTTCTAAGTTGTTTTGTCTTGAGCAGATTTTTCTCTAAAATTCCACTACAGTTAAAAGAGGGCTTCAGAGAGTCGATGCAACTAGGCTTTATGTCCTAATCTGAGTTAAATGTCCCTTCTAGGCCATATTTCATTGATGTTCAATAAAATTGTTAAAATGTCTGGTGGTTGGTAGGTTTTTTTTTGTTGTTTTTTTTAGACAGCAGAGGATTCTAGTAATGCACTGTCAGCAGGGGGCATGTGAGCGAAAGCATGGATTGTGTCCCTGGTAATGGTGTGGGGATTACTAATGGGGTGCAATAGCAATTTAGTTCTGGATGTAGTCTTGCTGCCGTTTTAAGAGTCAGCACCGGTTGTCAAAAGTGAAAATAAACTGCATGTAAATAGTCATGTCATTATTACTGCTGCTTATTCTGGCCGAAATCAACTTTCTCATTGCATGGGAAACATGAACTTTTTAAGGAATCCCAACGCTTAGTAGCTGTAAGACTTTCATGGGCAAATCTTGCATTCAGCTGGCCAAATGTTAATCATTGCCCAGGAGAGGTTACCTAGAAGGCTGCTTACTAAAAGGGTGTGAGTTAACCTAATGAACTGTGATGATGGGATCCATTTCACACAGGCAGCTCACAGGGCAGACATTGAGGAATGGCTGGAAGATAGGTGGTTGGCTCATTAGCAAGTGAAATCCACCCTTTTGCAGTTGTGGGCAGAACAGGCCACGGTTTTTCGCAAAGAAGTCACAATCCTGACGTGCTACAACACAAAAGTGTTGATGCTTTTACAGGCACATGGAGCACTGGAGGAGCAGACTTTAATCTCATACCGGAAATGTGACACTGCCAGCCAAGATCCTCTCAACTGGTGAGTTCCCAAACTGTCTAATTTGACTTTTGGCTTAGCACTTACAGCAGCTGAAATTCAGTGATAAATGATAGGCAACATGATGCACTCCCACCATAATAACACAGCATAACCACATCATAATGCAGCCTCTATAGCTCGCTGTTTGGCAGGACTTATTAAAAGCTCATCCCATGAAAGCAAGCAGCCAGAGACTCTGATAGCAATTCCGACAGAAAATCCATAGCTCTCTTTTACTGCAGCCGAGAGATGGTACAAGCAACCTACCTTTCCATAATGTGCTTTAGACAGGCCCTAAGAGAAGAGCTTTTGTCCAGGACTGTTACTCTGACATACAGGAACACTCAGACTCTCTCTGTCTGAGTGTTCCTTTTTACAGTCAGGGCTCTTAACCTGTTTGCATGGCTTGTATTTACATGCACCAGTTAACAGAAAGTTCTTGGCCCAAGACTCATCTTTGCTTACAAGCCACTAGTAGAAATTTTGTTTGTTTTGTGCATTAGGCTAAATGCTAATAATGTGGAGACCCACTTCTGCCAGGAAAAGGAAGTTAGTCATTATGCTCAGGGAAGCTTTACATTTTTTTTATCATGATTTTTGACTTGATATTTTGTCATTTTTACCATCCTGTGATTTTGACTTAGTGTTTGTAATAACTGTAATAAGTAAAAATTGGGACTTTTTATTTCAGAACTAAGTAAAATTTTTATTTTTTATCGTGACTAATTTATCCCCTATTTTTTGCTATTTTCTTGACATATATAGACTTATATATATATATATATATATTATATATATATATACTATATATAACACTAATTCAGAGCAAACGGGACCGTCACAAGTTTTTTCTTGGTTTTTACTAAAGTTGTCTCTCCCTTGTTTTATTAAAATGGATTTGTTGGTCATCTGGAAACGTTAGAGGATTTTTACAAGAAACTGCATTTGCATTAGCTGTGTAGCCTGAACCCTGATAACCCCTGGAGTAATCCTCAACGATTCATCCTAAACAATAGAATAAAATGAATTGAAATGCAAATAATTAAGGGCATGTCACTTAATGCAGCCCATGGGCTTTCTTATTAATGACATTGTGGTTTAAAACTAGTGTTGCCATTGTAAGTCCTTTTTTTTAGATTTACAAGCTGTCTTTACACTATTTACGGATTTGGGGGGAGGGCTTCGTCCTGTCCAGCTCTCCTTCATACTGACCAAACAGAGATAAGTGTTGGTACATAAACAGCACTGCTCAGGTAGACTAAGCAAACACAACTGTATTTTGTGATAACCACCATATTTTTACACACAAAGACATCTATTACAAAACAATTGCATGCTTCTCCCAGCTCTGAATTAAGAAGAAACTAGAAAAAAAAACTCACATGAGTCAAATATAGCCACACCACTAAATATCTGTGACAATAATGCTGACAAGAAAGAGTGAGAGAGTGAGCGGAGTCATGTCTTTCATGCCCCCAACAGGCAAATCTTTTGTGGTTATGCAGATTGGGTTCAGAGGAGCGTTATTCACTTGAGTTTATTTGAAGTGTAGGGAGGAAGATCATTATTTGAGCCCGTTACAGTCTCTTTGCAAGCATCTCACATATCAAAACGACATGTCTTACATGTATGCCCCAAATCTGGCTCACTCTGCATGCAGTTTCTGCATGACTTGACCCTAATACATTTTCCTGCTTTGTGTCTGGTCGTAGCTGCTGTATAAATTATTCAGGAAATGATTGTGGTGAAAAGAGAGCGGAACGTTTTCAGTCACATAATGAGGATGCTGGACTGGGCCATCGTTGCAACTTAAGTTTCTTGTGTCGTCATCCCCAAAGATTTTTGGGTCGCAGTGGTTTCAAAGGAGATTGTGAGGATGAGGATTGCACCCTCAACAGAAATATCCCCACACAGAAATAACAACCCCTCCCGCCATCTGCCGACCCTGACCCTGCCATTCCATGGATAATGCATTTGATGGAACAGCAGCACACTGGGAGAATAGAGCACCCTCATGTTCTCATCTCACCCACATTACATGTAAAGGAGACGGGGAGTGAGAGACAGAGAGAGAGAGAGAGAGAGAGGCAGAGGGTGAGGGTGAGAAGGTGAGTGAAAAGTATCCCAGGTGATGAGGTGTAGAGGAGATCTCCTTTCTTTACAGTCACTGGAAGCCAGCTTAAATACACACACACACAGACACATGCGCATGCTGATATCTATTCTTTTGCAGCCCAATGAGGGAGTGGGAGGAGGCAGAGAAGGAGGGAAGTGATAGAGGAAGAGAGAGAGAGATAGAGGGAGGTGGGAGGGAGGGAGAGTGCGTGTGTGAGTGAGCAACAGAGAGAGAGAGAGAGAGAGACAGTGAGCCAGAGAAGGAAAGGGAGAGAGGGGGGGATGGAAGGAGCTGTACGGGGCTGTGATATTCTCTCCTGCTGGATGATGCCTTTCCTCTTCATGGCTTTGTCCCTCCTTTGCACCGTCACCCTGTGTCCTCGGGAGCAGGCACCGGTACACAGACCAGCAATCAGCCACGGAGCAGGGGATGAATCAGCCCCAACAAAGAGCCTTTGAGATGGCAGCGTGTGCTTCTGCCCGGAGGAAGGAACGCATCAGGCTTTCCCAGGCAAGCGGCAGCCTGCAGTGTGCGCTTGCTTGAGAGCCAGCCCTCCTCGTCGTTGTGTGTATGAGAGAGGGAGCGTGTATGTCCGTGTGTGAGTGGATATGTGTGTGTGGATGTGAGTGAGCGGTGTATAATAGTATATGTGAGTGTGTATGTGCACACTCTCGCTTCCAATCCTTCCTGGAAGAGAGAGGCTCTCCTCTTCGCTGGACAGTAAGGTAAGGGGGATGACTGATTTCTTTTTCTCTCATAACATTGATTGATCCCTCTACAGCCCCATTTCCCCATAAAGAGGAGGGTGGGGGAGTCAGGAAAAGAGGCTTAACGTCATTGATAAAGAGCAGGGCTTGAGTGTACCGTCAGCAGGCATCAACTGTGGTGGAGTAAAAGGAGAAGGAGGTGCAAATGCTGTGAGCAGAACGCAGTGCAGCCAGGTGCTGATGTGGGGGTGAAAGACAGAAAAGGGGAAGACTTAGAGGGTTTGCTGGATGTATTCAGCAATGGTCTGCATCTCAAAAGAGGAGCCTTCACCTTCTGCTCACCCCTCGTCCTCAAAATCCCTCTTTCTCCCTCTGTCTCCGTCGCCTCTGTCCTCAACCTTTGTTTCACAGAAGAGGAATCAAAAACCAATAAAATGTTGTCTTTTTCAAAATGGATCACAGTTGTTAACTACAGACTGTGCCACTGCCACAGGCAGAGGGGCATCCTGTTTGTAACATCGTGTTTCCTAGTGAGTATGTGTGTATGTGTGTGTGTAGGCTGAGTTCTCAGGTGATCAGTCTGGTTCTACTAGTGCATGAGGATTAAAGCTGCAGCTGTATATACACACTTTCGGAGATGGATGCTGTGGGAAAACAGGCACAGGAGAGGAGACTAACATGGCATATTTTCATGACATTTACTTTCATTTGTAAATGTGATCATCAGAAAACCTGTTATACAAAAGGCTGCATAAATGCGGGAGACAATGTTTGAACTGTATTTGACTCAGAGATTTTGTGACGTTAAGAAACAAGGAATCTGCTCAGTATTGTAGAATATAGTTCTGTAAAGCTTTTCTATAAGCTCCTCTATTGGATGCTAATTCACAATAGAAAATCAATGTGAGACTAAGGAGTTTTAAAGGAGTGTATAGATTTTAGCATCACAACATTCATGCTCAGAAACTATTCTTTACCCATTGTTTGACTACAACTGGTGTTATCCAGGTGTCTACCAGGCTAATATGACACAAACTGCATTCTCTGAATCAGTGTTTTCATTCTTTCATGAGGCTCCTATGTGTTTGTGTCCCAGGTCACTCATTGATAATCAAAGAAGGAGGAAAAGAGTAGAGGAGGTGCCAGAGAAAGTCTCTTTGGTGCCTGTACACACAAGTAAAAACACACACAGGTGGACATCTGCTTCACTGAGGGTGTGTCTACACTCTGGCATCTTTTGAAGTTGTTAGTATTTTTCGGAGGCTGTGTCATGATGCCCCTGTTTCACGCTCTTACGAGCTCACAGTGCAACGTAAACTGGCAGCACAGGCTCAAGTGCATGTACTGGGACACTGACAGGACAGGAAGTGATTGGGTCCTCTCACACACACGCATGAACACAGCACGCAGGTGTAGGTGGGACATCGCCGTCATGTGCTGTGCTACTTTTCATGATTGTTTTCAGGAGCGCTTGTGTCATGTTCATGTCAGCCAAAGGAGGGGACAGTGTGCATTACTGACTTAGCTCCGCCACTGGCTATGAGACGTCAAGCACTAAGGATTAAAACAGGCTCAGAGCCCAAATTAGGACAGAATGCCATGAGTCCCCTCTCTGGGCTGAAACGACACCTAGGCTGGATGACAGAGGAGGACAGAAGAGTCAGTGCAGATTGATACTGTTAAGGATCGGAGGTTAAAAACGGTTGGTGCTTTGTCCCTGGGAGAGACACACTGAGGCCTGGGCTGAAAAAAGAAAAAAACCAACATAAATCAAAGCTTTCATAAGCACATGCACGTACAGTAAAGCTTGCACAGAGGCCTGGCGCATCAATAAATTAGACCCAAGAGAGAAGAGTTCAGCTCATACCATTGGTCCAGGCTGATCATATGTCTCTATCAGTACAGCATTAAATTGTTCAAAGCACTTGTGAGAGCCAAGAGGATCTTTAATTAAATAGAGTGTTGGTCAGTACTGCATTTCCTTACTCTCCTGACTTTAGCCTTTAGTGTACATGTTTTCACAGGGCATGAAGGAACCTGAGTTCGGAATATGTTTCTCTAGTGATGTATTGGCATCATTAGAAACCTCCCAAAAATTGCCCCAGGACAATAGAGTTGCTTCTTCTACAATGTCATTATGTTAAGATGTTTGAAGCAGATAGAAACCGTAGCTTTTACTGTATATAGTTTCCTTGTCCATTTTGTCTCATCCGGGAGAATTGGTGCCAATATGTCAGGCAACAGAATGATGTATGCACTCTGTTGATGCAACTGTCCTGCCCTCAAGTCCCCTCTACTGTGTACTAGTTTACTGCAGACGAAGCCGCCCAAGATGATGGAGGAAGGAGGTTTTATCTTCAGAAAGGAGAAGGCGCCGTCATTGTGCCACTAAATGAGGCAACAAGACATGCAAAACATTAAATTTCAGGGCACTACGCATTTTAACTGTACCCCTTCACTTTCTGTACACTTTACTGCGTTGAAGATTTCATTCTAAATGGATTCTATTACCATTTTTGTCCATCAGTCTACACTCACCATAATGACAAAGTGAAAACAGACAAGGGGTTGAATACTTTATGTATGTCCCTGTACACAGCATGTTCTTAATTCTTCTTCTCTCCATCCTCTCTGTTTCTTCCTTCTCTTTCTCCATCACAAGATCTGAGTGTCCAGATTCTCCTTTCGTCCCCACACTCTTCCTCCTCCTGTCTTGACCTCTCATTTCTTTTTTCCTCCTGTCAATATTAACACAAGAACTGATGTGTACTCATGCTCAGATGTCTGCCCTTGAAGAACTGACAGGCCGCATTGTTAGGCACGGACATCATATTTTCGATACACTTGCAATCCTCAGGACTTTTCTTACCCACTCAGCACACGGGAAAATGACAGACAATGTCTTGATTGTTTACTTTCTCAGATCCGCAGCGCTCTGTGGCTTCGAAATATTTTTGATTTAAACTACTTCATACAGAGTGAAAGCTTTAGCATGATGCATCGCTGCGAGTTATGTGACATTTGAAATACACCGAGATATGTCACAATCAATGTCATCCTTGCTTAATGTTACATTCTTCTAACTGAAATGTAAATGCAGAGTATGGCTATAGTTGGTAGTTTCAGTGGATATTATTTTCCCTTAGAAAGTTTTTAAACATCATTTGCAGACATTGCACTTTACCTTTCTTTGGCACATGGCTGTTTATAAGCTACACTGAAACTAGTCCATAACACTCACTTCACTTGCCCTTGGGTATGCTCTACATTATGTCCTTACCCTTTGTGGAGCTTTTATCAGAGATACAGATACACAGAGGTCTAAGGCAGCTGTTAGAAAAAACTGGCACAGAACATCTTCACTTCCACTTCTCTCTTTGCACCAGGACTTCCTGTGGCTCAGAGGAGCCCCTTTAATCTCATGCGTATTATAACAATTTGTTTTCCAATGAATTACTTTCACAATGATCGATCAGTGTCAAACACACTACCAGTGTACAACTATGCTACCGGCTCTGTGAGGCTGTGTCTGAGCCTCAAAGCTGTGTCTGAGCCTCACAGAACATGGTTGTACACTTGTCATCGGTATTGTCACCATGCTAACACACTTACAATGACATTGTTAACATGCTGATGCTATACAGGTATTTTATTTATTATAAACAACGTCTCAGCATGTTAACATGCTACATTTTCTCATTTCTAGCACAACACACAAAATACAGCTGAGACATAGGGGAGGGTCATCAGATTTGCTTGTATTTATTCATAAGCCAAAGTTTAGGACCAACTAAAATTTTGGCCTGATGATGGCACTGGATGAAAAGTGTCAACAGTGTGAATTAATTCATCATAATTGTAATCTGAATGTGAACCACATTTTATGGCAATCCGACCAATAGTTTTTGAAATGTTCTTCAGTCTGCACCAAAGTGGTGGGCCGACAGAGTGGCAGGTCTGCAGCTGTTAGCATGGCTAAAAAAACAAAACTGTGCTTGTAAGTGTAGCCGCATTTTGTAACATGGGTGACTATACTGTGGTAGCGGACGCCTGCCATTCTCCCCCATTCCCTATATTCTAAGTGCTTTGTTGTGCATGATGTAGCAGACCACTAGCATGAAATATGCATGGCAGACACGTGTTATTTCATGTCACTGAATGCAGCTTATTACATCACTCGTCCCACTGACACTCCTTCCATGTCTACAGAGGTGACTTCAAAGAGAAAGCAGACAAGTATTTCTATTGTACTTTCCGGTCACATCCAGCACATGTGTACCTTTTTCACGGCCTGAGATGGTGTGATGTGCAAGTGTGTTTTTTTATAAAGCACAAGGAAGAGATGACCAATAAAGGAACCCCCCCCCACCGGCTCACACACACACACACACACACACACACACACACACACACACCACACACACACACACACACACACACACACACACACACACACACACACGCACCCGTTGAAAGGCAGTCTCATTACACTCAAAGGGCAAAACGGTCATCATAATGAAGCTGATAGAAGAGCAATCTCTAAGCCCTCCACACTGCACTGCAGAGTCCAAAAACAGCAGTTAAGAGCTTGATGGTATCTATGCCACTATGAAATAGATGTAGCCCCCTGTAATTCAGTATAGCTGGATTATGCTTATACACGCACTGATAAACACAAAAAGAGGATTACCTCATCTCCATCGTCTCCCACCCTCACCTCAGTTTTTGACACGAATCCTGTACAAAATAAACACACTTCTGGTGCTTGGGGGGGTGACGTGTCCTAAAATTAGATCAGTGAAGGACCGAACACCATACTAATCCTGTGAGCATAGTCACCTGCACATCTACTACATTTCTGCATGCATGCCATCGGAAAAGATAGAAGCAGAAATCAGGCCAAATAGGGAAAAAAAAAAAAATCATTCAAAAGCGCTCAGAGCACTAACATCGAACAAATCCAATGCCTCTCTTATCTCTCGATCCCCTCCCACTCATCAACCACAACTCCTGCTCAGGGTGATTTGACATGAGAGGAAGGCGAGCATGTCCTCTCCTCCTCTGTCATGTTGTTTGTGGGAAACATATGGATTGCCTGGTTGCATTCCTTCATGGTATGAGAGACAGGGCCACTCTGCAAGGTGAAGACACTGGATTAATTGAAGACTCTCTGTATAGAAATGGGATCTATTTGCATGTTTTCACAAGGGATATGCATCATCATGTATTTCTTAGAGGTTTGTGTTTAGTCAGACTTCACAAGCAGTAAGCTACAAACAGCTTTTTGCTCATGTGATTCTCTGTGTGAGATTTTATTTCTCAATGATGGGATTTGTGCTTTTTTTAGGTCATGCATTTGGATCTATTTAATTTTTTCGCTCCCGCAAACAGTCGCAGAGATGGAAATACCTAATGTAGCACAATTTTTTAGAGTGACCTCATCCTCTTTGGCTCTTCATATGCCTGACAGCAGCTGGCTGAATTTTGCCTCAGCACTATGAAAGATTCAAGACAAGCCGCTGAGGCATGGGGTCAAGTCCCTGCAGTTTTGAGGGATGTGACAAGAAAGTGTAATTATGCACTGTGCAAGTTCAGCTCCAAGCATACGTATTATAGAACAGTCTTAGAGATCAATAGCATATTGTTATCAAGAGAGGCATAAGCTTGGTGGAGTTAGAGAGGCCAACATGGGGCCAGATGCATGTGACTAAAGCTTGTAAATAAATAATTGCATCAACTTTTCAATCCCTTTTGCCTGGACATGTATCAAAGATGGGTATGTGTGTGTTTCTACTCGCTTCTAATATCACAGTGGTTAGTTTGTATTTCCAGAGTCTTTAGAGTGGAACAGTGGTCGGAAATGAATAATGAATACTGTGATGTGTTCTATTCTCTGCTGCTTTGAACTGATGAAGCTTGATAAAGTGCCATACAAAGCAGCCTTCCTATTTGTGCTGGTATCCCCATATTACTGCTGGCAGTGGAGGACTGTAGCAGTTTGCATTTCACTCATGAGTAAATATTTATTGATCTGCTTGTAAAAGGATACATGAACACTATGTGTAAATATTTGTCCAGACAATGCCAACATCTGCACGTGGAACAGCTATCTAAGAAGATAGTCTCATGTGTCGTGGAGAAAAAAAAAATTAAAAACAGTACACAATCTTCTGTTTGGAGCTTGTTATCTCAGACATTTGTTATTCAGAAAGCAGCTACAACTCACGGTTAAAAGCCTTTCTGTGTCTGTAGGAGGAAACTGGGTCCCTGTCCCTCTAATACATTGAGGGCTGACTTTACTCTTGGCCCCAACTCCTCTCCCCCCTGCCTCCTGAGAGCCCTCACACCATAATGTCCCTGTCAGATAAAATTAAAGTCCTTCCAAGCACCACATTATGTACATAGGGAGAGCACAGAGTGATATGCTTATGCAACACTTCGAATATTAGCCTTGTGACTGAATTATCCTTGGAGGGTGACATGTCTCTCCAGGCAGTAACCCCTGCCCCACATATACACAATTCCCCTCTGTCATCCTAACCCACCTTCCTGTAATGAGGCAGGTTTAGCTTATTTGACCAGCGGGCCTGACCTACTTTTACCCTGCGGTGATGCTGCGAGGTGAGTGACGTGGGCTGGTCACTGATATACCTCATCAGGGGCATCTTTGATGCAGATCAGAGCCATACAGGTCTGATGGTGGAGGTGGAGAGAGGAGAGGCTGCCAGCGTGATCGTCTGCTTGGCGGACAGCAGCAAAACTCATTTCCTCAACTCCCACCATTTAACAGTGCATGATGGGAGATTGTATCAGACATTCTCAGGGCACCTTGTAGTCCTCTGAACTGGCCTCATACATCAAGGCCTTTAAGTGAAATATTCTGCTGAAATAAATAAAGATCTACAATCATGTTAGTGGCTAGTGGTCTCATCAGCATGCTGACATGCTCACAGTAATGCTGGCATGTTGATGTTTGGCAAGTATATGTTAGTTTAGCATTTTGCATTCTAACTTCTACTAATTACACTACAGGTAGCCACTCCATGCTCCTGCTGGTAATTAGTTTGACACTCACTGAAATCTTTAAAGGTCTTAACCAGGAATCTGAATAGGGCATAACCAGAATATGTGCTAGAGTTTTTTTTCCCCGTTTGCTGGTTTTTGACCTTGAAAACCAAATGAAAGTAACAGTCTAACTAATTAGTGTATGCAAATCCTTTTAGTATTTTTTTTTACTCTGATTTTGGTCTCACACGACCGAGCTAAGTGTGATGTTTTTTCCTCTACTTCTTTATTTGACGGTAAAGAAAAATTACAGCAGAGGCTGATGGAAATGTCATCGGTTTTACAGGTATTTGTTCACTAACTGAAGCATTTTGACCTGATGAGGAAAATGCAGACGATAACCAAAGTCATTACAATTTATCCTCCAGCAACTTCAAACTCTGCAGCCGATTTCACAGCAATCCTTCCAAAGGTTGTCAAGATATTTCTTTCTGAAGAGTAAATGTTAATCTCATGGTTGTGCAAGACGAAAAGTTAGCAGGATTTGTCATCTAGGAACCATGAATGTCTTTACAAAATTTTGTGGCAATCTATCCAATAGTTACAGAGCTATATCATTCTTGGCCTGAAGTGGTGGACTCACGGACAGACCTACCAGAAAACTGGCATTGCCATCCCTACAGCCATGCTGCTAGCTTGGCTAGCCAGGACATCCATATTGTGAGCTATCAATACAAATCACAAGATTTAAATGTGAGTGATTATCTCCCGGTACAGCTGGGCAGCTGAGGAAATGAGATGTAATGTATTCAATTATTTCCCTACACTTGAATGGAAAATAAAGCTGAACACACTGTAAACCTAAGTAAGTGGCTCGCCAAATGCAAGACCATCCATCCAAGGCTTAAGTGGTTACCCTTCCTGCAATCAAGGGCGCACGAGCTACTAATTAGGAAAGGATATGAAAAGACTATAAAGGGGTTTTGAAGGATAGCCTGCCAGATTTGTATATATATATATATATATATATATATATATATATATATATATATATATATATATATATATATATATATATAAATATATATATATATATGTATGTCTATATATGTATACACATACATACACATATATGTGTGTGTGTGTGTGTGTGCAGGCGCTCACTCGCGTGTATGTGTGTGTGTGTGTATGTGTGCATAAGTATTTGTGTCTGTGTGTTGTACTCGTTCTGATAGTGCACTGAAAGCCTGTGGGTGCTGGCCAACCCAGCCGCATGCTCATCAGTAAAAGGGCACGGAGAATGAATAAGCTTTAATTGACCAGATATCCTTAATTATACATGTGCTTACAAATCCATCCGCTCTCCTTGGAGCAGTTCTCAGAGGCACATGCTCGTGACAGCCTGCAAGGCAGCGTGGGAGATACGGATCCCATGTCTGGGAAGTTGCTGTTTAAATATTTCCTCCCACATGGAAAGAACAGCTGCTGTCATAGTTTTTATTTGAATACACCTGGTCAGGGAGTAGAAAGTAAAAGGAGAGTTGTTATTCAGTGACAATCAATTTTTTGATCACTGGGGCAGTAGCAAATAGTTTATTTTCACATTTCAAGATAACAGTTAGCTAAACATGCTGTATGTGATTTTGGGAGAAGTTTATTAAAGACTGAATATATTTATCTTTACTCCTCAGGGACATTTTGAAGCGGGCAGGCTGTCATCCTTGGGGACCTGAGGATGTTTCGCAAGAAGAAAAAGAAGAGGCCTGAGATATCAGCGCCCAAGAACTTTGAGCACCGTGTCCATACCTCGTTTGATGCCAAGCGTGGCTGCTTTGTGGGCCTGCCGACACAATGGCAAAGCCTGATAGAGAACCTGCGCAGGCCCAAACCCATGGTGGACCCTTCCAGGATCACAGAGGTGGAACTGAGGCCAAAGAAGGTACTCCACACCTTCCCTTTAGCTCTTTATTGATCCTGTAACCTTTAACTAACCAGTGATGACTAGCACAACATTTAACCAGGCACTCATTAAGCTATCACAATGAGTTTTAGTTCAAAAAGTTTAGCTTTAGTCTCTGATGCATAAGGATACACTGCTTGTTGTATGCAGAAGCAGCTTTCTGTGCCTTAGAGAGATTCTGCTTTCAAAGAAAAAAACAATCCTTTGATGACAGTGTGGAGGGAAGGCCGCCTGCCCATCTTTTTTATTTTCTTATCTATCATGGGGCTGGGCTAATGACCCTGCTGTGTGCACTAACTGTACAATGTAGAATACCCAGAGGGGGCCACAAGATTTATTACTTCAACAGTCCATGGCACCTTCCCAGATGTCAAGCAGAAAGGATAAAAAGTGCAGGTACAGCAAAGGAAATCCCAGTTAGTGATAAAGCCTGGAAATGTCAGGATTTTTTAGAACTCACAGAGCATACTGTGTATTCTATCTGCTGCTCCAGAGAAAGAAAAAAAACAACAGAAAAAAACTACATTTCATTAATACCATGATATGATTACTGTTGTGCAATATGAGAACCATCCTGATAACTTTTAGGCAAGATTTTTGATTGCATCACCAAGATGAGTTTGGTGTTACCCACAAAACCCCTGTAATGCAAATATGTTAGTTTGTCATCTCAAATTATTCATTCATTCATTTCATTTTAAATTAGGGACATAGTCAAACATCAAAGATCAGATTTTAAAAAATAATCAAAAACCATTTTGGTCAAACTATTATTATAGTGTCTTCTAAAATGGGATATCTCACCAGGGCCATTATCACCTGCTATTCTCTCCTCTGTGAGAGGTGTTACAGTAGGTGAGATTTCATCTGGCCTCTCCCCACTGTGGAGATATAGTGGCCCTGAACCAGAGAAACAGGGGAAGTTGTTGACTGTGAACTGAACATGACTCTATCCTGAGACTACCTAATGAGCCACCATGACTATCCCTTATAGTTGCAACACTAACACTGTTCTGGCAAAAGATCTTGAGGTTGTCTGATCATTTTATGTCAGGGCAGGTTTAAGCCCTTTGCCTTTGGATCTTAAAGGTCATAGGAGCAGATATCTAAGTTATTCAACATAGGAGCAATTTTTTAGAGGCTCTGTCTTTGTAGTGCATCTGGTGAAACTGTCAGTGTATTGTCAGAATTGAAGCCACTGGCAAAATTATTTAAAGTCACTGTCTTTGAAGAATGACAAATATGTCCTTTACAGATTCTCGAGTCTAAAATTAACTCACCTCTGAGCAATGAGTATGTCAGCCTCGTTATTCCTTTCAGTCTGAAATATTTCTATAATTTGATCATGGCATGCGCAATGTGATAAACACCTCTTCTCTTTCAGACCATTGTGCGAGGGAGCATGATCGGTCACGGGGACTACATCACAGCCATGATCAATGATATGAGCCGTCTGTCTGTGACCAGTTCCAACTCTTTGAGGAAAAGCAGCCCCTCAGCCAGGAAGAGGGCACAGTCTCTGGGGAGGCTGGGGGAGGTGAACGAGGGAGACACTTACCAGTACGAGGGCCTGACTCAAGATGATGAAGACGATGAGGACGCGGGTCAGGACCAGTGGAGGGACAAGGCCAGGAATATCCACAGTGAGACCAACACTCCTTACTTGGGCATGAAGAAGAGCATCACTTTGCAACCCAACGGACTCTTGCCAAAGGCCAAGTCCACTTATGAAGTTAGCATCACCTCCCTTGAGGGACCCTCGCAACCTACACAGCCCCAGAACCTCATGCCAAGTCACGGGTCTTATATGAGCAGTGAGCTGGGAAGCCCTCAGGAGAGAGTAATATGGAAGAGAGATTTCCAGCTGCCGAGGGGGATGCCACCAAGTCAGAGACCCATAGCGTGTTTCTATAGCCCAGCTATGACTGTACAGCAGCCCCATGGAGATCAAGGGACAGTCACCACGGAGCTCCGGTCTAACGTACCGATGTACATGCACCCACAGAACAGCCCTGGGAGGCCGTTCTCCTCCTATGACCTGAAGGTAAGCCGGACATTAGAGCAGTTTCTTTGCAATCTTTTTCAGCCATGCTTGGCTTCTGGAAACTTTAACAAGGCAGCATACCGACTGGCTTTACATTTAAGGTCATTTAAGTTCTGGGGCTGAGAATTCTAGTGTTAAAATATCAAATGTTGGTTTCGGAGTGCCAGTGGGGTTGTAAAGCATAAGAGATTATATGCTTGGCAAAATATCTGTGGGACAGTTGGATGCATATTGTGAAATCTTTACATGGGTCATATCAGTTGAAGTGGATGCAGAGAGTGAAGGACTAAATTTATGTTCAGTTTTAAAGAAGGTCTTGAACCACTGGCAGGCAACCAACTCCCTCTCGGTTCCCTCTCCTAATGATCCCCACCTTTTTTCTTATTGTGCAGGCTGAGTCGACAGTGAGGTACCACTCCGGCTTCCTGCCCACTGGCACCAGCAGTCCTCTTGTGGGCGGCATCAGGCCCCAGCGGACGGTGCGCTCTTCAGCTAGCTACACCCTGGGTCTGTCTCCTAACATGGGACTGAGGCCCAGTGGGCCAGACCCCTTCCTCAGGCACTCTGGATGCCCCAACCCTCCTTACCCCAGGCAGGACAGTCCTTCCCAACCTCGACCCTCTCCCACAGGCTCGCTAGCTACCAGTCCCCCTGGCACCTGCTCCCCCGCCTTTAGACCGCAACAACACCCTTCACCCAGGCCGCCCCCAGACCCACCCAAGGTGACCCATGAACAGTTCAAAGCTGCCCTACAGATGGTGGTAGACAAGGGCGATCCACGGTCGTACCTGGAGAACTTTGTGAAAATTGGGGAGGGCTCAACAGGGGTGGTGTGTATTGCCACAGAGAAGCACAGCGGCAGACAGTTAGCAGTGAAGATGATGGACCTGCGACGGCAGCAAAGAAGAGAGTTGCTGTTTAATGAGGTACATTCTCCAACTAGGATTGAAGTGATTCCCAAAAACAAGCAAGCTGCAATACAGTCTCACATACAGAAACACATCTAACATTTCAGGCTTTGTGTTCTTTGTGGTTTAGCTTTTTATGCTTACTTAATGGGGCACTCCATTTTACCTATGTTTGGATTGAAATACAACAATTTTACACATGAAAATCTATTTACTGCTCATGAAAAATGTCATCTTTGGCTTCGGAAGGAGCTTTCCAAAGTCTGAGAAAATGACCCTGATTATTTCATCTGGGTTTTATCCATCTTCTGCTTGGAGACTGCAAATTTGTAATAGAAAATCTGCATCATACACTGGGGGCATGGAATTTCGAAATACTGGGCATTTACCAGGCATGTAACTCTAATTATGATGAAGAGGCTATTGATTTGGGGGTTTGGAGTTTGACCCATGCTGGGGACTAAAGAGAGGGAGAGAGAGAGGCAGTCCATTATTAGTGCCTCAACCCATGTGTTACAGGGAGACCCCTGCAGTACTGATTTTAACCATCCTTTTTTAATTTGTTTCTCACAATTCCCCTAACTTCACAAAAGTGCAACATTAAATTGTTGAAATGCCACTTTAATGTTGGAGAACCAAAATCTGACCAAATTATAAGACATATCCTTTATCATTCGTTTTAACGTGAATGTTTTATGCTGCAGGTAGTAATCATGAGGGACTATCAGCACAGGAATGTGGTGGAGATGTTTAAATCTGCCCTGGTGGAGGAGGAGCTGTGGGTTATCATGGAATACCTGCAGGGTGGGGCACTAACCAACATCGTGTCCGAAACCAGGTACAAGTACAACCGAGACAGAATGTCTCAGTCCCACTTTAACAAGCTGCATTTGGTGCATTCTGTATAGTTATGATATCATCTTTAATAACTAAGTCAACCACAAGGGGGTAGTGTGGTATCGGCTGGTATTGATCCCGGTACCACAAAGACTCACAAACGCTGTCATTCAGTCGTCTCTTGCACACCAAGCCTGGGGGAAAATATTAATTTAATGACATGATTGAATATATGCATGTTTAGATGACATGTGGAAAGTTAGTTTTTGGTGAAAATGTGATTTGCTGTTGCTGTAGAATTATCCAGTAATGCATATATCAGAAATAAGGAAAACATATCAACTAGCAGCAGGGGAATTTTGTTGAAGTGTAATTGTTTTGAGCTGTCAGTGTGTTTTATATCATTAACAGATGGTTGGCTTGATCTCCATAGGATGACCTCAGGGTTAGATTGCGTGACTTGAAGGGATGAAAAAAATTCCCCCAGGCCAAATGACATATAAGATGAACCCGCTGCCACAGCCACTCCTTATCAAGGATTAAGATAATCCTAAATATATTGACAGAACAATCAGGAATACGACTCTTTTGCTTCTTTGCCTTTCCTGGCTGTTTTTTAAATCAAGAAACAGAGTAAGTGCCTATATTAATGCAGGGGTTTGTTTTTCATAATATAGTTTTATATATATATCTATCTATCTATATATATATATATATATTCTATATGATGGTAATCATGTGTGGGAGAATACAGCACTCCTTAGAATTCTTTGTTTTTAAGTGGACAGCTGAGCTTACTTGCTGTTTGTAAATGGCTTTTGGTCCCCTGGCTTTTGCATCTTTATCTTACACTTGTAAAATATCAAGGTCACTTTAAAACTGAAGAGGAATTAACCTGTTTTGTCATTCTGCTGTGTGGGAGTGGTTGTTTAGAACCTTGAAGTCTTTATCATTGCCTTTAATATGCGATGATTCATGAATTTCAACTTTCTTAGTTGTTGATTTGTTTTAACTGGTAATGGAGAAGTATGAAATGTTAATGTAAAATCTGTTTGTGTGTGTGTGTGTGTGTGTGTGTGTGTGCGTGTGTGTGTTTTTGTGTGTGTGAATATAAATTTGCATGTGTGTGCCTGTGTGTGTTTGTGTATTGTCACCCTGCAGGCTGAGTGAAGAGCAGATTGCCACAGTATGTGAAGCTGTTTTGCAAGCCCTGGCCTATCTCCATTCACAGGGAGTCATTCACAGAGACATCAAGAGTGACTCTATTCTGCTCACTTTGGACGGAAGGGTATGATATGCTGTTACTCTTTCTTTTCTTTCGCTCTCTCTCATTTTTGCTATCTTCATAGCAAGGTCTTTTTCTTGTCCCTCACAGGTCAAGCTTTCAGACTTTGGCTTCTGTGCTCAGATCAGTAAGGACATCCCTAAGAGGAAATCTCTGGTTGGTACACCCTATTGGATGGCTCCTGAAGTCATCTCCAAATCGCCATATGGCACTGAGGTGAGGAGGCACGCATCCAACTCTCACTCACACTGATTAACAGTGGTAGTGGAAACGCCAAAAGTGGCAATCTGTGCTCTAGGATTTGTTACATATTTTTACTGTGTGACAATGCATCAGGTGGACATTTGGTCAATGGGCATCATGGTGGTGGAGATGGTGGATGGAGAGCCGCCATACTTCAGTGAAACCCCTGTAGCAGCCATGAAGAGGCTGAGGGATGAACCGGCTCCTACTGTACGAAATGTCAGCCAGGTATGAGAACGGACCTGTTGTTCTTGTTGTAAAAAAATTTAAAATGCAAGTGCAGGTGTATGTGTCCCAGTAAAGGCTACCAGCTGTCTTGTTTGTGGCACTACCTTTACTTTCACAATTGTTGTAATTAAAATAACTATGGGAATGATTTATTGACTTGAAATTGTATGTGCCTATTGCTCCCTGGTCCAGATATCCCCAGTTCTAAAAGACTTCCTGGACCGCATGCTGACTCGGGACCCACTAGAGCGGGCCAGCGCCACCGACTTGCTGGAGCATCCTTTCCTGCTGCAGAGCGGCTCACCTCAGTGCCTGGTCCCACTGGTGGAGCAGTACCGCAAGCGCATGTCCCGCTGCTGACCCCTATGGGGCTCCTAGTTCCCAACACCCACCTTCCGTCTGAACTGTCTAGGCCCTTCACCAGGGTCCCACTCCTCTAGCACCCAAGCCAATGGGGGATCAGCTCCAGAGAAGCCGACCCAGGCAGCATGTTGCTGTCAGAGTGATGGTGGCAGGATGGAAAGTTTAGCTGACAGTCACCGCATGGTCTCGGGCATGAGAGAAGCACTTTAGGAGTTGGTTCAAGGCAGCATGCAAGTCCTCACCTCTCAACTCGGCTCAAACCGAATACTGATTGGCTTCCTGTGACAATTAAGTGTGTTTCAACACAACACAACATGGTGCATATCAACTGATAGGAAAAATCAATATTCCACGAAACTATATGTAATGAACACGTGCTACTCTAAAGATCCTTTATAGTGTTCATAGTGGGCATTATTGCTAGCTTTGTAAAGCTTATAAAGCTGGTGTTAGGCTCAAACCACAGTAGCTCATTGTGACATTATTAGGGAAGGATGAAGTTACCTCTGCACACTCACACTCTGCTGTGGAAACTGGACAACAACCCAGTTGGTACACACCACAAACACTGACAGTAGACTCTTTGCATGGCCAAACGGAGGCACACCTGGCCTGATGTGAATGCTTGAATATGTACCAAACTGGGATGTGAAAGACAATTCTCCTTTATTAGCATAATAAATGGGTAGATCAAAGCCCAGCTGCTACTATTGGGCTATTGGAAAATCCCCAGTACCAAATTCCTCTTTTTCATATTTATTCTTTGTTTTCAGAAGGTGTTGTGGGTTATTTGTATGATGTGAAGTTGCAATTAAGGTTTCATTATTACATTATACATAAACAGTTAAATTAATAATGTAAATAAAAATACTGAGTATTAGGTCTTTACACCTGCTGATTCACTGCAGTAAATTATATGAGATGAATTGTTTTTCTTTACTGAAATGTGAGTGTATAGTTGTATGTGTGTATGTGTGCGTGTGCATGTGAGCACATGGGTATGTGTGAGGTGACATCTCAATGTTTGCTTCTGATACAACCCTCTTTGTATAGTGACAGACTTTTTAAAAAAAACACACAATGTGTTTGTTGCTCCTCAAGAAGATGTGTATGACTGTATTTGCATTTGTTTGCCTAGATAAAGCACACAGGCCTGGCATGTGATGCTGCAGGACGTCCACCTGCTGAGAAAAACTTTGCACATAGTCTTTGTATTCTGACACGGATACATGTTGACATGTTTCATGTATTTCTATCTCTGTGTGGATCATTCATGAAAAAGAGAATTACAAATTTTAATTTTGTATAAATTAATAAATGATGCATATTGAGTCAGAGTTCATTAGGCCTGCTTTTTCCTTCAATGCACACATATGGGTATTGATTAATGCATTAATGCAAGTTGAATTTGTTGGTGTTTGAAAGTATTTATTAAGAATTCAACATGAATTTTACAGTGCACAGTCAGTGAATATCTTTAAGCAAAATACGTACAATATTTCTTATAAACACACATATACAGCAAATACATTCATTCCATACAATATAAATCTAATATATGTGAGATAAAATAATTAATTTTAGTAGCTCACAGACTGATATCATATTAATTTATAAATGATTTCAAATATAGAATAGCAAAATTTTATGCAACTGAACAATTAGCTTTAAACTTCTTGGGGTTTTTTTTTATCAATAAACATTGAAAAAAATCAATAAATGCAACATAAACAAAGAATTATTATATGTCTCAGGAAATAAACTATATCAAGCAATAAAACTGCATTATCAGAAAGTTACGGGCAGTGGAAATTTCATTAATAGCCTTTTCTGTTGCTTGACACTAGTTGAGGGTGGACTGAGATGAGCAGTTTTCAAACTCACACTTGACTCCACTGATGCTGTCAACGCTCGGTTGGCTGTTGACCTGCTGATGTGTGTGAGAGAAGGGAAAGGTTTCTGAGCGGGACATCTGCCTTCTGCCGTTTGAGGAACCCGACGAACAGTCTATCACCATCCTCATGAACTCTGGTGCTGTGAATCGACGCAACAGTCTGGTCCCCAGGCCAATGAATCCCGGCGTGCGACCGGGGATCTTCCCCGACTCCATGGCCCCTCTGGCAAACAGCAGTTTGTTGTGTCTGCCGGTCGAGCCAAAGCTCCCCCTCTGCTGCTGCTCTCCCCTGCTTGATGGAGCTATGTCATCAGCCTCTTCTTTCTGTGATTTGACATTCTCCTCGAGTGCTCTCACGGGCTGACTCTTGCTGTTTAAAAAGGGTTTTGGCACTGAGACATTTTTGTCAGCGTCGTTTGTCAGGCGCTGGGTGTTTCCCTGACATTCCATCCTGTCTATCAGGCATCTCTCATCCTGTAGCGAGGCTCTCTTTAATTTGCTGGCTGACAGGCTCATGTCACGCACATCACCCTGATAGGACTGCTTTCGACTGCTCAGAAGGTCCTGGTTAAATGACTTTGCTTTTCCCCAAGGCGGAAAAGTCTCTGGTGTTTGCTCTGGGAGTTCACTCTCTCGGCTGACATCTTTCTGGCTTGGCTCGGGCAGAGAGTTCAGTGTTTTAGCCCCTCTCAACTCTCTAAGCTGGCAGTTTTGCAGTTGCTTGGCAGTAAAGAGACCACTGTGATCCCCTTCACTTTGGCTTTTCTCTAGCTGAGTAGGCAGAGCCCAGCTGTGGCGATGGTTGTCCTCTTGAGATTGGCTCCTGGGACACTTGAAGCGGATCCACGGCCTGTCTCCAATGTTCAGCTGTCTCTGAAATACCTCGGGCAGGTGGTCTTCATTATTCAACTGCTTGGAGAACCTCTCCAGAACATGCCTAGGGAGCCTGTTGGGCAGCTGGCACTCTCCTTCACCGATTGTACCCGCATCTGTAAGTGGATTATCTTGGCTTAAACCTCTCCTACAAGGAAAGTTCAGGATCTGGACGCACTGGTTGTGTCCGAAGAAGTTGGCCACCTCAATGGCTGAGTGACCAGCATTATTGGTTCTGTCCAGCCTCAGTCCTAGTCTTTTGAAAGCCCGAACCAGGAACTCCAGCACCTGGCTGTGCCCGGAAAAGGCAGCATACATGAGAGCACTGTTACCCCAGGCATCAGTGACATCCGGGTCTGCATTAAACTGCACCAGAAGCTTGACAACATCCAGGTGACCTATCTCACAGGCATGGCTCAAGGCTGTGCGACCATCCTCATCCGGGCAGTTGACATCGGCCCCTTTCTCCAGCAGCAGCCGGGTAAACTTGGCCCTGGTCCCGGGATCTTGTAGGCAAATGGCATACATCAGCGGGGTGCGGCTGTTTTCTGTCTTAGAATTGATGATGCGTCCATCCAAAGCGTCTAGGATGAAGCGGGCGAGGTGAACTTTACCACCATGCATGGCATCTAGGAAGGTCTTGGTGCCAGAGCCCTGGTGTAAATCTTTCGGTCGCATCATTCTTGAACAGCCACTTGTTGAGCTGCGACTTCAAGTAAGCTGAGAGAGACAGTGACAAATAGGGAGAGAAAGTGTGTAGCAAGCTCTCCGAGGCTGTCTATGCTGACAGCGAGTGCATTTACCTCAGAGTAAGATTCAGAGAGGAGCTGCCACTGTTTTTATACCTCCCTCTCCACATGCCCTCCCCGTGTTGCCTAGGAAACAAACATCTGAGGACCATTATGCAGTGGCAACATCCATTCAGCCCAAGCACTCACTGCCTGGAGAGAAAAATATGCTATTTGAACAGAATAATTACTCAAAGAGAAAAACATGGCCAGTGTTTTTCATGTGAGGTCTGTGAGGTTTACCTAAATGCACCATTTTTACTTTTCTTTGATGCGAATTAACTTAAATAACAAACACCTCCTGCTGATAGAATGACCAAATATAGAAGAGGATAATCCAGCATTTTGTGAAACCACTGAATAGTGCAATATGTTGTGTCCTATTTACATGGCAAGAGTATATTGTTACCAGGAGTCTTACCAAAGGTTTGAGAGAAGACTGAAGTCAGGCTTTCAGAGATCACTTCAAAGAGAGGGAGAAGAAAATGAGCATATGCCATTTATTTTCTCTCCAAAATGCCTTTTAAATGAATCTATCCTCTCAACCTGTGTTTCTGCTTCTAGTTTACTTCATTCAAAATTTATAATATAACACCACAAGTCCAAACTATGCTACCCTATTGTGCCTTGACTTTCTGGAGATTTCAAAATAATGGCTCTGTCTGAAGGTCTTTTTTTTCAGATAGTAAATTCAATGAACTCATCAGAAAATGCCAGTGAAGGTCTTGTTTTATTGGCTTATTGAGGTAGAAAACTAGAAACTAAAAACTAAAAACTAAAAACAGTGACCAGTGAAGTGATGAGGTGACTCTCTGTTGAACAGTCAGCTCACTGGCCTGGATCCCTTCCCTTTATTCACTTAGGTATACAGACAAGACTGCTGTTTGTTTGAGGGTCTCAGCATGCATCTGTTGCTTTCTGAAGTAAAACTGAAAAGAAATTTCAAGTGCTACGTAATTGTCTGCTCTGCTAAAAATAATTAATCACAGTTTGAACTATAATAGTAATGACAATAGTAGTCTTGAAATATTTGAGTATGTATATCAATCCTGTGCCTTGTTAAGGTAATTGTGCTCTTTTATTGCTTTTTCTCTACGGATTAAATGAGTAATTCATTTTTTATTACTCCAATTCACTTACAGCCCTCAAACTTTTTCTTTTTTCTTTTTTTCACTTTTACTGAAATTACCACTATTAACATCACAATGGCCAAATTTAAACCCTTTTTCTTGTATGTCTTGCCAAGGCTTGTGTATAAAAAGCAACAAGGACCCTTTTACACAGCTGCTCTCCTCCACAACACCAGAATTTGATTTTAATTTCTAATATAAATCCCAGCAGGACCAAAATTGTGCCAAACAGCGGAGGTGAGGGAAACATTGCCAGGGTTCCATCTATCTCACTGTTCACCATCCGGCTTCATCAAACTCTCAGCAGGCCCTTATACAATACCGACATCCGTTCATTCATCTAAAGACGGTGGAGGCACAGTCGCTCTGCTGACAGTCTTTTACTTGATGGAAGCTATTCTGTTAATACAAACATATCTTTTTCTTCATAAAGCTATAATTTTGTATAATATTTAATATCATGGCAACATCTAAATAAGTTAAAGTTCTTTTAATGCCAGAGATGACACTTGAATTATGTCATCAGGAGGAATGGAACTTACAGTCGCGCCAGCATGCTGATGATATTATTTGTACACGTACTGATCAACCAAAGCACTTTGCAAATTAATATTTTGACATGATAATGACATTACATAAAAAGTAGGAACACTGGGGTACTACCCAGGGCAAGCTGACCCTCCTCCTGCGTGCTGTGGCTGGCCTCTTGTGAACCCCAAATAACTTAATGATCTGGGGCAAGGAAGAAGACCCATCCTGCAAGCAGAGTGGAGCAATTCTCAATCATATCTTGACTGGATGTTCTAGAGCACTGGGAGAAGGCTGATACAAGTGGAGACATGACAATGTTCTCACAGAAATCACCAAGTTGGTGGACCTGCTGAGGGTCCAAGCCGACAAACATCACCACCCATGTTTGTCAATTTCCTAAGAGAAGGTGCTAAATCTCCTAATGAAAGAACAATTGCAAAGAACCTTTCCTCTATTCTGCCTCGAGCTTCTGACTGGGAGATGCAAGTGGAATTAAAAAAGAAGCTTTTCTTCCCAGAAGAAGTTGCTGCGATCTCACTCCAACCGCATATGGTTCTCATATCGAGGAGCACAAAAACCTTTTTAGAGGTCGACCTCACAGTGTCCTGGGAAGACCGGCTAGGTATAGCCCACGGACCGAAGAAAGCTAAATACCAGGATTTAATTGACAAGGCTCTTGTAAAAAGATGGAGTGCGACCCTACTCTCCACTGAAGTCAGTTGCTGCAGTGTCCTAGCAACATCACTGTGCTATTTCCCTCAGAAGATCAGTTTGGAACCCAAACATCTAAAATATTTTATGAGGAAAAGCCAAAAGACCAGCTCAGGTTGGCTGTGGTCGATGAGAGCCTGCATTTGGAACCCTTCTGAATGCATAGGCTAACTTGTCTTCGTTACCCCACTTGCCGTAGTGAAGCGTACAGGCTAAGGGGGTTGTTAGGATTCATCTTCTGAGGACGAAAAATATCTGCAAAATTTACTTGCAATCCAGTGAATAAAACTGGTCAATGGACCAGCACGGCCATCCAAGAAGATACCCTGTCTCTGATAAAATTATATTTTTAAAATGGCCAGTTTTTTAATTTAGTCAGTTATTTTATCTATTGCACTTGTACAGAGAACACTAACAGTGTTTTCCGCCGCAAACCTAACATTTCACACTGAAAGACAACTTTCACTCCAGGGTTGAAATCTGGAGTGAAAGTTGTCTTGAGCCACCTGGACCACTTGCATCCCGGCAGAGAGGATGCAAGCTATGCTTAAGTTATTGTGTTGGCCCAAAGACTTCTAGCTATACTGCTGAATATTTGTATGTTGAGGGACATTTTCTTCTGGAGCCTGTTAGTTAGAAAAACCCAGGTTTAATAGACTATTTTGTTCTGTAATAGTTCCCAGGGTTTAGTTATCTATGCACTACATATGTAACTATTTATCCATTCTTTGTTTCAAACTCATGGTGAACAGAATAGGTCAATTTTATGATGAATATATCTTTCCTGCCAGGAATGTGAGGTATGTGTCATTCACATTTATTACTTCACATCCAGAATTGACTATTGATTAGTACTGTACTTAGTTATTGATCACAGTAATAGCAGTATATTGTCAGAGACCCTCAGAAATCATGATCAGTATGCCTCTATGCATGACATAAAACCACTCTACTGTCCATTCACTGAGTGTGAAAATGGACTGAGCTGAAATGAATGAAATGTGGATGAAATATGCTGAATGTGAATGAGTTGGCACCATGAGACTTGCTAATTGAACAGATTTATGCAATAAAGCAGCGATGTCATGGTAAATACCTGATCTCCCATTCATTGCGGGCCTGGCCCAGGCAGGAGCGCCTTTGAATGGCTGATCAGGAATTAAAGCTAGTGTCAAGTTAAGGTGTTATCTGTATGCCTAAATGCCTTAATTAGTCACCGGGGAGAATGCACTTTCAGAGCCACAAAATCAACTAATCTCTCAAGGTTCTTCAAGAAACTTTTAAATGGAAACAGAACACTGTGCTGAACCCCCTCGGCGACTCCACTTAGCTACCAACACCTGGGACTAAATTAGCGTGTGAGGACAAGGTGGGCACCAGACTCGACAAGGTCCATTCATTGTAACTAAAAATGTTTTCCTACCGGTGACTCAACATTTCCTCATCCTCCACCGACTACTTCATCCTCACCCTGCTAATTGGGCACACCTGAGAACAATGTGGTTTAGCCTGTCACCTGCCACGGTAAAAAAAAAACAACAAAAAAACAAAAACAGGATGTAGCTTGTGGTGACATTTATTTTCCATCCCATGAACGAATCATCACAAGAAAAATATTGAAGGCTAAGGCACAAGTAACCCAATCAAGTTTTCTATCCTAAGAAGATGTCACTGTGTGGTAATATATGTTCACAACAGAACACAATCAGACTTTTGTTTCCTGCACAGTTATGTAACATCTTAACTCAGGTAGCTGTGTCATTTGAGCAGTGGGGGATAAGAACTCCTGGAAGGACAAAAGCATTAAATTGATGCATTCATATTCAGCAAGAACAATCATGTGTCAGTGTGTCCACTCAGTCCCTCTAATGCCCTTTGATTTGATACACAGCAGTCTTCGCTTTAATGGAGATTTCACTCTCCTTCCGTTCCAGGAATGAGGCAGCAGCTGGCCTGCTGTCACTGTGAAACCGTGGTGTGTTTCTATCATTGCTAAGGTTGAGGCAGGGTCACTGCAGCAGAAAAAAAAAATGCCACGTTAAATGGTAGAATCTTTAAATAAACTTCCAGCCTTGATGAAAGTCACTTTGCTGTTGTCTTCAGTATTTATATCCAAGGCATAAAAAACTTTCCAAAGGTGGACACCGTTAAATTTCCCATTTTTGTCGCTTGGCTGAGGACAGATAACGAGACAGCCAAGCAGAACTGAAAGAGGGAGGACAATTACATGGAGTTACAGGGTTGCAACTGAGGACCCTGACAGCACACCAGGAGCTGCCAATCATAGGGGCCACTGATATGTTATTGGCCATGAGGTGGGCCCCTACACTGTCTTTGCTCCCTCTGCTCTCATCAATTATAGCACTGACTCCAGCTTGCCAGGCTGCCACAACCAGTGAGTGAACAGTAGGCTGTTGCTTCAGCTGGGGGGGGGGTGTCTAATATCAGTTATCGGACTTAGAATACAGACAGTTAACACCTACAGTTTGACTGGTCTGTGGTCTTTTGCCATCAGGGCCATGGTGGGTGACAATAATTCAAGAGGGAAAGCAGCACTGTAGTGTGTGTTTGAATGAAAATTGTGAGGTTTTGGTGATTTTGCATGCAGTAGATGAGCCAATTAATGACTTTTTTAAAGAAAAGGAAAGAAAAGAAAAGAAAAGAAAAGAAAAGGAAAGAAAAGGAAAGGGTACCAGCTCAATTGACAGCAATTGAAAACTTTATTTGACTAACATATTTTTAGCCACATTAGCAGCATTACTTAGGATGGCAGCGAGGGTTAGAAATATCTCATTTGGATGGGTTGTAATGAAATATGGTACAGTCATTCATTTTCCCATGTAGTCTAATCACTTTGGTGATCCTCTGACTTTACATCCATAATCATCAGCTGATTAAAATGTCAGTTTGGCAGTTAATTTGGTTTCTGCTCAAATATCTGAAAGCTAATGAGTTTCTATCATAATTTGTGTTTAGTGCTAAATGTGAGCAAGACGGTGTAAATGGCAAAATCTGACAAAATTTCACACTGTTAAAGATGATGCTGGGTCAAAATGTCACCTGCCTAAATACAGAACTGTATTTGTGCCAAACTACCTTCCTGCACAATCCATATTATATTATGTTAACTTTAAAAGTCACATTAAAAGAAAAAAAATCCAAGATAAAGTAGACTTGCAACACTTAATTTCTTCACCTTTATCTGAACATACATAACACAGCATGTCTGAGATGACCCAGCAATCAGACTTATGACTTGGTTACCTGTTGAACAAGAGGACTTGGATCTGTGAGCCTTGGTGCTCTTTCCCATGAGACACCTGTACCCCCTCCTTAATCTATCAGGTCTGATGGAGATTCCTTGCAATGATGCGGAAGAGATGAAGGGCCAGAGAGCTCCCTCCCCATCTCACAGGCCCTATTTGTGGCTTTGCAGACCCGCTCACCTCTGACAGCTCAATAAATTGTACAAATGGATAATGAATGTTTTTGTTTGATGGCCACATTGCACAGAGATGGGTAACAATCAGGTGCACCTGGAGCAAAGGTTTGCCACACGGACATCCACAAGAGAAGCAGCAATAAATGACAGGTTTCGCTGGGTCAGAGTTGAAAACAGAAAGAAAAGTACCTGGAGGCTTTGAGACAATTACAGATGCCAAATTTCATCTCACATGATGTCTTGACGACAGAAGCCATAGCAGCTTTTATCTAGTTTCCCTCAGTCCATCACATGGACTTTGATTAAAAAGGAAACCAACCTTTTTTTTAATTTTTTTAATTTTGTGATCAACTTTTCATTGATTTTACATATTTAACAAATCTGTGTGTTTTAATACATTGAATTTAGACGTGAAACAAGACAACATTAAAGACAGAGGAATACCACATCAGTCAAACGTCACCTCAAGACACAAAAGCCAGTAAAGTGAGTAAATGCCAACCCTCTGTTCTCCCTTAAGAAACTTCACTTCTTTCTAAATGAACTAATGGCCCTGATGCCCACAGCTGTCCACATGATCTGCCACTCACGTTGCTCCGCATTCACCTTCTCATACTGGCTCACAGTAAATGTAGCCTTGAGTTGAAGCATAGGTTTCATATAAAATGAGCCCCCGGTAAGACTGTTATTACTTTGAAAGGAGGCACTTGGTGACTCACCGACCTCAAGTGCGTAGCATAATGTGCATGTTGTCATGACAGTGTGGGTGTTACCACAACTCCCAACCTAGCCACCTGTATTAAAATAAATGTGGTCATATAGGAGTTCTGTCAATGCGCCTTTTACAGATAACTTCAAATAGACTGAAAAAGCCACTGGGTGCTTGCCCTCAAGAATAGAACGAGTGACTGGTCAACAGCACTAACATTTCTTAAAGCTTTGACAACATTTTCATTTTAAGTCCCTCCACTCACAAATGTCTTTTGCTTATTTTTACTTCATTTCAATTGACCATTACTCTGCAGTGTGATGTGTGTGCAGCTTGACACTAGACAGCTTTCTTTTTTTACAGCGTCTGAAGGGAGAAATATTCATTTTTCTCACCTTAAATATCTGTTTAAAACTTGCATGTGTGGACATGATTTTGTGATTTTGTTATGTGAAACCTCCTTTTATGAGAGAACCATAAATTATGTTTTTATATGTCTCAAAATATATCTCGAAGGGATTTTTGTGCAAATAATTGATGGAATTTTTTTTCTGAGGAATAGTTTTAATTTTATTTGAGTGCTCGAATAGTTTTATTTTCCCTTTGATCGTGCTTGAGATCAAAAGTTATTAGATGAGTAACACTGCTGAATAAGAAGTTACTTTTTTTTCAGGTCAAACCTTTGAAAAGAGAGAGAAGATTGACACCACTCTCATTCTTGTATGATAGATACAAAGCTGCAATGTGTTGTTTTTCACACATCACTTTTTTCATGGATCAAACCTAAGAGATCTGTTAAGTAGTTGGCTTTAAAGATGCTGGTTGATTGTTTTTTCACACTTTGGAGAGAGCCATTCAAGTTGTTTCCATCTATTTTAGTCTTTGTGCTAAGCTAAGCTAATTAGCTTCTGGCTGTAATTTACATTTTCTTAATTTTTTTTTATTTTACAGCCATTTACAGCCATTAGGAGTTCATTTTTATGATTTACATAATAGCACAGTCAGCTGCCGGAGTTCCGATGTGACTCTTGTATCTCGGTCCTCTTAACTCACATTTAGACAGATGCTCTCACCCCAGAGAGGTTGGGGTTTAATGGACATAACATCAGGCATCAGGGTATCCAAAAGCTACAGAGAACTAGAGCAAAAGCAGAATAGATTACGCAACCTGGGCCTGATGGCATGAATTTTAGCTGTAAAACAGTCTGGGGAACATGAAGGAATCAGAATTCAACTGGCCATGAAATTGCTGTCTGGTGCTGGCATTCAGTATGTGGGCCTCTGTGTAAGTGTGTGTGTGTGTGTGTATGTGCAATTGTTTGCATCTAATGTAAGCACTGTGTCCTAAAAATGGGCAGGAAGTTAAAATTTGCATCTCTAAGGGGATGAAGTCGCCTCTCACAGGCCCTCAGCGCTCATGTAACACACAGGAGTAGAGGCTGATTGCCTGCAGGGAGATCAGCCCCCTGGAATAGTCATTGGGCTGCTAATCCCATGCCAAAACCAGGATTTTAATGGGATTGTGTAAGATATCGTTGAACTAAAAACAACTCCTGCAGCCTGGTTACAGCATGTGAGCAGATCATGTGCAAAGGAATGAGTATTTTGTTGAGATATCTTATCTTGGCCATGGCTTTTACCTCTTTCAAAGGCAGTACAAGTACAGAATGCAGCCCACAGAAGGATCCAACAAATCCACACACACATCCCCACACACACAAACATGCAGCCTGTGACAGTCCAGCCTCAGCAGGTGGTGTGTATGTGGGTTATGTGGGTGCTTAATATTCATCCAGGATGGCATCCACTTCAAGCAGAGAAGGACTATAAGTCATGACTCCCCACCTCCTGGGGGTCAGACCTGCTTCCTCACACAGGAAACAACTAGAGAAAGAGAAAAGGAAAGAGTGAACTCTTGAAAGTTCGCTTCTCACATGTACTTCACAGTATCCTTATTCCATGTTTCTGTTCTCTGCTGATTTTAATTTAATCTCACATTTTTGCAAGGTAAATTGTGGAATATTGTCTAGAATTGAGTCTATAGGTTGCAAGGTTCATGATTTGTTCTCATTTTGAAAGATTAAAATAGACTCACTGAGGAGAGTGCAGACTGCAGTGTACAAAAGCTAGAACTGTCTTTTCAGCCACTGCCAAGATTCAGCAGGATTGCACCGATAGCTAGTGTTAATAGTTTGTATGCTTTTTGATTGATATTTTCTCCAAATAATTTTTTTAATGGTGAGATGAGATGAATAAAATCCCCTATTAAGTCAAATATCTGGTACAAATGACCTTATAGCCATGTATATCCAACACTTGTTTGAGTTTTATAAAGCATTTTACACCTTCATACTCCATATGCACCAATCATTCCTTCATTAAAATGTAAAACATTATGACTGTGTTTAAAACTCTAGATCTTTTCATTATGATCTCTTTTATGTTCATTTTCACCTTCATGTACCCTTTTACATGTTTCTGTCTGCGCATGTATGCAACTGTGAAATCTTCTAGCAATCAATATCAAATTTTCCATTTGAACATCTGCTTCAGTGCCCTCTCTATAATTGTGTGTGTGTGTTCTGTCCAGAGTTAGCACGCAGCCAAGTGTTGCCGTGTTGACGTGTTCACCTCCAGCTGGTCTGAGACAGAGCTGCCGGAGTTGTCTTCGTCTTATGTAAGATTATCAGCCCTGTGATTCAGGGCTGACTGATTTCACACTCAGTGTTCCAAGTGCATCTGTGTTGTTCATGAGGTGGCAGGACTCTCAGGTGCAAGCTGTGTTTCACAGACATGGTTTGTCCAGATCCTCCACTTTTAAATGTCACTCATGTCATTCAATTCAGAGGAAGAGTGTCAAACCATCAAGGAAATAAAAATGACAGATGGCTTTGGATGGTTGGTCAGGGAAAAGCTTTGTTCATTAATAGATGCATTGCATGTGTGGGTAAATGCTTTGGGAGCTGAAATTAGTTAGTTTGGTTTTTTGGGTTTTTTTTTTCAATCCAAATTACTTGCATTCTCTGCCGTCCAAACGCTTTTTCTATGGCTCTGTTGGCAAAAGAGGACATAACCCATCACAGATCTTTATTAGTTGGAGAGAAAAAGACACTGTGATAATGTGGTATAATGAATCAGTCAGCCATATAATGTCACGTTACACTTACCAGTGTAAAGGTTTAAGCAAATGCACAAAGAGAGATTGCAGGGTATTCTAACAATGTGCGACAATAGAGTGAATCTTGAATTTTGAATGCTTAGTATCACAATTAAAACTTGGCAATTTAGAGTGTCTAGGAATTTTTTTTTAAGAATCATATCTTGCAAACCTGGATATGCTAGCTGGATTAGGGCCAGAGCTGCTTTTAGATATTTTCAGTAATTTTGCAATTCTCTGCAATTTTGCAGAGCATGCACAGTTCTCTCTAATGCACACAGGTGTGTCCTCAACTCAAATTGCACGGTAATTAATCAGTATATAAAAAATTGAATGAAAAACATTGTAATAATGGTAAGCTACTGAGATGAAAGTAACAGCCTGACATCAGTAATACAAAAGATTAGATGAAGTCCAGGTAGCCAGAAACAGGTTTCTCTTTGTTCCATATAAACATCATATCCCAAATTCTAATCTGCATGTATATGTACAATAAATGAACTCAGGCAAACTTTCATTTGAAACGTCAGAGGAAACACACACACACACGTACAGCATAATTTAAAGTTTTAATTAAGCGCTAATTACCATAAGACAAATTAGCAACAATTCTGACTGCAAAGTAAATTTTTATTTTTTTTGGGTTGTTCATATATCCGGTATATTCTCATCAATGCTATATCCTGGGAAAGCCTCATGGGAATTTTTTCAAATCAAGGATTAATATGCTAATTATGACCAAAAAAAGGTCTAATAGGATAAAATGATGAATCGCTGGCATTTTATATCCAAAAGGTCTATTGTCAATTTCACTGTGTCATCATAATGTCCTGCAAAAATATTTTTTCTGACCATTATTCAACACTATGACTGAGGGAGCTTTTGACCATATTTCACATCTGATTGGATACTGAACTGGTGACGCTAATCTTGGGCTCCCACCATGAAACTTTGTTATTGTATAGATCTTCTGAGCTGCCGGGCTGAAGGTTTGTGAAGCATCCATGTTGTAGCCTTTTTTAGCTTCCTTGCAGCAACATTGATATTTACAGCAGTGTCTACTGCCATGAATACAACTTTGTGTTCTATCAAAATTACCTCTATTGGCCAAGCACTTGAATGCATCCATGGGATATGACTGTTTTTTGTTTCTCCCAATGACCTCACACACTAATACAGAAGACATACAGCAGAACAAGAACAACAAGGCTTAGCAAAGTCAAGTCAAACTAATTTTATTTGATATACCTGTATCACAAAGCAAAAGAATATACCTAATATTTTTTTATTAAATTCCTTCAAAGTCCTCACTACATGTATTAAATGAGTCTGGACAGACATGGATGTAAATTGCAAGTTGACTGGTTGGTGGAGGCATAAAACAACTAGTTTTGTATGACTTTTGCATGATTGCCAACCTTGTAATTGACTAAATGTACCTTTTCTTCATTCTGCCAGACTTTCTTTGTGATTACATCACATCTAATTCCTGGGTTTGCTGTGGCTTCATGGAGAATCACACAAACTCAATCAAGCTTTACTGACGCGTCACAGATGGAGTCATTGTCTAGCTTCAGCCTGCAGACTCTGATTACTCATTTTTGATGCTGAAATCTTCTTGCTACATTTGTTCCAATTTTTAAACTCATTATGAAAACAGAAAAAAGCATTTGAGATGTCCCTTCATATGGAAGATATCCGTCAGTGAATAGCCCAGTTTAGGGTGTTTTTGCTAATGGAAAAAAATTTGAAATAAAGAGTCAGAAAATTAAAATCATTTCCAAATCATCTAACCTTTTGTCTACATGACAATCTTGAAAACATTTCATAAAAGTCCCCAAAGAACACTCTCTCTAATAATAGCACCTATATCTAAATTGAAATTTCCCCCAGAGATACCCAAATGGAATAATCTACTAATTCATAGTTATAACCTTATATAGGTTATGTAATAGCTTGAAAAAAAAAATAAAAAGAGAGAACATTTTTTTTTAAAGTTAGCCCAAGGTTAGGACATAGCACTGAGAGGAATTTTAACCAAGGAAGACATCTCCATAGAGACTGACTTCTACCACCTTTGTGTCTCCAGCCTGGTTGACCAGTTCGGGGAAGTGGGCACCCACACAGACATTAACAACGACGCTCATCTCCGCTGGCAGGGACCTCAATTTCTGCCCGTGCTCCCTCAGGGCCTCCTGATTGAGCTGCAGACACAGGGGGCAAAAGTCAGGTAGAGGTTAGAAGCACACTGAAAGCACAAGCTGACATTTTCAAAGTTTTTTTTTTTAATCAGCCAGCGACTGATCGTAATCTTTAGAGAATGGATTTCTGTATTGACAAGAGCAAAAATAAAGATCAGTGCAAACGTGAAGCTGAGGAACTGGCCTGAACCCAGTAGCATGGATTGATTTTAAATTTCAGGCTATTTAATAATGTGTCTGTACAAAGGAAAATGGTTCAATACTAAGTCGGTGATGTTAGATACATACTGCGTAGATCAGCTGTCCTGTTTAAATCAAATTAGTCATAATCATTTGTCAGTTTGTTTTCGAAGCCTCACTTTAATTCCTCCCACTGCTTCTCACAGTAACTTTATTTGTAAGCTAATACTACTGGTGAGACATAAAAACACACCATCCATCTAGTGTTCACGCGTCAGTGTGTAAACCACGTAACACCTCTATTCCCAAGACCAACTGCCAAGATTTCACTATTTCAATGCAAAGCATCATTAAAAGTGCTCTGACATCATTTACAGCAACGGGAGCTTCATTTGCATTTTCTCAAAACTTTCTAAACTGGATATGTCACACTGCAGCACTACCTACAATCACTGAATGGACAGATGGCTATGGTTGGCAATGTCCTTGAAAAACAGGACTTTGTTGTTGTTGGCATAGTTTACATTGTGGATGTGTGTATGTGCATGTGAGAGATGTGTAGAATTTAAATAATGACAATGTGGTAAAAAAAAATTTGTTCACTCAGTCAGTTAGGTGTAGGGCTGGGTTGGCATGCAGTGGTTATGGCTGAGGTTAGGGTAAATCTCCAGGGAATTAATGTAATAGGGCATTTCAACTCCAGGAACTCTCCACAGGGGAACAGAAAACTTGTTCCAACTATAGTCATAAAGGAACAGCCTAAGAAATCGACCAATATCACCAAAGGACTGATGACAAAGTCGAGACTATTTTTTGTCTATTTTTGTACAAATGGTGTGAAAGGCGACTGCCGTGCTTTGATACATAACTTGACTTGCTTAATCTTCCTGGGACTTTGGCTCTTTTGTAGAAAGGCAAATCATAATGTCCTGGAGGGACTTTGAGCCCTTGGAAAGTTAGGACATGGCAAATCTATCATTGACAATTTCCCTAGGAATAAACCAAGTTCCTGGAGTCTATAGCTTTCTTTCAAAGTGATCTGTAAGTCAGAGAACTCAAACAAATGTATCCTGGTGTCAGTGTGTACCTGGTTAGTCAGGTTCTTGATTTCTTCCATTGTAGCAGCCTGCTTCTTCATCAGAGCCTCTTGCTGTGGGCTGTGATCTGAAGACTGTAATACAGTAAAATACAACACAACACGTCGATAATGAAAAACACAATCGATCTGTTGTTGGGATCTGTGTACATGTGTGTGCATGTGGTATCAAGTGGGGGATAAAGACTGTTTGCATGTCCATAAGCACTTCACCTGATCAAGTTCTTCCCTGCGAGTGTATGTGTGTGTATATAGCTAGAGGGGAATGCACCCATGGGATGCAACCTGAGG
This sequence comes from Istiophorus platypterus, assembly GCA_016859345.1. Lineage (NCBI taxonomy): Eukaryota > Metazoa > Chordata > Actinopteri > Istiophoriformes > Istiophoridae > Istiophorus > Istiophorus platypterus. The sequence goes on from CM029120.1 coordinate 16,215,344, forward strand.
AGAGAATCAATACTGTTAAGTCACACCAGGTTGAGCTTGTCCTGTTCTTTTACACTGCCCTTATTGCACCCGGCCAATCAGTGCCTAGCCTCTACTGATTAAACAAGTGACTGGGTTATAAATAGTTTGAATAATTTAAATGTGAATGCCGATTAAGTCGATCAAAATGGGCTGCGATGCGACCCCAATGTGTTGAGGGTTTGCTGCCATCCAGACAGAGTCAATCGGAGGGGAGCAGAGTGAAGTGGCTGGGTCTTTAACCCAGATACAACAGGTCTGAATCTTGATGAACCAACAGAGGAACAAGAGCAGAGCTCAGTGAGTCATTGACCATGCATGGATTAGCCTGTTCCCTTGTAAACAGCTTCTGAGTAATGGACAAGCCTGGCCAATGGTCAGAGCCCACTGCACTTTACTCAGTGAGTCTAAGGGTGTGTGTGTGTGTGTTTGTGTAAGTGGGTGGTTTGTGGATGAATGTGTGTGCATGCTTACAAGTGTGTGGGTGTACTTCGACAATATGTGTGCGGGCGCGCGCGTGTGTGTGGGTTTGCGTGTGTAAGCAACGCGTGGGAGTATTATATTTGAGCATGTGTGCAGATGTATGAAACAACAGCACCGTTACATGCCTAAAGTGATATTTCTTTCCACGTTTCGTTTGAATCTTTAGACACTTGCTTCTTCTCTGTAACCATAGTTACACTGTTAAATACAATACAGACCTGTGGATGTTTAGTGTGAGCTGGGACATGTTCGCAAGAACACGGTAAACGCAATGAGGCATATGAGCATGGACTTTCAGACTACATTGAAAATGGGAAGAGAATTTCCATTAGTTTCACACTTTGGCAATTTAGCTTATTCCCTTTCTTACTGAGAGTCAAATGAAAAGTCTGATACCACACACATACAGAAGTTGCACGCTAAATATGGAGCTACAGTCAGCAGCCTTTTATCTTGTCTTAACAAACAGACATTTAGGGGGAAATGCATCTCTGCTCTCTTACTGAGAATTAGTTTTGAAATATGAAGCTACTGTCAGCAGCCTGGAGGCAAGTGGCAACAGGTAGCCTGAACCTGTTAAAGGTGATAAAATCCACCTATCAGCAGCTGTGAAGCTCACTAATAAACATGTCATAGCTTGTTTGCGTAACCTGTACAAAAACCAAAGTGTAAGAAATACAAGTTATTGTTTTATGGGTGGTTATGTGTCAGTCTGTTTCTTGGGCAGGTACAGTGACTTCCGTGAGTTTTCATCGGCTGCCAGGAACCCCTCTAACAAGGAACTGTTTTGGTTTCTGTTTGGATTAAACAAACAAGATGTAACATCTTATTGAATGAACTTTTAGAGGTGTTAGAATTTTTTTTTTTTTTTTTAACCTTTGGACAGAGCCAGACTAGATTTTTCCCCCATTTCCAGTCTTCATGGTAAAGTAACATAACTTGCTGATGGTTATTGCCTCATATTTAGCGGACATGGGAGTGGTACTGATCCTCAAATCTAAATGTCAGCAAGAGAGCAAACAAATGCATTTCAAATAATGTCGAACTATTACTTTAATTGTACACATACAGTGTATGTAGAAAAATATCTTTAAATCTACTACTTTCAATGAATTTATACTTACTGCACTATCAAACTGACTAGTCTCATCCAACAGCTCTGTGCTCATTGCCTTTTTCAGCCTAAAAGAAGAAAATTTTAATTTTCGATTAGATCTCTTGTAAATGATTTTAAAAATGCATCAAATCAAAGCCAGACTTAATGTTCAATGCCATGTAACAGATAAGTAAAAAGCCGAGATGCTCCTCATCATTTGTCATCATCACTTTTCATTTTGGACAAGAATTGTAACTCAGTAAGAAGAATTGACAATGAATGGAAACACATAAAGTAACCAGAGGCAAGGTCATGCTGTGAACTCACTTTGCTTTCTTTGAGGATTTTGAGAGTGTTTTCCTCTTATTTTCTTTGGTTTCACTGCAAAATAAGACAGAGACAGAAAGTTAAGACTCCACTTGCTTGATTAAAAATTGAAAAATCAAAAGCGGCCCCTAAAAATGACCGTTTTCCTTTAGGCAACAGATGCAGAGCCGAGTGTGTCTGATGTGACCTTTTCTTTACAGTGAAAGGAAGGTTTAACTGTGATGTCATGGTGTCTGTGTGGACAGGTAGACGACCTGGGCTGCCTTCGCTCCCCTACTGCTGTTTAAACACCTGTTGGATAATGTCTTGTCCTAAGATAACCATCCGCCAGCTGGGGACTTAGGAAAACACACACACTCATATATACACACACAGGACACCATAAGCCAACCAAGGACATTGGAAGACCTGCACACTGAGGTGATTCATTCATTATCTGAGGTATTCTCTTTGCGAAATGTCAAAAGTTTCACCTCAGACACCCCCCCACACACACACACACACAAATACACACAGTGTCACACTAGAGTCTCAAGGCACAATTGGACACAATCAGTAGAGCTCTCTCGGTGTGTACAGCTTATCCCGAGCGTGTTGTATGTTCGCTCACACCTCTCCAGGGTCTTCAGTTCACTGGTGTGTCTCTCTGTGGCCATCTCCAACAGTTTGGCCAGTCTCTGTCGCAACAGGAGAAGGAAGCAACACAATCACAGTCAAGGTAAAGCTAAAAATTGAGATTTGAGTAATTCTAAACAACAGTGTCCATGCTGTGGTTGATTACAATCTCTCTTCTCTAACCCAAACAGAAGTTCAGCTGTTTCGGTTTGACCAGAGCATCTGGCCCAAGACTTGGAAGCAAGATGCTAACTGTCATCTTCCTCCACAGCACTTATAAAGTGCGGTCTACACTGGGTCTATTAAGGTGGTAAATTACCTGATTGACCCCTCAGACTCAGAGCTTATGCTAAGAGCACTCCTGAGCACCCTAGCACTGATGTCTAATCAATAGAGCGTCTAAAGCACAGTCTTGCTTGCCTGTAACCCCATACATACAACACAGAGATGTAACATTAGGTGCTCTGTGAGAGCTGTGAATGCATCCTGTTTTTGGCATTAATCATTAGATATGATAAAGAAAACCAGGAGCTGAGCATGAGGAGGGCACAAGAAAGAGATAATGTTTGGACAAGGAACAGATCTTGACTTTCAGGCTCGCATTTGAAAATTGACATATATGAGGGGAATAAAAAAAAAAAAAAAAAAACATTGGTGATGCATTTTAGAAATAGCAGTTGTTTTCTGCTTTTAAGTCAGGTAGAGGTCTGCTACAAAGATGAATCTATTTCTGTTCAAGATGCAGCACGACTGACATAAATCAGTTATGACTTAAGAAGAATTTGAGACAAGAATTTAGATCTTTTTTCTAAGTAAATGTCGCACAATGAAAAAATACCCAATTACACATAAAAACCCAGCATTCAAAGTTTCATTATCAGTTGCAAAATGAACTTATGTCAAACAATATAATGTGTTTAATAGCCCCTATGAGACTGTATTATTATCATTATTGGATTATCATCATTGATTTATTAGGAGGTAAACTACATTTCTAGCTAATCAATATGAAAGCATGTGATTATTATTATGTTTGGTGCTGGGCAGGCATTGGAAGGTGACTTTTCTGATATTTTCCTTGAAATCAGGTGCCTGCTGCTAGAAACGATAAGATAAACGTGGTGAGAATTTCTGGGCCAGAAAACAGAAACAATGAGCGGGAGACACTAAAATGCTTTGTAGAATTGTGAGGACCACAAAGGCTGGTGATAGTTCTCTGTCACTACCGGTGACTGCTGTCACATCTATGTGGTGATATCATAAATTGTTAATTTGAAAATACTGATTTTAGAGCAAGTACAGTAAGTACAGTATTTCTAAGTACAGTATTTGAGTCGATACACTGAGTTACTTCCAACCAGTAATGTCTTCTTGTGATTTTGATTGGGGGACAAAATGTTTATCAGAAGTGGAGTTTCAGACTGAATATATGGTTTATTGTATTCCACTAACCTCTGTGGCAAACTGCTCTTTCCTCCTCTTCAGCTGGTCACACTGCTCCGTCCACAGAGCTTGCAGCTCGACCAGCATTTTTTCCCTCTGCTCCTGCGCCCGCTCCATCTTCTCGCTGGAGTTGGAGATGCTCCCTTCTCCCCTGGAGGATGCATAACATGATACAACAGGACATATGCAAGGGGAATAGAATTTATTGACTGACAACCATTGCCCCTCTAAGTAGAGGAATAAGGGTAAACAATGCGGTTACTGGAAATCCTATACAGTATGTGGCCTTGAATAATACATTTAATCCTGAACACTGAAAACTAATATCCATTTAGTTGTTCTCTTCAATCTTTAATATTCTGCTTCAGCTAGTAAATAACATTAGCTAAGGAATATCCTTCATGTTTCTAAATATAATCTCATTAATAATAACACCAACCTAAAGAACAACATATTCATTAATGAGACGGTATTAATATGCTGTAAAATAAATTGGTGACTGAACATGAACTAAACTAAACATGAACAATTGGACAGACGGGTCTTCTTACTCTCAAAAGATTAGATGACATCCCTCCAAAGTCAACTCTATGAAAGTCTCTTTTTTCAGACATGTTTTCTCTGTCAATATTCTAACTCAAAGACTCTGGGGAAAAAAAAAAAAGAAAATGCAAAATGTCAAGAAATAGGAAATTTTTTTAAAATGCCCTCACTCTTTATTCTTCACCGACGCCTTCTTCTTGATGGCCTTGAAGGAGTCAGAGTATTTCTGAATCAGATCCTCTCCTTTTCTCTGATACTTCTTTTCTGCTTCTTTCATCTCTCTCTCCTGCCGCTTGATGACCTTCAGATAGTTCTTGTGCTGTGTCAGTTCTTCAGTAGTAACAGTCGAAGGCTCTGCAGCATAAACACACAGGGGTTTGTTGTGAGAATCCTCCTACTTGCGACAGTAAATACGCAATCATAATAAATTCATTTTTCAAAAAAACTCTAAATTGGTCTATATTTTCCTTCTCAGGAAGGTGTATTGACAGTGTACTGACAGTAGAGAAACTGTGATTAGTGCTGTACATGACGAATTTTAGTGTTACCTTCACTGCATGTCGGTGGCTGAGATGAGTCATTTGATCCTGCGGGACGGGGCATGACCTCCATGGAAGGCTCTCCTGAAGCCTCCTCTGTGCCTGCAATATCATCTGAAGCAGGCTCAGGGTTTGTGCTGGAGCAATTCTCCTGTTCATCTTTCGTTTCAGGAGCGTCCTCCGGATCTGGGGCCACATCTTTCTCTGGAACAGCCTCCTCGGGGGAAGAAGTGGCTTCAGGAAGGGTGTCAGGTGCTGTATTTGGTGCTGTATCTTCAGCAGCAGAGATAACAGGAGTTTGAGGAAGCTCTGCTGCAGGCTGTGGACTATCTGCTATGTTCTCTGCCTCTCCTTTAGTTTCGTCTGCCCTTGTTTCTCGTGGAGACATGGATGATTGGTCCTTGGCGTCAATTTGTGGTTCTGATTCAGCTTTTTCTAACGGAGGCAGAAAGTTCAATGATCAATTACAGCTTCTAAACCCAGCACTGAGACAAGAGTCATCTTAAAGCTTAACTGTGAACTATGCCCCCTTCACAAGCTTTAGTACCTGTATCAGGGGCTTCATCTTCCTTGACTTTCTCTGTCAGGGTCTGGACCACAAGAGGCAACTCGTAGGGAGAAATATAGTCGAAGGATGACTGCATGGGCAGAAAAGGGACAGGAACATCACAATCTAGCAGTGCTGTTAAGGTTTCCAGGAAACTGGGGACATTACTGGCATGTTTGCTGTAGCAGCTTTTTGTTACCTCCTTCGGGGTCTTTGTTGTCTTCTCTGTGCCCTTTGTTGGATTAAATAAGGCATCTGTAAAATCTGAGAAAGAATCAATTTATCAGTGTGTGGTAAGGAAATAATTGGTTATTTAACATTTACAAAATTGAAAAAAAGATATTACATGCTACCGAGTTCCACACATCCAAATTAAATCCAATTAGAGTCTTGTCCCAGACTTTCACTCTGGCAGCATGGATTCAATTACAACAGGGTTTTTTTTTTTTCTTTTGCAGAAACTACAAAGCGAAAAGCCAAGCACCTGCAAACGCAGCAGGGATGTAGTCCTTGACCTCGATGTACACAAAGAGAGCAGGCAGAGTGAGTGGTATGTTGGTCTCACTGCGCAGGCAGATGTGATGGAAGCCTGCAGGGCATAAAACAAACCCCTATGACTTAAAAACAAGGCAGGGGTTAGCTGAAATATGCTATCCAACACTCCGAGGCCTTGGATGACTCAGTGAGGTTTTAGATTATGTTATGATTATTAGATGAGGCATGAAGTGACCTGATTGGATGGCATCAACTGGGATGATCCTATGTCCCAAGAATTTACCGTTCTCCTCCTGGACTGCGACTCTTAGAGAGGCCATTTCTGGGAGCAGGATCTATCCATAATGACAACAACAGATATATTAAGACCCCAGCAGCACCCGTAGGTTATAATGGCCTTAGCTCACTCAAACACATTCAGCCTCATATGTATTTGTGCATGTTTTAGCATGTTTAGTGTACCTTCTCAAAAACAAAAGGCTCTTCATTCCACACTGGGTTAATGGCATTGGGTGCAGGGGACCACTTGGTGCGATATTTCTTTTTGGGGTCTCCTGGCAGGCCAATGACCTCCACTTCAACCCCTGTTTTTACATTCTTGTCAGACAGAAACTGGCCCGAGTAGATCTAGTGAGATGAAAAAGATTTCATGACATGCATGTGGAAACCGATTAAGAATGGATGTTTCCAGTTGTGTGGATCCATGTTCAGGACACAGTGGATATAAACAGAGCTCAGGTTTTCACTCATGCAGAGTCTGCTGAATACAAGGAACTATGAATCAGTTGTAGCAGGAAGCTTATATTATTATGCACTCTGCATTCAAATAAGAAATAAAGTGAACATGGCTGCACATACACATGCAAACAGACTTGCCAAGGCTATTGAGGGTAATTTTTATTGCTCAATTTAGAAGAGCAAAAACAGCTGTCACCTAGACACATTGTAAGCTCAGCTAATCAGGTTTCCCACAGCAAAATTCCAAAAATGATGCAGTGTTAATGTATGAACAATTTTAATTGCTGAAGCCAAACGCACTGTAGGGATAGTTAAAGTGAGAGGATCATGATAATAACAAGGCTGTGAACCTGCCTTTATGGTAAGTGTGCTTGCGACAACAGTGTCAATCCTCTCACAGAAAGGGTCAAACTTCTTGTCACTGCGACGCAGAACATCATGTTTGAGTATGTATCCCGTTCTGCCGTTGAACTCAAACAGAGCCATGTTCAGCTGCATGGGGAAATCTGAAAATAGACACAGAGCAGTTCATTCATGCTGCCCTCCTTCAGCACGAAGAAGAGGCAGTGAGCATTTGGGATGCAAGGAGCAGCAGAGGCCCGTGCAGCTCAAAGAGGTACAACACTGACCCTCTGTGGTAAAAAACAGAAGCTCAGTTTTTTAAAAATACAACAAAGCAAGAAATTGAAACCATGTTGAACTCAAAGAGGTGATTACACAAGAGTCATAAATGGTCACATCCTTTCATGTACTGTAACACATTTATGACATTTTAGGTTGTTATCGGTGCATCGAGTGTCCATTTATACCCGTCGTCTGGTAGTTGAGCGCCACCATCTGGCAGCCCACATTCCAAAAAGGCTGGGGGTTGTAATTAGATGAGTCCATTCTTGTTCCTTTGGGATAAATCCTGCTCATTTGCCTTTTATTGTATCTGACATAGATGGTTTAAGAAGCATAGTTTTTTTTTGTATTTGTATTTGTACATTGTCCAGGAAACTAAAACAGGATTAAGCAACATATTTTCATCTAAATTAGTGTCAGTTTAAATCAAATTCAGCCTACTTGAACCTCCTTTTTGGTTTTTTTTATAGCAACATCTGCAGCACTTTGAAAGGATACTCGACAAATTCAACAGCAGTCTTGGCAATCATTGCCTCCCCTTTAGTCTCCACAAAAGAAGAAATGACATAACTCTTGTTTTTCCCTGTGAAGGAAGAAAATAGAAGGCAGAATTGCATAACTCACATCAACTTTTATTTGTTTCCTTGTGATTTTTTTTAAGTATATGTTTTAAAACCTATTTTACCTGAGTTCGGGTTAAATTTATCAGGCAAAAACTTACTTCTGGCATTGTCAAAAGAGATGAATTTTTTGGGCTGGATGTAGTTGACCAGGGATGACATTGCCTCATAAGCTGTGACTTCCTGTCCAGCTGTGCCCTGTGGGGGATTGACAGGAAGTCAACTGATGTTTGAACTGTTTTAGCTGGACGGGGATGATGAAATGCTTGAGAACTATCACCACAGTTGTCATCCTCTACCTCATCTGATGTTTTCATTTTCTCCTCATCCTGTTCTTCTGTCTCTTCTTGCTCCTCATTCTCCTCCACAGCTGTGTCGCCCTCTGCTTAAACAAACAAACAGTAACACCTAAAAATAACAAAGCGCACCTATTTTAGGAGTGTAATCTGATTTGGCTCAGTGTCTATCTCATCAACCTTGGTTCTCCTGGGTAATGGATGCTGGGTTTGCTGGATCCAGGGAAGTGCTGTTTGTGACTTGAGCAGGTGCAGCTGTGGTTGCAGTCTGCTGGACGGCTGCTGTGGTGGTTTTCTTAGTCTGAGCCTGTTTGTCAATGCTGCCCTTCTTGTTTTTGATGAGGATTTTGCCCATGAGCTCAGATGGACTAGGCATCGGCTGGCCTGGCTTGAGCTGGATTTCAGACACGAATAGGAGAAAAAAGAAAACCTAACCTTAAACAGTAACAAAACAGTATGTTGGACAGGAATGTAGTTACCATTGAGGACTTGAGGATTGTCTCTGGTATTTATTTATTTTTTTCATTATGTAAGTTTTAATTGAAAGATTTGAAATTTTGGGAAATTTGAAATTAAGTTCAAAGAGCCATCAATGCATGGATTTGTGTGGCACTAGACAACACACACAGCTGAGAGGAAGTGAACACACGTTGGCTGTTGTAAATCAGTATTGGTTAGGAATCAGTTGGATGGGTATGGGAGCCTCTGAGGGTTATGGCTAGTAAAGATAATAAATAAGAAAAACATGAAACTGGAAGTTTTCATATATGTCCTTTTTGCTAATGTGGCTAGTCTGCAGAATTCAGCTGAGTCCCACGGTATAACATGATGAAGCTTTATGTGATTTATCAGACGAGGTGATTTCTTTAACAAAGCCCCGTAAACAATCTTTATCTAACTGTGTCACTTCAGTAAGCTGTGTTGCAGCAGCATACTCACAGGGTACTTGTCCAGCGGCTCTGTTACAAGGGCATCACCAAATATGGTTTTGCAGTAGTTGGCCATCTTCTCCTGCTGTTTCACCCTGTAACAAAGCAGAGTAACACCTGTTACTTTATGCCATTACTGCCAGAATGAAAGGGGGAAAATACATCCTCAATATTTTCCATCAATATTCCACCCATGGTAATGGCACGAAGACGTGATTACATTGTGTTAATGGCATTACATGGCACGAGCTCATGGAAAAATTCTTACGAGTCAACGTGGTTCTCAAATGAGAGGATAAGAGGGTAATTTGAGGTCTTGAAGGCGCTCTCAGCTATGGCCTCGATCACATCCTGTCACACATCACAGAAGACGAAGAGTGTTGTTTATACATTAATGCGTTTAACTAGACTTTTATTTGAATTAGATTAAGATTGAAGGGATACAACTGGCAAGAGAGCAAAAGAAAGCAAAAATAAGCAGATGACACAACGGCAAACAGCGGGGATAAAAAATAGGTAAAAATAGAATAAAATAATGAAAATAACAGAAGAGTGTGATGCTGACAGCCTGGGCTAATCATGACTCCTCTCCCAAAACATGAAGAGAGACATCATGACAAACTGCAGAACTATTGCTTCTATGCGGGCCCTGAAGTCAGCTCCAAACCTATCACATCTAGATGCTGTCAGTAAACTGAACTGAGGTGATGTGTCTGGGCCCGTGGGACTGTGGAGCTCCAGCTGCCCTTAAATGGAAGTGTTGTGTGCAAGAGGATGATGGTGTGTTTGTCTACCCAGTGTGTATCTGTGTGTGTGTGCGTGTTTGTGTGTAACTGTGTGCTTTTAAGCCTTCACACTCTTTTGCCCTTTAATGTGCACATGGACATGAATACAGGGGCAACCAGAGAATTTATAGGCTTCTCAGGATAGCCATGGTGTACATTGTGACACCATTTAGTTAGTGTGAACAGCTTAAAAAGTTGAGGGTATGTAAAATATGAGATACTGAAAGAATGCAGTCGGTGCTCATAGGAAATTTGAGGTTGGCCATTAACTGAAAAGGGCATGATTTATGATAAACCACTGCTTGGAAATATTCACTGGAAGTAGGAAGAGCTTGAAATGGGAATTGTTTGCGACTGCTATTTATACTCCTCACAGGCAAATGGATAACTTAATTTAACCTCAGTCCAAATAAAAGCTGTGTAACTATTTATGGTACAGATGGGAAAAAAATAGTGAAAGCAGAACTCTATTCCACTCATTCATTCATGGTTAAAATAATGTGTTGTAAGTGTTATGGTATATTTTGTTCACGGGGTGGGGTGGGGCAGAAAATATTGTTAATATGAGGCAGATTAAACACCTTGAAGAGGATCTCAGTTGTCATAGTGAATCCATGGGTAATGATAGGCTCTTCCTCCGGAGGTTTCCCCTTCCAACAGTCCAACTCCAGGCACCGGCAACCAGACAGGAGACACTGTCGGTACATCTCCGCCGAGGACACACCAGAGAATTGACCAGCTGCAATGTGGCGGACAGAAAGTATCAGAAAAGTCTCCAAATATCACCAAAAGAGATCCTTAAAGCTGCATGTCAACTTGCAAGTATAGTATATTGGCAGGCACAAGGATTCATAAGATATAATCAAACTGATGCATCTGACCGGTCAGGTATGTGTTGTGGGAGGACTTGATGAAGTAGTGGGGTATCGGCTGGGACATGTCCTGATACTTAGCCAGCCTGTCCTGCATAACCACTGATGTCTCCGGCCCCATCAGGAAGAGCAGGAGACCTTCAGGAGAAATAAGACCTGCAGATAAACAAAACATAAAGAAGAATTTGAACCAAAAATGTGATTAGGAAGCTGTATGAATATCCAGGACTCCATATAACGATCCTGTCATCAATGAATCTCACCTCTGTTAGAATTAGTTGAAGCGGGTTCATATTTGTCAATCAGAGCCTTGATCTGGTCCTGCCGCAAACGTGGAAAAAGCTCCTCATTAAGCCGCGAGTCCCTCTGTTTCTCATTGAGAAACTTGGTGAAATTCTCCTTTGTCATGGTGGGTTTTGTGGAGCTAGAGGGGACAGTAGGCCATGGCAATCACATTAGTGCTCAATGCAATGTTGCCCATGCCCATCACAACCCGCTACCTGTCACTTTAGCCCATCTCAAGTAGCTATTGCATGAGTTTGAGGCTCAGACTGGTCAGGCATGAGAACCGGATAATGCATTTTAAACTAGGTGTCTCTGGCTTTATGCTAGAAAATTAGAATATGTAAAGAAGTATGTTTATGGCATCATAATTATTGGAGAGAAAATTACCTGATCCCTTTTGGAATAGCTGTATTTAGATGCCAGATGAGAGGGTTTAGAGCAAAATGTTGATGATAAAGACGATCATAAACAATTTTTTTTTTTTTTTAATGGAAAACGGTCTCTAAAGGGTAAATGCAAGATAAAACTAACTATAAGAATAAACTATGGTTTCAGAGGAAGCAGGTGTGTATCTCAGAAAATGACAAGATATACAATGATAAATCAAAGCTATTTCAGCAGTAGCAGAAAATAATCAGTGAAGTTACAGAAGTCAGCTCACTAAGAAGTGAAGATCTCATAGATCTCCGGCCGAGGGCAGAGATTTGTCAGAAAGGCCTTGAAGGCAGACTCAGTGAACACATCAGGCTTCATGGCGTCATGCTGAAATGTGAACATATGATATCCACATCAATAAATTATTACAAATGATCAACTATTTACTATTGCAAAAACATAAGCACAAGTATTTTGTCTTATTTTGCAATAATCGTGCAATTAAAATGTTAAATTATCATAAGATATTCGTACAAGGAGTCTTGGGACCTTATTTATTTTTATTTCCCGTAGACAAAAGTTTAGTCTCTAACCTTTCCTTTAGGGAGGTGCGCTGAGGCTAAGGCATTTTCTACCCTCTTCTTATCTGCAGGGAACATCTTGTAAATACTGTGAAAAAATACAGTGAAAAACATTGAGTAGGAAATGTGAAAATCCAAACTGCTGCATGCCATCGTCCACCTTCAGATTGCTGCACTGCAACCCACTTTTTCACTGGGATCTTGCCGTCCTTGTTAGTCTGAAGAGAAATGCGGATGTATCTAAGATTGAAAACACAAACGGGTTACTGTTACTAGGTGATATTTCAACACTGTGTTACACAAGACGAAATGATGTGGTATGGTGTCCTTTCTGCATTTACATGATGTTGACTTACATTTTCTCTAGGAGGACTTGTCTGCATGCATTGTTTCTTGCAGCGTTGTAGGCAATTGCAAGAATGTCGTTTGCCCAGTTCTGATGTGCATTTAATTACAAAAACAAACAGCAATATTACACTCAATATCAACTTGAATTGAGCTTGATAGGCCATTAGCCCTAAAAGAATTATAAAGCTTTTAAGTTGACACAAACTTACCACTAGAGGGCATTAACATAATATTGTGCCAGGAAATGAGAGTAGTGCATGTTGTGTTTGAACAAAACAAAATTGTGATTTAATTACACTTGATTAAATCCGGATATTGGAGTCATAAAATCTAATAAAATCTAAAAGGGAGAGAGAGAGTGGGCGCCTTCCTGGGTGGGCGGCAAACGCTCACTGAATCCCGCCGAATGACCAAGAGCTGTGTTCGAACAATCAGAAGAATTCAGTGACAGAAGAGGATTGGAAACAGCTAGAGGGAAGGGCATAGTTCCAGTAATACACCGAGTCAGTCTATGCAGTAGTTTATTACCTGTGTCACTTTCTCTTTAGAGGCAAAAAAGTTATAATAGGTCAGATTCACTGTGTCAGGACCCGAGACAAGGGTCAGGGTTTTGGCAAGATGGTTGCTGTCTGGGAAGTCCAGATTGAACACATTGCGAACCTTGGGGTGCTGTTAAAAGCAAGAAAGAAAGAGAAATTAAATTATGCAAAAACACATCTGCTATGTGTTTTATAACAAATTAGATCTCATTTATTTAATTTTTTCAGTGAGCTATTTAATTGATTACTTTTTTAAAACAATTTTTTCCTCCTATGTTTCCTTAAAAATCACAACTGAAATAGTTGTTTTCTATACTGATCGGACACCTGGGAGCTCGTTCAACAAAGGCAAATGTGCTGACTATGCACACGTATACAAAAAAACACACTGAGGCACATTCTTGCGCGCGCGTGCGCGCACACACACAAATACACACACACACACACACACACACACACACACACACAACCACACATGCACACACACACACAAATGTTCATGTACAACACAAACATGAGCAATAAGACCAGTGTTTTTGGAACTGTACTGTTGGATGTGATATTCTATGATCAGTCATTTCTATGCTACTTTCAGAAGTTCAGAGCTGACATCAGCACTGGAACTGCTTCCCAAAACTCCTCTGGGGGCCCGAGAGGAAAATGTGCATCCAACAGCACCCCAAATGGGATTATGCGGTGGTCTGTGTTTTCCCTAAGGGAAACAGATTTCAGATTTCCTCTCAGTGAGGAATGACGAAAGTAACATACTGCAACACACTATAGAGGCCAGGGAGGGCTTTTAGCTTTCAGCTGAAAAAACAAAACACACACAAGCTTGCTCACAGAAAAAACTGAGATCATGAGTCAGTGTGTGGTGGTGGGGGGGAGTGTTTATGTTTGTTTGTGCATGTTTGCGTCTGTGTGTTTCTGCAGTGGGTGAGTAGCCTGGATGCATATATCTATTTCCAATTTTTGCAATGCAAAAAAACCCCTCTCATATTAATGGGCAAGCTAAAAGGCTTGACCCTGTATTTGCCTGCTTGCAGAGATTCTCACACAACAAACACACCAGCTAATAGTATAGGTTATCAGAGTATAGGTTATTAAAATAAATAATTACACTGTACTCACTTTGGGAAGTTTTGCATATTTTCCTGTTCGAGTATCTCTGATGGTAGCAACATCCAGGAACATTGTCTCCTAGAAACAAGAAGAGAGAATCATCTCCAATGCCGAACTCATCATGTAGGTGCCAGTCCAAATATGGATCGAGATACAAGTCATCTTTTGGCAAAGTGCAAAACCTACAGGGTTCATTTTGCTTGTGTGAAGAGAATTCAACTACAGCGTTTTGACACATCATTTAGGAAACTGTGGTGATGCTTCTTCATTTAAAACGCATATGAACACTTTAGTCAACAACAGCATGCCAGCAGTGACTGAGGCGCACATTTGATGTAGGCTTCATAGGTTTTGTGATTTGGTGAAAACCAGAGGTTACCTCAATGAGGAGAGAAGAGAGAGAGGCAGGGAGAAAAATGGAGCAGCAAAGATAAATAGTTCTCTCTCCAACTAGTGTATCACAGTTCAGCTGCACAGTGCAGATGGTAAGCCCACATAATCAATAATCTCCACAAGATGCCGGGACCGGAAGGTGCAATGCCGTTCTCAGCTATCCCACAGTTTTCACAGATCCTAATCATGAGTAAATTACATTCACTGTGGAGGTGAATTATTAAAATGTGACTACTTCCATTTGAAATATGCTCTAATCTATCAAGTTGTGTTTGTCCAATTCACAAAAATGCATTTTATGTCCCTAACTTATTTTGCAAGGGCTTTTTTCCCCCCAGACTCTCCATATTAATTACCTTGCTTTGGTTGATCCAGTAGACATAAAAACCTTTCGGATCCATCTTCATGATGACAGGAACAGTCTTTGTGGAGTCCTTGAAAGAGACAAGGGAATTGGTGATTAAAATTTTTGAACATTTATTGAGCTTAAACCTCTGACAAAGGAATGTTTGATGGTGATGTGCTGGGGGTAAATGAGATCAATTAAATTAGCAGGTTACCCATATTTTCCAGAATTGCTATATAACTGAATATCAGTGATTAAGTTCAACAAAGACAAGAGTTACAATTATGGGACAGAGTGAAACTTTTATGTTGCTCAAGCAATGAAATATGAGTCTCTCCTTGAGTTTACAGATTTGATCTGCAAATCTCGTAAAACACCAGCTCTGATGTACTTGAAACATCCACTTACCTCTGACCAATTTGTAAATCTTTCTCCTTTGACCAGGTAGTCTTTGACCTCTGGAGGCTCCAGGAAGTATCTTTTCTTATTCATTTTGTCCTTCTAGAGTTGCCTTTGTTCCAGTTTAATGCTATAATTGAAATATGTGCAATGTGTGGATGTCCATCGTTGTCACAACGCCAACTAGCTCTAAAGAGCACTTAAGAGACTGTACTCAGGATACACTACAAGAAATATGCATTGCAAATTAAGCTGAAAAAAAAACAAAACAAACATGTAAAATGACTAAAGGCGGTTTTGCTGCTGTCAAACTGCCTTTAGAGCCCGAGGTGTAAATGAAGTTGTAAGTAAGAGAGTAAAACTGTTTTTGACATTAAAGGGTTAATTTGCCCAGATTACAAAAAGAAAACAGATTTTTTCCTTCACCCCATATCTAGACATGTAATGGATTTAATTCTAAATGGTAGAGAGAGATTTTTTTGTTTGTTGAAGGCTACTTACAGAAAATATTCAAAAATCAGCATCTGTTTCCAAAAACAATGTTTTTATTAATCCATACACATACACATCACAATGAATAGTTTTGGGATGAACTACTTTCTAGTGTAAGCACTTTGTAGTCCACGTAAAAAGTGGTGAATCTGTGAAATGTGGTCTCTCCAGAGTAATAGAGACGCTGTTTCTGGAAAATTGTCTTGCTGTTAAATTTTTTTTAATAGATATTCCAAATGGCCATGTGCAACTCCATTTACAGTACTATTTACATCAACAGCAGATTCCCGAATATACATTTAATCATTAATTTAACGTTCTATTGAATGATGCCACAACCAACCTGTCCATGGACATAACAGAGTCATTTACTACCCTCGGCATGACACTGCTCTTTGAACAAAAGGCTCTTGGTCATTTGGATATCATTCAAATACCCCCTCAGACTATGCAATAACTAATGCAAATGTTCAGCCAGTCAGGGGACAGGGGAGTGACATTTGGTGAACCACCACAATCTCAGTTTCTTTCTTTTTCTCCATATAATCTCCTTCAAAAATAGGAAAATAGGAGCATCTGCTTCAGTGCCTTTTCTGTAATTCTGTGTGTGTGTTTGTGTGTGTGTGTTTGTGTGCGTGTGAGTGTGTGTGTGTGTTTTGACATGTGAGGAAACATTGTTTTTCTCCTCTGTCAAAGGATGACTGTTTGTCTCCTTTGTCTCCTCTCATGCACAATGAGATAAGAGTAGTCATCTTTGTAGCAACAGCGTGGGCTTCAGGGTCGAAACGATTTGTGTTGTGACCATCGGGTACAACCTTGCGCTTAGCTTTCAACCATCTTTTAGTAGACACATTTCAGCATAGTCATGTCATTTGATTAAGGACATTGAACAATGGAAACATAATCCAGTGTATATTCTGTAAATATTTAGCACCCACATATTATGTAAACTGCGGAGAATCGAGGGGAGAGCAAGTATACTTTAAGGGTACGGGAGAAATTTAAATTTATGATTTTTTGAGAAACTTTGTTTGTGACTCATGTTTATCACTAACCGGAGGTCACAGTTCAACCACTTTTACATCTGACACGTCACCGGTCAAATGTTTCTGTCCTTCACCTCCACCTGTTTCACCTCTACGACCTCCCAATGCGCAGGCGCAATGAGAAATCCCCGGCGCTGTCCGTTGTGCTGAAATCGTGTTCCGTGAGTGGAGCAGCCGACAGGCAGGAGCGGGTCAGGGACGGATCCGAAACCAGAACAAATATCCGGCAGAAGTGCCGTCGGCTGCGGTAACTAGGATATCGTTGGGGTTGGATAGGTATTGCATAATTCACAAATACCGACGAGATTCATTAATCGCCGCTTCTTTTGACCCGTTGCGCAAACCTAACGCACATGCTTTCAGCTTGGGTGCGCAGCGGTGCAAGGTAAACACTTCCCTGCGTCACTTGCACTACTGTTGATCCACATCCTGCTCTCCATGTGCGGCACAAGCGTCCTGATGTGAAAGTGATGTGTGGGGTTTGCCCCCCCCCCCTTCTGTGGTTTCTTCTCGGGCTGCTGCACAGCTGCTGCTTCTTTAAGAGCCGACGCCCGCCCCCTCTCCTGTATTTTTAGCTGAGCCAGCCACTTCATTTGCTGGATAAGACGGACAGCTGTGTACCGTATGATCTCACTTAAACGTTTTTATTAAATGACATCAAATCTTTGTACTGCGGATTCGCCTACAGCCAGCTGTTCCATGGAAATGTCTCACGAGGAGGACGTTTGTCCCGGCGCCGTCGGATGCTGATACGCGCGACCAGCCCGTGGATGCTTGATGTCCATTATGAAACGCGGTGCTGCGCTGTGTGCCGAATGTTAGGCGCAGTGCCATTGAGATCAAATGAATTACGAGAAATCCATTTAGCTACAAAACGCTCCTGCCGTGCGGACGGTTCAAGGTGGCCCAGTATCCTTCTCCTCAGCCCTCAGCTTCCCGTCTTCTCCTGGACTGTGGATAACAAGAAGCCTTCAAGACGGAGGGGGTGGTGGAGCATCGAGGAAAAAATAGGGGCAATATGAGAGAGCGGGACTTCATGCCCAATATGGAGAGGGGCAAACCTGCCACTTATACGGGGGACAAAAAGGCTAAGATGGCTGCTAAGACTAATAAGAAGTGGGTGAGACTAGCCACTGTTTTTGCATATGTGTTGTCTGTGTCCTTAGCAGCCATTATCCTGGCAATTTACTACAGCCTGATCTGGAAACCAACCAGCGCATCCCCTTCTGCGGGGAAGCCGGGGGTGCCAGAGGAGGTCACCTCCACCGCAAACATCTCAACTAATATTTCCACGAGCCACAATGTCTCAGAGTGGAACTCTACGCAGACGGGGCTGCTCTCTCTCAACCTGACCAGGCAGGGCACCACCGCGCACAGCCAGGCGATCCGGTGGGATGTCACAGCCCAGAGCGTGCCCGTCTCCGGAGCAGAAATTGCGCACTTGCAGCAGGAGGAAGGGCTCTACGCACCATCCCACGGCCACGCGAGCGCGGAGAGATCGGACACTTTGGGTAGGGAGGCGCACGCGTCCGGACCCCGGGCGAGCCACCGCATCCCGTCGGGCACCGGGGAGCCCGGCGCCGCGCTCACCCAGGACGAGGAGGAGAGGGAGGCGCACGGTCGGGGCGGAGGGGCGACCGAGGGACGCGACCCGGTGCTGGCGGCTGCAGAGACCGCCACCGCTCCCCCGACGAGCCTGGGAAGGAAGACGGATCGGGCCTGACCCCCCCCCACACACACACACACACACACACACAAACTGACCCAACACGGAGTGTTTTTGACTCGGTGCCGCAGGTCGGATATCACACAGGTCTTCGTTCAACTCATTTCACAGATCCCTTTGTGGATGCTGAACTGCACATGTTAACTGACATCTTGCTCTTATGACCGAGAAGAGAGGAAACCATGCTTCTTCTACGAACACTGCCCCCCTCATACTATGCGTTTTTTCGTTTCAGGCCATCTGTATGCCTTAAAATCAGTGTGTGTCTACTTTACCGGGCAGCTTCTGAGGCCACTAACCTGCCTGTGCGTGTGGACAAGACCGTCGTAGAGATTTTGCTAAATGAATAGGACAAAGGCTCCAGAGATGCGTCTGTTTTTGTAGGACATGAATATGTCTAAGGGACATACTTCGCTTAACATCACTGCCATTCCTCAGCTGGTCTTACATCAATATTACATTGTTGCATTTTAACATAGGCTGTACTTTTCTTTTCATGGATCAAACCTGGATTAGAGGGAGAGGGGCTGCATTATTGAGTTATGCTCAGGTATGTGCATATAACCATGTAAATGTATTGTGTATTTGGTTATGTACATATAGGGCAGGCATACATCTTTTTGGCCTCGATGAACTTTTAGTGTAATTAGAAGATTTTTATTAAAGGTACAGTATGTATAATAGGTAAAGCTATATCACAAGGTACAAATAAACATCCTTAGAAAATGTTTCATTTCTATGGTTTTATATATCTATATAACAGATCTATGTAAATCATGAATTAATCACTGACATTACCCTGTATGTTAATGATATTTTATTTATTCAGAGCCAAAATGGATACTATATATTCAAATAAATTTTAGGTTTTTCCTAAAAGCTAACATTTTGTTTCAATAATGAAAAGTCCAATGGATTTGAATGAACTGTGTCACTTCAGAGTGTAACGATAACATGCAAAACCCACATTTATTGACCGCTACGCAGACGTTGGTTCACCAGAAACAATAATAATTACAGTGAAGGTACAAAGAGTAGTCAGTTCTTAGTCCATCATGTGATCTGACCATTTAATCAAGTTTGGCTAGGAGGGGCCTTTAATTACCTGAGTGAACTGTCCAGTGTATGATCAGAGGGGACTGTCTGCTCCTCATAGAGAGCAGCATTCATCTCGCAGTCTTCCAGTCCCCGTTCACTCGCCGCAGCTCACACGGAAAACCACTTCACACAGTCACATGTGGTGAACTATGAAGTGGAAATAAGACCAACCACCCCGTGCGCTCCCTCGGCAGCATGTGAGGGAGGTGTATCGATTTGATCACTCTGTTGTTGTACTGCACAAAAAAGAGAAGAACACATTACACAATTCCGCTTGGTGCTATTTTGATCCAACTCTCTCTTGAAAAAAAAGACTGTTTGGCTAAAAGGTTTGGTTTGTGTCCTAGCTGCTGACAAGATTCATTCACTATCACATTTCCACTGAGCAGCCAGTGCTTCAGTAAATGGTGATGATACAATGGCTGTGATGTTAAAGGTGAGGACACACACCATTGTGTTGATATGATAGATTTTCAAAACCAAAGCCAAGGTATGCGTGTGGTGAACTAAACAGGAAGTCCATTCATCGAGGGAGAAAGCATGAGACACAAGCATCTCCCAAGTGTGTAACGGAAAAATGTAACACAGAGTGTACATAACACAGTGATAGGCCTGCCGATGCCACAGTGGCCTCTGCTTATAGAAGGACCTTGACAAATGTGTTTGTCAGTGCCTCTTATGGCTCCTTGTGATATAAGGCAGGAGTAATGAGCGACCTATTGATGAAGGAGTTCATCAGTAATGACAGTTATTGCTGGGAGTTGCGTTAGAGTTAGAACAAAGCATCTGACCTTATGACTCTTGACCTCAGTAACCCAGCAGATGTTTACATTATCTGTTATAAGATCAGTCATACGTTATAAAATGACAACATCAGATGAATTTGTTTTGTAGATCACATGATATAACAGGAATGACTAAAAAAATATACACACACACACACATATATATATATGTGTGTGTGTGTGTGTATTTGTGCGTGTGCGTGTGGTGTGTGTGTGTGTATGTATGTATATATATAGTTTATGGTCATAGCTACTTATACAGGCCATACTACAGCTGTTTTTATATGGTAGCATTGGTAGCTGAACTGTTCACTTAATGCTAGATTTGTCAAGAAAAGGTTAAACAGCTGCATCATCAACTAGATAATTACATGGTGAGAAGATTTAATAGACACTATAAAGGAATATTTGTTGGGATTTATCCTGCTAATAATTTAAATTACAAGGCAAAAGAGCATATGCTTAAAGATGCCCTCCAGACATGTTTTAGGAGAGAAAAAACTGTCTGAGATTTTTTTCAACAAAAAAGTTGAACTAACATGCTATAAATTTTCTATCTACTCCTTCTCTTTCTATGCACATGCAAATTTTGCAGGTTTGCAGGCTTCAAGTTCCATATCACATGTGGGTTTGTTGCATCTTGGCTTCCTAACTATCGATGTCACAAAATCAGGCTGTACATGCACCACTCAAACTCAAACTTGAGGTTTAATGCAAAGAGACTTTTACCTCTGGTATTAATATGAACACACACAGTGTTTTTGTATCTAACTTTGTACAATATTCTGCACAGTGAAGCGCAAAGATCCAACCAAATTAATAATAAGCAAAATGCATTTTTAAGCGCAGGGTAGGGAGTAAAAGTTCTGCCTACAAGAGAGTATTTTCCCTGGCAGATTTGACATGTTAGGGGATGACTAATTTCAATCGAGCGACCTTTCCAACAAAACTGGAGGGATTTAAGGCCATTCAATATAGCATTGTTTGTGCAAGACACAATCACAAAAGTTATGAATTATCAAGATGTTGTCTTGCAGTACATAGGAGCAATTTGAAGGGAGTGAACAATAGCTTTTTCAACTAATAAAAAAGCCAACATCAGGACTTGTGCATTATAAAAACAAAAATTGAAACTGTCATTGTTGTTGAAGCTGCTGTTACAATTGTTACCGAGCTGCGATAGGTCAGTATACTAATAATGTTGATTTTAAGCTGCAGAAATAGACACTTTTCTTGATCATGGCAGCTGTTTAGGCGTGGCTGTTACATCCTGAATCATGACAGGGCCAGGGTTGTGGAGGTGTGACAGATACTCAGTGGGGACTGCCAGCCTGTCTGTGTGAGGTTCTGTCAGGGTCAACAGGCTGGGCCAAAACTCGCTTCCACTAAATCCATCAACGGTAATCTAGCACCTTTGGAACCGTCGACTGTTACCTCACTATGTTTAAAGACACAGAATTAATAGGAGGCATCACAAATCCAGGAAGAGCATCATCTTAGCAATAAAGATTTTAGCTTAAAGCTGTAGTTGGACATCTTGAGAATTATACTTTTTTGCTTTCTTCCAGAGATTAAGATGGGAAGATTGATACCACTCTGATATCTGTCCATGTCTTTATGCTATGTTAAGATAAAAAGCTTTACATTTACTGGATGATATGACAGTGGCAGCAATCCTCTGCTTCACAGCAAGAGAGTAAAAAAAAAAAAAAGATTTATCCAAAGTGCCAAACTTCTGCTTTAAGTCAAAGAATAAAGTGCTCCTACAGTTGGAGTTTACTTAAAATCGAGCATAAAGTACAGAGAGCTACTGTCAAAGAAAACTTCTCTCAAAGCCACAAAGTTTGAGCACCAAAACAAAAAGCCTATTGATGAACACAAAAACAGGATCGTGCGTGATCTATAATGACAGGCCTCAGCATCACCTTGCTTAAAAGGTGCTTTGACCAAAAGTTTAGCTCTTTTTGATTTTTCCATGGGAAGGTGAGCTTATGAAGCTTCTCTTTACTACATTGTGCAGCTGACATAATCCTACACTGCACTTCAATCCTCTAAAACAGCCTACAGGACTTATTTCCATAATGTCAACACCCCCTCTGTAGTGGTTGCGTCAGACACTTCAAGCTATTAGCTAGCTTAGCCCTAAAGTGAGCAGTGGTGTTTTGGACTGGTTTTAAAATCTCACTTGCAGGGATTGAAAAAGTTTTGGCTTTTGTCAGAAATACAGCTACAGAAAGTAAAACATTTCAGCTCATTTCCAAGGAGAGTGACCTGCTGTACAGTGTGTACAGCAGGTCACAAGCCTGAAAGCCTCAGTAGCAGAAGGCTGCTATGGAGACAGCCTTGGGAGGAGATAATTAAAATAGTAGCACCTATGGGAAGTCCCACCTGTGGGGCTTAGAGGGAGCCGTTTCCAATGTAACAGCTCTGCAGAGAGCTCATCTGAAATTAATCAAATCCAAAATGAAGGAAGACTCAGTAGACCAAGGTCAAACTTTATGGACTGGTAATGCTGCAGTGTGCTCTTCATTTCTGCCCTTTTTCTCTCTGAGACTCACTTACAGGGGTTTTACTTTAAAAAAAAAAAAAAAAGACTAAAAACGCTCCAGAGAATGAATTCATCTGCATCTGTGGTGTTATTGCAGGCGGCAGGGTGGGGGAGGGAGAGGACAGAAGAGGGTGACAGTGCAACAAAATAATGCCAGTCATGATTAGAGAATTTGAAATACAGAAAAACTTTATTATTGTTCTGTATACCTCCTTCCTTCCAAGTTGTTTCTACAGTAAATGAAGCTATGTTGCACAAAGATTTAAGTTAGCATGAGCACTCTGAACAATAAAAAGCTGGGGTCACACCTTGACACCCACACACACATTCATACACAGGCACACATTAATTTTTCCCTTGCCTACAAGTGTATGTGAAAACACGAAGGACAGCAGTGGGCACTCAGGTAGAGCAAGACAGTCACAAAAAAACTTTGTTTTTTTTCAGTGAGTTGAAAATATGCAGATGTCCGAAAACTAAACGAACAAGGGCTTAACAAGGCTGAACTACTCTATGGTTGTAGGTCCTAACTTTCATTCCACTAAACTGAAAGCCACAGGTAATTTTAAATATTTCAGAGGTAATCTGTATGACCAACTTTTTAAACAGCTGTTTCTCTCACCGCTCTTTCAAATTCCATATATAATACAGAATAAGGCCCCTACTCAAAAACAGCACATTTTTTTCAAAATGGCTGGACTGGCCTTAAACATTGTAAGTTGTTTCTTGGTTCTCCCAGTGTGCTTCTACTAGATTCCTGATTATTTCTATTTTATGTAACCACAGTTGAGGCTGATAGGGCGCTGCCGCTCAGAGCATGTCCACTATGTTCTCTACTTACGGTTACATAACTGTTTACTATACCGTAGCATTGACGAAAGCCAAAAACTTATTTGAAGACAGAGTTCTTGTAAGGCTTCTTATTATGGTTGTCACTGATACCAAAAAATACAACAACAGACTGGCAATAAATAAAAACAAATCCATACGAGTCACAGAGAAAAAAAAACAGCCACTATAATGCACACAAACATTGTTTTAAAACAGTTTTAGATTTTCAAAATCATTCTAGATAACATTCTGTTGTCCAATGAAGAGGCAAATAAATAAAATCAGTACTGATGCTGCACTGTTAGTACAGTATATTTAACACTACAGTATGTTATGATACAAACCATGAAATAAAGGTACACCTTCAGTATTTGAAGAAGCCAATATGCAAGGCACAACAACAGACTAAAATCTCAGTGAAGAATCTTTTTGAAAATATTAGTTGCCTTTCATGATTATAAAAGAGAACAAATGACATAACACTACCAAAAGGGATTTACAGCTGAATTCTAGTGTTTTGACTGTGGACTAAAGGCTGGACCTTCACGGACCTGGATGATGTATTTTCAGCAGTTCAAGTCCATCTGTCCCACAGGGGGAAGGGGAAAGCCTCAACAGAGAAAACTGTTAGAGTCTGTTCCACCCTTCTGCACTGAGACTCTTAACAGTGGTTGTTTAAAAACAAGATGAGCAAGCTATTAAAAGGGAAGGTTTTAGGTCCAGAATTAGTTTTTGAGTCTGAGGAAGACCAGATTATTGGGATTCAGCTGTAACACATTGCCGAACTCAGGGAACAGAATTGTATTAAAGAGCAAGTTTGAGATTTTAGTTCTACTGTGTTTGATCACTTGGGATGATGAAATTTTAAAACAGCCAAATGTTTTTAAGCTAGTAATATGGATTTTACTACCAGCTGACCATTGCTTAACATTAAAAGGATACTCCAGTGATTAAGACCTGCTCTCCCATAAAGTTTGGGGACTTTGGAGAGAGAGAATAGTGTAAATCTTTGATGCAGAGGCTCAACATATACTGACTTTCAGTCCCTAGTATGGGTCAAGCTCCACAAAAACTGGATACCACAATTACTATAATGCAACTTATTAGCATTTCCAACAACACCAACCCCAATTTGTGACACAGGCTCTCTGTATAAATTTGTGATTTCCAAAATGAGGAAATTTGGTGCCATCCCTATGGCATCACTGGGGTTATTTTCTCAGACTTGATGGAGCCACGGAAGACATTTTACAGTTTTTTCACAGGCTGTGTTGTGCTAGCCACGATGAGAAGCCTGTGCTTGATGAGTGAAATCAGTGGAGTGCCCCTTTAAATTTTTCTTATAAAAAACAAATATTTATGCCAGAAGTAATGTTTTGGAAACTTAACAGTGTCTTGGTCTGTGGCCAATAAGAAAATAAGTCTCAAATGTGCCCTTTAATAATGTATTGACTTCTACTTCACGAAAGGCCATTGACTGATGCTGGAAGCAGTTAACAAATAATATCTACTCAGACAGATTTGAGTGTAGAAATACAGACTCTACTCTACTTTGGGTCTGTCACTAATGTATCATCATATAATACAGACTTTTTTCCTTTATTGAAAATACCTCTAAGGCAGAGTCAGGCACTAGATAATATAACTGTGGCTGAAAGTTTATTGTCAAGGGCTAACTAAGCTAAACTGAGTAGCTAGCCTCCTGATATGTACCTTGAAATTTTCATACAAATGTAAACATTCAGTGATATTGCACTCAGGCAGCATACTAACATACTGTGTAATGTGTCAGTACACATTCATTAATACTCATAAAGTGCTTGGATGTAAAAAAGATTTGAGCAGGGAGAAGTTTAACCATTCCTATGTCAAAATTTTAGATGTTTGAAAACTTCAATGGATGGGATGCGCCGCAGCAAAACTAAGCCATGGTTTTGTGTGTTAAGCCATAAACTTGGTATCTCAAAAGAGCTACCTGCAGTGAAATGATGCATCCAAAGGCTCTGCGTCGCTGTGTTTTGGTTTCAGTATTTACATCCCAAAAATGTCAATCAAACAATCTTCCCATGCTCTCTTGCCTGCAAAAAAAGAAAAAAAAACATACACAAAAAATTTTGATTTAAGCTGCAATTTCTCTTCTATAATTCACAGTTTATTTATTTATCTCAGACCCATCAAATTTATTCTCTGCGTGAATGATTTAAGCAGGCGGTAATATATTATGAGACTGATTCAGTGAGTGAGATGAAGAGGCTGTTTCTGCTGCACTGGAGACAGGCCTCAGAGGTGATGAAATTGGATATTACAGCATCTAACCTCTCTCTCTCTCTCTCTTCACCCATTTAACTCATCATCCATTTACCCATCTAGGGATTTTCCCATCCCTCTTCCTGTCTCTTGCACTGACCTTGTCACTGCTGGTGGAGTGTGTTGGATGTGTTTCTCCTGACTCCAGGCTCAGGACAGATAGGCCAGAGTCTATAAGCTCATCTATGTGAGAAAACCAACACTGGCTTAGTCATATATCATCCAGATGCAGTGTTAGAAAAGTCAGAGATATTGGAGCTATTTCATACCTGTGTTTGTGTTGTTGATGTTGCACTTAGCAAGCTCTACATACTGGACAGAGCCCTCCTGGAGAGAGGCACAGACCTTTTCAGCAGAGGGGGACTTGGGAGCTGTGTGGGGGGGGTCAGGGTCTTGAGGCGTGTTTCCGTCTTTTTTTGTACATTCAGTTTTAGAAGCCTGCTGCTGGGCTGCAGGAGGAGCAGACAGACCATCTTCCTGATTCTGAGAACTGGCATCATCCTGCTTGGCACTTTCAAGAAGCTGCTGTGGCCCTTGCACTTCGTGTTGTTTCTTTTTAGGTGAGGATGCTTTTAAGGAGCTCTGACTTCTTGATTCTGAGCTAGCAGAGCCCCTAGAGCCTGTGGTTTGCCTTGTATGCGCTCCCTGGATGTGTTCCTCTGAGAAACGTACTTTCTTCTCTGAACTTTGAGGGGACGAAGCCTCTGCCTGTCCCTGAATGGAGGGGTCCTCTCTCGAGGTAGGAGCTGACAGAGGAGGTGTGGATTCACTCACTTCCTCAGATGCACTCAGCAAATCTGGGCTGGGCGACCGCTTTGTTTTTAAGTCCTGCTCTTTCTGATCTCCTACTTCAGCATTTGTAAGTGCGTCAAGTTCCTCCAAGAATTCCTCCAATGTTGTATCAGAGGCCTAAGAGATGAGATTAGAACAAAAAGTGAGATTTTCCGCTTCTTTAGTAACATTTATTAAACAGAGCACAGTTCATATTCACACTAACACAGGTTTGACTTCTCACCTGTAAGTTCTCTCCTTCTTCATTTGCCTGCCATCTGAAAGATGAAGGGACTTTTACCAAAAACTATTCGGTAACAGTGTGGGAATAGTTGTTATACTCTGTTGCCCATTACAACGTAATGGTACTTTTGGTAACTACAAGTTAAAGGAAATAAGCAACATTTTGCTCTCTGCTGAGAATTAAATGAGAAGATTGGTACCACTGTCTTGTCTGTATGCCAAATGTCAAACTACAGTCAGAAGCCAGTTAGCTTAGCTTAGCACAAAGACTGGGAACAGGGAGAAACATGATGTGGCTCTATCCAAAGGTAAAACCTACCTATCTCCTGGTGCAAGCCTCATATTTATTGTACACATGAGACACGAGAGTGGTATCAATCTTTTCATCTAACTCTGGACAATAAATCAAATAACTGTATTTCTTAAAATAGCAACTATTCCTTTTTTATTTTACATAGTCAAGTAAGAGAAAGAAAAAGAAAGTAAGGGATAAGAAAGGTGAATAATGCTAAAGGTACAGTAGCTTAGCTCTAGCAAGCAGAGTCTCAGGTCTCAGCTGTTGTGGTATTAGTGGCCTGCCTCTCACTACACCAGGATCTATTGCCAGCTGTGACAAAAGCACAGCCTGATAACAACAATTTGTCAGGACACACCTGAGTGTTGTTGTACGCCATCCCCTGAGCCCTACCTACTGCCATTGCTGAGACACACAGACAGAAAATCATCTGGCATATTGCATTTTCACACAAAGAGGTTTGAAGGCTTCCCCTCCAGGTTTGTGGTCTTGTGGCTCTTTAAGATTATAAGTAAAGCTTGTGTAGCAGCACACCCTGCAAGTCTCCTCATTACATAGTGCAGTAGCTTTTTCACAACAGAGGAAAAAGCTGGAGGAGAAAAAAAATGAACTCTTTGAGATGTGAATGAGACCTCCTGGGTTATTTAGTCAGCTGCTACAACTTCTAAATCAAGCCTCATGACATCTAGGGGAATTTGTACATTAGGGCACAGTGCAGGAAAACAATGTGCCTTTAAAGCTTTTTAGATATTTCATAGTCATAGTAAGTCTTCTATCAGTCAATCTAGGCGGTGTTGAGAGGCATCCCAATCAAATCTAGAATGAGGCTGTTGTGAGTATAATATCAAACTAGATAATGTTTAGAAGTTACTGACCTCCTGGCCCTCCCAGTCAGACGATCTTTGCCTTTTGCTTTACTGCTCATCACTTGCACATTTTTGGCTCCCTTGTCTTTTCCTCGCTTCTCATGACCTGGGAAAGGAGAACATAGAAAGTCTGAGTCACAGTTAAATGACATCATGCATCATTACGTCATTACGCTCTCTGTCGAGGTAATAGTGTATTTTAATCACTTCCACATTGTGAAGCCTTAAATTTTAAATAATATACTCTCTGATTTCTGTTTTACTGACACTAGAAAAAAAACATAAATTCACAAAGGTTTTCTTAACTTTCTTGTACACTATATGATTATCTTAAGGCACTGAACCAACAATTAAATAACATATAGGTGTGGGATACCTCTTGAGTCCACATTTGCTCTGGGTTGTCCTCTTCTAACATTTCGTCCACCTAAAATTAAAAAAAAAAAGAAAAAAGAAAAGAATACAAAACAGAAAAAAGAACAAGATAACATCGACATCCTTTTATTAAACATTGTGCTTCAATATGAAGGATCTTATTCTCATGTGCACAGTTTGGAGAGTGTCTGGACTATGTCTCACCTCTGCTAGAAGGCCCCCAGTCTCTGTCAGGTAGGGATTTGTCTGAAAACCTAGAAGCAGAGAGTCAGTTTAGAGAAACACAAACCAATCCAAGCAGTGTATTGCTCATATTTCAAAATGATTCCCCAATTTCTGCTCAGGTGACATAACAACTCATCTACACCCTGTCAATGGGCTCTTCTGACCTTCGAGAATCATCACGGACATTTGTTATTGGCCTTTTGCAGAACCAGTGAGAGGTTTTTGCTCCATGAGTCACACCCTTGCATTTTAAATCCACTAAAACCATCTAAATTGTTGAATCAAAAACACATTTCCTCTCCTATTCTTACTCCAGGGCCTTGTTTAAGCCTCACCATATAAGGCAAAGCATTCCATCCCTTATCCCCAGCTAAAAATAGCTGCTCCTGCCTCGTCTCTTTACATTTTGATGTTTCCTTAAACAGCACATTAATTTACTCTGCAACTTGGTCACCCTTTGCACAAAAGCTTTAGCTTGTTTGGAATCTAATACACGCTTAAAATGAATGGGTTGTATTTTTTCCTCCAGTCAGTTTGGGGTGCTGTTGTATGACTTCAGTGAGGAATGGGATGGCAGGCTTTTTTCAGTTTGACACACTCACACACTCTTCAAAATGTAAGAGTACTCAGTAAGTTGTAATAACATACCATTACATAACGTGCGTATAATGATACAATTCACCTAATAAGAAATTATTATCTCTGCCAAAGAGGTTGTTTTTACCCATACCTGTTTGTTTGGGGGGAGGGACGGGGCATGGGCCAAGGAAGAACCTGTTAAATGTTAGGGAAGATCTGTATCATTTACTGTGAACTGGGATTATTTTCTCTGAAGTCCTGTGTATTTTGTTTAAAATTGGCCTTTCCAGAGGTATGTAGATTTTTGGTGATATGATCATTTTTGCAGCATCCTGTGACGTGAATTAGTCTTGTGATGCGTAATCTACATAGGTCATCTAATGAAGTCTTCCATCGAATAATAAGAAACAGGCTGTTGTTGAAGGTTAGTTTATTTGTTATCTATATCCGCACTAAAATTCAATCAAGCTTTTCACTGACCTCAGAGATAAAAGAGGAGGAAAGAAGCAGCATGTCTCTTATTATAAATAATTGCTAGCTGTGCAGGGGATTAGCAAATGAAGCTGATAACTTAGAAGACTACATTTATATACAGTTACTATTTTTACTCTGATTACAACATCTTTTAAGACAAATGCATTAAAGTAATAGTTCAACATTTTTGCTTTCTCACTGAGATGTAAGATGATGTCTCTCATGTCTGTCCTTTGCATACGAGGCTAAGGACAGTTTCAGCTTAACATAACAACTGAAAGCAGCGGGGAACGAGCTAGCCTAGCTTTGTCCAAAGGTCGAAAAAAATCTGCCTATCAGCAAGTCTAAAGCTCACTAGTTAACATATCTCTAGTTAGTTATCAAATTCTCTTACTCCTTAAAAAACAACGTTTAAAAATGTCAGTTTGTGGCAAAGAATTAATGTTAGCTCCAGTATGTTACGCCCCCCCAGAGAAAAAACACAACCTTTGGACAGAGCCTGGTTAGCAGTTTACTGCTGCTGCCTGTCCTTACACTAAGCTAGGCTGGCTGGCTACTGGCATCCAGACAGCGGTGGTTTCCATCTCCTCATTATCATGGAAGGCAAGACAGCACAGAAGCATATTTCCAAAAATTTCAAAATATTACTTAAGAAGACAAAACAGAGAACATTTATTAAAGATTAAATTTTTTTGGACTAGTAGGGAAAAACAATGAAGAGTTATCTTATTTTAGAAGAGACTTTAAAAGTAAAGAGTTAAAAAGATAGTAGTTGAGAACTTAATCTGAGGCCAGGAGGTCACCTCTTCCTATTCCTAACTGGACAAATAAGGCTCTACTCTCCCTTTACAACCATCACCAACTGTCCCTTTATAAGGAAAAACTGGGGAAGAATAAACCTGCACAGTGGACATTTCATGGACCAAAAAACAGAAGATTTTTCTAAACATGAAAATAGAGGGGGCAAATGAAATATCACCCCGAGGAACAGCTGTGAGCTGAACAGACATTGTGACTTGGGAAAACTGAGCACAGAGATGTCTTACATGTTCTCAGTTTTGTCCATGTCCCACGCCCTTCTCCACTGGCCCTTTGCATTTTTATGGCGTGCCACTCTCTCCCTGTCAATCTGCTCGCGCTCTTTCTTCCACCTCAAATACTCCTCATGCTCTTCCTTCAGTGTTGGGATGTTGAGGTCTGTGCTGGCTTGCAGGCTCTCGGGCTCCTACGAGGACACGGAAAATATTTCTGTGTATTTCAAAGCATTAAAAAACAAGTCTTAATTTAGATTATACCAGAGTATTGTCCACCCATCAGTAAGTAAGCACTGGCACTGAACATGGCTAAATTACAAATTCCCACACCACTCAATGTGTCACAGTGTAATATATCTGAAGCATCACTCTAGTCACTAATCAGATCAGTGGAGGGAAGCTGCTCAACAACAGCTTCGCATTAAGGCATGGGAAGCTTCTCATCTCTAAACAAATAATTAAACAGCAACAGAGCAACATACAAATCAGAAGGGATCAAAAGAAACAGGGAACAAACAAGGACATTTGTGGTATTTTCATGCGTTCTATATTAATGTGAATGCCAATCACTGCCTCACTGTAAATACTAATGGTTTCCTCAGGGTCCAGTCAGCTCCCATGAGTATACAAAAAGATTATTGTCTGTTTACCATGACTGCAAGGCAACACAATCAAATTCTTTGAGATGATATTCCGGGCAAAAAGCATTGTACTGTAAATGCAATCAGGTCCCCTTCCTCCCTTTCCCTCTTAAACTGTTTATTGATTAATGTGATGAGAGCAGAAAGGATTGCTTTCTAAGAAAAAAAGGCTGAGAGCGAGATCTGATGCAGGCTCTTTAACACATCAAAGGGGACAGAGGCTGTGTGTTTCTTGTTACAAAGGCCTGGAGCGAACCAGGTCTACAAACAGTGCTGTGCTCTGAGGGAAATCATAAAAAAGACTATTAATCTCTGTGCCTGTCGGTGTTATTTTTATCAGGCAGGAGGGAGATGATGTCGGTTTCTAGAAAAAAATTAAAACAGTGTAATGTTTTGGAGTGAAAAAGAAAAAAAAATGGCATACTTTTCTGAATATTATGCCTCACAGCAACAGTAAAAGCAGTCAGAGAAAGACCACAACACAGTCCCGGTAAGAAACTATGATGGGGCATGTTTTCCTCTCAGGTATGGACCAATCACAGTGAAGTAAACATGTTACCTCTCTGTGTGCAGTTATTGGCGAACATAGCATATGGGCTCATCCCTGTATGTTCTATCTCCTCTCCCCTCCCTCTCCTCCGGCCCTTGGGGGTACGTCAGGGGCCACAAGGGAAGGCACTTCTCACGTGTTGCAACAGGCCGTCTCCTGCCGCCACCCCAGCCACCCTGCTAATTAGCACTTTTCAATTTCTTGCCTCTGTGGGGCCTCGCAAGGAGGGTGGGGACAGGAGCCAAGACAGGTAGGGTGAACGTTACACAGAGAGTATTCACAATGCTGAAAGAGATCGGTTCTTGATTTCAAACTGATATAGATAGATTAATGGTCTAAATACTGAAAAAGGAAGATTCTGCAGAGCCTCAGGAATTTTGACTGTTTTAGGCCTGACAATGCCTGCAGAGGTTTAGAACTTATTTGTTAACCAAAACCCTTGCTTACGCAACACTTGAAAACAAAAAAATGACGCCGCATCTTATTTCCTTTAACACTCACTCGGCTCAGACTGTAGAATAGGCAAAGGCACAGAGAGCGGGAGAGGCATGAACGGCGATATTTGTCATGTGGCGTATTCTACAGGCCTTTGAAGCTCATCCTCCCTGCCCCCCCAGTCAGCTTATTTATCACACGCCTGATCTGTGAGACAGCTCGGAGCTACTCAGGCAACGTTAACACGGGAGCCAGTGGGAGGCAGATGGGGACAAGCACTAGAGAAGGGGGGGGTGTGCATGGTAACATGTTGTGCCTATCTGTGTGCGATTGTGTGTGATGAGGACAGAGCACATATTTGCCTTTCTCTGTGTTTCTAAGCTCATATACTGGCGCTGTCATATGAGAACCTTGTATTTCACGTTGCATTTCAGATCTGTGAATCACTGAATTGCTGCAGGGAACTACAACCTATTGTCTTGTGGGTTTCCTCAAATTTGAGAAGGTGAAGTTTTAGAGATAGAACAACAACATCCATGTTTAACTGATGATATCTTTGTGACTATCTGTTTGTCAGGGCAACCAAGGCATCGTGCTACCTGGCACTGCTGTGAAAGTCTGTGATGCTCCTCAATGTGCATCTGCCCCTGTTTAACCTCATCCTGTCAGAGAGAAGAGACAAGAAAAAATGGATTAACATAACAACATTAAGGGTGACACAGTAGCTTGCTGCCAACCGACTAAACCTTGTTGTACGGAGTCACATTATTGCCACAATAAACAGTAAAAGCAAATCAAGCGAGGGCACAGAAACCATCTTTTGGGAAAGATTAAGAGGCTTATGCTGCCCCCAAGTGGACTAATGTTGCTAAAGCATGACATGGCACTTACTACTACTCTGCAATGGGGTCATCAGAGCAGAGTGTAATTTACATGTTGCTGAACTTCAGTAGTTTAGGAAATTAAACTCCCCCTATTGCAGGTAGAGAATAGTGTGTATTTTTTTTGGTTCTGGTTTATTTCTAACTTCAAGCTGTGAAAAAAGTGGATGAGTCATGTTGCCAATAACGGCAACAGTTGCATCAACAACCATTGGGGGGGGGGCAGTGAGCACTGGACAGAGTGGTACACCTACAGACAATGACACCCATATTACACACATCCACGTAAATACAGTCTAGCACATACACCAAAAAAAAAAAAGACCCCCAACTACGTTGTTTCTTTTCTGCTCTCTCCTCACACTTCTTCTTCTTTCTCTCCTTCTCTGACCCTGTTCTGGCACCTTGCCAGGCCTGTCTCTTCAGCAGCATAATGAGCCTTTTCAGAGTGAGAAGGCAGTCGAATGTTAATTAGATCAAATCAGCCCTTTCAGGATGGTGGGAATGGCGAAACAACCATGCCAGAGGAGGGCAGATAACTAAAGGATCCAGTGAAGAGAAATGGAGGCTGGAAACTGACAGTGGGCTTCCAGGAGTCTCTTCCCTCCTCTGTCCTTATTTTCCCCTCACTCTCTCTTTCTCATTATCCTTTCTCCTGATGCTATTTCTCATAACCATAACCGAAATCTAGTCATGAGACTCTTTCAGGCATCACAATCTGATTGGGACAGTGCCGAATAACCATACCCCTTTCAACGAATCATTATTTATTTCCAGGGTGTCCAATGCATACACACATAAACACTGATAAGAAAATGATTCAGGAGGCTGGGCATAGTCATAGCAATGTGCAGTTCTTCAGGGATCTTTTCCATACAAATATAACAGATAGATACATGACATTTTCTCCTCCCATATCACCCTTCAGCACCGTTCTCCCCACTGCTCTCATGAACCATGTCAAATGATACTGGTTATGTAAAAAGCGACCACGTGGAAACCATGTCTCTGGGATTCACAGATGACTGGTGCACTAGAGCGCTGGCTCCCGTTCAAGTGCTGATTCAGTCCACATGATAAATAAAGGGGGACAGATCAAGCAGGATAGTAATAAAGGCAAAAGAGAACAGCGTGTTCAGCCCATAGATTTAGCGCACATTAGCTCCAACGGGCCAGTGGGCAGCACTCGGTGAATCAGCCAATCAGACTTAGATGTGTACATACATTTTTAGAATGGGCCTCCACTGTTTCTGTGTCCAGAGACCCCTCCTGTGTCTAGACCGTGTCTGTACAGCGGTGAGGATCAGCTGTTTTTGCTGTGCAACGGCTTATTGATTGGGCAGCTAGTATGTGCCTGTGACAGTGTGCATGTGTGTGCCCGTCAGGCTTCAGACTGAGGCAGAGCAGCTGTCCTAGAGACTCTGCATGCCCGGGGGGGGCCTAAGGTCAGTGACAGTGTGGCATTTCACAGCCCAGCCGGGGGTACTGCATGTGCACATGTGTCTCTGCCTGTCTGTATTAAACATAGGAGCTCAAGCATACAGTATATAGTAAAGTTATTGACATTAAAATTATATCTCCCATCTCACTATATTACTGTTAACAAGACCTTTTGTTGAGCTGTTACAGTATATATTTATTTTTCATGGCCTCAGAGGGACTCTGGGATCTTTACAGCTTGGTTCAACATACCCAAAGGCATCTTGGACTCACACAGAGGCTGAGTAATTTTCCCATTTGCTGAAAATACAACAAAAATTCCTAAAAGGGAAAGCAATGGTAAATCATCATCATACCTGAATGGGATCACACTAAAAGAGTCAAAATAGTTATCCAGGCCCTTGATTTGGTTTGTTTCTACCGACCGATAGTGCTTTTAGCATCTCCCATTTTAACTAATCTCACACCAGTCAGCCACAGCCCCTGCCCACCTCCTGCCCACAAACCATTGTGTTCCATCACTGGAGGGGTGTGGCCAGCCGGCATGTCTGACATCTATGTAAAACACATTGTTGCAGCCCAAGAGAACAAACAAGGGGGGTGAAAGCAGGCAGGGGAGTGGATCACTGGACTGTTCAGGATGTCTGATTCAAACCTGTGTTGCTGTGTTTCTCTTGGTTGTGTGAGGTGCCTGCTTCCCCCTCCCAGTGGACTCCACACGCCTCGCCTGTCCGTCATCTGTAGGGCTCTTGACGTCTGCAGGGCCTGGCTTCTTCTCTGGCTTCTCACTCACCACCCTCTTACCCTAGAGAGACATTTACACAGTATCATCACTGTAGCCAGATGCACTGTAATACAAGATTGCTGTTGCTTCTCATGGTCAAATTCTGCACAATTGCACATGAACAGAGGATTTTGGCAGCTCTAGCTCAAATGTAAGCTTTTATACAAATATTTTCTGATTGAACAAGCTCCACTAGCTGCATATTTTAAGCCTTGCTAATATCATGTCTCTTTGTATACCAATGTCAACCGTGTTGGACAGTCTACCACACCTGAGTCCCCAAGGATGACATATCTTAACAAGACTTTGTCGATCTGCAGATTTTTCATATAGAGCAGAAAGGCTAATATCTTAAAACCTAAATGTGTCCAAAACTTTGGTTTATGCCAAAATACCTGTAAAAATAATGACCTTCTCATGAGCCTCCACTGTATTTGGTCTTAAGTGCTAATCAGCAAATGTTAACATGCTTACGTGTTAAACAAAGATGTTGAATGTCAAAAACATCACAAATGCTACGCGGCTGGATGTTAGCATTGTCATTGTGAGCATGTTAGCATGCTTATGTCAAGCCTAGCTAGGTACAGCCAACCTGTTAACATGGCTATAGACTCTTAGACGTCTTTTATTAAGCATTAATTAACTTTTCTGGATAAATGAGAAAAAGCAGCGGCTAGGTTGAGGATGTATTTATAGTTCAGAGTTCATCTTCTTACATCACAAGACACATATCTACCTTTGGTCCCTAGTGCTCAGAAAGAGATGGGAAAGAAAGCTTTCATGTTATGTGCTCCAGCCCCTTGGAATAGTCCACAGAGGAAAATTAAATTGAAGAACTTGGTAACTCAGACTCAATTCAAGGCCGCTGTGTACTCTATGATACTCTATCATAAATAGTGTTTGTTTCCTTTGAGTGTCTAATGTTGTGTTGTCTAGTCTGAAACTTGTAAAGTCACTGTCTCTTGATGAAAGAGGTTGCTAACCTATGAGGGATTAACCTGGTGAAATAAAATTTTAAATAGTCATTTCAACTGTAGATCCTCTGACTCTGGTTAAATATTCTCATAGAGCAATTTAAGTGTCAACCAGGCCTCTGATACAAATAAAGATCTGGTTAATAGTTCATACTACACAATAATCCTATTAAACAATAATAATTTCAATTCATTATCCTCCACTGTTGTCTGTTGTCTAACCTACCATAACTGTACAGAGGTTGAAAGCTTCTAGTTCTCAAGAAGGCACACACGTATGCTGCATAGCCATCATTGTTAAGTGCTCCTGCTTTCAATGCCAGTTATCATACTTGTGCTCTCTCTCTGGTTACAAGGGTACTTATTAATTACAACGAGGAATTGCTTTTGTGTTAATCGTGCATTAATGTCAATAAAACTACAGGGGTTTTGGTTTCTCCCATATTTTCCTTGTCACTTGAAATGGAAACTGGCAGTGCATTGAATTTACCTTTTTGCCTGCCATGGTGACCGTTAACT
Source organism: Istiophorus platypterus (assembly GCA_016859345.1). Lineage (NCBI taxonomy): Eukaryota > Metazoa > Chordata > Actinopteri > Istiophoriformes > Istiophoridae > Istiophorus > Istiophorus platypterus. The sequence goes on from CM029120.1 coordinate 16,252,621, forward strand.
GCTTCCTGTGGCCTCGGCCAGTGCCCTGCGAAGTGCCCTCTCCCCCCCTGTCAGGCCCAGCCTCCTGCTGTCCTTTTCCAGTTGGAGAACCACCACTGAATGGCTTGGTCACCACCACACGACTATCCTGCTTCAAACCACAGAGGGGAACATGTTATAAAATATTTATGTATTTTGCAGCCCTGCGTCCCCTACAGGAAATCCTTCCTTTTACGATACAATCTGTACAGCATTGTTGGCAAGAGTGATCATTTCTGTCACCTCATATTGGAGACACTCACATTAGTGGACTTGCTGATTGTGATAGTTAGATCATCAGCTTTGGCCTTGCGGCTCTGCAGTGCCATTCCTTCCTCCTCTGCCCTTTTCTTGTCCTCCTCCACCTCCTAAATGAAACTCAATAAAAACAAGTAACTAATTGGCAAGCCTGTAAGAGCACGAAGACCTCAATGAAAAGAAACACGCTCCAGACTTGCATTTCTACTCAGGAGACCAGTCCTGAATATCATGGATATTCCTCTGCCTGCGAGCACCTGTCCTCACCTTGTACCTCTTCATGAGCGCTTCGTTCTTCCTGCGGAGAGCCTCGATCTTTTTGTCCAGCTCCAAGTCCTTCTCATGATCCCTCTTGGGCATCATGTCACTGGGGGTCTGGGAGGAGACACATGAGATCACTGATATGATAAAAAAAAAGTACTCCCACATTTGAAAATGACCAGGAGCAATTTGTTTTTAGTGTCTCAGCATAGTTTTTCTGGAGCTTTATATTTTCAGGTTATATCTGGTAATCCTATGACATTTTTCATTGCTATTGTGAGTTTCACTACTAAATCAATACTTTTAAAAATACCCAACTCTGTCTAATAAAGCTGTCAAATAAATAAATTCAATAAAGAATTATTGGATCAAAGAATGAGTAAACAAGATTACAAATCCAACAAGATATTTTATGCCAGCTTCCAGTACCGAACAGATTTTCTTACTTGTTGCAGTTATAGACACTTTCTGGACTGTACAAAAAATTATTCAGGCTCAATACTGAGCCCTATTTGTCCCACTATTGCCATTTGTATTTTGAGTTTAAAGGGGATATAGAACAGATTAAAGGTATCCATAAAACAAGTGTTAAAAACAATTTAAATTTTTGATACTGTATGCTTATAAACAGAGTGGAAATTAAGACAGAGAGGTGAATGAATCAGTGATGAATGGACATTCAATTTGAAAATGTCTTGTGTCCATAAAACTGCATGTGTTGTGATAACACACAGCACCAGCATGCCCTCAACCCACCACAGATGGAGCATTCATTACAAGGCTCAGTTACACAGAATGCATATGTAGAGCATCCCAAACATCCTGATGCAGTCAGCAGGGCATGACCCCTCACACGACAAGAGACCCCATGTTGAAAATCACTGCAAAACCAGCTGCAAACATGTTCAAGAGCTGCGGCTGAGCTGATGGAAAGACACAAATGCTAACAAATGTATCGACACGGAATGATAATGATAATGCGGAAGCAGCAACCATCTCCAGTACAGAGATCTCATTTCCTTTGGCCTGCAGTAAATTAATGTTCTGTCTTTGATTTGGTCTGCATGAGTGGTGAAAGTGTGCTTCCCTTAACTGGCTATAGAGTCAACTGTGTGAGGAACTCCTCCCTGCAGTATGGGTATGCCGCCCTCCTCAAAGCACATGGGTACTGGAAGTTCAGATGCATTACATGTCAGAGATGCCATGAAATAACAAGCTGCAATAAAACCATCATAACCTGTTTTAAAGGAATAGGCAGACATTTTTTGGGAATACACTGATTTTCTTTATTGCAAAGGCTTGATATCAATTCCATGTCTGTAGACCCAGGGGTAGGAAGGCAGTAGAAACTGTCTGGCACATGACTACCTGCAAAACCACAGCATTTCATTTTCACAATTCGTTTTTTGGATGGATTAAACAGGAGGGTTACAAAGGTTTGTAATTTGGGGGCTTTAAAGGTGCTAGTTGATGGATTTTGTTGCCTCTGGACAGGGCCAAGCTAGTCGTTTCCCTCTGTTTCCAGTCTTTATGTTGATCTATCCCTTTAAATTCTTTAAATGTATCCACCTGTGTATATGAAATGCCAGCACAAGGATCAGTCAAGAGGCAGCTCGTACGCCGCAAAGAATGTAACATATCATCAAATAGCCACATGCTCCAGAAAAATTAGATAATACAAACACTTAATAATAAAATAAAAAATATTAATAAAAAAATTTCTGCTCTCAAGCAAGCTGCCTGAAAAGGTAAGTTTTAACAGTAATAATTCTATGAGATTTCTGACATAAAATGATGTGACAGAAAAATATGCACGAAAACCTTCAAGATGGGATCAGAGTTATGAGTTTGCTAGTTTTTCATTCCTCTGTCCGATCTCTTCTTATTGCAAGCCAGCAGAATTTTTCCTAATATTTTCAAAAGGATTTCGCTCAGCATGCAAACAGCAGTGCTCAGATAATACTCGATGAATGACAGTCATTGTCAAAAAAGAAGCTCCGAACTCAGTCAGCTAAAACAAGTGTCTCCTACTTTGAATCAATTCATTTTGAAGTACCCCATTCTCCACACTCTGTGTAAATTATTCCGAGGGGTCAGACCTTCTTGAAAGAGACAGGAAGTAGCCCTGCCAAACTGTTGCCCCAGTGACGACAAGAGAGTCGAGGCTGCTTCTATGTGATATCACTAGCTCAGAATGATGACTCATGGCAAACAAGTGCACAAAGACCATCAGATTTGGACTGCAAGAAATTCTTTTGTGCTAACCCATCGCCACTGCAGGTACGTCTGCAAAGAATGGCTTCTGCTGAGATGCTGAGTTCAACTATTGCACTCAAATCTTCCTATCAGAGAAAATGACCTTTTCACACTAAGTTGTCAGAGGACACTTTTAGTAAAACAACAAAGCCAACACATCCTGAATCCAGATGTGTCGCAAACCTATTTCAAACCTGCCCAGACAAAGGGAGCACGAGAAAGAGTTGGGACTCACTCAAAGAGGCAGCAGGCTGGAAAGTGGTTACCTCATAGCTTCTAGTTGTCAGGGTATCCAAACACAACAGACCACGAGGACATACCACCAAGAATAGGCGCAAGGGAGAGTCAAGCTGCCGACTCGGAATCTCAGCGAGGCCAATGGCGGAGACTGAAGCGAACGCCGGCCTCCACAAACCAAAGTGGGGAGACTCGGTGTGGGGATGGTACCTCTCTGGGTTCAGCCAGCCGGTTCTGTGATTGTGCAGCAGCAGGGCTAACGTGCACACATACACACTCAATCACAAAGCACACAGAGACGTTGTGGGTCTGCCAGTGGACGGCACCCATGCCCGGACAGCCAGGCGAAAGGGGGGTGGGGGGTGGGGGGGGCTGCAGAGAGAAAGCTGCCAAGGCTTCCTTCCTACCCAGCATTCCTGCCACCTACAGGAGCTACAACAGGGAAGAGAAAGAGCCAGAGACAAAACTGAAATGCAGCATGTAGCCACAGCTAAATCTGCGACAGAGCACAGAGGAAGAGGGGCAACCTAATACCTGACACAGAGAGAAAGCTAGAGCGAGTGGGATGAGAGGAGAGGAGAGAAGGGGAAGGAGAGAGAAGGGACTCACGGGTCTTTCCATGTCAGCGGTGAGAGCTGGGCTGGGTCCAGGCACAAGACAGCCGAGGAGGCAGAGAGGGCTGCCTGGAGTCGGCAATCATGCCTCGATTACAATGAGCCAAGTTGGGCAAGCAGCCAAGACGTCTAACCAATGCACAGAGCTCCCCTGTTAACGGATTTCACAGCACCCACCCGCTTGTCCACCCTCTCGCCCTCCCATTCTCTCTTTCTCTCTCTCTCCCTAACCCTCCCACCCTCCTGCACATATGCTCTCTCACTCCCTCTCTCCCTCTCTAAAGCACTTGCTCTTTCCCCTCCTCACTTGTCCTCTGCTCAAAGCATGCTAGTAAAATCCTGTCACCCTCCCTACATGCACACCCACATACAATGTCAATTTTAAAATAAATTAACTCTATTGCTCGATTGACACTACAACATTAATAATAATTTAAAAAATCTGTGTGTTTATGTCATTATATGTTTGGCAGCCACAAAAAACCATACTCATGCATATTTCACTTTCATGTTTAAATGCTGGAGTGGCAATATGATAACAATTTTATGACATCCGATATCTGATTGTTTCATATATCAGTCGTCCCTGATTTTCTGGAAAAAGAAAGTCTATGAGCTTATAAGTGTATCAGGTTGATGGGAACCAGTGGTGATATTCTGTATTTGAGCAGAATATTTGCTGGAATTTAAGTTTTTTAAATACAAGGAGAAAAAGATATTTTGACCCCAGATTTGGAAAAGAATATTTGTGGATATTTATTATTTATATTTATTATCATTTTCTGTGTGAGCACTTTCAGATCATTTTACGTTATACCCTTGTGTCCCGATTAAATGAGATGATGGAAGGGAAAAAAAATACTTTTTTTTTAATAAAGCTTCTTGAGTAATTCCCATTCTAATGGGGCCCCATTCAAATCAAAACATTCCACTATATAAAACCAGACAACACAATTGAGACAACAGCTGCGTCTCCTACAAGCTGCAGACTACATGTTTAGAGTACTAAAGAAGCTTCCTAAAGAGTGGAAGGGGTGGGGAGTGGGGGAGTGATTCGCCTGCTGAATTTCCCACAAATCTTCATGCATGGCATGCTGCATCTGGCAAAGCCAAGTCTAAGGGCTAATGACATGCAGCAAAACAGGCAGCAAACAGGCAGGCAAATGCTCCAGGCAGCAGTAAAGTCAGAGTTGGTGTCATTGCTCTGCAATTTCCAAATTGGAATGTTACCAGTCTGAACTGCAACATACTCAGCATACTCAACCCCACATAGCTTACATTCCCCACGGACAAATCCTGCTAATGAGCAAAAGCTGTTTACAAATAATCACAAGTATTTCAAGAGTTAATTTAGGATTAGTGTAAGAAATGTTTTTGAAAGAATGTTGTGTAGGTCCCTAACAAATTAATACCTAAAAATTATTATACTAAATGTTGAACTAAGTAGTTGAGTTTCAACCATGTGATTAGGCTTATGAACTTCAATTGCAGTTGAAGGCCTGTTATCAGGGCAATGTCAGGTGAAAATGAATGTTTACATTTTAATTAATAGCAATAATAATAGCAATAGCATTTAAGGGTCATAAGTATGGCTGAGGCATTAGTTTTGCAGGTATTTGTTCATAAATCAAAGTTTTTGACCTGGTGATGAAGAGTTAAGGGTTCTCCAAAGTTATTACAATTCATCCTGAGATGCCTGTAGCAGATACACCGAAAATAATTAAGATGCATTCGCTGGGAAGCATGAAAGACGTCGAAATAAGTCATTTGAAAAGTAAAAACTTGACCTGCTGGTTCTGTTATACTAAAACTTTACTGCGGGATTCATCCGTTAGGGAATGTCTGTGGAAATCACACCAACGTTGCCATCCCCACACAGAGAGGAACCACAAAGGCATCAGATAAACCAGTTATTTAGATACTGACAAGGGCCATTTTGAATCATTGTGGGATTAAAGTCTGTGTCTAAATTGGGTTCAAAGGATCACTCACTCTGTTCAAATGTGTGCACGTTCAAATTCAAAGTTCAGTTTTGTGTGTTTTTTGTGATTAGTTGGTTTGGTTTTGTTTTTTTTGTTAGATTAAGATTTTTCATGTTGATGATATTATTCAGTTTACAGTTTACAGTTTTTCACAGCTGTGAGGACAATATAGCAGCTTGGCAACTCATTCCAAGGCCCAGGTTTACTCAAAATTAGAGTCAAATCAGAAATTACATATAGATAGATGGATAGATAGATAGATAGATAGATAGATAGATAGATAGATAGATAGATAGATAGATAGATAGATAGATAGATAGATAGATAGATAGATAGATAGATAGATAAGGCATCAACTTAAAACTGTACTTACCTCCTCACTAGCTTGGCCGTTACCTTCAAGCTAGCAGAGGAAGCAATTTCACATCATGTCCACTGGTTGGCACCAAATCCTTGGTCATGAGTTGGAGACGAGCATGGGGTCAGAGTGGGAGGGAGACAGGCGTCTTCCTGGTCCCCTCCTCCATCAATGGTGCTGCGGCGCTACAGATAAAGCTGCCAGTGACCCTGCAACACAGCACAAACTGCCTTGTCAGTCACCCAGATGTTCAGTAAGCAGCTGCTGCTCGGTTATGGGAGAGAATGGCCTCGTGTACAAAATCCAGGGCCACAACAATATGTTTTACAAAAACAACTCAAGCTCCTACTTGCCTGCTTGTCCTGGAGCTTTATATTTGTATCTCATGATAACAGACTGAGTTTGTCATGTTTGACAAAAAAACTATAGAACTATAAAACATGATAATATATTTGTTGTGCATACATTTTAGCGGCATCTTGTGTTTGGTCACTTACTGCATATTTATAAACTGTATGTCAAATCTCAGTTTGGCATAATATGACAATCTATTTTCTCAAAAGATGCATATATTTTATGATAACACAGCTTGCATTTGTAACATTTTGGTTCCCATGGTTTTCAGATCCCGTGTCGACGAGAATTACTGTATTTTCTTTCCTCTTGACGCATTTAATTTTGGTTCATCAATAATTTCTCTACTAATATGCAAATTTTAACTTTGCTTTTTGTCTTCCCATCACAGACTGCAAAAACGTGAGTTGGTTTTATTCCCTACTGTGCTTTAGACTAGTGACAAATAGCATGAAAACATGTACTTAAGCTATTTCCCGGTCTCAGGACGAGGTGGGAAAGGATCCCAAGGAGGGAGAATGCTCAGGGTCAGGATCTGAGTTAAGCAAAGTAAGCAAACATCTTTTAGCTATGTTTGCTCACCTAAAAGTTAATATTAACACAATAATCCAAAACAGATATATGTGATCTTTAATAGTTCAATGTTTAAGGTTCATCATTTAACAGCTCTAAAGAATCTATAATCTGAAGGTAGTAAACAGGCACAGTAGGCTGATAAATATGTAGGGCAGGGTTTCACACAGGAATTTCATGATGTAGGTTTGTTATGAATATTTCAGCCATGACAGCAACTTCAAAACAGATATCTAGAGAACCTCTACATAGGGTGCACATATTTAGCAGGTGACATAAATTTCAATAAAAAGCAGAACTTATGACCATATGATCAATAAATTACTGAATGTGACGGGTTAACACTTTTGGAAATCCTAAAGCCATACAGAGAGTTTTGTGAGGCTTGGTCTGCAGATCGTCTGTGCCAAATTTGGTGAAGATGGGACATAACTTGTGGCCTGTGAAAAACTAATAAACCTTTCGATCAAAATCCAATATGGAAGCTGCAACAATTAGGCTGATGTGACGTGTTGCCACGTCTCAGCCTTGGGACCTACCACAGTATTACCAGACAGTAATAAGTTTTTTCAGGCAAACACATCAACATGTAGTAGCAAAAACACCTTTTTGCTTATTTAGCATTCCCTAGTGGCCAAATAATACAATTTTTTTGTGCTTCCTAAATATGGGCTTTGTGCACCAAGACTGCTTTTTACTCTGATATGACCTTATTTGGCAGCTTCGTCACCACTATGGATTTGCTGTGATGGGTGAAGTGTTTCAATAACCAAGATAACTTGAAGTGTATTCCCCAAAATGTTACCATTTTTTGAAGACCTTTATGATATCAGATGTAAGATTGTGTTTATATGTGTATATGTGTATATGTGCTTTTGTGACAAGAAACCTAAAAATGCCAACATACGCAAAATACTTCACAATTGCAAGTTTACCAGTAAATTTCCTTTAACCTTCACTGTTAAACCTTATTTAATGGTGGTTAAATAAGGTTAAATAAACATTTCAACCTCTGTATTTACATGTGGGGGTCTTATCCAATGGCCATGTTTATTAGATCAATGGAAATAACTTCATAAACAGATTTTGTATTACATATTTGTATATAATCCGTTTTCTTAACTAACTAGTTTTACAGTTAAAAGGTGTGTATCCACAGAAATTATATCTTTCTCTTCAAAATAAGGTGCTTGGTGTCAGCTGCAGAGATCCATATGGACAGTTGTTTCTGGCAGTTCCTCACCATCCTGAACCACAGAGCATTCTGTTTCGAGCAGGAGTAGCTCTCTCTCCTCACATTGTTGCTGAGAGTATAACTTCCTTACATGGAAGTGTAAATTTTCCAGAACAGAATCATCATCCATCACAGTGCCTGCTGGTATTTTGCCTCATACTGGGCCCATGAGAAGGAGTCAGTGTTAAAAGTTGCATAGAATCTGATCTCGCCCCTTCCTGCAGGATGCTCTGACTCATTTCTCTTTGAAATGACGGTTTGGGTGTTTATGTTTTGTCATTTGTGTTAAAAATTTTCCAAATTCGGAGATTGAGATCATCTGAATCTCTCCAACTAGATTTCCTTCACATCCTGCCATCAAATTAATTTCATTAGCTATCTGTGAAGGTGCTTAGAAGCTTCGGATTGTGAATTTTTTTGTTCTTGATCTCTAATCTCATATTTCTCACATCTATACTCATGGTCAGCATCTCATCTCAAGGTAACATTTCCCCTTCTTTTCTTGGAATTTGCTAATTAGCCAGCACAAATATCTACCATGCAATATCCTCATTAGTTTCTCCAAAATGTTCTTTGTGCTTTTTAGGTCTCTACCTCCAAAATCCTTATGGCTGCAGACATTTTTTTGCCCTGAAAATTTTGCTTTTAACTTAACAGCAGATGCATGGATTGGAGAGTTTAGATGTTTTGCTTTTAACTGCTTCTCTCTCTCCCACAGGTGAACTGTGTTCTGCATTGTTGCACTGATGTACTCCTGCGGTTGAAGTGCTACAGACAGTGTTTCGGTCCACAGACTCTCTGGTGTGTCTGTTTAAGATTGTAACTGGATGACGGTTAACTTCATCATGGTTGCCTTGTTCATCAGGTTTTTATGGTGCATCTGGAGCAGATGACTAATGCTTAGAAAGCTTGAAAAACAACCAGCTTTTGTTTTAACTGTAGGAGAGACCGTTGAAATTTCTGTCATGTGTAATTTGAGCCGTTGTGCTTGCACACCTAGCACCTGCTTCCAATTTTCATCTTTCATTTCCCCTGTGGAAGAACAAGACATTTAGAACAAGTCAGCTTCACCTTAGCATTTTCTATACTGAACACAGCCATTTTGAGCTTCTGTCACTTACCATGGACAATCCATGGTGTTCAAATGTTTGCCTGTGGACAGAAACGCATGTTTTGTTTTGTTTTTTTTGTATTAGTTCACCTGCAATATCTAAAGACACAATTCATGTCCACTTTTGAGTTTGTCACAACAAACATTTTTTTTGTTTCCTAATAGAAAGTCTGTGTCTCAGTGAGCCTCTCTCCTTTGGTCAAATGCTGCTCTATTTTTAACTCAGTAATTAATCCATTCATAAATATTTGTGGTGGGCTATACAATAACTCATTATCCAGTAAAATGTGTTTTTGAAAAGTTATTACATCATTACATTGTAGCCAATAGTTTATTTCAATATCATTAATGAGCAAATTGCATCTAAATAGATTTTCAAATATGCAAGTTTTTTAAAAATTTGACTTTTTCTGCCTATCAGTTTATTTAATCTGAAGAGAATATTCATGCCTTTTACCTGTCAGTCATCTCTGTCACTGATTCACCTTATTTTACTCAATGGCATTGTACGTAGCACATCTTTGAATGTGCCTCTGTGCATTCAACACAGCTCTATAAAGCATAACACGGAACATTTGTTTCAATGGTGATGACATGAAAGACGTTTGGGCGATGTAAGACATTGTCAGCCACTCTAATTGCAGTAAACAATCACTGTAAGAAAATAGGATATTTAATTAAACAATATCACATTTGGGTCTTGTTTTTATGTTTTGATTTGGGATATAAAAATGCATTTAGCTGGGAAACATTGTCTTCAGTCACTTGTTCTAAGAAGCCAATGTCTAATTCTACATTTGACCGATGGAAAGAAAAAGAGTCTGTGATCACTCTCACCTTCATTTCAACTGACTGGGAGCTTAAGTGCTCATTGTCTGGAGATCCAGATGTGTAAAAAGCATAACCACTCAACATTTAGGACTAAAAATTCAAGAAGTATTTGTCACATAAACATATTTTCAATATGTGCAGTGCATGGATGACATGAGAGAGTGCTATAAGCCAAAAGTGTGACATTAATTGAAATAAGAGTAAAAAATTTGTAACTTAAAAAAATATTAAAAAAGGTAACAACTAAAGATTATAAAAATATATAAATATATGTAATACTAATATTTAATGTGCATATTATGAGAATGGGTAAAATATAAAAAAAGAGTGAAAGTGGCAGCATAATAAGAGACCAGTTGATCTGATAAATATATATTTTTTAAAAACCCTCAGATTAAAAAAAAAACAAAACTGTTGATATGTTGCTTTCCATCACGAAGCCTTTATTTGATCTTTTGTCAGAAATGCTGAAATAACTGATTTATATATTTCCTTAACAATCCATTTTTACATCAGTGCAAATTGGTCCAGCAATGTTAGACAGTGTTAGAAATATTAAATCAGAAAACAGGACAGCAAAATAGGGCATTTGACAGGCATTAGTCACAAGATGGCTCAAAAATAAAAAAGGTTATAACGTTTTGTAAAGTGGCTTTTTTAAAGTTCAGACTTGTTAAAGACAGTGGCCTGGAGATGACCCTGGTGCAGTGAATACAGAACATATACAAGTAGTTAATGCAAGATACCAGATCTACCTGTTTAGAACCTATGGCCGTTATAGTTATTTGGATTTCTGGCATGTGAAAATGCTGCTGGGGCTTGTTTACATGCAGTGAATGATGTAACTGAAATAACAGTCACCAGGATAAAGTCTATCATAGATTTGTAGTATCGAGGGAATTCACTGTCCTGTAATTAATTAAGCTCCTTGATTTACCCAGCATCAGCCCTCTGGGGAGAGCAAATCAATTATTTACAGATGTCAGTATCTGAGTGAAAAACAACAAAGAAAAAGCACCAGTAGATGAGCCTGGGGCACTTTCAGTTATTAGTCCATCACATTTCATCAGGGCTCAGTAAGGGGGTGCTGGATCACATCTATACACCACAAAAGAACGGAAACAGTAAGAGTAATAAACATTTATGATTTATGGCTGCCAACTTTAGGATGAGATATATAAATGCATGTTTTAACTAGCCTCCTTACCATCATACAGTGCTGTTCTAGAAGAGCCCATTGACCTGTTCAGTCTCAGGGTCCAGGTCAATATCGTAGAAACAAGGCCTGGTGGGCAGACCAGGGATCGTGGGCATCTAGGATAAAGACACAGACAGAGACAGCAGCTTAAATCACAGAAATGGTCAACAAAATATTATGTAAGGCAAAATCTGGCCATTCATTGCTCTCTTATACTGTTCACACATATAAGGCATTGTTTATGCACTATTTTTATGTGGATACGTGCTTTCAATTTTGTCACTCTTCAAGTGATGTCATGCAGTGTAATTTCATTCTCATTGCTATTAAATTAAGAATTAAATGATGAACAAACTAAATTTAAACTAATGTAATAGAGAAAACATGCCTTTCAAGACAGTGTACCATCAAAATTATTTTGATGCTGTTATTTTGGGGTAAAGTAGTTTCATGGTGCTTTAACATGAAGACATTTGGACAGTTTAGTTGAGTAATAAAAACACATTGTTTTTATGGAGGAGGATATTTCTCTACAAGGAAAAGAAATCAATGTAAAAAAAATCAACTTGTGCATATTGTGATGCAGTTTGATGGTGCATAGGTGTAGTGAAGACTCCCAAACTAGGGTCTCCCAGATGCAACAACTGTGGAGTGGCACAGTTTGCTCAGTGTGAATGGGAGCTTACCGTGCCAACCAGTGGGAACAGAAACCCAGCGCCAACACTGGCTCGGATGTCTCTGATTGGTAGAATGAACCCTGTGGGCACACCCTTCTTGTCTGCCTCGTGTGAGAGCGACAAGTGAGTCTTCGCCATGCAGATTGGCAGATTGCCAAAACCCTGAGAAGAGAAAGCATTAAAAAAAATAAAATAAAATAAAAAACCCTTTCACAAAGGCATATTCGAGCATTCTTCAAGCAATTATAGAACATCTCCACTGACTGCAGCAGCCAACAAACGGGCCTGACATGACATGAAAAAAAAAAAAGAAAAAAAATCAATCGGTTGCTGACCTGTTTGGTGTAGAGCTCCACCTTGTGTTGGGCCTCTGGGAGGAGCTCAATATCGTCTGCACCGTAGATCTTCTGGGCAATTATTCGAATCTTATCAGCAATAGGGAGCTAAAGAGGAATTATAGACATACAAGTTGGCTTACCTTTAGTTGACATGCATGCACATCAATTAAATCTAGACAAAATGTGGCCATTTTGAGTACTTGTTTTGAGCTTAGGGCCCAAATAAAGGTTTGCATATCTATTAAATGAAAACATTGCTTTTTGAATCATAATTCCGGCCGATATGTTATTTATAAGAATATACACATTTTTTCTAGACTGCAGCAATCAAAGCTAGAGCCGATACCTCCAAATTATATAGGAACTTAAAGTTGCTGGGGGCCCCAGAGGCTCTCTGGACGGCCTGACCCAGGAGGACTGCACCTGCTCCACCCTCGGCCCAGTGGGAGCATCGCACCGCATCGAATGCTCCGGCCGCTTTGGCCACGCTGCAGATCAAGTCCAGTTCAGCTTCAGTGTCTGTCCTGCAGGAGGGTGTCAGCACAACAAAAGCAAGAGAGACACTCAAATTAAAAAAGAAGAATCTTTACTTCATAATACAATAAGACACAATATATATTATACAATATATATACCCATACATCACCTAATCTCTTTATTGATACAATATCTTTCTGCCTCAAGCAAGCGTTTTTTTCTTTTTTCTTTGAAAACTGTCTGATCAGAAAATAGCTTCCCAATCTCCTAATTCTGCTTTAAAGACCTGCAATTTACCACTTGGGGGCAGCACAGACAAGCTGTAAACACAATATTGAGCTATTTCACCTTACAGAGTTGTTGTGGCTAACACATGATCTAACAATTGCCTGAACAGTCAGCAGCTATGAAGCAATGACCGCATTAATTTGGAGTCAAGTTTCTTGCCTTCTGATGAATGTAAGCCCCAAAAGTCATTCTTTTAGCTCTGATTGTAGTTTCCACCAACTACCACAGGAAATGTCTGCCTATTTAGGTGCTAACTGTTCCACTATGTTTACCAGCTAGCCGCTAGCTTTCTCTTTTTGCCAAGAGATGCTGAGCAGATAGTGTGCGGTGAGGTTATCAGAGCTTTTTACCTGAAAACAGCTGCCCACTGCTGCTACAAACAATGCTGATGAGAGCTGTGAGAGTGATCGAAAATAGGTTTTGGGCCCAGTAACCAAAACAATGAGCTGATAGAGGCCAAAATGCTCTCCAAAGTTTGGGGAGCTACTGAAACTGCTAGAGTCATTTGATCCTTTGCTAATATAAAAATATTCATTAGTGCAGCTTTAAGCGAAATATACAACAAGTATGATCATGGTGTTTTAGACCATTTCAGTCCTTTTTCCACCAAGTCATCATCCATGACTTACTTGAAAGCATTGACAGCCACCACCACAGGTACACCAAAGTGCTGTGCATTCTCTATCTGCTTTTTCATGTTGCTGCAGCCCTTCTCCAGTAGCCCCAGGTTCTACGTGCAAGTGCACACAAACAAACTTTAAATAAGTTTATGAGAAGGCAATTAAAAGAATATTATCATTTGAAATAAAGAACGTTTGCATTACCTCCTCCACATATTCCTTTGGCAGTGGCATCCCAGCAGTAACCTTAACAAAAAATAAATGAAAAGTTATAGTTAATTTAATACTTCCAAAAGCTAAAACACACCAAATTTTACACAAGAGTAAACATTGTTATTTTTACTCAACTGTTTTGCCCCCCTATTTATTATGAAGCTAACAACTGTGTGAATGAAGAAGTGGGAATATGAATGAGTTATTGCTTTATGATATCAACTCAGCAAGAAATGTAATTATACTCCGAGCGGAGCACGGTCATTCACGGACAAAGGGTCAGGCATTGCTTTTGCACAGGAAATGTTTAAGGTGATTATGTGGATGTTCACGATGGAGAATGTCATGTAAAATTACATGTAAATGTAAAAAGCAAAGGTGTTTTTTGTTTTGTTTTTTTAAATAAAGCCACTAAATCTTGACCAAACTCACCGTTGGTCCTCCTCCATGCATCTTCAGGGCTCGGACAGTAGCCACCAACACCACCACATGCGGCCTCAGGCCTGAGTAGCGGCACTTGATGTTGAAGAACTTCTCCATGCCAATGTCAGCACCAAAACCAGCCTCAGTCACTGTTGGGAACAATTGACAGGGGTTGTGAGATGAAGAGAATAATAGAATCACAGCTGTAAGGAATACAGTGACATCTTACTGCAATATGATATCTGCTACAACATCACTTGTACAATCAGCATGTACGGTATAAACAAACAATGTACAGCAGTGGCAGTACAGTACTGGATCAGGCACAAAAAGTTCAAGCTGCCATATCGCCATTTTCTCAGCTCCACTTACCTACAAAGCCCTCAGGTCCAACCAGCTTCAAAGCTATTTTATCAGCCAGGATGGAAGAGTTGCCATGAGCGATGTTGGCAAAGGGGCCCGCATGGACAAACACAGGGGTTCCCTGTGGATGCATATGATACAAAACCATAACCAAAAGGCACTGTCATCTCTCACAAAATATTTATCAAAAAAATACAGAAGAAAAACCACCAACAACTAAAAATGTGAGCAATATACATCAAAAGACTGAACTTTGGAAGCTTGTGGGAATTTTTTTCCCTGCGAGTCATACAATACTTATGATACAATAAATATCATTAATAAAAAATACTTTTTGGTTTGTAAAGCTCAGTCTAGGTTAGAGTGTATGCTGTGTTTTACCCACCTCCAAAGTCTGCATCAGGTTTGGCTTTATTGCATCTTTCATTAGCACAGTTAGGGCACCACTCACACCCTGTAAAGCAAAACAGTAGGCTATAGAAGTCTGTTTTCACCAATACATCAGGTTATGAAAAAGGACTTCAGAGCACTGACCAGGTCCTCTGTGGTGATGGGCTGTCCGTTGCGGCTGGTAGCAACGACCATCTTGGCCAGACGCTGACGCATGTCCTCGAGGCTGCTAGTGAGAGCCAGCACTGCCATGATTTCACTGGCCACTGTGATGTCAAACTGAGCCTGTAGGACAGAGGGAGGAGGTCACTGTAAATACATGTCCCCTTAATGCAGTGAATTAAATTTTACTCTGTCGTCTCATGACTTTGAAATACAATAACGTCGTGCAGAAGGTGTATTTGATTATAGCTTCTATCTGTACTTCTATCTAGGTTGCATTGGCATTTGTCATTTTTATCTTTTTTGATACTGGTACCAGGAGGCACCAAAATTAATACATTTCTAATGTTACACATAGTGGCCTTTAATGAATGATAAATAATTTCCTTTCACCTCTCTTGTGTATCCCTTTTCAGTTGGCGACTGGCCGATAGTGATCTTCCTCAGGAATCGATCATTGGTATCCAACACTGAAGTGAAACACAAAGATGACATGAACATTAGATAAACTGTACATATGGCCGGATCCAGTACACAGCAGACCTTATCAGGCACAAAATATCAGAGCTATGAGGCCTGCAAGACGTCTCAAATACCTCTCTGCCAGGTGACAGAGCTTGGGTCGATATCCAGGCGGGCAAAGCGGGTGATCTCTTCTTCGGTCAGAGTGGAGGGATCCATCTTCTCTATGCCCAGTTTCTACACAAATACAGAAGACTTCAGTGTTAAAGGAGTCCCTTCACATGTATTGCGAGTTTAGTTGAAGCTTCCAACTCTGTGTGCTGATCACTTACTTTCAGTCGATTGATCTGAATGGGAGAGAACTTCCTCTGTCCTCCACTCAGTGGGACCAAGCGGTTGTACAGAGCCTAGAGAGAGACAATAGTTCCAATCAATGAATGAACTCATAAACAGTGCATTTAAAAAAAATAAATAAATAAAAGGCTGAATTAAAGGGGGAACCCACCTTGTCAGATTGTGTGGACTCATGGAACATTCGTGCGTCAATGGCAGCAGCCACCAAGTTGTTGGCAGCTGTGATAGCGTGAATGTCACCAGTGAGATGAAGGTTAAACTAAAATGAACAGATTTCTTAATTAAAATCCATGTTCTTTTTGTATTTTATGCAACCAGCAGATTTTAACTTCAAACAGCAGTGGAGTACCTCTTCCATTGGAATGACTTGAGAATATCCACCTCCAGCAGCACCACCTGTGAACAGAAGGCAAAACAACAGATACATGAACCAGTACGGGACTTTAGAATGTACATTTCAACAGCTAGTAACCTGTGCAAGCTCCTGCTGGGTGTGTAGTATTCCAGCAGCTCACCCTTAATGCCGAAGGTGGGTCCCTGAGAAGGTTGTCGGACACATGCAAACACGTTGAGGTTCATGTGGGCTCCCAGGGCCTGAACCAGGCCGATGGTGGTGGTGCTCTTTCCCTCACCCAGAGGAGTGGGTGTAATGCTGCAGACAGAAAATAACGTCAACACTGAAAATACTTGCTGCAGATTAAAATGTGTAACTTTAAAGTGGTAATTTTAAATTTTGGGAAACATGTTTTTTCATCGTCAGTATATTATTACGTACAAACTGACCCAAAAAATAAAAAGGAGTCAATATATTTTCCCCCCAAACAGTAATCATAAAAAAAAAATTAAATAAATAAAATCTTGTAAAACATGCTATGGTCCAGGGAAAACAATACAGTACAGTACAGTAGGTAAAGTGCTGACAGCATACCCTGTGACAACTACATATTTGCCATCTGGCTGGGTCTGCAGGCGTTTGATGATATTCAGCTGGACTTTGGCCTTAGTCTTGCCATAGAGTTCCACCTCATCAGAGAGCAGGCCCACCTCTCTTGTTAAACAGCCAATGTGCTTGGGCACACAGGAGCGAGAGATCACAATGTCGCTGTTGGAGTTACAAAGACAACCCACAAAATCTGAGCAAAGGAAGGAACAGCAAGGATACATTCACAGTTCTCTGCAGGCTCTTCTTGCATGTTGCATTTGTTGAATTTAACAATCCCTCCAGCCTTGCAGTGGCATTTAACAATGCACACGACCAAGAGGATGGGAGGATAAGGAGACGAACCTGGGCACAGGCTTCTGCAGGTTGAGTTTGGTGTAAGAAATGTTCCACTTCCCTGGTTTATGTCCCTCCAGGAAGCGCTTTGCACTCAGCACTGTGTTCTACAAACACACACACACACACACACACACACACAGAGTTAGTCAGTCAGTCATTATTTCCTTGGACGTCTAGGTTATGGGAAACTTTTGAAAGTAATTACTGCAATTTCATTTTCTACACAAAAAGTAACCTTTCAACCTAAAAGAGATCTAATTATGTATTAAAACATGCGAAGCAATTGAAAAGTAAAGTAATGGCTGGTTCGATAATTATTGTAACAAGTACAAAGGCACCAGACACTTTCAGGGAATTCATCATTAATAGTTGGCTCCTTAGAGTTTATTCCAGGATAGACTGTCCAAATGGACCCTACCGCCATTAGCATGGCCACAGTCATTGGTCCTACACCACCAGGCACAGGGGTAATGAAGCCAGCCTGCTCCTTAGCTGAGGCATAGTGGACATCACCCACCACCCGCTTCCCACTGGCTTTAGTCTCATCTGAAAGGTACAGAGAGAAACTTTTAATTAAATCACAATTACCACCACCATCTAATGGTTCAATCTAAGGGCAGCTGCACAATGGTTTGCTTCAGAGTGCCATGGCTCCAGCAGAGTGAAAAGCCTCAGTAATAGTCAAACCTGGAATATGGTTGATGCCACAGTCAATGACCACCGCTCCCTTCTTGATCCACTCTCCTTTAACCATCTCTGCTTTCCCGATGCCGACAACCAGGATGTCTGCCTGTCCCACCTAGACAGAGACAGAGATCGATAGAAATGAATCTATGTGTAATGAATAACAGCAAGCTATCTCACTGTCACTACAGGGAAATGCAGAAAGCAGCGAAATATATAAATTATTTATTTATTTATTTATTCTTAGCTGAGGCCTAATTGATGCTCTGCTTGCACTTGTGTGAGACAGACAGACGCTAATGGGTATTATTATGATTATGGTAACGTCGGGGACTGTGTTCCTAGCTTGGGTGAGGGTGTTGCTGTTGTACCTCTCCAGCGAGATCAGCAGTTTTAGAGTGGCAGGTGGTGACGGTGGCATGGCTCCACAGAAGCAGGTCATGCATCGGTGCACCCACAATCTTACTGCGACCGATCACGACCGCTCTCTTCCCTGCCACGGACACACCTGTGGAAAAGAGGTCAATCCATCGATTTGTTAAGACCATGTTCAATGCTTTGTTGTAGTCCATATACTTTTAGAGCACAGACTTGGTTGGGGGTATGATTTTCTGTGTTTACCAGTCTGTCTGATCAACTCCATGCAGCCATTTGGTGTGCAGGGGATGAAGCAATCGCCAAGGTCCCCACGAGACAGTTTCCCTGCATTAACGCTAGTTAGCCTGCAAATGGACCAAAACACACAAGAATACAATAAATGTCACATATTAACAATGTCTACTGATCTTTAAGTATCCTAGTGAATTCCTTGTTTTAACCACAAGAAATAGGAACTCACAGAAAAATTGGCATAATCCAAAAGTAGGAAAGTTCGACTTTATGTGTGCTCTTACCCATCTACATCCTTCTCTGGGGCAACTGCGTTAGTGACCTTCTCTGTGTCAATCTTGTGGATCGAATCTAAGGGCAGCTGCACAATGAGGCCGTGGACAGACGAGCTCTCATTCACCTCTGAAACACAGTG
The DNA here is from genome assembly GCA_016859345.1 of Istiophorus platypterus. Taxonomy (NCBI): domain Eukaryota; kingdom Metazoa; phylum Chordata; class Actinopteri; order Istiophoriformes; family Istiophoridae; genus Istiophorus; species Istiophorus platypterus. Next base: position 16,271,660 of record CM029120.1, read on the forward strand.
AAGAACCTACAAAAAGAAAGGTGCCTTTACATTCTCAGGCACACATATTGCAATTTGGGAGCTTTGTTAAGCACTACAACAAAACCAGAGGTTCAGTGTTTAACTGTATATGTGTGTGTGTGTGTATAGATGAATAGAAGTCTGGGCTAAACTAATTCTTCAAACCCGTCCTCACCTCCTCCTCTGTTGCAGTCTTAGGCAGTCTCATATGTCTGGCATTTATTCCAATCTGCATTAAAAACAAGAGGAGTTTAGGTCTAAAGTTAGGATTGATTGCCACAACACAGAGTAGAATTATAGTGTACATACTGCAAGTAAATCTCTTGAATATAAAAAGAAATTCTCTTTACCTCTGCTGCTGCCTTCAACTTCATGCTGATGTACAGATTTGAATCATCGCGGTCTCCAACCTGCAAAGACATGAGGTAACACCTACATTAACATGTCCATCTACAAAAGGAGAGTTTATGAGAACGCATTCATACATTTTGTTTCCCTACTGTGGAACACAATGTCATAAGGTCAAGGACATGCAAATAAACCAAATTCATACCTGCCAACCATCTCCAGGGAAAGTCCATGGGAAATCACATGGCAAAATTAGCAACCAAAACATCCAATTTTTTTTATCTTTTTTTTAAACCTGACCCATGATGAATCCCATCTTGCACTTACCTGTAAGACCACTAGACCAGGACTGAAGTTGGGATCCTGAAGCTTCATCTGCTCCACATCCTTCTTCAGGCGCTCCCTCACCTGCCTTAGAACACAAGAAAACAGAATACACTCCACTGAGCTGTTTAATCTCTGTGCATGTAGCATTTTAAAGGAAAAGGTTAGGACTATATGGTAGAACTAAAGTTACAGACGTAACCCATTCCCTTTCCTTGCAATAGGTACAGATTTTGTACCAAAACACATCCCATCTGGTGATCTTATTGTGAATCTCGTAATCTTATTCCAGTCCCCAGCCATGAATCCTGGTGGCAAATGCAAAACCGGCACATCAGAGAGTCCCTTTGGGAGACTTATCTTTGATCTTTGTATTTTCTCTGTCTTTATTCATTTAATGGTCTGATAATTGGGAAACCTTCCGATTCTTTGTCTCAGTTGTGGCTTATCCCTTCACTCAACGCAATCATTACACAAAGCCAACTAAACCAATCAAAGACAAAGCCAGACAGCAGTGACACAAAGTTACCTGGACTTTATCTTATAGAAAATTAAAACCTATTTTCATCTCTATCGTGTCTGTCTGAGCAAAGCCTGACCCTGATTTTATTTCTTACGTAAACTATACACACAATCAATCACACAGCAAAGCTGCATTATTTAGCTCATCCACTGAAGATGAGAATGTGAAGAGAGTCTCAAAAAAAGGCTCTAAGAAGTTTAAAACTTGAACCAACAAAACAGATTGAGAATAAACCACACTATCTTTGTGCATCACATGAACTTCATTGGCGGAGAAGATGAAATCCAACACGTGAGTGATTATGGATACATGACGAAATGGGGCGAAACCAATCTGAACTGCCTTTCAAGTAATCAGAGAGTGATTCTGCCCTTGTGGCCATTCAGTAGCTTGTATTTTATACTCTAGCATTGTTTTTAATGTTCCCAAGCCCCATTTACAACATCAGGCATCCAAAACGCAATTCTACCTTAGCCTTTCTATAGGCTATGATGTGGAGAAGAGAAAAAAAACATGACACAATACTCATTTCAAAAGATATAGTGCAAATAATATAAAACATAGACCTGCTATTAAAACCTTGATATTTGGTTACTGAATATTCCACATGACCAACAACATTTTCTTTTTTTTTTTTTTATTAAAAAATTTAATAAAAATATAAATTCAATCCCAGACTTCATAAAATCAATCATTTTAACATATTGTAGGAATACCTTATCACAATGACAGCTGATAATACAATCTCTGGTCACTGACCAATCAGTGTCATATTCCTACAAACATTTATACAAGACACAGTACTGTGGTCTCAGGCTATAGAGGTCCCTGGCCCAGTACAAGGAGTTTGGTGCTTTTTCAAGCTTCAGTGACAACTGAAGGGACAGCAGATCAGTGGAGAGGCTGTGCATACAATTTGGGTTGCTTAAAACCATTTAACTAATGAGTAATGTGAGGGTAGCTAACAAGGTGCAGGCTGTCATGTCTTGTGACAAGCACATGCAGCTAAATATCCTGCACATTTCAAGTGAAGGGACCTTTTTATCTCTCAGGCAAATACATTTGGAACTGTCAGCCCTTTCGGTAATACGCAAAATTTGGGTTCATTTAAAATTTGAACGACTAAAAACCAAGAAACACCGCAGATTTCATTAAACAGTAAGAAAATCAAAGGAACAGTTTAGTTACAGTTACTTAGTTAAATGCAAGTTTTGGGTTTCTGGGAGTGCCGGTTGAGTCCGCCTCGCCACCTGGGGTCAAAGATCATTTCAACCCAGACTCCACTTTGATCCCTCAGCTGTCCACAGGTGACCATCAAACACTGCACACTTGATTCACGTGGCCAGCACCGTGCACCACCAACTCCGGCCAAGTTTTGAAACGCCCTCCGCTGCACGGTCAGGGCCACTTTCTGGTAATATATAACAGACGAGTTTAAAATGCGCTTAAGCAAAGGACTTGTTTACCACTCGCGTTATATTAAGTTTAGTTTATGTTACTCAGGTGGCTAGTTAGCCGCTTAGTTAGCCAGTGCACAGGCGCATGTTTCTTCGGTCTGGTTACATCTATTTAGCAATCTGTGCATCCATATAAAAGTTGCAAAATAAAAGCAGACACTTACGCCGAAACCTCTTTCCCACTTATGATTTGAGCGGACATCTTCTGATCCCTGCAGGTCTGGGGCTCTCGGGGTCTGGAGTCTCCTGTGAGGAAGGAAAGGAGGAAGAGTGAGTCCGAGTACTTCCAAAAACTTCTGTTTATTCAGAGCGTCTTGGTCGGAGCTGGTGGAGTAGGCTCCGTCCGCCGGTGCAGCACCGCAGCGGTAAATCGAGCGTATGAGGCTTTCGGGAATAACCTCGGGCGTAGAGGGTTTTCTTTAAGAGTGGGCGTGGCGAAGGGCTGTTGACGCACACGCGTTGGCTCCGAGGGCCAATCGCATCTCTGCTATCGCGCGTCAGCAGAGTCTCCCGACCAATAGCGTCGCTCCTTCTTCAACACCTCCCCGCAGCGGTGGGGGGGGGGGCGGAGCGGGGCTGACGGAGACGTACTGACGTCGAGGGTCAGCAGAGGGCGGCACGGTATCGACACATTACCGAGATTATCCGTCAAAAAAAGAAAAGGCGCCGTCTACATGGGCCCGACTCGTCGTTTGCTCCGGGATATTTTGGATCCTTGCGGAGGTGTGATCGTTGAGATACCCGCCGGGAATCGCTAGAGAATACCACGTTCATTTACCCGGCGCTTGGTCCGATTTGAGACATGAAGAGACGCAGAGAGTTATGGAGAGTAGATTCTGTGTTTTGAACGACACCGAGGACCTGCAAACGCGAATTTCAAACGCCGAGAACAACATCCTCTTCGAAAGGTAAGTTTAGGTAAGATACGATAGTTGTTGAGGTAGCAGGCTTTTGAGGGAGGGTCTGTCTATTCCCTGGAGGAAAAACTGGGCGTTTTACTCATTATTGCTCGGATTGTTTTGTTACCGTAAGCTAACTCTCCCTGTTTACGTTAGTTGCAAAGCCGCTCTCGTAGAATGACCCAGTGCAAATCCATAGGTGTCACAAACTAAACCTCACCCACGTTCAAACCACCGCCGTGCGACCCTCTGCTAACTCACGTACATATGCCTCTTTAGGTCTAAGACACTGTTTGAGGAAATCCGTGCCTCCATCACTAACAATGAGGAGGAGGACCGCTCCTTCTGGAGGCCCGTGCTCCCCTGGGGCGGCGTCTTTACTATTAAGGCAGGACGGAAGGCAATATCATGCACCCCTCTGTACGTCAAAATCACCCTGAAAAACACCTGCACTATCGATGGCTTCCTCATGATCCTGTATGTGATCCTGCGCGACAACCAGGGGTTTCCCAGAGAGCTGGCCCTCTTCCTGGGCAAGCAGTTCGTGGAGTATTTCCTCTACCTGATGGACTCCTGTGACTACACCACGGTGAAGATGCTGTGGATATGGGGCAGGATGTCCAAAAGACAGTACCGCTCAGAGATCCACCAGACAGCTCTCGAGATCGACCTGTTTGGGAATGAGCACGAGAACTTCACAGAGAACCTGGAGAACCTCATGTCCACCATGCAGGAAAGCCTGTGCACCAACTGGAGCTGTCCAGCCCGTTTCCAGGAGTTCATCAAGACCACAATCAACATCAGGTACATTGCACACAGGCATTATAATTTTCTGATGATACAAAGCGAACGTTTCCCCATTTTCATTCTGTCAAGATTAGCAAAGACTCTTTGTGCCAAGGCTGCTGTAATTTTCTAGTATATTTCAGTTTTGTACCAAGTAGGAAAAATATCAAACATCCCCTTGCAGAATTCAGCTGGACCAGTATTGTATGTCTATAAGTGTACTGGTCCTCTTAAAGAGGGTTTCATTTTCACTATTTGACATACTAAATCTTGATATCTCCTCCTGGGTGCATTCAATGTTGCTCCACATACCTTTAATTGTCTTTAAAAGAGGTATTTTCCTTACATAAAGTAGGTCAAATCCTAATGAATGTATTGTTGGTGGATGGTAAACATGATCTACATTTCTTATTTCTTATTTCAGTCTCATGTTTTTCTTCCAGCCCTCCCCACGAGCTTCCTCACAGAGACCCCATTCAGTCAGCTGTGGATGAGTTCTTCTGCCCTAAGCTCCTACTCTGTTCAGAAATAGGGTGAGAGATATGGCAGATGTTCATCATCCTCTAACTCAGTTCAGTCTGTATTCCACTTCCTTGAAAAATTGATTATTGTTTTATAACAGGTGTGATGGTCTAAGGGAGTTCTCTCAGAGGGTTTTCTGCCATGGACCTCCACCCTTTCTCATTCTCAACATGCAGCGGTGGAAATCAGAGGAGCTGTCCTATGTTCCTTACCACCTGGCCCTCTGTCAGCGCAGGTATGAAACTCATAGTTTGTTTCCAATGGCTTGGTTTACAGTAGCATGCTCTGGCCACACTGTGGTGCAATCCATTCTATGAATATGAATTTCCACTGCAATGACCTGTAGTATTCTGGCTTTTGGCCCAGGGCCATGTTTCCAGCATTTAGGCAAAGATATTAAAAAAAAAGCATATACATAATTTGATGCCACAATTGTCCAACATGATCATTAGCATATGAAAACTCAGAATAAGGTCATGCAGAGCTGCTAAAACTGACCTGTTTTTCTTTTACAGCAAGTATCTCAACAGCTATGTTTTGTTTGTACAAGTTAGAGAGCCAAAACCATATGTAGTCAAAGCAATTCAATATCAAAGCAGGATGTTTTTTTTCTATATCAAGAAAGGAAAAGAAAGCTAGTTTTAGAAATATTACTCAGTTGAGAGGCACAATGTTAAAAACTAGCTTATTAAAGCTCTTGCTAGTTGAAGTGCAAGCTCCTATTGAAAAAATGCCAAGTTTCTTGCTTTTGGTTTTGGTTATTCAAAATAATTTTGTTATAGAAGACTCTAGCTGTCATTCGGTAGCAGCTGTCATTAAATCAGCATTTTTGTATTTGTTTTTACGCCCATTAAGTTTTTTGATAAATCTCTGCCTTTGATACACCTTTGTCCCCAGACCAAAAAAAAAAGAAAAAGATGTGTTTCTTTCCCACAGAATATTTTTTCCTGGACAGTATGAAGAAAAGAGTCTTAAGGACTTTTTTCTTTACAGGTACTTACTAGAGGGCGCCACACTCTTCAACAAAGAGGAGCATCACTACTCTGCAGCCTTCCAGATAGACGGCTGCTGGATGCACTATGATGGGTTGAGGAGTGACAATCTGATTCTGTTACACAAGCCACCAGAGCTCCTGTTGCTGTCCTCTCTGGTCTACATCCGAGCCTCTGACAAGTGAAAAATCCTATCTCCAGTTGACATACATGAGCAGGAGTAAATTAGCAGCAGTCACGCCAAGCACAAGAGGGAAAGCATTTATCCACCCAGCCTATGATTATTTTATCATGACCCCTTGAATGGCATTACATAACTGTAATCATATTCCTGTGCTTATACCATCTTTTAGAATTTTTTTTATCAATTCCTGTCAGCATTTGCTTCCTGTTAGCTTTAAGAGTGCTAAATGACACATGCTTCATTTCACCTGAATGCTTGCAGAAAGCTTACTGTGCAAAAAGAAAATCTTTTCCTTTTGGGCATGCTTGGAATCCAAGAATATAATGGACTATAATAGTTCTGGGTTGATATGCATAAATGACCATATTAATGAATGCACAGTATTCATTACGTGCCACACACAGGATACTGATATGATTTAAAAAATGTCACAATCGTTAAATGGATTACACTGTAAGGGTGCATTTCTTGTTAAGGAGATGACCTTGACTGTATAAAGCATTTTTACATGTGTAGAGTTTTGTCAGTGTCTTTTTAACTTTACATTTATGCATATCAGCCCTTTCCTTTAATTGAATTGGTGCTTTTCCTATGTACACTATGATCTGAAGATTAGACACAACCATATATGGTCCACATCTGGTTAACTCCTTGTTTTTTCTTAAAATGTTTAAATGAGTGAATGTTAAAATACAAAGTTATGAAATCATAAATGTTTAAGATTTAAACATTACCCGTTTGGCTTCCAGGCCACTAAGTTGGCGGCATGTCCATACTGATAAATTGAATTCAGCAGTTTTAACATTCTAGCTCAGCACACATTGCAGTCTCAAACACAGGAAACATGTAAACTGACATCATATTTTGTAATGTTTTTTTAACCTCAAAAAATAACTATCACACAGTGCCTCTGCCAAGGAAAGTGAATCCTGTTGAGCATAAATCTTTGATCAAATCTAGTTTTCAATTGCTGTTTTTCTGTGCAGACACAGTCTCTAAAATGCAAATACAAATATTTTGGCATACATGTGTAATGACTTCTTTTGTTGCATGGATGGATGTAACAAGAGCCACATAAAAGCAGACTACCTTTTAAGGCAGGCATTTATTTTAAACTGGGTACAACTGCACCACACAAACTGACTAAAATGTATGTAAAATGTCTTCAATCAAAACATGGTAAAATGTGAAAAGCTACTGTTTCTACACTTAAGGTTATCTTGTACTTCCAGTATTAATCCACAGGATATAAAATTCAAGATCATTACCTTATTCCAGACACACGATGGGAAATGTAAAAGAAGCAGAGTGGTCATTTGGCTAACATTGACATCAGTTAAAAGGATTTTTCTTTCAGACACAAACATTTGAGTGGCAGGCCACTGCGGACCAGGTGTTACTCGTCCATCTGCTCTCATTGAACAAGCACTTTGGTGAGAGTGGTGGCAAAAAAAAACTTGACATTGGTTAGGCCATAATAAAAATGCGTAAAAACTCAGTTTTAACATCCCTTCCTTTTGCAGATTCACGTTTGCAGATTTTCATCAGCCTCTCTCCAGAATTCAGTAAAGTAGTAGTTAGTATACACCTCAGAAATCATGACATTTTACATGACACCAATGCTCGATGAATCATGGCAGCAGCACATAATTACGCCTGCGTGATTTGTGCTGTGGTAAAGTGACCAAGAATCTATTACAATAGACGGATAACAAATAAGGTTACAGAACATGAACAGTACAAATTATAATTACAAAAAAAGTTATTCACATCTTTCTAAAATAAAATGATGTATTTGCAGGAATACAGATTAGATTTTCTCATGTGTTACTCTTTCAAAATAAACCAGAAATCAAAAGGAAAAATACTTTATATGGTGATGTGAACAATCTGCACATAACAAAAAGTCTCACCAGTGACACCCTGGACAATATGCAAGGAAAATGTCATTAAAGTTGTCATCTTACATCTCAGGTTTAGAGTATAGGAGCAAAGAGGAAGTGCACATGTGCAATCTAGTGTTTACAAGACTTGTATGTCGTGAAAAACAGCTGAAATTTTATAAGGTGCATACCTCAATTTGGTCAATTAATACAATTGTGAGCTATCAATGAGAATCTGCCTAGATAAACATATCCTTTTATAAATGGACCAGCATGCACAACAAAATGACAACACAAGATGTCTGGTAGAATGAGGCGAAACCAGTGGTACCTAGGATGTTTCATTAGACGTCCACATTACTAGCCAACAGTGTGAATCAACAGACATGCCATGTGGGGTTCTGTTACAGCAATATTAGATGCCTTGGCTTTTTAAAGAGACAACACACATTCATCCACAAGGGGAACAGAAATCTTATTGCATTATCTAAATGCCATTAACCTAAATTAAAACATATGTACAAATTACAACATGTATCAAAGAGTTTTGTAAGTGCAATGCAGAGCTTGGTTAAAGTTTCCACATATGATCAAACATCAGTGCACAAGCAACTCAAACTAGACTTAAACATGACCAGTGACTCAACAAGACAAGCCACACCTAGCCTTTTCCTCATCTAGCACCCCCCTATTGCTGTGCATTGCTTGATCTGTCAGTTGAGCCCAAGGCAGCACTAAGTGACAACCTCAACCAGCCTTGAGGTCAAATACACCCAGGGGAGAACTCAAGAGTCTGCCAGTCTGTTATCTCTCCCAGGACACAGGACTGGTGAAGGTGACAACTTGGCCTGAGTTGGCTAGCACAGCCCTTGGTTCTTTATCATCCGTCTACAGTATGCAAGAATGTAATGCTAACACATTAGCAATGAGGACAAGAAGGGGGGAAAAAAAAAAAAAAAAAAAAAAAGGGCGTCATGCTTTGGCACTTTACATGAAGCTGTGAACAAATTACCTCAAACTTCTTACAATCAAGACCTTGGCCACATGAGGATCAAATATTTGGTGGGGGATTGGTGAGCAGAGAGACCAGGTGTCAGATCCAATCATAGGCAGAAAAAAGTCTTGTTCATAGTAAAATGAGTAACAGATTGGCAGGAGGCACTGAGACAATGGCAAAGCATGCTCATATCCTGCAACAGGGCCAATGTGAAAGAAAAATCTTTAACAAGGACATATATTAAATAACTATAGAGACAAAAAAAAAAAAACAAACATAGTGTCATTTTTTTAAGTTTTAGGTAATTAGGAGGACAGAAGTTTGTGGTTGTCCAACCAAAAACTTCCCTTTCGGTAGGACTATATTTTATTGCATGGTTGGGGGGCATTTAGATTTTACGCATTCAAATGCACATAAATCAAATGACTAAGAATGTAACACAGTAATGTAGCAGAGGCTAAAGAGAAGTTGACCTAATTTTGTGAGGCAACACAGACAAACAGCTGAATCCTGAATCCTAAATATAGCACCAGTTGGTATTGTGTACAGACCAAAGGGTGAAAAGAGGGCCAAGGTCAATTTCAACTATTGTGAAGAGCAGCAAGTGCATGACCTGACCTTAGGAAGATGCAACAGAAGCTAGAACATGGGGATTTAAATAGCTCCGAGGATGAAACAGAGACTAGTGGCAAAAAAACTCAGGAGAATTCGTCATTCACCTCTACACTGACCCTTGGAACTGAACTACACAAACATTCGCGCGCACACACACTAGGGACCCAGTGCAGAAAAACATTTACAGGCAATGCACTAGAGGATATATTCATATCTATATATTTCATTTAGACCATTTACAAGAGAGAAAAAAGACAGCCCTTTTTGAGAAAATATAAAGATTCCAACTTTTCTCTGTTTTGTGAAGCACTGATTTTGACACAGAATTCCTGTGTCAATGAGCCCGAGCATCAGTTCTGCACGCAAACACATCAAAACAAACAATCCTATCTGACATGCATGTACCCCTTGAGCATACACACGGACATACACACTACATGGCCAACAACCACATATTCATACAAATACACAAGCAAACTGCAGTGTTCTACAAAATTTTGAACACATGGTTCTGGTTGCAGCAGGAAAATTTAAAAAAAAGGTTTACGTGTTAAACACAATTAATGGCATGAAGGAAAGCAAAACAAAACAAAAAAGACAATGTCTGCGACCATAAAGAATTTTGAAACAAAAATGACAAGATTTCTCCGACAATCCTCTGGGAAATGGCTCAGAGTCCTCGTGGTCCAGCAGCAGTAGAGCGGTCATCTCCTTGTGCCCACGACTACAGCCTTCCAGTCCAATCATCTTCCTTTCTTATCCAAACACCTTTGTAGCAATTCATCTCTGCAGTCATGTCCGTGGTCCGCCTCTAGCCCGCCAGCTAGCCTGGCACATCTGTCCACCCAGCAGCCTCTCTCTCCTCTGGTGTTCCCATTGGTGTGCAGCGCTCCTCTGCACCTGGAGGATGAATGTGGGGAAGGAGGAGTAGACAACGAAAAAGAAAAGTCTTTGTGTCTAAGTTCTCTTATTGGGTCCTAGCTGGTTTGGCCATGGGTCAAAGGGCAGTCAGACCGAAGTTACAGCGACAATACATCATGCCACTTGAGTCCAACCAGCTGTCTGAGATGGGGTCATAGCGCTGGACAGTGTTCAGGTAGGATGACCCAGAGTGACCTCCCACCACATAGAGGTAGTTGTCCACAATGGCAGAGCCCACACCTGTGAGACAATGTCACAGTCACATGTGACCAGTTAGAAGAATCACTCACAATTGAACAACAGGTTCAAATATTACCTACAAAGTATCCTACAAACTGAGGGTTTAATTAAAATCACACATTTTACCAATATGACATATATTCACCTGTGCGTGGTTCGTTCATTGGCCGACAGGCTGTCCACTGGTTCTGGTGTGGATCATACCTCTCAATACTGGACAGATGCGACACTCCGTTGTGTCCACCCACCACAAATATGAAGCCAAGCATGACTCCTACTCCAAAATTGATCCTCTTATCTGCCATGGGAGCTACCATTTCCCAGGCGTCCTTGCTGGGGTCGTACCGCTCCACGCTGTGCAGAACAGACGCAGCAACATTAACAAAATGCACAATGGTTAACAACAGTTCACTCAAATAACAAATATCAGTCACAGCTGGTGGTAACTACCTGTGCGTATAATTTTGTTTGTGTCCTATGATTTTGAAATGTCTGTTTCTGAAAATTTTCTGCCAAACCCCCTAATGACTGCCAAGCAGTCCAGAACCAACTCCAACTTCAGCTCATCCTTGAACACACTGGACTTTTCAAACAGTCCCTATCCCCCAATTACGATATTCCGAAAAAACATGCCATTAAGTAATATAACCATTCCATTTTTATTGAGTGTATCCATTTCAGTATTATTATGTGTCACAAACCTGTATATATATCAGATTAAAAAGAAACAAAAAAAAACCAAAAAAAAAAACAAACAAAAAAAAACTTTTATGAGGTTATGAAACATCACAATACTATGCTGACCTCCAGCTTAATATTGGGATGGAATACCTGTTGTGTCACAGTCAATTTTGTCTCTGAAAGCAAATTTAGTGTACTGCACTTGCATAATATGAGACAATAACAATGTTTTCTCATTAAAAAAAAAAAACAAACAAAAAAAAAAAAACAACAAGAAGCAAAAAAAACCCCAAACTAAGTGAATTTAAGCTACAGATGGTCTGATTACACACACACACACACACACACACACACACACACACACACACACACACAGAGATAATGATGACATTAATGGCAATAGTGAATTAGTTTGACATGAGTCAAATGAAACCCCTATTAGTAACTGGAACTTTGGCAAACTGGGATTGTTTTGCAATGTGCAAGGACATATAAGCCACTGGGGGAAGAAAAAAAGATTGTCCCCAAAGATACTTTGTCCAAACACATTCTCCTGAGGGGTTTCTGGAGTCAAGGAAACAAGCAACAGAGACAATGCTCTCTAGAGTTCCACAGCAATAACAGAGGTCTAACTAGCAGCACACAATCAGGCACCCTCTCAATGACACTTCAGCAACCACTTCTCCTCTGACTCCTCTTTACTCATTAACAGGTTCCTGGCCATTTTCTCAGCAACACTTGACATCCTTCACTTGATTGCCAGTTCTATTAAATAACTAACAGGACCTTGAGAGAGAGCACCAGGTTAGAAGGTCTGAAAGGGGCTAGATGAATTTCACTGGGACAAGGCTATTTTAAAAAGGTGTAGTAGAGCATCACAACCATATATTACTGATGTTAAATGTCATCTGTATGAACAAGGAAAGGTTAGGGCCATGTTTGCTCTTATTTCTCTTTCTGCTGTCTTCACATTAAAAGAGAAAATTCAGTGGAAGAGGTTACAGCTTAAGGAAAAGAGATCTATCAGAACATACATGGAAAGAAATTGAGCTGCTAAGGAATAAATGATTCCCATGATTCCCTTGTTAGTTAGCTGGTAATACATAGAACAACTTATAGGCATTAACCTTAATGTATCCTACCCACTAAACTTGCTGCACTCAGATTTGCACGGGTTATGCATGATTTTGCTTTCTACCATTTATACACACAGAAGAGTGATTTCATTAGCCTCCTGTGTTTAATACAACAAGTGTACTGTATATTTCTAAACCCCACTAGAAGGTCACATGTATTTCAACAGATAAATCATATCATAATCACTTTCAGTGATATTACCTGTTCATATGGGCTGGGCCATAGCCTCCAATAGCGTACACCATACCATCCAGCACCGCAGTGGCAAAGCAGCTACGGGACTTTGTCATGGGTGCCACTGGCTGCCACTCTTTCAACTTGGAGACATACTTCTCCACCGATTGGAGGTAGTACTGGCCGTCATAGCCTCCAAGGGCGTAAAGCTCTCCAGCAAGGACCACCACCCCAAGAGTGCTGCGGCACTCGGCCATACGCTCGACCGAGGACCAGGTGTTGCTTTCAGGGTCCCAGCTCTCCACTGTGCTCTCATGTCTCCGATAGCTAATGCCTTGTCTCATGTGTGTAGCGATGCCTCCCACCACATACACTTTGTGGTCCAGCACTGCTACACCAAACTCATATCTTGGTACACTGAGTGGGGCCAGTCCTATCCACGAATCTGTCTGAGGGAAATACATTTCCATGCTGCAAGAGAAAGGCAGATATCCTCTGATAAGTTTTTTTGTGTTCGTTTTTTTTTTTAACAAAGAACATAACGAAGGCATAGACAATACAGAAGTTTGGAAAGATAACTTTTCAATAGTGCCTAAAATTATCATCTACATGTTGTTGTCATTACCTTTCTAATGTGGCAAACAGTCCAGCCTTGCCCCCGACTGCAAGTAGCACCTTTGGAGCACACCTGGGCCGTGCCGACAACACAGTCTGATAGGACAGTCGGTGCTCAGGCATAAAATGATATTTGAGGGCCTCATTGAGCAGGTGCTTGCATGCGTGGTCATCTCGTATAAGGTGGTTGGCTTCATATAGGCGAGTGAGGAATTTAACGCTGAGGAGTGGAAGGCGAACACAGTGCAGAAGTTGAGCCAGGTGCTGCTGTCTCTCAGTCACATCATATTTGATCCATGATTCCAGGGCGTAAAATACAGTCTCCTCTGTGACCACCTTAAGGCAGTCATTAGACACAATTTCATCCAACTCGGCTCTTGTCAGTTCAAAAAACTCCTCTGTCTGACAAACTTCCTCAAAGTTCTCACATATGAACTTAGTTGCAGCCAGGCACAATTCATGACAGCCATATGTCTCTGCAAAGCGGGAGATGCCTATACAGTTCCCAGCATCCAGCTGACTCTCTAAGAAGGAGCAGCACTCCTTCAGTACTAGCTTCACCTGGAGTAAATTGGCAGCTGGTAGCAGCGATTCCACTGTTTCCTGGGAGATAAAGACAGTGCCAGTGTAGGCATACTCAACGATTGCCTGGAAGACAAAGAGAACACATGTCACACAAACTGAAGACACTTTAAGCAGTTAATGTCTCATGGCTCCAAGCGTACCTGCAAGGCTGTCTCATCGATGCACTGGAATTCCACCTCTGAGGTCTCCTTCTCGGACAGGTTACCCGTGAACATGGCCTTGAAGTAAGGACTGATGCTGGCCAGCACTACTTTGTGAGCATGGATTTTGGCATCCCCCACACGCAGGACAATGTCACATAGTTCGTGATCCTGCCGCAAGAGCTGGAGGCCTTGCAGCAGCTGCTCTGAGTGAGGCCGTGTCAGACTGGCAAACATATAGGACTGGTCCTGCTGGTCCATCTGAGAGCAGGGATCCACACATCAGTGCAGGGTTGAATTTGTGTAGAGGTTACAGTAAAGTCCTCCGATTAACTGACATGCGACTTACAACCAATGGAATTACTGTAAATCCTGGAAATTAACCAGTTGTCACCTTGTCCATGAGACTAAAAGCCTGAAAAGTCAACTAAACATGGGCCTGTGCAGCATGACGTAATTAGAGCAGGCGTCGGAAACATGCCTGGGCAGTATGATGCATTCAGGGGATGTTTTGAACTAGTACAACAGTTATTCCGATCCATTCATTTTGCAGTCTACTGCGAGGCAAGCTAAAGATGCATGATCTACTTAAGCCAAAAGGCTAACGCTGCTTAAAGTTGACCAACCGTACTGGCTTGAAAGCATACACGTATCATGTTAGACTGGAGCTTAATGCCTAAACGTCGCTGTGCATTTATGCTTCGCGACATTCATTTACAATAATACAATACATAACACCGTCAGTTTGTTGACTGGGGCCTTGGCTTGATTTCTGAACGGTGGACATGGGCAGATCAAAACTCGCTAGCTACCTCTTAGCCCCACATCGGCAGACCGCTAGTGCGCTAACACACTTTCACACATCTTGTTTATTTTACTCATTTGCGGCGGAGGCGGGGGGGGGGCGGACAAAAAAATGTCCACGGATACAACATTTACATTAACATCAACATTAACGTCGGCATCGCGTCGTCAACACACGATCGGACTCCAGCAAATACACAGCGTCTAAATCTCTCGTCTCACTGCGCCGCAGTCGGCGCAGGTTAGCTGCTAAAAATAAACAGGGTTACCGCGGCTAGCTGCATCATTGATTGATATACAGTAACATGGCTGACAGACACAAAACGTGACGTTACGGCCAAGCCGTCGGATGCCGCCTTTCGCACCGGAGCCGAGCGGAACAAACCTGTGACCCGTAGAGTCCGTCCCGTGTGCCGCTGTAACGTTAACGACGGGGTCTTGGCGGCGTCGGAGCTGAGCGGCGACGAGCGGGGACCCGGGGAAAACAAGCCTCTGCCGACCGACTCAGCGTCGACGCTGCCGGGCGGCTCTTATCGCAGGAGCCGTCGGAGCAGCGACACCCACTTCCGCCGCCTTCAAAATAAAAAAAGGGAGAGACACACGGGGACGTTTACGACGGAGGAGACGCGTTCAGGTGGACGAGAGACGGGGTAAAAAAAAAAATAAATAAAGGTGTTTTAACGCACCGGGTGAATTTACGCAGCACAATTAGGGGAATAGAATTATAATCCCGTAGAAATCTTTTTTCTCTCGTAATAACAAAGCGCAAACATGCACCGCGTCTTAAGGATGTTTCTTTTTTTATATAAACGAGGGATATATTCTCAGAAACAACATAAAAATGTGTTTCTAAAGCAGAATGTCGAACGAGCAAACAAACAAAACGTCAAAAACACAAGTCCTGCAAAAGGAACTTTGCTTAAGTATAATTTGCTGATTTACGGGTAATTACGCTGTGGGTTAAAAAAAAGTACATTTCCCTCTTTATTATGAGACATTATGTATGAAGTCGAATACGTTTAAAATAAACATCAAAATTGTGCTTTTGAGTAAATGTACTTGCTTCAATTTTTCCTTTTATTGTTAAAATGTTTTTATATTAATACGATTAATTATTATAAAAAAAAATAATATCGTTATTCAGGTATATGCACCGTTGTGGATGAAGGGCTTTATAAACGCTGTAAAATTCCAGGAAATATATATATATATATATTTTTTTTGAATTTGTGTTGCTGACATTTACGTTATATTCTCTCTCGACCCCTTTCAGCTGCTCTATGAAAGAAGAGAGCGCACAAGGCGAAGGCCGCGGACGTGAACGCGACGCGTCTTTAAGTCCTGTTATGTTTCCATTTCTGATTCACTCTTCATCGCGGTCCACGCTGCGGCTCCGTGATGGTGATGATGATGATGATGATGATGATGATGATGATGATGATGATGATGATGCCGCCTGGAGGAGCCTGGAGCTCACGTCTCCATGGAAGCGCTCAGTTTGCGACATGTATTCGCCATTTTGCTGCCTCGGTGTGTATCGGTGTGTATCTGTGTGTGTGTATCTGTGTGTGTGTATCTGTGTGTGTGTGTGTGTGTGCGGGCTCCTCTCAACGCGAATACCTCTATAGCGTCTCAACAGTCAACGATCCACGAAACCAGCTGAAACAACGAATGAAAGATGCCTGCGCTCGGAGAACCGTAGCCGCAGCATGACACGGGAACCCGGGCGTCGTAACATTAGATAACCCCGTCGAGCCTCGTCGAAGGAGAAATGCGAGGTTCTGTTTCCATGCTGGTTTTTTTTTTTCCCCCCTAACTTTCCCAGAGCAGGCGGCCAAATCTAACCAGCGACACCATCGGCGGAGCAGCGAGTTAGCCTAGCATCGTTTGAACGGCGCTGCAGTTAGCGAAAGGTTCCGTGTAGCTAGCTAACTCATTTTTGGCTTCGGGTTGTTAAAGCCCCCCGGAGGTATTACTCAGCGTCGTATGACCGGCTGAGGCTCCAGTTGAGACACTTTGTAATAACTAACGTTACAATAGCAGGAGATAATGTAATGTGCGGCAGTGAAGGTTATCTCCGCCGTCCGGTTGATAACTACCGCGTCTGACAGCCACAAGTGGTAATGTCCGTGTCGAGCTTAAGCCGCCGTCGCTCATGATCGTCGACCACGACGTTGAGGAGCAAAAATACACTCCCTCGGTTAAAGTCTGTACCATTACGCTGCCCAGTGTTGTAAGGTTTAAATACACATTCTCGCAAAGGCTCTCACTATGCATTTTGCTTCTCACTGCGTTCATGTCACTGTAAGCAAATGGGGGATTTATTCAATCCCTTCCTCGACTCCTGTTAATTATCTCTGTTTTGTTTTCACAGCTTGACAAACAAGGGAGTGGTTTTCCATCACCAACCACTCAGGATGGAAGCACTGACTAAAGAGGAGGAATATTTTTGTCCTCTCAGGATCACGTTTGCCTCTTTGGATTCTCAGATTTGACCACATCCGTAAGACCATCAATGATGATACCTGGATTGATCTCCCAGGAGTTACACGAGCAGCTTCTGGACCTGAAGGATTACCAGAATCGCACAAATGGTGTGGAAGAGCTCAAACATATCCTCTCAGAGGTGGACATTAAGTCAGTCCCCTCTGATAGTATCGAGGACTTCATCACTTTTCTTCCTCGACTTCTAGATGACAGTAATTTTAAAGTGTTATACAGCAGCTTACAAGTTTTAAACTTACTCATTCAGAGGCTGGATACAAGTGTAAACAGATATTTCAAACAATTAGCCTTAGTGGCACTCAAGGCCCTCGGGGACACTCGCACCATCACCAGGAATGAATACATGAATGTGTTTCGACAGCTGATGAAAACTGTTGCACCGCAAAAAGTATTAGATCTTGTAATTGGCAACTTGAAACACAAAAATTCAAGAGTTCGGGAAGATGTTCTTAACATCATTATGGCAGCTATGCTCGCTCACCCTAGGAAAGATTTCAACATCCCCAAGCTTTGTTTTGAGGTTGCACCATATCTGGTTGACAGCAAAAGGAAGGTCCGCCATGCTGCCCTTGAGCTGTTTGCTGTTTTTGACTATTGCCTTGAGACAGGGAAAAAGCAGCCTCTGATGAAAGCTGTGGACATGGTTGAGCTCAATGAGGATGCGGAAGGTCTTATGGCAGCTGTGCAGGCCAGACGCGCGAGGCACGTCCTGCCAAAACTCTCCTCAGAGGGGATAGTGGAGTATGGCTTAGTGGTGCCCAAACCAGGACAGCGGTGCTCCCTCCAGTATGGTTCTGGAGCTGATCTGGACTGGGTGATGACTGGAGGACGAATAAGTAGTGCAAGGAGCCATAGAACTGAACCGGACTGTGACCGATTATATGGCTATGGTAGCTTAGGCTCTCTCACTGATGACCTTCCCCTTCAAAGGAGGATTGTCAGCGCGGGTAAAGGAAAAAACAAACTACCCTGGGAGATGTCGAGCTTCTCATTCACTGAGAATGACCAGCAATGCAAATCACCTAATGGAAAGTGCTATGAACAGGTTGGGTCCATTATCCTGTCAGCTTGCTATGTTCTCACTTATCTCTTGTGCTAATTAAGCCATCAGTGAACTGTCTCTGATCAAGTATATGCTTTTACTAAGTTGTTGATTCTCCGCTTATATGCATAGTCAGGTATACTGTAGGTTAGTTTATCCACATAACAGATGTGAAATTGTGTCTTTTTCGGTGTCACTTTTAAAAATTAATGAAGCCACTATTGACTCAGCAGTGTTCACCTTTTTTACTGAGGGGACTTCTTAAAATACCCATTGAGATCCCAAGCAATTGGTTTTTAATCAGTCATTTGTTCACTGCCTGTACAAGGGTTTTAGGAGGACCAGAGTGTTTTTCACATTTACTCTGAAATTACAGAGCATTTCGGCGGCCAGGCAGTTACAATGATTTGCCCATGATCAGCTTGCAAGTGCAGTCACTGCATAAATCGTGAAAGGAGTGGCTATGGGTAGTGCACTGGATTTTTCTGCCTCCTTTTGTCTTGACTAATCTGGGGTCTTGGCAGAATCTCCAATGTCTGAATTTTATAGGTTTTTTCTGCCCTTTGGACAGTTGTTTGAACAAGCTGAGTCACACCCAAAGGGACTATTTCAGAGAGAGTAAATGTATCTTATAGGTGGCACTTTCCTCAGAGACAGTTTGGGGGATAACAGCTAAATGTAGTTACTGTATGTTTCTAATGATGCAAATCTTATTATACAGTTCTGTGGTTTTGGCTTTAACCACCTCTCATTGCATATATGACAGCTTATAATGTTTGGTAAGAATATTTGTTTTGTTTTTAATAATTTCATTAGTATCTGTCAGCAGGATAAGAATAGGCTGAATTGTATTACTGTATATGTAGCTCTCAATTCTTTATAAATCGTGGGGGATACCGTGAGAGGAATAAATGGATAAACTCCAGGATCCCTGACACTATTCCTTGAAGAAACACAGTAAGGGACTGATTGCCCTGCACAATGACATTGTCCCAACAAAGAGGACCACCCATTATCTTTAAAATAATCCATTGACTATCGGGGTCAGCCTACTACTTTGTTGTGTTAAAGGATGTAATGTAGAATCGCATCACATTTTATTATCTTACAAACTAAATGCTTTGTTAAGCATAAGCTACTAACATCTCTATTCTAGTAATGCCCATTGGTTGTGATGGGTGGCTTTGTATCATGAGGTATTAATTGGCCATATTTGTTCTGGAAACTATCATCCAGCTTAGAACCTCAATTTGAAAAGCTTTTGTTTACAGCAGTGTCTGTTTCCCAGCAACCTCATTACCACACAGCATAGGGGGCAGGAAAACATAATCAGAAATATCCCAGAGTTATGCTTGTAAACCGTGGCTTATTTACTGCTATAGTGTTGAATGCAATCACTCCAGTGCTCCGCAGTGAGCGTCGATCAGATTGTACGCAGTGAGACTAACTACGCTCTCTTTCAATGATACATGCACCCATGCAAAAATCTTTCATAACCCTCTCTCTGTTTCCATTTATTTATCTCTGACCAAGGTTTCACAGGTTGCATGGTGACAGTGAGACTTGATAGAGAACAGCAGACATCATATACATTAAATTAAGATCCACTCAAAGGCCAATGTCTCTTGTCTGTGCTGGCCAAGTATGTGTTACATCCCTTTGTTAAGGCTAGTGGGTGGAATTACACTGACACTCTTATTATGTTCAAGGATTGGACGCTAGTTACTTGAACTTCATCCTCTGCTGTTGCTAATAAAAAATAATTTTCTGCCCATTCACAGGTGGCCAGGGGGGATTTTCTTCCCCTGTCGAGGAAGCTGAGTCCAGAGACCTACATACCAAGTTTTAGTAAGTGCCAATATTTCCTTCTCAAAACATGACGCTCACATAATATCCATATGAGGTGACAAGTACAGTTGAATGGTTGTCATAGTCAGCCTCAGCTGAACTCAAATTAGAGCGGCTTTAAATTGGATTAGCATGCTGAGTCTGCGGAGTCACCGTGCCACATGTCATCAAAAGCACTGTGATGAGCACAGTTGCAAAGCTGATAAGTGTCATGCCAGTCTCACAACACAGAAGAAGAGACCATTATTCCAACAGTTTAGTTATCTAATTATCCTTTTGTATCTGTTAAGTCAAAATGAACTGAAGAATGTGCCTTGATAGTTCCCTTTTTTCTCAAGTATTTGTTTAGAGGCTTAAATTAATGTTTTGCAAGGCTAGAAATTTAAAAATCTGACATTTACCAGTAAACAAGATGAAATGCTCTTTGTCATTTTCCACAACATTTCCCCTATACACCGAGTTAATATATTCTGACCATGAAACATGATGGAGACTGATTGTAAGAGAATTGTTCCGCCCTAAAGAGAAAATAGTAAATTTCAGAGGGCAGCAAGTTCTTACAGTATGCAGGCTTCAATAGAAGACCTAGCCTGGCAATTGTTTGGCAATACTGCTGTTGTATTTTTAGCAAGGCTTTTCCAGGTTTATAACAGCCTGTCGATAAGTTTAAGTCAAAGATGACCCGTCAGCAGCTGTCCCAGATTGACATCTACTCAGTTTCAGCACAAGTAGTAAAAAAAGAAGCCCAATGATGAAATGGAAATGTCTGGAATTTTTACATTAATCTCAATGAGAGGAACGGCAATTTTGACCCAGAATTACTCCTGACAAAGTGTCATGACTTGAAAATTTTTCTAAAATCAGATTTAAAAGAGGATTGTATCTCCTGAACCCACTGGCTATTTGATGTTGACCACTTGACTATGAAGGGATTAGACTTACTTCCATTGCTCCTAAAATATTTTATGTGATCTGGACACATGCTGGTGTTAATCCTAAAATGGAGATTACAATTGTGGGTATAGTGTTGTTTTCCATACCCTTTAAAAGTCATTTGTGTGCCTTGCTAATTTTTTCCACTCTTGCATAACATTACTATGTAAATGTAGAGTTTTTCCAGCTGCATCTGCGTGTGAACCCCTCTACATAGGATCCTGTATCTTTGCTCACAGGCAAAACTAAACGACACAACTAGACTCTTTTTGGGGTTCTGGCTGCGAAGTTTGCTAGCAGTACTTACTAACTCCAATTAAAAAAACAAATAAACAAAAAACAACAAAAAAATGTAATCATCAGTCTAATCTGTTCAATACCATCAATCTTCAGTCAAGATCAGTTTCTTGTAAATTTCACCTGAATGTAAAGACTGTGCAGGAAAAACATTTCAGCCAAGTTCAAGTTCAGGACATCAAATCATGTGCTAACGGAGCATCCTGGAAAGAGTGAGAACTGTCTCCTGATCAAAGGCTGAGAACTGACCACCAGGAGTATTTTCAAAATTCTAAATGTTCTCTCTATAATCTTACAAGGTCAAGTACAAAGCTGAAAAATTTGATTAATAATTCATAATTTATCCAGCATTTATACAATACACACTATTTTTGAATTGTGGTGCTACAGGGGGATTTTATCTGTCATATTAATTACTTATATAGTAAATTGCAAGCCTTTTAGGTTTGTAATTAAAAATTTACTTTCCCTCTAGGTTTTGCAGAGCCACAGAAGCCACAATCGTCCAGAAGGAGGGAGTCCCCTGCTCGCCTCAGGAGAAGTGGAAGCCTCAACTTAGACCCTGAGAACTCAAAAAGCACCAACCTCTCTGACCCAAGTGTTGGTAAGAAATCGTTACCATAAAAGGATTTGTTGGAGTTATACTAAGAACTCAAGCTACAATAAAAAAAAATGTTAGTTTTTAACCATCAGCCAAACATGAACCATATCTCCACTTTCCTACCTTTTATTACACCCAGTTTATCATGGTTCCTGATGTGTGAATACCCTGTCTCATAGTGGCACCAAAAGGGTACATGCTCCCAAGGAACCCCAGTGTTGAGCGCACGTTTTCCCTCCCCTCTAACCCCGGCCCATCCGGCTCCTTCCTACTGCCCTCCTACCCACTGGCGACACTCCCAGGCGGGATGCTTACTCCAACACTATCCCGTCGCCGTGGAGACCCCTCCCTGTCTATGTCCAACACCTGGCCCAACAAGAGAGAGAATAGCCCTCAGCAGCGAGACACCAGCCCCTGGAGAGAAACAGCTGGCACAGCAAAGGGTAATCTAGTAAAAAGGCATTAGTCAGTATGTATTTGGTTTGTCTGCTGGATGTGAAAATGTTGTGGCCTCTATTTTGTATCATCATTTTGTCTTTCTTCCCTGCCCTACCCCCAACAGGAGACCATCTCTCTAGCAGATGCTCTCCCGGACCTCTTCGTGCCTCCCTTGGGAGTTCTTCTTTCACTTTGTCATTCCGCCGGGCTCTGAGCAGCACCAGGGCAAGCCTCTCTATATCACCAGTTGTCCCTCCAGTAGATGGCCAGAGGTCCAATGCTCCAGACAGCCCTCAGAACCAACAGCTAGAAAAGAGCCTTCATCTGGACTCTGATAGCTTCAGTCCAGAGCAGGATCCTCAAGAGGATAGTCCTCTAGATATGCAGGAGGTAAGCAAACTTCTTTTTTTTTTTTCTTAGAAAGACTCAGCTTGAAAAAGTGGGGCACTTAAGTGTTCAACAAGCACCGTCAGCATGTGAGAGTTCTTATTTGACCACTCCAGTATTTTGGGTTCATTACCGTCTGATTCAAGCCATGAGGGCACAGTATCCTTGTTCGAGGGGTTGAAGTTTGGCTCTTTAAATTATATTCCGTTCACTGCTCATATGTGCCAATTCATGTGTTACTTACAGATGCTGAACTCTCTGCGCTCATTGCGCAACAGTGCTGCTAAGAAGAGGGCCAGAGTTGGCCTTAGTAGTCCAGATCCAGACAGCCCCGACTCTGCTGTGAGGTTAGATCTGGGTCTGGATTCACCATCACAGCCCTCTCTGAAGCTTACTAACTCAACCAGTGATGGTGGTCTTTCCAGTCTAAGCTCGGTCACCAACATAAGCTCCAATGGCACCAAAACCAGGTAAAGGATCCACATTTTTCTGTATTTTTTGATATAAGGTGTAATATCTCTCTACTAATTCACATGGTCTGATAGACATTATGTCATCATTGTGTCTGTCTTTAAGTAGACTCATACTTTAAATAGAAAACTTGAGATCAAGATAAAAGCTTTATGAAATGTCTCTCAGTTGACTGAATGATTTGTCTTGATATTGGTGCACCTTTGTACAGTATGTTAGAACATTAGTTGGCTTAAGTCCTGCCTACCTCCACACTTTGTGTAGGTATCTTGAACAGTGGTGAGCAGTTTCGCAGCATCATTTTTCACTTGTCACATTTGTCAACAGTCCAGGAAATTCTGCCACTTCAGGAATGAAGCCTCGCATTGCAAGAGTGCCTTCTGCAAAGTTGAGGTCTTCTGCCTCCTTGGACTTCAGCAGCCATCAAGGTATAAAAAGGAATGAAGTTGTTTTGCCTGCTTTATTACATTTGGCTTTATCTTATTTTCATCTTTGTCTTTTGCTTCATCAAGGATTGTCTCAGAGAGGTGAACTGTCATCTGAGGTGGGTGTTGTTGGACAGAGAGTGACTTACTCAAATGGAACAATCAAAACCGAGGAAGAGACAACAGGTCCCTCCGCTCCGTTGGTCAAACCTGCCTGTCGCGAATCAGTCAGAGGTCTGAAATATGCCAGAGGTCAGCCAGCAGTCGCACTTGATTCACCCAAAAATAATATTTTGTGTGGTTGAATAATTGAATCAATCACTAAACTCAGTCCTTTGATCTTTAGGATCACAAAGACATGGCGGTGGGAGCACACCAGGAACAGATATCCCTGAGGGAATCATTGGAAGAGGTCAGTCTGTAAAGGCCATAAACGATTGTTCACTTTTCCAGTGTGTTGCTTTCTTACTGAGCTAGTGTTTTAACTCAGTGTTTTTTTACAACAGATTCAACGGCAAAGTGTCCTGTTTCCCAAAGTCCTTTTTAAATTATAAAGAAACAGTACAAAATACAGTTTTTATGGTCCCTATCGAAGCCATTGAATACAAATTCACTGCTTCTATCACATTCAGTTACTTTAAAAAAAAAAAAAAAGAAGTAGATCTTATAGCTGATTTTTTTTTAAGCAGTTTAGACTGTTGTGTCTACCTTTCTGAAAAAATTTCCCTCATGCTTCTTAGGCATGTTTGGTGCTGCAGTTTCCAGTCGAACAGGAGTTGCCTTGTTACTTGAGCAGGGTTATTCGGTGGCCAAACCCCCAACTGATTCCTCAGCTAGCATCTACAGTTATGCTCCATCTGGCAGTCACGTTGACAGTGACTACAGCCCATGTTCAGATGAGCCTAAGGTTAGTCACACTTTGTCCAATGGTAAATTATAGCACACTATAAAAAGTTTCCAGTTTTCAAAGTACCATCTGGTGTGTTTTCTACCGATGCATGTGCAGGAAAGGGTGAAGAACACCAGGCCCAGCCACAATAGGATGCGGCTGCAGTGTCTGGATCAGCAAGAGGGGCAGTCCGGTCAGGAGAACAACACACAGGACAAGATCCGCCATCGTGTCAGACGGCTTTCTGATTCCCCTACAGAGGAGAATAGAGCATTAATCATCCAAGGCAAGAGGAAGTTTTGGAAACCCTATCAAAAATTGGAGTTGATTGAGTTTGAAGAGCTCATTTTACTTTTTCTGATTTTAACTGTTGGCTATAAATAAGCTTTTCAAAGACTTTTGTAGCTCCTCACCTAAGTTGCCACTCCTTAGGTGCTTGAAAATACATGTTAAATTTATTTTTATTTTACTTATAACATATCAAATTATAACATGCCTTATATTGAATTGTCAGCTAATTAAGTATAGTGTTAAAAGCCAGTTTAGAGAAGAGTGTTTTTATTCATTAAATAACACAGCACAGAATATGGCTTTAGTTTTTGGCAGCCAGAGACTAGAGATGTTGATCTTCTGTGTTGTAGATCTGCATCTAAACGGCAGCACAATGACTTCCACCAAAGCAGAACATCTCTCCGATGAGTCCCCTCTCAGCCCCACCAGCCCTGTCAGCTTACCAGGACCCCAAAGCCCCGTCAAGTGCTTCACTCCGCCCCACCAGCCGAGCCCCCCCACTGTGCCCCCTAACCCTAAAAACGTCTTGCGGTTTAGGAGGGCTCCGAGCCTTAGCAGAGCCCGACCTTCTCTGTCACATAGCTCAGGTTAGTGGACTCTTTAGCTACATGTTGCTAAAAATGTAAAGCTCATTCATTTACTTTTATAAACCAAAAATGTCCCTGTATATCTCTCAGTTCGGTGACACTGGCATGCAAACTAGGCATAGTCCACTGCATTATATATAGACGAATGAGTGCCTTTACAGGCCTTTGTTTATACAAAATGTTGGTACATTAATTATTCTGTCAGAGTCATCAGAGCATGGTTGAATAAGATGTTTTCTTTGTTTAATGTGCCTCCGTGCTTTGTTTTGACAACCTACCGTTAATGCATTGCCACCCACACACACTACTTGTTTTCAGGCAGAAAGAGATGTAACATGAAACCAAATTTATGTGTCTGTGGTGTGTTATGGGCCATTTAGATGAGCTGTCCCCTGGCACTGTGGGGCATAAGAAAAATCTCTCAGAACCTCTGGAGTTGTGTCCATTTTCCAAACCTGACCTGGCACTGACACAAAGCTTCAACCTGCTGAGCTCAGAGGACTGGTGAGAAACACTCAATCCATTGTACAGATAACTAATATCTGTTATTAATTTAGAGTAGTGTGAAAAGGTGTTAAACTATCACACTTTTAATTAATGTCATCCCAAATATTGTGATAATTGTTGTGTAACAAAATCTTAATGCTATAGATTTATAGCATTTGACATTGTGCAGCCACTTTCAACACACATCATATTTAACAGCAACCAGTACCTTCAAATTTGGCCAAGAAAGTAAAGACAAGTTAAAAAAAATGGCTGCCAACTGTTGTTTTTTGTTTTGCTTTTTTTTATTCCAGGGAGAAGAAGATTGAGGGTCTGACGTTCCTTCGCTCTCTGGCCCACTACCACTCAGACATACTCCTGGGCAGGCTTCATGATGTCTGCCTGTCTCTCACTCAAGAGGTAGTCTAACTTGTTGAATAACACTCCCACATCATTTCTTCATGTTTCCATTGTGCTGCCTTACTCCATCTGAACTAGACTAGAGTTGCCTCTCTCCTAATTTAAGTGTTAATATCAGCAGATCAGTTTCAATCGTCACCGTCTAAGTAATTATACAGTGTATATTCTCTGCCTGGTACTTTTGTTAAATTCTTACTTCTTTGCTTAACAGCTCTCCGTGTCCTGCTTTATGATGTCGGAATTCAATATAAATAATTTCCATCTTTTTCAGGTGAAGAACTTGCGGTCAGGCGTGTCCAGGGTTGCAGTGTGCACTCTGGGTGACCTGTACACCCGCATGCAGAAGGCAATGGACCAGGAGCTGGAGGGTACAGTGAAAGCTTTACTGCAGAAGGCTGGGGAGAGTAACGCCTTCATTAGGCAGGATGTTGGTGCAGCACTGGACTGCATGGTGCAGCACTGCACCCCCATTCGAAGCATTAATGCTCTACTCACTGGAGGACTCAAGTTAGTAAGCATGCATACATACACACACACATAAATTGTTTTATTATATTTCATTACTGTTTTATCAAACTTCAAAATTGGAATTCTTGTGGGTACTTTTGCTCTATTTGTAACACCAAATAATTAAATTTCTTTAATATTTGATGGGTGAATTGGTTTCCCCTTTGCTGATAGTCACCTCAACGCAGTGGTGAGAAAATGCACCGCCCAGCATCTGGCCAATCTGGTAGAGAAGGTTGGGGCTGCCCGTCTTCTTTCTGGGGGTAAAGATCTCACTGATAGGATCTTACCGGCTGTCACCAAACTTGCACAAGACTCCTCACAGGAAGCCAGGTATGTAGAGACACCTTTTATTTTGCTCTATGTTTTTCAGTTAAATTGTAAAAAGAACAGAGATGGCAGTGGGAAAATAAAAAATATGAATATCTCCACCAATTTTAGACCAGAACAATAGATAATCCTGTACATTAAAATGCAAAACCACCGACTGCTGTGGAGAGAGTTGACTTGGCTCTTTGGTTATTTTTACGCCGTAGTTTGTGGTAATGGTACTGTACTGTTCTGGTGCTGGACTGCCATTATATTGAAACCTGTTTGTAATTTTATTTTACTGTATATATGTTAACGGTGATGGATAAAATATGAAAAATGTCTTTTGCTGTAATATAGTACAGTATAATCGAAAATATGTCACAAGCCTGCACTCTGATTGTTCTGATGGATGCTTGACTCTGAAATAAAGAAAAGGAGAGTTCCTTGCTTACTTTCCTGCTGCTTTTGAACTGCCAAGAAGCCAAAAATCAAAAGTAAGACAGAGACTCATAACATCTGTGTTTTGAGTTATTCTTTACAATGGTTTAACTCTCAGGTACTTTGGGCGTCGAATGCTGCTGTTCCTGTCGTCCCACCCTGATTTCGACAAGATCCTGGAGAAATATATCCCCACCAGAGACTTGCCAACTGTCAGAGATACTGTCTTCACACTCAAGACAAAGGTGCAGTATTTATTCTTCTTTGTGTTCATAACATTGGTGTTTTTGCTGGAGGCCACACTGTCATCTTACTTGGAGATTGTGGTATATTTTAGGGTCTTGGTGAGATGCCCCAAGACACCCAGTCAGCCAGGGGTAGACGCTCCCTCCCAGGCAGTGGCACAGTCAGGGCTTCATCTCTCACCAGGGAGCCTCTCAACCAGACCAACAGGTGGGTGTGAATATCAAGTACTACAGCAAAGGTGCCTGTAAACAATAAATTCAACCTTTTAAGCTGAGCTGTAGCTTCACAGACTGCCTAATGCATATGGAAAGTAAGTACCCACAGGCTTACAATGGTAAACCATTTGATGTATTTTGTGTCATCTACAGGGAGTCCAATAGCCATTACAGCTGTAGATCTCAGACACAGAGTATTGCAGACAAGACCGAATACATCAAGCAGATCTCAGGTCTGCTGGGTTCAAAGGACTTCAGGGAGAGGATCAAGGGAATCGACCAGCTAGTGGCTGACTGCCAACATAACCCCAACATGGTCATCAATAGTATATTCCCAGTTAGTACTAACATATATTTTTTTTCAAATCAATATTCCCATGCAATTTAGTTTGTCATAGTTCTCAGCTACCATCATGCAGTTCTGTTTCATCATGAAATCATCCCATTTTTGTTACTCCTCCTTCGGTATCCATTCTGTCAGGTGTTTGATGCCTTCAAGGCCAGGCTGCAGGAGTCCAATAGCAAGGTCAACCTGTATGCCCTTGAGTCACTACAGAAGATCATCCACTTGATGAAGGACAACCTGTCGCAAGTGGTCAACATCCTAGTCCCAGCAATTGTGGACAATCACCTCAACTCAAAGAACAATGCCATCTACTCTGCTGCTATTGGAGCCATTAATGCACTTATCCTAAATCTCGGTACTAACTTAAGTGATTTAGATTTTTGTAGTATAGGTGAAAGTTAACATCTGATCTTGAGAATTCTGTTTGATACTGTAATTTTCTTTGTCTCCATGAAAGATAATGTACTCCTTCTCCAGCCATTCTGCACCAAGGCTCAGTTTTTAAGTGGCAAAGCAAAGGTGGATCTCATTGACAAGGTTGCAGGTATGTCCATTGGGATCCTTTTGAACGCTTTAATAAGTTCTGACCTCCGCTCTATGATCTATGATCGTTTTGTATGTCAGACCACTCCTTGTTTCTTCTCACTACCTATTTCCAGATCTTGTGACAGAGCTCTACCCTCGCAAACCCCAGTTGGTGGAGCAGAAAGTGCTACCCTTGCTGTGGCACCTCCTGGGCACCTCTACCCACAGCGGCACCATCCATGGCCGGGGCGGAAGCGTGAGGGGTGCTACCGCCAACCTGTGCCAAGTCCTTTATGCCCAGATGGGGTCCAGCCTGAGCGAGTGTGCTGCCTCCCAGCCTGCCAATGTGCACAAAGGTTTAAATGAGTTCCTGAGGGCCTTATCCTAAAGGTAAAGCCGAATCCAAACACAACCAAATGTTGGAAGAGAAGAACATTAACACTGATGTTACTTGAAGACAGAGATGTTCTACATTTCTTATAGTGCCTGCACTTTTATATTAATAAAGAGAAAGTCCTTAAAAAAATTAGGAGCTCTTAATTCTTATCTCAGTGAGATTTCCTCTGGTACAGAAGCATAGACAATGTAACATACTGACATCAGGTCTTACAATACTCAACCTGCTCTCTTTGCACTTTGACAAGGTAGCTCATTACCATGAGAGACATCATGAATTTTAGATTATATCATCCTATGATTGTTGTTGCTTTTTTTTTTTTTTTTTATCATAATCTACACATGTACTGTAGACAAATCAGAGACACTATTGCAGAATGTAAGATTGAAATGCACAAAAAGAAGAGGAAGAAGACAGGGAACTGAAAGGTGTATATTTTTGCTGTTTCAAAAGAAGTGATGTGATATTTTTAAGGTGTCTTATGTAGTTGTTTTGATGATTTCTGATTTGAAATGGACAAGAATAGTACAAAATACTTTTGTACAGCTCATATGTGTATTTGCACAGTATTTATCGTATGCTGTATGATGATGGTATAGTTTAAATTTTAACTATTGTGTAATGGTTTAATAGTCCTCTTATTGATGTGCTGAGTATTCAGCGTTTGTTTTTTTTGTTTTTTTTTGCATGACCAAAATTTACTGGCAGGATCAAAATTGTTTCTGTTTTTGTTAAATATACATGTATATGTACACTGATGCCTAGATCACAGTTGGGTTCTAACTAATGCTCCTGGATGGGGACAGCATGAAAGGAAAAGGAGTTCAGCTTGACTCCTGTTGGTTGCCTGAGAAGCAGTGAAGGCCCAGATATGATTCTGTCTGAGATTAGTGCCAGTCTTCAAGTAGCCTTTTAATTCATTTACTGTTAAATTATATCAAACTTGTATGTGAACAAGAGCAAAGACAGAATGATATATGAATAAAGTGTTTTATTTCTGTATAACTAACTTCCAGGTGCCTCATTCAAATTTCCAAGGGAGACAATGTAGCAGAAAATTGACTACAGCTACATTTTACTGTATTTCCAGATGAAAGATGAATTCAAATCTTATCAAGAAACACACACTGTTACACCTTTTACCTAGTATACCTTTAATCATTGGTACAGTCACTGAAGACATGAGAATACCCAAGTTTTCTGTGGATTTGACTGTGCCTAATTAATATTTAATGTTGTAAAGCAACTATGAAGGATCTTTAATGGACTAACCAGAATGGAAAAAAAAAGTATTACATATTCCAGGGCCTTAATAAAGAGGTAGGCTTAGCAAGCAGTACAAAACACTTGCATTATATTTTTAATAATTGAATGCACCAAAGCTTCGACATGCTTTGTTGATGTTTCAGGTTGGAAACTAATGTTATTTTAATTGGCTTGTCAGAGATTGAGTATTATGGCCAGGGTACATCGCTGCCAAATTTGGAATTAAATACAATCCAAATCCCAATCCCGACCCCTAAATCTTTAACTATGAAAGTAGCTGCCATTTTGAAATAGTACTGCACAGAGACCTATGCCAGCTGCGCTACTCTGTGAGTGTGCTATCTAACACAGTGTCACGACAGACAAGTGAATGCCTTCCTGTATCAGACTGGACAGACTCCCTGTGTAACCTGCAAGTTACAAGTAGGGGATTTTACAGCATTTCAGTAGCAGGGTGGATTAGTTTGTGCTTGGAGGGATGCAGCTGCTGGGCCCTCAGCCACAAAAATAAAACCTTAAGGCAGTCCTTAAGAAGCGCTAACAATATAGAGCAAATTTTAAATCACCAGTGTCATCAAATACAGTAGTCAAACTGCACATTGGCAAAACATCATTAACCATTTTACATACAGTATAAGTTAATCAAACATACATTTTGTACATTGTGCCTCCTCACATTGTCCCTTTGCACAATTATAAGAAAGGGTCAACCAGATATTATTAAATCCAGTCTTTTTTCCGGTATTAAAGTTTTAGCAAAGATATAAAAATGAGAGAGTTCATTTAGAATAATAGC
This sequence comes from Istiophorus platypterus, assembly GCA_016859345.1. NCBI lineage: Eukaryota > Metazoa > Chordata > Actinopteri > Istiophoriformes > Istiophoridae > Istiophorus > Istiophorus platypterus. The sequence continues at coordinate 16,303,155 of CM029120.1, forward strand.
AAAAGGTGAAACTTCCTTTAAACTAAAGAGCTAGCCACAGTGGTGTTGCCAAAAAAGAGCCATGTTTGCTGTTTACTACCTTCTATGTAAGTATGGCTCACATTTCCTACCTTTGCTGACATGGACATGTACAATTTAAAATTATCCAAGGAGCAGGAATAACATGAAATCAAAAAACACAATATAAAGTAGTAAACTTGTATGAAATGTGCTTTTTTGTAATGGAAAACAGAGAACAAGCAACTAAACCTACTTGGATTCAGTTATTTGTTACCAAATGATGTAACTACTAACTGAAGCCAAGTTAGTGGATGCCACAAAAATGTTCAAAATTTTTAACACAATGTTTTCCCCTCTTATAATTGTTAAGTAAAGCCTCTTGTCATTTCTTGTTCCATGAATGAAGGATTTTTGATTTTGGTTGAGTGTTCATTTAATGCTCTGCTGCTCTGAGTCACTGAATGGTTCCCTCGGCTTCGCTGACCAAATGGAAAAAAATAGCCCCTCCTCCTTTGAATCTTTCCATCCCGTTACTAAGGCAGCTGGATCAATGCCATGGCAACCTGGACTGGTTAGATGTTGGGAGAAGATGAGTGTTTGGTTGCCATCCTCCACACCTCCCCGACAACTCACTTTGTCAGGGACCAGATGTCTTCGGCAGGTCCTGGTTCTCAGCCAAATGGAGCTTTTGTCTGAATGTGGACACATTAAGGACTCACACAGAGGGAATTTGAACTGATAACAGCTTATTTAAATCCAGTATCTGTGCCTGGAGTGCTTGATGACGCCCATAAATATACAGACATTTAATTAGGAAAGGATACATTGAGGTGCTGAGCTCCTCCAGCTGCAGAAACAAATGAACACATGGATGAGAGATTGTATTGAAAAATAGAAACTGAAGTGATATTACCAGGCACTAATCACTAAATTTGATCATATTACATAACAACCTGTGTGTGTGTGTGTGTCACATCAATATTTGAATTAAATTCCCATCATTCAGCTATAGTGTTTACACAAGCAAATGGTCAGCTTCCCTTATCTACTCAACAGAAAGCCACTTCACAGCTCATCTGTTCTGTGACACAATTATCCACTACTGCTACAGCTAGCAAGTGTTGTTGGCAGCAGTGTGTTATGAGTTGAAGGATTTTTCTCGCCTCCCTCACACACAGCACTGCAGCTTCCCCACAGCCACACATACCAGCTCCGGGCGTGGGTAACTAGGAGCCACACAACATGCCAACAATAGAAACACTTTCACGGCATTCTTGGACTGCACATCGCTATGTATGCTGGACAATATTTAACTGGTAGAAATACTGGAAGCTAAGCAAAGCATATAACAATTTTTAATACCTGTATATGATCATACAGTGCTGTATTTATGATTTTAATCACTCATGTCTGATTTCTTGGAAGTTTCATGGCTAAAAGTGAAAGAAAGGCAAAGAATATTTGATGCACTCAATATAATATTGGTCACGAGCTTTAATCGTTAACACTCTACATATGATAAAATGCCATATTCTCCCGAACCTTTATGCACATTGCAGTATTTCACCCTTCCCCTTATCAAATATTCTGTAAGCTTTCCATTAGAGTTTATAATTAAATCCTGGCGTTCCTGTTAACTAATTAATTAATTCCCCTCTGGTTTGAGATTATGTTTTTAGAGGGTAAATAAATAGTTTGGTTTTGACCAGAGCTGAGGATAAAAACATAAAAATTGACTGCAATCGGTAGGTAGAAAAAAAACTGGAAATGTCTGATACATTGCTGTAAAGTGTCTGACAAACTTATTACAGTCAACCAAACCAGTCAAAAGCTGTGTGTGTGTAGTCTCTAAAGATGGCTTGCTTTGTAGTTATTATATTTCAAGGGGTATTCCAATGATTCAGTTCTGCACCTTAATAGAGTTGAGGAGCTGACGAGAGGTTTTTTTTTCTTTTTTCTTTTTTTAGTGTTTAAGATTGATGCAACAGAGGCCAAGATATCCTCCCATTTAAAGCTGCAGTAGGTAACTTTTTTTCAAAGATTTTTAGATTTTATTATTCTTAATTTTCCACAATAACTTGCATATTTTATCTTTGATAGCTTATTTCACTAGGCCATCCATACTTCCTAAATGCCCACTTATTTTAAACCTCACACTTCCAGATTAAAATTAAAATATCAAAGTCGTATACCCAATCCGAGATAACCCTGATGACATCATCAATATTATTTTTTACAAACTTTTTGAAAACTGAAGAGCCCATAAACATTAATAAACTAAAATAGGCTTTTTCTGTCGAGACATTTAATGTCACTCGGTGGTATTTCATTGGCTTGACAGAGACTATGCAAAAATTGATGTTTACAGATTCAGATATTGATATGACCTGGTGAAAGCTGACATTATGTCTTACAAAGGATGACCCTCTGCTGCTGTGATTTGTGCTTACGTTACTGAGCAGGTGTTCCAGGTTGTGGTCAGAGGCACACTTCCTCTGGTCCTCTGAAAGCTCCTCCACGTGGCTGTCAAGGCTGAAGTGCAGTCTCGCCAGCTTCTCCTGCATCTCACGCACGTGCTCCAGCTGCTCAAAGGAGCACACCTTACCTAGAATGACAAGGGGTCAAACCAGACAGGTGGGATTTTACTGTGGCAGAGAATGTAATCTCTTTTGGTTGCAGGAGAAATACAGCCAAGTCAAAAGTATTTTCATAGCAGCAGATGTGTAAAAATAGCACTGCCACTATTTGATTTCAGTCTGATTCATGTAACAAAGACACTTTTCAACTGGCTTCATTTTCAGCCGGTAACTGAATATTCCCCCGGTGGCCCGTCTAGTGGAGGTTATCTTACCGAAAGCCTGTAGTTTGCCTGAGTGGAAGTCGTTAAGGAGGTTGAGGAGTCCTCCCTCCATCTCTCTCACGTCTGAGACATCCGTGAGAAAGGAATGCTGCAAGGGGGAAGACTGCACTACTTTACTGGGCCCTGCTGGTTGGGGGGCCCTGGGCTTCTCCTTGTGGGGCCTATAATATAACAGACAGAAAATATGGTGATCACTGCCAACCGGCCTCCTCTATTTCTGCTTTTGTTCAGTTTCCCAGAAACCTTAAAGTGAGCCAATGTAAGTTACATACATCTTTTTTGCTATACAGACGTAGTTGAGGTAGAGATACACTGTTTGATCTCACATTATTTAGCTTAGCCAGTTTTGTGTTGGAAAATTAATGATGGGACAGAAAAAAGCATTTCAGCAGTTGTTTATATAAATATATGCTATGCTTTCTGGAGGATTTTTCTGTTACTCCTAGATACAGACCTGGTGGTCTTTGGTGGAGCCACGACGGCTGTGAACACCTCTTTGGGCTGTCCTGGTGCACCTATGGACCTCTTATACTTGCCTCTGTTCTTGGGGGAGGGAGGCTGCGGCAGGCCGAGAGAGAAGGTGGCACTTTTGCTGGCAGGCAGGACGGAGAGTTTGCGGGGGTTGATGGGGGGAGGAGGGGGCTGTGGGAGAGACACCTTTGGGCTGCGCTTCTTGCGTTTGTCTTCCATTTTTTGTTTTTCTTCCCAGTGAAGCCTTCTGGGGTAAGATGAGGAGGCACTCACTGCCTGCCTGGTGTAAAGGATGTCCTGAAACAACAGAGGTAGGAAGTTCAAAACCAGCACCCTTCCTTTTCTTAAGAGAAGGGATCTACGGAGGATACTGACTCTGCCAAAATTTGTGCTGCAGCTCAGGATTCTCCACACTGCAGAAGAAAGAGCATTTACTGATGCTGCTAATGGTTTAAAAGCATTCCCCATGGACTCACACCAATATATCTAGTACAGGAAAATCCACATCAACAGTGGAGGCTATTACATTTTGCTAAGTAACTGTGAGGAAGAGAGTACCACTAACCCAATACCTAAATGGGAATGAATTTGGATGAAAGTTTTTAATAGAAGCATTTTCCTACTTTTGCTTCCCCGCTATAAAAATGGGAGTGAAACAGTGGCCCAGTAAAATATTTTTATTGCAGCTACACTGCTGTAGGCTTAGTAATGGTTTAGCATATGAGCGAATGAACTGCACTGTCAACCAAGTGTTTGGATTGCTACGAAAAGATGCAGTACAGAACTACTCACAAAAGCCTAGAGTATGTCTATTTACACTAAGCGACTAGGAAACTAGGACAATGCAGTTTAATCCAGTAAAACATTCAATCAATAAAAAATGTGTGAATATATATATATATATATATATATATATATATATATATGTGTGTGTGTGTGTGTGTGTGTGTGTGTTTGTGTGTATGTATAAATGAAGTTCCACAAAGATACAGTAGTGTTACAAGACTTCTACTGGATTGCACTGAAACAGTTTTGACCACCCTACTCCTGTAGGTCTTTGCACTTGTGCAGTGGTTTCTTTGCCATGTAACTGCTGCATTAGCAGATTGTTTTTTTATTTTCCCTGGCATGTCATTATTAGACCAAGTGACTACATTACTGACATTATAGCCCGGGCAGAGGTTCTGAATACCGCTTTATCCCATCACAACATCCCCTGGTCACTGCGCCAGCCTCCGTTCAAAGTAGAATCCAAAGATGGCCACTACAGTCATACACAATGCCAACTTTATACGCCTAAATCTGTCTTTGCTTGGATTTTATCAATACCGTGGAGTATATAGTTTAAGAACAGGGTGCAGATGGCGGATGGTTGCACCATACGGTTAAATTCAGTGCGGGGGGAAGACGTGTAAACCAGATTTGTCGCCTGCGAATGACACAAATAAGACTTACCGAATCAATTACGCACCAGAGAGGAGAAGAAAACAAGCCGGGCAGAGCGTCACATTTCTCCTCCCGGGATATAAAACGTTCAAGTTCTCCCCCTTTGGATTTTAAGATTTTCCCTTTTTAACCTTTTTTTTTTAAATAAAAATGTAAAATTATCTCCGCAGCGGCCGTAGAAATCGCTAATGAAATATAAAGCGCGGCATCGATGCGCTCGGCTCTTGCGGGGCTGTCGTCTTTATCCCTCTTAAAGGGCCAGTCCGCCTGGTTGCGCGCCGGAGTCGGAGCAGCTCTGCGGGTTGAGCCGCTGTTCACTCGGTGCCGTGGGCAGGATGCTGTGCACTGCTGGACATCGATCTGGGGGGTGATGGTTCTTTGAGTGATATCCAACTTTACGTCCCTTATTGTGGGCTAGAGAGTCCGCCTGGTCGGTTAGTAGAGACCCGCAGGTGTCACGCACAGCCCACAGGGTGACGCCAGTGCTCTCCATCGGTTTTTCCACAGCTACTGTATTTGACTCCCATCTTCACGTATAGAAAACAACTGTTTTCCTCATGGTAAATATGAGAAATCCTATTGCCTTATAACTTAAAGGGCCATACCACTGATTTTACACAAAAAGGACCCTGCCTGTGAAAACAGTTATGTAAATTCTATCTATCAAGTCACTTTACAGCTGAGTTTAATTTTTTTCAAGCTTGACTTTAAATATTTAGGAGCAAAATTAACTACTTAAATTCAAGCAGATTGTCTAATAACTGAATGCTATAATTTCAGTGATACTTGAATGTCAACATTTACTACTCGGTGCTAAAAAGATTCAAATCCTTAAGTCCATATCAATGCTAAAAAAATAACCTTAAAAAAATGCATAAGCCCAATACATATTGTAATTCAGCAATCGTACATTTAAAATGACCGAGTTTCCAGCAATGAAGAGTCATTGAGTGCCAACTGTCACCTCATATTTTCACCTATTTGCTGAATTTCATTTCCAAAATAAAAACTGCTTCCTTTGGCGAGAATGGTAACATGTTATAGAACCAAGTTAAAACTCAAACAAACCTTTAAAGTAATACAAAAATATTTCTTTTTATTATGGCATAACAGAACAAAAACGTGACACGAAATGCAGTTAATAGAAAAAATAGCTCTTAGGCATGTTTGTCTTGCCCCAAAGTGAATGTGACAAACAATAACTTAACTCTAACTGACTTTCTGGTCTGATGAGCTGTTTGAGTACGAGTATGCCTTTCCTAGGACTATTCTGTCTCTGAGAAGTTTGAAGAAGGCATAGTAGTTGCTGAAGAGGATCAGGGCCAGTGATATTGTCTGATGCCATTTTTCTGAGCACATCAGTGAGTAGAGCTGGTAGAATATCATGGCACCCTCCAGAATGATGAGTATGTTCAGTATTCGTAAAGGCTTGTTGAAGAAGAACTAAGGGTTGGAAAAAGACAGGATTAGGTCATGAACAGCAGCCTCTTTAACACACCAGGAATATTTTACAGAATAGGTTAGGTCAGCATAGGCTCTATGAAATGTCTAGGCCTGCTTTTGTTCTACAGTACCTGTAATTTAGGAATACTCACATAGAAGCGATAATGGGACACATCTGATGGAACTGCAACATTATAGTGGCCCATGGCCTTGTAGACATTCTTATTATGTTTGACCAGGACTCCTTGTGGCCACATGTACTCTTCTGTCCAGCTGTGCAACATGGGGTAGAACAGCAGGATTAGAATTGAGCTAAATTAAAATCCAAATTGACCTTAAGTCCATTAATAAACTATGAGCAGTACGTACATATGCTGAAGGACATTGGAGCAGAGTGAGGGGTCCACTTTCTGCCAGCAGCCCAGGTGAGCTGCCGCTTTGTGAAGCAGGTCACAGTATCGGGGTGGCAGCAAGTGCCTCATGAGGATGACTGACGTACTGACTGACACTAGGATGAACAGTTCACAAGACCAGCGCTTGTCCACATACTGTGTACTCTTAAAAAGGAAAATATACAGGTTAAAAGATATTAAGACTTTGAGAAGGGTTATGAGAGCATATTGAGTGATTAGGGCAATGATTAAACATTTAAAAGCAGTCCTACAGTGTCTCACCTTCACAAACCAGACCGGTACAAAGGCCACATAGTATGCACTGAGCATAGAGCTGACCAGCACCTCCTTCATCCTCCAGTTGAAGTCCATCTTGAGGTATTCCACCTCCTTGCGGATGAGGTCCGGGGAGAGGCAGCAGGCATGTGTTGGCATGGCCTGGACACCATACAGTTGGCTGGTGTGCTGCTTCCATGTCTCCTTCAGCACAGTCAGGTAGTCCCTGCCCCGGCCCATGCTGCCCACCTCCTTGGAGCCGATGCTGGCGATGGGCGAAAGCGTACCTGCTCTTCGGAAGTCGCAGTTCAGACGGAAGAATGGAATATACATCCCGAATCTGTGGGGACCAACGACTTGAATTAGCTTCTACTGGACCTGAGGCCTTTCTTCTAAATGGAAAGACAACACTACTGCCAGGGTGGTGCTGCCTAAATATGGGTTGACGGTGTACTTGTTGTAAGAAAATGGGAGCAAAATATGTTTTGTCTAATCAGTTCAGGCTGCTTTCAAAAACTGTCATAATTATATCATACATATCCATGCCATACATTTGAACAACAAGGTGGCCAACATCCGCACATCACTATCTGTCAGCTATGTACTAGGTGATTTACTAGAGCCCACCATGCTGAAATTGTTTACTTTACAGCATCCAAATAGTGTGTGCTCTCTCGCCTGCCAGGACATGTAGGTTACGTCATTCTAGCTTGATTTAAACTGCATTAAATTATTAATATTTCAGAAACCAAATGTTGCAAAGTAGTGTTTCAACTGATGCTGTATTGCAATGCTCGAGATAAAAAATGGCAAGCATACCACACAAGATCTGAACGATCACTTTCATCATGAAGCTGTTATGAATATGAGCTTCTTTGTTCTTCCTAAACATACTTACGGGTAGCAGAGGAAGAGCAGGCTGAGGACAGAATAGGTTCTGAAGAGGTAAATAAGGGAGCGGCACAAGCTCCAGCCTGTCAGCGTCAGCACAGCAAACCGAGCCATAACTAAAAAGATTGAATGGGGGAAGGAGAGTTTCCCACTCTGTGATGCCTGAAGGATAGAAGAGGAGGTAGACACACATTAGTGTCAAATGTATTACACCTTAATTCTCCACAGAAGTACAAGATCAGAGATCTATGAGAAAAAGAAATCAATGGACAGAGTAAAAGTAATAAGTCATTAGCAACTCTTCGAAAAGCAAACAGTCTAGAAGGTGAATATGTGGCTTGAAAATGCAGCGCAATACCCGTTTCACAAGTTCCAGCATCTGTTGTAGCTTTGCTTTTAATTTTCATAAATAGGATAACAGAAGATGGGGCTCAGAAACTTTAGTAACTTTTTCAGTATGTCAAGAACCATAGATCCAAGTGTAGAAAAAGAAAATGCAATCTTGAAGTCAAAATAGGATTCTTACCTCTTTAACAATTGCTGCAATTAACCTCCTTGCCAATATGATGATTGTGAACACCAGCATGTTATAATCAATAAGGTGGAAATTCTGTAAATAATAAAATTTGATTCAAGATTATGGCTCCCACTATAACAGTACTCTCAAATGTATCACATATTTTCTGCCTTTAAAAAGTATACTGGTCTCAAACATCAGTTAAAGCAAAATGTACAAAGTTGTAAAATAATGGTAATATATTCACCTCTGATAGGCCATATAAAGACCGAAACAATGAATAAAAAAATACTACCATAATTAAAACAATCATCAGTCAACACCTCACCAGAGTACTCACCAATGATGTGTGTGATGGAGGGTGTGATGGGGGGTACCACCATACAGTCTTGTAGATGTTGACATAGTGGACAAAGAGGGCAATGAGATGGCAGAAGAAAAGATGGAGCTCGAACAACACGTTACAATCCACAGACAACTCTGGGATCTTGCAGTGCTTCAGAGGAACCACTGTCTGAGCAGCCAGTGGGGGGCTGGACATGCATGTCCCTGACCCATTCCTGCAAACACAACAGAGGGCACAGAAAATCCTGAAGGAGCCAATACTAAGTTGTTCGTTTTTTTTCTCATGATACGGCTCAGATGGGCGTGATCGGGGAATGTGCACCAGGGCCTGACTTACCTCGTGCGAGATCTCACCCCTGTGACTGGGGAGCTGGTCGAGTGATTGACATTGCTGACTGAGCCGGGTTCACTGCCTAGTGGAGGTCTGCAGTACGTGGTGCGGTTCGCCCCTCGCCTCCCACCAGCCATCGCAGGCACACCCACTACTTGCAGCTACGTGTCTAGTGTTGTGATTTCTCTCCTTTATACCTGAAGAAGGAAGCAGGTCAGACAGACAGATTGGGAGGAATACCCAGCAAATACAACTACTAATACTGAGTATTGGGTATAAATTGTTTAGATCAATTTGTGGCATCTATCAAGAAGGACAGAACTTAATTTCATAGCATCAGTAATGAAATCATATTTTAATCAGGTAACTGGATTTGACAGAGTTGATAATAAAAAAAAAGGAGTGGTGCAAAGAGCCCAAAAACAAAACAAACAAAAAAACCCCAAAATATAAATACTTCCTCATAATCTTAACATTTGACTGACAACAGAAAAAAAAAACACCTGATCAAATGATCTGCATTAACAATCCCTCAAAAATACAAGTATGCAGCACAAACTTTGGGCGTCAAAACAAGTTTTCACTAGCTGCACGGTAACCCTTAATATGGTGCAAGTTTTTTTTTTTTTTTTTTTTTTTGCGGAAGCTGGCACTGCAAGCTAGCTTCTTATAGCCGAATCGTTTGCTCGCTCCCCGGCGCAAATATCCCTCAAGAGCCGCTTCAGAAGATACGAGACGCGGGGCAGAGAGCGAGGGCAGCGTGGTCCCGTACAATGAGAGTCGGGCTCCGACGCGTCGACCACGCTTCAGCAGATACAAAGATCGAGGCCTAGGCTAACGGTGTCGCTGGCTAGCTGGCTAGCTAGCTAGCTAGCATCCAAACAACACACCGACCAGCCGAACGGGCTGGACGAGAAAATGCGGGCTCACCAGCGACGACGTCCGCGGCCCGTCAGATGCTGCTCCGTCGCATGGATGCGAGGTTGAACGCGGTGGATTTTTTCAGGATGTTCGTCGCAACGCCGCCGTGTTTTTCACTGAAATTGGCGAAGACAGTCATTGTTGATGTGAAACTGGCCGCCGATAGACGGGGGCGCGGATATTATAGCGACCTGTGGGAGGAGAGTCATTTAAAGGGACATTCCGCCGCAATAAGGAGGAGGGGGGGGGGTGGCCATGTGTTTTGATGGTAGATAACATACTTACATGTGTTTGTGTTTCTTTTCGATACTGCAGCAGGATCGTTAAGTATCTTTTTTACGCATCAAATTTCAAGTGACTATATTGTGTGTGTACGGTTTTGCTTGGCGGTGTTCGGGAAAACCTGGCTTTGGAGCAATCCGTGCACTGATTGTAAAAACAGTCCCATCATGTATTTTGGAAGCTTCATAATTCATAAAGGCAGCTGTTTAAGGGAGGTGATACCTCTTACTTTTGCTATTGCATAAATTCACCATGATCTTTTTTTATAATCAGCTGTACACAGGCACTCAGCCTACCCATGAACACAAAAGATAATTCAGGCATAATTGATTTATGGGTTGGGACGGTTATGGGTACTGGCACAAGGCCAGTGAGTTTTAACCCATGCCCTCAAATTGTATATACTTTCAGCTACTGCCTACCATCTACCAAAGGATGTTTTAGTTTTAACTGTCTTTTCTAACATACATCAACAATATATGAAAATTGTTGAATTGAAAACTGCTTGATAGGTGATCACAGTAAAAATGTCTGCATGATCTTTGCACAATGAAGGAATATTTACAAACCCTAGCTAATCTAATCAGCACCAATTTTTGTTCACATTTGGCAAATGGCTTATAAATTTGCTTAAAACTAAGAAAAGTTGTGTGGATTCTGTTATTTTTATATCTGTTTTGGGTGACATTCAAATGTTGAAGTACATCTCAAGATTTTTTTGTTCCTTTAAACAGTACAAAAAGGTCAACACTATACTACCGACATTTTTCTGCATACTGGTTCTTATTAGTGCCGGTCAAAGGCCAAGGGCCTACTTCACTGACCCGCTCCCAAATACTCAAACCGCATGCTTTGGTATGGTATCAAATGTTGGCAATAGGTCCGTAGAGAGTATCTAGACCTAATCTGAATCTCCTGAAAACAGGTCAAAACAGGGCAAAATATATAGAAAATCAAAATAGAATCTATGCACACATATAATGTAGGATCAGACTGAACAGCAAGACTGCATGAGTAGTTCAATTCAATGAAACATTTGAACTATGTAAAATATAAAAGGTCATCCTGCTTATTCTTTAAGACTTGCAAGAAACCATTGAATACAAACACAATTTAAGTTAAGAAAAACAATGGTTATTTATTATTTTGAATAAAGGACAGCTAGTCTTCAGTGTAAAAATATTGAAAATCTGGACACATTCGATAAAATGATAAAATTCCACATGTTCAATGACCATACAAGACATCTTAAGAAAAAAAAAAAGTTACTTTCTTTCAGTGGTTCAACAATATTTCACAAGAGCAGAGCATTTTCTCAGTAAGGGAGAAAGCTGACTCTACCCCTAAAGGGATGAGTACTGATTACAAGTTGATCAGTCTCGGAGACACTGCCAGGCCCCTGCTTTTTCCAGGGAGTTTCAATGAACCTGTGGAAGAAAGAAGAAATGAGTCAGCTCAACAGCAAAACTCAAAGTTAATGCTGCAATTTTTTTTTCAACTGACCTAAAAGGTCCGGTAAGCTGGAGTTCAATGTGTCAACAGCACCAACAGTTCTCTGACAACCTAAGAGGAGAAACAGAAATGAGATCTTGGACACACCAGTTCCGACATGCAAACAATGGACAACACACATGCAAAACTAATTTTATGCTAAAAAAGTATCATGCAACTCAAGCTGAAGGGTTTTTGTCCACCAATGGGATGTTTTAACGCTTTGAGTGAAACTACTAATTTTCATTAATCTACATTCTACAGAAATAATCAAGATGGAAACTGGTAAGTATTGAGTGAAATGAATGGACCATTATTTGTTTTATTTGAGCAAGAGTTGCATCAAAACCATTTCTGATTGTTTTGTACGGCTTATTTTGCTCGGAATAACTACTGATAGCATAATTTTGTACTTTCATGTTTTTGATGTGTTTTGGATGACTTGCATTACTTGATGTTTTGCACAGAAAACAAAACAAAAATCTAACAAATGAGTGTTGGGGTTAGTTTTACCTTCTTGTGGCGATCTTTAGGCTTTTAGAATCCTCTCCACTGCGATTTTTTTCTTTTATAAAAACCAGCCAGCATGACTTTGCATCAAAGTCAAGTAAGATCCCTGCAAGCTTGATTTGAAATACTGTTGAAATTCAGTTATTTCAAGTGGCTGAAGATACACGGCTCTCTTGAGAGCTTGAAGAGATACACTAACTAAAGGTTAATGACAATACATGTTCAAGCACTATATCATTCTCAAGTCAAACATGTATTTGGCAGCACATTACCTCAAGGAATGATGAGCTTTATTTTTTTTGACATTACAAGTGTCATTTAGATAAGTTTTGAAAACAGACGAAGAGGATAAGCTCACTGGCAAAACACTGCTTTTTTTTTTGTCGTTTTTTTTCCTCCCTAAAAATCAGGCCGACGTGTAATACATACAGATTATTCAGCGTTGTTGAGAAACCACCGAGAACCACTTTCACAAACTGAAGGCATTCCTTTGGTACAACAAAGGCAAAATACCATATTTAGATTGATTAAAAAGAAACTAGAAACTTTATTGAAACACGCACTGCAGAAAAACATTTTGGGATATATTTAGGATCCTATTTAGCCAAAAGGTACACAAAGCATTATGCATTTTAGAGACGGCACGGCTTAAAGCATACACAGTTTTCCTAATGTTATGTACAAAATATTGAGTTGGCTGCAGCCTTCCTTACGTACAGTAAGGATTGTTAATCCTTGATTCTTTAAGAGAATTAATCTAACATCAGCGGTGGTTTTGCAAGTAATAGCATGACAGATCATACTATACCAATTGTAAAGTGGCAAAAATAAAGGCATTTTTTCTTTGTCAAATAGATTTCAATCGTGTTGTAGTTTTTAATTTCACACAATACGAGATTTGTGTTGTAGTAAGACTTTTGTTTTTAATCAAAACGGGTTGTATTTAAGTTTGCAACTAAATCTATTCTAGTTAACGTGAAGTTACATTGAGGCATTATGAATCATTTTTGTCCACTCATGAAGGACTTTTAAAATGCAGCCTACGTGAAAAGAGTTTATCGCCACAATCACTGAAACTGAAACGATAACCATCAAATATCACTAAAATGTCACTCTTGTTCTTTTGTTAAGGTTTATGTCACTAGGACCTTAACTGCCAACTACGGAACTGAAACAAACATTAATGGAAACATATAATCAATGAAAAACCTTGTGTTCATGTTTCTCTCCTACCACGCTTATGATACATCCACCAAAACATCTCCACTGATTTAAAAAAAAAATAATAAAATAAAATAAACCATAAAAAAGGGGGAACAAACGAGAGGGAAATTACTTTTGAAAAGTTAAGCGAGTTACAATCGGAGACAGTTGCCATAGCAACTCTCTACCAGTAGCCGTTCAGTATCTTCCATATGGATGCTCTCTATACGATCCCTTTGACTGCCTGGACGGGGGGGCTTTGCCTCCAGCCCCGGAGCTGGACCACGAGTTGTCCCAGTCATCTTGAGCTGCAAGGACAAATAAAAAAAAAAAAAAAAAAAAAAATTGTGAGTGAATGTGGTAGACAAGAGGTACAATCATTGTTTAACAACGCATTTCCTGGGTTAGACACATAAAGAGATGTTGAATTTATTATCTTACCATATGGCTCATATGATGAATCCTGGGCCTCCCCATGTCCATAATCATAATATTCAGTATCCCTGGGGGTAGATTGGAAAGGAGTGTCAGCACAATAGACCACCAATTTAAATGTAGAGAGAATAAATGGGTAGATACAGCCACCTAAAATTAATTTTGACTTACGCAGGTGCAGACTGCTGACTATAATAACTATCATATCCCTCATAGGCAGGTTCTGCATATGATTCTTCATAAGGAGGCTAGAAGGAAAAACAAACTAACAGTTAGGCAATGTCAAGTGAGTCAAAACTGTTTTGATAAACAGAACCCACATTGCACCCAGTGAGAGATCAGTACTATTTATTAAATGAAATCTGAAAACAGAGGATTCGAGAAACTTACATAGTCCTCATACGCATCAGCTTTGGGCTGTGATGCTGGAGGAGGAACCTGGTGTTGCTGGTGGGACATGCCTGCGGAGGGGAGCATTCTTGGAGCCCCAGCTGCAGGGGGTCTAGAGCGTGGAGCTGAGCCTCCTCTAGAAGGAGCAGAAGGTGGGCCACCCCTACCAGATGGTGCGCCTCTAGGAGCACTGCCCCTTCCTAGTCCTCCACGTGGAGCTCCACCACGCATTGCTCCTCGAGGGCCCCCACGTGGCATTCCTCGCCCCCTGTGGAAAGTCAGCCAGGATGTAAACATAGGAAAACTGACTAATAATACAGCACAGCGGTGTCCAAAAAAGTTATGTTTCAAAATTTCTAGATCTTGCTACATGGTCTTACAGTGTGACGCCGTGTGTAAGCTTACACAAATAATAAAAAAAAAAAAAAAAAAAAAAAAAAAAGCCAAATCTATGAATAGCCAGATAATGCTACAATGTGCTGTGGCAGAAATTGGTGTTCTTATTATGAATCACACCCCTACCTTGGTCCTCCGGCACCGGGTGGTCCACCTCTTCCCCTTCCTAGGTGACCTCCTCGCCCCCTGCCTGAACCATCCTGAGATCCATTCAGGAAGTGAGGATCCATATATGGGTCATGTTCACCAGGTTCCTAAAGCAGAGACAAAAATAGTTACACACGACAGTCACCTGGGGTATCCAGAGAGGAAATTACCTGCACACCTGGGAAGCAAATGCTAAGTAGAGCTGAACAATAAATCCAATCATCATCAAAACTGCAATATCCACATCAAAAGGAGCAGTAATTGCTTGATAAACAAAAAGGTAAAAATGTATCACAACCTACTATTATAAATCAAGCATATCGAGATGTTGTTGTCTACAAATAATGTTCTCCAGATATAAGGGAATAGACTTGTTTGGTACAGACCTCAGCAAAAAATAAATCAAAATTTTTTTAAAAAAATTTCAGTTAAAATAATATTCAAAAATTCCCACTAAAAACGTGATTCATGTCACAATCGTAATATCTGTCAAAATAATTACAAACTTATATTTTTAAAAAATTGTTTAGCCCTATTTGGGAGTGCACAAAAATTTTCTGTATTGGGGATGAAGGAGGATCTCTTGGACACATACTGGGATAAGGAACTTCTTGACCTCCTCCATAGCATGAGCCATGCGCAGATAGGCTTCCGGGATGGGTGCTGTCACCTCAATGAACACATGCAGCTCCATGGCCAGGTGAGCATACTTAGCCTCGCCACCCTTCCTCAGCTCTTCCTCCTGACAAACAATAAAAAGGCAAACAATAATTAACATAAAAAAACATCAGTCACAGGACCAATGCAGTGTAACAGCCTTTGAACAGAACAATAAGGAAAACACATACCTTATTCTTGTCCCTCATGGAACCTTTACCCAGAACCGAAATTTTTGCACCGGTGTCCTCCTGGAGTCTCTTGATAGTGCTACCCTGAGGTCCCAAAAGCTTACCTACAAAGTTGACCTGTAGGGAATGATATAATAAAAAGAATGCAATACATATGACCACAGGCTTAAGTACAGTTTGTTCTGACAAGAAATTAGTTTACGGCAGGGGGAAAAAAAACAAAAAACATACTCAAATCATAGTTGCCGTACGCAACTACTTCACAATTTCAACTGCATTTTTAGACCACTGCAAATCAATCATGCAGAAATGAGTTTGCAAGGCACTGCGTGCATGACTTTTATATTTCTGGGACAGCAAAACTAGTGGAACCGGGGGTGCTTCAACTTACATTGGATTTTTTAAAATTTACAACACTCTGGTGCAAATTGTGCACACACTTTACAACCATGTACTCAGTCTCTACATTACATTTTGATCTTCGTGGTGAGAGCCATAATGTCGATGAAGTCTTGCTTTAAGTCCCACAGGTTCCCTTAAGTGTCACTAGACACAGCTTTTTCAGTTTTTTATATCTACTAGGGTATTCAAGCCCCTTGGGCCACTAGGCATGAAGACAGTGGCTAGGCCTGATATGATTTAAAAGGAGGTAAATTCTTACCCTAGGGTACTGCTTGGTGGGAATGAGCACTCGCTCTTTGAGTTTAAGGTTCTTGGTAGCAAACAGATCCAGATATGTTTCCTTCTCTGGCTCTTTCTTGGTTTCTCCTTTCTGGATCCTCTCAATCTCTGCAGACAACAAAAATGTTTTTTGAGCATGTGGCATTTACAAATGGAATAACCACATGGAAATGCATTTGCAGCGTTAGCCACAAGCAAGCCACACAGAATCTAGTTGCAGCCTGCACACCAGTCAAAACAAAGCTTATTAATGTTATGCATCCTTTAACTGAATATCAAGCCCTTTGGTCCTACACTCGGTATTCTTGTGATGTCTTAGTATCAATTGTGTCAGTGCATTAAAAGAACCCCAACAAAAATTTTGCCTTATAAAAATGAGTAGGGGTCACTGAAGCAAAAATTGGGGATATTCAGTGAGCAAACCTTTACAAGGTATTCCGCAATTAACGAGACTGATCCTTGCATAAATAATATTCTTTAGGTCATCAAATACGTTGACAGCCCGGTGAATTAACCAGAGGGGTTTGGCCCACATCACTTATATCCACGTGTTTAGTGCGCCATTGTTCGGACTGCCGTCGGCTGATGAGCCCCAGGCCAGAAAAAGAACTAGGCCACATGCCGTGCTACCACTAGCTAGTCTGCGTTAGCCACAATAAGCTAGCAAGCAATCACACTACCTGCAGAAATGAGCTTCATGGCGTGTGTGAACGATGAATCCAGGCTGTCCTTTTCAGCCAGGAGCTCCGGGAGATACTTAGTGTCTTCCATTTTGATTTTCTTCAGTGCTGGGCTCGACTCTACCGCAGGTTCGGAATTGCTCTTGTTAGCATTCGCTTGGCTCATAATGCACCAGCGCGGCCGGATTAACGAACGAAGCCTCGCTAGGTTCGTTAGCCTCGCCCCGGACGAAACTGCGGCGCTGTAAGACGACGGCGGGTCCCGATCGCTGCTCGGTAAACGGTGGACCCGGCCTGCCGGTTTCTTCCCGTTTCGCTCTCTCTTCAATGGACAAAGGAGAGATGGCGCAGCTGCATTTGAGTGCGGTGGGAGGAAGGCAGGCTGGCGTGCGCCGTGACGTCATCGCCGGAGCGCCGAGGAGCGGGGTCGGGGCCCCAGCGGCGGCGGGGCCACGGCGGCCGCTCCGGCGGGGGGCACGGTGGTGGAGGCGGTAGCCAGCTCCAAGGCTTCGACCCCGTTTTATAAAGGCAGTGAGACGTACGGATCTGGGTGAACAACTAGGCCAAGGAATTCATTGAATAGCTGTATTTTGTTCCATTCAGTCGTGACTCTTTAAACGCTTGCATTTATGGTTTAATGTCACTGAAGTTTCTGCGCCCTGCTGGTAATTTGTTTTCGGGTGAATTACTCTCTTCCACTTTTTTTCTGCCTCAGATTTCATAACCTCATCTGCTCATGTCTTTGTGTAGAGTTTTTTTTCCCAGAGATAATACTACATAAACTGACACCATATCCACTCAAGCTCAAACTCATTGCATTTCCAGAAAGTACACTTTAAGCTGCTGATCGTGATGAGCACATCTGTCTTCGGGTTCACCCAGAGCCTTTCGTCCCATAAGAATAGTTTTCCGTTCTTATCTCGTGTAACATCAACGAGCACCAGGCTTTCTAAAACATAAGCCGACAAATGAACCCTAAAAGAAAAGCTCTAATCCATCCATCACAGCATAGTGTCTTCTCTTGCTGTGTATCCAGAAGAACTGGAGTATCCAGCTGGGGTCCGTCTCCTTGCTTCACATTGATTCCTGTCATGCAGTGCATCGTACATGCATTTCAAAGGTTACAATCAAGAATAGTTTAACTGATATGCTCCACAAAGTTGTCATGGGAAGGTTTTCTCATTACCCAGACACCACTGCCTTACTTTTAGCTTAAAGTACATAATGAGGACAGCTGACAAACTGCCTGGTATTGTTCCGTCAAATCACAAGCAGACATGAACATTCTCTAAAATCTGGGCACAAAAGCGTTTTTCTATATGACTTTCTCCTTACATTTGATATCTCACTGCCCAGGGTTTGCCGTGATCATGCACTTTTGTTCTCCAGCTTGCGGCTTGATGTGAGAGTGGCAAGTTTACCCAGACCCACTGTCCATGATGACCACATAAAACATAACTCTCCAACTCTAAGTTTTAAATGGTATTAAAGTGATATATAAACAAATATTAAAACTAGTTACCAGTTTTAATGTTATGGCTGATAGCACTCTTGTTAATATATATACCTATCAAAGAAGAGAGCATACTCACATTTATATATAGGCTTACATATACTGTATGAGTGCAGGTTTTACTAATTCAAAATGATTGTGATGGCTTCTAATATTTTGCTGTGTTGGAACTAAAAGTATGTGATGTGGGGCATTATTTGTTTATGATATTTGATATGTAATCCTTTTCTCAAAAGTGGTAACAACATTATAGCTCCTGTCCCCCAAAAAGACTTCACATCCACAAAATATTCAAAAATGAGATTTTAATTTAAAGTACCAACAACCAATCAAACCAACAAGAAAAATAAATATTTGATTGTTTATTTACAATGACTAATAAGAATGAATGACTAATAAGAAGTTGACACTATTTCAAATTTGTCGTAAATAAGAATAAGAATTTGAATATGAGTTCTATTATTTCCATTTGATTTGAAGTTTTGTGATTTCTGAAATGTTATAGCTTATGATACACCTGTCAGAGAGATAGTTGGTAAACAGTTGATTCTAGAAGGAGATAAGAAGATTTTACAAGTAAATAATCAGTGTCTCAGATAAAAAGACCACTTTAATTTGGCCATGTGGATATATCTAGTTCCATCGAACCAGAAGTGTGATCTCCCTCTGCAGGAGTCCTCAGATATCAACAATGACAAATATCTCTGGTTTTTCCTTATCATGGATCTGCATTGCAGAGTATGTGATGGCTTTAACCTCCGTTCCCTGCATTGACAACACAGGACATAACACTTAGAATAAATACACTAAAATTATGTACTTTTCATCAGTAATTTCATGCAATTCTTCTATTAAGTATCATTTCACGTCCTTCATTGGCTTACCTGTGGGTGCTTCGTCAGAGAGAATTCTTCCCCCCACCTTTAATAAACAAAAGAAAAACTTGGAATTTGAGAGAGCAGCTTTAGGTAGATTAATGAATACATGTAGATGGACAGAGTAAGTGGTAGGACTTCTATCAGGTGCTTCATGATGTACAATAATGCAATGTACATTGTACATGCTACATTAAAAAAAAAAGATAGACAGCATTCATATCCTTTCATGGATATCAAGACATTTTTGACTAACAGTATATGTATGTGCTCAAATGCCACAGTAAATACCTCTGTAGGTCAACTATAAAAAGCTAAAATACATATGATAAACACAATAGTGTCAACTTCTAATGATAATGTCCTTAATATCAGAAGAAATTTACTCAAACTTAAAAACAATTCTAGCAACCTGGGCCATGTTAGCTTGAATGGCAGTGAACAGCATTTGTCAGCTGTAAAAGCTGACAAACGGAACTATGATTTTTCAAAGTAACATTAGAAATTAACAAAGCTCTAAAAAGACCAAATAATCCGCAGTCAAACTACTGGTGTTTTGGCCGAAAAAGTGAATCTAAAAAAAATTTGAAAAGGTTATAATGTTGGAACTATGTCAGCATATCCCAGACACACCAGAACTGCATTAACACTTGAGGAACTCTCAGGCTATAGTTACCTACATTCAGCAGCCCCAAATCTTACATTTTCTGTATTGCAAACCATGTTCACTTCATATCTAAGGGGTAATTTTATGATAGCCACCCATCTGCTACAACCATTATGTTATTAGAAAAGATGCCTAGGTTTACCCAATGGAGCGGATCTTGAAGCGCATTCTGTCAATGTGCAACACTTTGACCTCCTGTCAAGAGAATAACATGAGGAAACAAAATATTACGGTCTACAGATGAGTAATGAAAATGTTTTTATAGTCAGTACATAAACAACAACAAATAATATGCTTAAAGCGAATGATGTGCTGCAGTTTAAATCAATTGAATGTCTAAATGTATTTTGCACATATCTGGAGACTATTCCAGAAAACAGTGAGCATAGGGCAGGGAAACACTAGAAAAGCTTGCCATTATGGGAAAGCACGTGAAGTTAGTCTCTCACCATCATACCAATTGTCAGTTAACAGTCTTTAATCCATTTCAATCCATAGGACACACACGTGTATGTAGGGAAAACACACAAACTCAACATAGAGGAGGCCAAAGCCACAAATAACAATATTGTTTATTCTTGTAGCACAAGAATAACCATACAATTAACCACTGACCAATTTACTTACCCTGGGAACAAAGAAGAGATCTGCACTAAACTTGTATAGCCAGTCATCTAGGAAATGGAAAAGGAGAGACTCCATGTCTTCACCTTTTGTTTAAACACAATTGGGATGGGGGGGGGTACATACATAAGAGTTTGATGACAGTACAAATGATACATGATTGAGGCTTGTTTTGGACAGACAGCGATTCTCACCCTCCGATTCCACTTCAACGGTGTCAAGTGGTTCCACTGTCTCTGTGTCCGTCATGTAGCCGAACATGCCCATGGCACACTGCTCGAAGGCCTCTTCCAGAGAACCGCCCCAGGAGTGAATTCTGGAGAGAGAAAATGTGAGGATGTGATGAGAAATGACGATCTCTGAGGAGCAACAGAGAGACGTTAGCTCTGACCAAAAACTCTTAAGAGGAAAATCAAAACACACTCACTGCACATCTGCTGTATGGTCCAGATCTGTAGAATCAGACATGAGAGTGACATGATCTCACAGAGAAACTCGATTTGTTGCCATTAGGGCAACTTAGAACAACTGAGTAGACACAGGTGCGTATGTCACTGGCAAAAAAAGTTTCGATTACTATTTCTACTAGTAACAGCGAACGAGTCGAGCTAGCTAGATTATCGATCAAAACTTCAAACTTACATTCATATTTCTTGTCGATCGGCGGGTACTTGGACTTGACAGCTTCCTGCGACTCCGTCAGGTCTAGCTGACGGTCGTCCATTGTAGCTACGAACTTTTTTCAACGTCTAAAGGGGGAAAACACGGGTCTGATTCTCACCATGTCGCCGTTGAGACCAGGCTACGACATGGGAACCCGGAGCAGCTTCCGGATGCAGTAACAGGTTGTGGTGACGACTTCCTGCCGCTTTCGGAGGACGCTGATTGGCCGGTCGCGTTCTATGGAGTTGGCGCCATAGCAAGCCTTCGTGCTGTCTCCCGAGCGCTTTTCCTACATAAAAATAACACTCTTTGCCAATATAAGCGGTTTATCTGCGACGCGATGGCCGATAAAGACGGTAAGGATGTTATTGGTCGACTAGATGCGTTTGTGTGTTGTCCAGAGCGGTAGAAAGTGTGAGTCCGAATGGACCGGTGGTAGTTGGCGCGCCGGCCAGCATCTCCTCTCATTGTTAGAAACCAGCCAGCTAGCTGTTAGCTAAGATTAGCTGTTAGCAGACTGGCTAAACCGGGTTTTATTTTTACGAGAGCGGGTTAACTCACTGTGTCCAGTGGACTGAAGTGTTGCCTAGGATCCACCTTGCAGGCCGAATAGTATTTTGTATTTATGTAACTAACTCTAGCAACGTGTACTAACATTAGCTTATCAGCAAATAAACCTGAAGAACTAGCTAATCTAATTTAACAAGGAATGGACTTGGCTAAACTGTAACCGCGACCGAATATTCTCTGTTCGGCCCAGGAAAGTGAGACGCTGGGTGGCTTTTTGATTTGACAGCTTTATTTTGTTGGTTAATACTACTTTGCAGCTGCATTTGACGATGCTGTGGAGGAAAGGGTGATCAATGAGGAGTACAAGATCTGGAAGAAGAACACCCCTTTCCTTTATGACCTGGTCATGACCCACGCCCTGGAGTGGCCAAGCCTCACTGCGCAGTGGCTGCCAGATGTCACCAGGTGAGTGGTGTACTGTCTGCTGCAGCCTGACATGCACCAGGAAATGACAAGAGAAAGGCTTTGTTGATAGATCTGCTTCAATGCTCCTCTCCACAGGCCAGAGGGTAAAGACTACAGTGTGCACAGACTGGTTTTGGGGACACACACTTCTGATGAGCAGAATCACCTTGTGATTGCCAGTGTTCAGCTCCCAAATGATGATGCTCAGTTTGATGCCTCACACTATGACAGTGAGAAAGGAGGTGAGGGAAAATGTGATATTTTAATATAAACATTACTGTCTTTCAGTGTAATCAAGCTATCATAGTTTTTTTTTTCTTTCGACTGTTATGACTCAATTCTTTTCAATGAAATAATAAAGTTAAATTTTGCTGAAATCTTTAATGCTTCAGAAAATATAGGTATGTATTTTATTTTTTTTATATTTTAGTTAATAAAACACTGTCAAACTTCCATACAATACTACATTTTACATTGTTAGTAGAATAGAATAGCTCTTGACACATAGAAATTAACACTAACCAACTTATCTATATGTCCGTTATTTCAGAGTTTGGGGGCTTTGGATCTGTAAGTGGGAAGATAGAGATTGAGATCAAGATTAACCATGAGGGAGAAGTGAACAGAGCTCGCTACATGCCCCAGAATCCTTGCATCATTGCCACCAAGACCCCCACCAGTGATGTACTGGTCTTTGATTACACAAAGCATCCCTCCAAGCCTGGTAACATTACAGCCAAAACCCATTTTCTTAAGCAATTTCAAAATGCTATAGCATACATTGGTTCCACACAGTTTTTTTTACATTAATTTTATTGTTTTCGAAGATCCTTCAGGGGAGTGCACCCCAGATCTGCGCCTGAGAGGCCACCAGAAGGAGGGCTACGGCCTTTCGTGGAATCCAAACCTCAGTGGTTGTCTCCTGAGTGCTTCTGATGACCATGTAAGCAACCTGTAATTCTATTCTCTGTTCTTTTACTGTTTTTGGTTAGTAAATTTTCTTACCCATATCCACTCTACGTTACAGACTATCTGCCTTTGGGACATCAGCACAGTGCCCAAGGAGGGCAAGATCGTGGATGCCAAGACCATCTTCACGGGCCACACTGCTGTGGTGGAGGATGTCTCCTGGCATTTGCTCCACGAGTCACTCTTTGGTTCTGTAGCCGATGACCAGAAACTAATGATGTGAGCACTTCTTATCCGGACAAGGGAACGCACTAGCCTGTGTCGTAACTTGCGAGAAACATAGCTGCTTATCAGTTTCAACTCTTTTTAACAATGGTGCTTTTGTTTGTTCTGGCGCAGCTGGGACACACGATCCAACAACACCTCCAAACCCAGCCATGCAGTGGACGCCCACACTGCTGAGGTCAACTGCCTGTCCTTCAATCCCTACAGTGAGTTCATCCTGGCCACTGGCTCTGCAGATAAGGTGGGTCCACGCTCTGTACAGCTTTTACACAGTCGGTTGCTGATGCATAATGTATTCTTATTATTTCTGTATAATGACATGAATCAGTGAAATGAACTACTTCTTATTTTTAGACTGTGGCTCTTTGGGACCTGAGGAACCTGAAACTGAAGCTGCACTCATTTGAATCTCACAAAGACGAGATCTTCCAGGTACGATCTGAATCTCTAATCAGTTACATTCATCTATAATAAAGTTTGAGGCAACGTTCTTGTTTGTCTGATCTGTATGTGGGTATGTGTTAAGGTCAAAATGATTTTGAGCTCTTAAAGTGATATCCACAAAGAATTCCAAAGTTTCTCGTTATAAGTCAACTGTTGTACACCCGTAAAATAAATCTGCTTGAGAAATTCAAGTTTGTAAATCTGTAGAAAAGATTTGTATTTATTTAAAAAGAGACTGATTAAAATCAGTGAAAAACTGGTATCAGTGGCTTTACAAAAGGAGACTGAATAAAAAAGGGCTTTTTGAACTTTTTGAACAGATACAAAGCAGAAAAAAACTGCCTGAAAAATTCAGTGCTCAGAGTTCCCACACTGTGTGTGACACTAAGGTTACAAGTATGAAGTAACGAATTGCATCTTTGCACTTGAATCTGATTGTACAGTGTTATTCAAGATGGATTTTACAGGCTCTTGTACAAATGTTCTATCTATACTATCTTATACATTTACATACTTAAATTTACAAAGATTGAATCAAAAATAATAGGCCTTGGATTTATTTGTGAACATCACTTTACAAGCTCAAGATCTTTTTGGCCCTAATTTGAGCCCATACATCTGGGCTTAAGTTGCAAACACTGACTAGTAAGTTATGTGAATGCTGTGGCTGACTGCCCATGTTGTGGAATAGGATCTCTTCGCCACTTAAGCACATATACCTGTTTTGCCCATAGCTAACTTGTGGCTTTATGTAATCGTGCATGTTATGATTAGCGATTTAAAGGAGTCTTTGTAAACAGAACAGCCACAAGGAAATAGTCATCCCACTGTTGATGAAAACATTTAGTCTTGTTGATGGTGATACTTATTTTTAGTTTTATGTTGAAGTGCCCTGTGGCAGAAATGTAACATGTTGTCTATCTTATCCTAACAGGTTCAGTGGTCTCCTCATAACGAAACCATCCTGGCCTCTAGCGGCACAGACAGACGGCTCAACGTCTGGGACCTCAGTAAGATTGGAGAGGAGCAGTCTCCAGAGGATGCTGAGGATGGCCCTCCTGAGCTGCTGGTCAGTTTTATTGTTAAATATGTGCATGACAAAAACTGTTTTGTTTTTTTTTGTTGTTGTTTTTTTGTTAGTCTTTGTTCTCTTTTTATAACTTAATTTCAAGTGCTGTAGGAATTCCTCCTGCTTTGTTTGTCTTTAGTTCATCCATGGAGGACACACAGCTAAGATCTCAGACTTCTCTTGGAACCCCAACGAGCCATGGGTCATCTGTTCTGTATCAGAGGACAACATCATGCAAGTCTGGCAGATGGTAGGGATTTTTTACATGATATGGTGGTCATAACTCATAAAACAATAAACACAAGACATAATATGGAGAGTACTTAAATATTAAAGTGTATTTATTACAAATTTTTTCTCTGTAGGCTGAAAACATCTACAATGATGAGGACCCAGAAGGTGCTGCAGATTCAGAGGTCCAGGCATGATTCAAGTCTCCAATTTTCTTCTTTTGACCTGCTTGTTAAAAATGGATCATTTTTCCAGTGTCGGGTGCATAGGCTTAAAAAAAATGAATAAATAAAAAAGGAAAAAGGAAAAAAAAAAAACATTTTTGGCAGCAGTGGTTTTGTAGAAAATTTAAAAAATGAAATGCTGCATCGTCATCATGTTGTGAAGTATTTAAAATCCAGTCTGTCTCAGTCAGATTTTTAGATCTTTTAGTTTTTCAAACTCCCACTGCTCCACTCTGGCTTGTGAGGAAACCATCACAGATGAGCCCATTATCATTCAGGTTTGCATTTTGATGGTTTTATTTCTTTCTTCTTGATTTAGATGTGCTGAAAACATTTCTACAAAGATCCATTTTTAATAAATTGTACATACTGTAGGTTTTCCTTTTTATTGATATTCGTAGTATGAATTTTCCAGATTGTGTGTTGTCACTTGTATGTGTTTTTTTTTTTCCTCTGCATTTTTTTTTCTGTGCTGCATCTGATCTCTTGTGTACTTAAGTATATTCATAATAAAAAAATATTTACATTAAATCTTTCTGCCCTGTTTCTTGGTACAGCATGTCAGATTTTAAGCTCTATGCAAGAGTAATTGCAAGATATGAAATACTAAGTCTAGAAGCAAATACCAAGTTTGAATTTTTCTGCATATTATCAGTTACTACGTGTGATGTCAAATGTAGATGCAATGCCTTGGTTTGGTCTGGTGTAGATATCCTTGTTAAGAAAATCCAATGTAAAACAGAAAATTAGGGCTCTTCTTCTGCTGTGGTTCCACTGGCTTCTTCACAGCCTCTATAAAATGAGATATTTGTAAGTATTTTGTCTTTCTTTTTAATTTTTTTTTTTTTTTTTTTTTTAATCCTGATGGTCATACTTTATGCAAAGTCATAACTGGTTCAGAATACACCTACCTCAGACATGTCAGCTCTATTAAAAGGCCGTCTCTAAGATCCTCCAAATTGCTCTTAGATTTTCTTTGAACCTCAAACTCCACTTCTAGTTCTCTCAGAGTCTCTGTTAGTTCCTCCACAATTTCCTGTGGTTAAAGTGGAGAAACATCTTAGTTTTGGTCTAGTTTGCTTAACAGATTCTATATATTTTTCGTGTCTTACTTGACCTGAGTCACTACCTTGTGTTTCGTGGTGCTCTGCTCCCTCTCCCTTTCCATCATAGAAATCTTCTGCTCGAGACAGGATCTCTGCATCTCCAGTATCTGTAAATCCTTTCTCAGCGGCCCCAGGCTGGCCCTCAGGTCCATCGCCTGCTCTCTGCTCTTTCTCAACGCGTCTTCTCCAACCTGCCTCCTCTTCAGCAGGGCCATGAGCCGAGGCTCGTACCAGCCCTCTAGTGCTCTCACGCTGCCGCTGAGCCGCCTCTGCAGTCTGATGGAAGCTTGGCGGCACTGGCTGATGTCACTCATGGCCCTGGGCCTGCAGAGATTACTGGCTTGACCCCTCAGACAGCTGAGCTGTCTTTTTTGGGCCTCCTGGAGCTGGGACAGCTCTTCAGTCAGATTTTGGATATGGGCCCTGAGCTCCTCCTATGGATGTAAAATTCACAAAAACAAACATGATACACATAGAAAATAATGCTTATGATTTTATTATAATTTATTTGGGATCTGCAAAAGATAAGGCAGGTATTCCCAACAAAACAGTATGGTAGAAAAGATTGTTATTTCAGATACCTTTTCAATTTCAGCAGAACATTTCACAATTACCCACCACAGTGAGTCAATCCTCCAAGTGTCGTGAATCCTGTGGTTCCTACCTGTGTGACAGCAGACTGAGCCACCTCATACTCATGTGCAGCCAGCGTCACCTGATTCTGGATGCAGTGTCTGGCTGTGGAAAACAGTTTCCTCTTCACTTGTTGCACTTCCTCATAAACAGCCACGTAATCCAGCTGAGCCAGAGTGAGCTGCCTCTGTGTCTCCATCACTTTCCCTCTCAGGTGCTCCACAACTCGTAGCATGGGTTCCTGCATACAGAGGAGCTCCTGTATTAGCTCGTCCCTCTGCTTCTCCAGACGGGACACTTGCTGGATGCAGTGCTCAAAAAGCTGCCCCAAGTTCTCCAAGACTGCCTGGTCCATTTGCATTTCAGGGTGTTGCGCACACCCATCTAGGGAAATGATTGTCTCTGTGTCCGAGTCAGTATGGCTACTTTCTGTGATCTCTCCAACGAATTTAAGCTCCATGGGTGAGTCCTCACTAGATGCCATGTCTTTTCCATCCTCTGTTGATCCTTGATTTTCCATGAGCTGCTGAGAAGTAAACTAGAAGGAGGGAGAAGGAGGGAATTGTCATTAATCAAATGACCAAAAACAATAACTGATGAGATTGTGGTTTTAAATCCCTCCTACCTGGTCATTCCTTTAAGGTGAAATCGCAGAACAGAGAAATACTGTATCAATGTAATCAAATTAACACCTCTGATAGCAGCAAACGCTAGAGTGGGTCAGCCTATGATCGCACACAAGACCTTAAAGACCCTCGGGTCATTGTCAAATACTCTACTTCAATCTTACTGATCTCAGTAACTTAATTTATATTAACTTAAAA
This sequence comes from Istiophorus platypterus, assembly GCA_016859345.1. Classification (NCBI taxonomy): domain Eukaryota; kingdom Metazoa; phylum Chordata; class Actinopteri; order Istiophoriformes; family Istiophoridae; genus Istiophorus; species Istiophorus platypterus. Next base: position 16,331,153 of record CM029120.1, read on the forward strand.
CATTAATTTTATACTCACTCTGTCCAGATAGAGGGTGCAGACAGCTATGGACACAGTTTGCTCTTAGCTTTGAGGACAGCTCAGCAATGTGTCTGTCTCCAAGAAAACACAGGCACACTTTGTGTTTATTAATAACGCTGGAGGCGCGGGGGGAAACTCTATCTAAGACTCTCTCATACCCCCACATGGGATCAAAAACTATGTCAGTGCTAAGGGGATTGACTGGCCTACATGCTCTGGATGCATCAGCTACCACATGTCTGGACCAGCCTGGGTGCCACAGAGAGCTATATTTACACAGCCCTACAACCTGTTTTTATGGGCATCTAAGAAGGCATTGACATGGTGGTTGATAACTATCTGAGCGATAACGCTCCTCAACTTACTTCCCAAAAAACTTTCAGCCTGCCACACTACTTTACAGGCAAAGGCAGAGGCATTAACAGAAAGTTTCCTCCAGTACTAAACTCGGCTGCTCATAATGTCTTCATGCTTTATATGCAGCGTTTGTTTATAGCTTTTTGCATGCTGTCTGTCAGTCCCCTGCAAAGATGAACAAACTACACCAGATGACCCCAGGATATTCAAAGGAGAATATTCACGATGGAGAAATTCTAATTGTATTTTATAACTGTTGGAAAAATACAAGTCGCAGTCATAATACGATGTGTTTTCAAATTAAAAGGTAATCCAAATGAATGCAGGCCCTTTCAGGTATTACTTGTCGTTCATTATCACTGATGTGTTGTTTATTAGGAAGTATTTGCATATCCACTTCAAGGGGGTTGAAATGGATGATTTTAAATTAATAATCATTTTTGGATATATTGTCTTTGCATAAACTTTTTTTTGTTTGTTTTTTTGACTTCCTGCTCCTCTTCTCTCGTTCAGCTGCGACCCCCCCCCCACCCCCCTCGTCCCGCCGCTAGGTGTCCTCGCAACATTGAGCGCGGCCCGTCGCTCTCACCTGAGCGCGTCCAGCCTCCTGCAGGTGGGAGCCGCAGGTCCCGGCGGCGCGGCTCCTCCTCGTCCCCCCTCCTCCTCCTCCTCCTCCTCCTCCTCCCGGTCGGAACCAGCGGGAGCGTCCGCAGACGCGACAGCCTCTGCCGGCGGACGGGTCGGTGTGGCTGGCACCCAGGCCGAGTCTTCCCGAACCCGGCGGTCACAGAGAAAGACGAGACTCTCCGGTTGTTTCCCGAACTGCTTTTTTTTTTTTTTTTTTATTTCACGGAAATGCTTCACCTGAAGTTTTCCTCCGGGGAGTGAAAGTTTGGGGCCGGGGAGGAAGGACGTAACGCTGGGAGACGCTTCAAATGGAGAGAGGGTGAACCAGCCCGTCTGGATCATTAAAGTTTCACAAGGTATGACTTGACAATTGCTTTATTTTGTCGTTGTATCAATTTTAACCGATTAGTGCAGTTATTAGTAGCCAAAATGGATTTTGTCAATCCCTCATAAACTACACTGGCATGTTGTATAGTTAAGTAAAATATAGTTAAGTATCCTCCAGAAAATCAAAATTATATCAAAATGGCACCAGGTTTGACAGTATCAACTTTAACGATGTGCAGAAAATACATTTTTAAGTGAAAGTGTTGCATCATGTTGTGTGGTTAGTCTGTTCCAGTTGTTCTGATATAGATAAAATCTCTAAAATCAGTTCCCAAAATTAATAAAGATAGTCCCCACATGTCAAAGATAGGGCTCTAAAGTTTAATGAAATGTAACGTGGTGTGAATAGTTGGCAGGAGCTTATAGGCATGCATGAAAAACTAGGTGTGGGACATTTGCTTAGCTTGGCCTTGAGGAATCCTAAGCAGAGGTAATTCAAGACCTGTAGTGCTTCTCTCAGCTGTGGAGCTTTTGACAATGAAGACTATTGTGTTGTTTCCTGTCACTGACCCAGCAGCAAATGACCGCTTGACAGCTTGATGCACTGACGCTTGGTTTAATCTATGCCAGTCCATGACAGTCCGTGTGCAGTTCATAATAGACCCTCTGCCTGTTTCCCAACCTGACGCAGATAACATGACCACCTCAGGACTTCTTTGCCCCCCCCCCCAATCCCTGTTTGTCTGCTGTCTCTTCCGGACTTTGGACTTGAAACGAGCTCCAAATCCACACTCTTCTGAAAACCATGCAGCAGTCCATGGCAGGTTTTTTTTTTTGTTGTTTTTTTTTTGTTAATCAGCTCCACTGAGCTTCACGTTTACCGCTTGTACCCTCGGGTGGGTGAGGCTGAGACAGAGCCAATTTGTTTGAGAAGGGTGTGTCGCATACTGGTGCTCCTTCCCCAGCCAGCCTGCCCTGCCAGGGCTTGTACCCGTGGAGATTACAGGTGTGTTATGTAAGCACTAAAGATCCAGCAGAGCCCGGTAGATGCCTGAGATTCAGAGGAAGAATAAGGTAGACATCAAGGAAGGGACAGAATGATAACACAAAGATGATGAGGGGTAAGAAAAAAAAGACTGAATGTGCATTCTGTATTTGTGACATGGTGCAGTCAGGTAAGTTCGACTTTGTGCCGCAGAGTGTGTTTACTGTGTTCACTCGTGACCCGTCAGTGATGAGGTGCCAGCTCAGTGGGAGGAGGCGAGGGGTAAGCTGATGGTCAATAGAGGGCAAAAGGAGGAACAGTTGATGTTGCAATGGATGAAGACACATGAATATGTGTGTGAATGTTCACTGCGTAATGGCTGTGTGTGTCATGCAGGCCTGCAGCGAGAGCAAAACTCCTGGCTGATGAGTGGGACACAATGTGTTGTTAATCAAGGGGATTAGCTGATGAGTAGCTCATCAGTGAGTCCTCATCAACGCTTCTGCAAAACCAAACCAGTAGCTGTTAGTGGCAGTGGGGCAAGGAAAAGAGAAAGCACGTCCGTGTGTGTGTTTCTTCTCTTCAAAGAGTTCACATAAGTCCTGCTCTAAACTGAGAGACTTTTTATTCCTGCACAGCTCAGGCGACTGTCAGGCTGAGTGAGTTTCAGACCTAAAGCAAATCAAAGCAGTTCCTGAGTTTGTATTTTGACTGGGGCAGAGCAGAGAAATGCCAGGATGTATTTTTAAACCCCCAGTGTCCAGCTGTGTTTGCCTTCACTGTGAGCTGGTCACTGCTGCTCTACAGCAGTTCCTCCTCTGCCCCATCTGACCTGTCGGTTCAAGGGTCTCGAACTCCACAGAGGTGGCAATCCAGACTTAGGCCCCTGGCAACCCCTGGTGGTAAAGCAAATAAGACACTTTACAGAAGTTTACCACTGTCTCTGCTGGCTTCCATCTCTCAATATTGACAGAGAATGTAAAATTTCCGCTTATTTTTTTTTTTTTTTGCTATTTTTGGAAATGAACAAACAGGTAAACACTGGATACTAAGATTATATAGATTCAGATATGAACATTGTAGCAACTGACCGTTTTTTACTGAAATTTACTTCAAAATATATATCAAAATAGACAACCAGACCCAAAATTTCTTAGCAGTTATATCACATACTAGGGGAAATTCACAAATTAGGCATTGTTGATTACTACCGTATGTCAGCCACTCAGAATATTTGGAGATGAGGCCATCGGTTCAGTATTTGATTAGCTGTTTGACAGAAAAGTCACTGGAAACTATTTATAGTTGTAAGTGATTTTCATGCAAAAACACGAAAAACTATGCATTTCCAGTTTTCTTAGTTGTGAGTTTTTGTTAGTTTTCCTCATCTTATCTGATAGTAAACCTGGGTTTACTGTCAGATTTATTTGGCTTTCGACTGATGACAGCCTAACCCAAATCTTAACCTGGTCCTCCGAAATGAGGTTTTGCCTCATTAGGACTGGTCCTTGGTCCACAGGTTGGTGTTCCTACAGGAAAAGGTTCCAGGGAGGTTACAAAAATGTGAACGCACATGCCTGTGCCCCACATTTTTATGCAATTTTATACAAAATATATTATCAGTGTAGAAAAAAGATTGTCAGATTGTCAAAAAAATCTATCAACTCTATGTATGAATATAAGCTTTTTCATATTTTGGTGCTTATTCTTCGACAAAGTGTCAAATTGAAAAATATGCCTTGTTTTTGTTTTGACAAAATTTTGTAACTCCCTTCTGAAAAGTCACTGAAGAGTAATAACAACCAGTGCACACTACCACATATTATTATGTTATCTCAAAATGACTCTCATGCGCCAGTTATTATCCTTTTTTTTTTTTTCTTTCGTGGCTCGGCCTCCTAGACCGGTGTATGAGGGATGTGTGGCAGGGAGGGGGTGACAGAGGGTACAAGAGGAGGGGGAAAAGGAGGTGAAGGAGGAGGAGGAGGAGGAGGAGGAGGAGGAGGTGAAGGAGGAGGAGGAGGAGGAGGAGGAGGAAGAGGAGGAGGAGGTGGAGGTGCACGTGGGGGGTGAAAGCAGATTTGCAGAGAGGAGTTCCTTAGTCGGTAATTATCAATCTCTCAGGAATGTAGCTGCTGCTCTTACCAGACAAGCTGCTGCATGGCTACAGCAGCCTTGCAGAGAACCAGCTTGCATTACCCCATCCACAGATCTCTGTGCGGTACCACGTTGCACATGCACATACACTCAGCGGCTATAACTTCAGTGACTTTAGTTACATGGCATTTTGTTTTAGTTGGGCCATTATTGTCTTACAGCCATGTTGTGTGTATTTTTATTGCTATCATTACCTACATGGTCTTTTTCTGTAATTTTAACCTTTCTGCACCAAACAAAGCGACCACATAATGTCAGTTAGGGATTGTCTTTCACTCCAGGTCCTTCACCACTGTGCGTTTATGCTGATATGTTGGTATGAAACCAAACTTTAGGAAACTTGCGGCACTTCTGGACTCACGCTCTTGAAATAGAATTTTCATGATCTATCTGGTGCCATTATTTATATTTCTCGCAATCCTTTCCGTCAATATAAAAATAAGCCGTTACGGAGGAGACCACTTCCTTTAAGATAGGAAATCTATCGTTGATGCCTCATGACCCCTACAGAGCTCTCCTGAAAAGATGGATCTCATTCCATGGACACGGGTTTCAGCCTCGTCCAGTCTATCTCAAAGTAGCCTCATCAACTATCACAGTGCATTTCTTGTATGTAGTGCTTGTGCGTGAGTGTGCAGAGTTCTAGCCCAGACAAGGTCTCTTAAGTCTGTTCTTGAGAAGCAGTGCTCTCCTTTGTTTGATAATGCCCAGAGAGGACAGCCAACGCCCTGATTGATACCTACAGGTGCTGTGCAGTAACACCAGTTTTCACACTGCTAAACACTTGCCATTTAGTTGCAGAGTCACTTTAAGTGCAGTTTAAAAACTGTTATTGCCAGAATTTGACTGTTACCGTTTAGCCTACTCTGGTGATCTCACCAGGAAGACTGGAACAGATCCAAAACATCCCTTTTCTCCCCCTAAACAGAGAAAATTAACCTTGATAACCTTGATATAGCCTTCTTCTGGAGACTAACAACATTCAGCCTGACCTCAACCCCATTTCACTGACAGTTGTACCATGTGAAATCCAGGCGAAGATAAGAATGGCCTTCTGGTTAAACTGGGCTGGTCCTAATTCTAACACCGCCACTCCCTCTTGGCTGTGTCACCCTTTGACACCCTGATGGAGCGGTGTTCCACCGATGGAGCAGTGTTCCACCGATCCTCAGCTTCCCTGTGTGACTCAGTCTGCCGTCAAAGCTACGGTTCCTGGACCCCCCCCCCCCATTCCCATTTCCTCTGCCGCTGCCTGCGAAATTCACATTGTTCATATTCGCCAGAGTTGATAAGGTTGTGATTACACTTGAGATTAAAACGGGTATTGTGTGAGTTCACTGTAAGTTCTGTCACCGGTGGAGGGCTGCTAATTCTCCCAGTATTTCAGATTCAATAGTATTTTAACCTACTTTCATGAAATGTTTGAACCAAATTCTTTACCACAGGGTTGCAGTTTGCCACATAAAATAATTCAGTGGGTAAAAAAGTCAGTTAAGTTCTCTGAATTTTCCTGTGCTGTAAATCTCACCTTAAAGGAATTTTGTTTGAAACAAATATTGAGAATTACTTGCAATTCCGCTTTGATACAGATGTGTTTACGCTGTGTACGTTTGGTTCACTTGGATTGAGAGTATTTTTTAAACATATCAACTGGCTTTCCATTGTTCTTTCACACACCAGTTTGTCAAAGAAAGGCGTAGTAGAGTTGTTCTGTGGTTCATTATCCTGGATTTAGAACATTGCTATGTACAGTAAACTACGCTACTGTGCTTTAGGCAAGACAGGTGTCTGTTGTTCGCATTGCTTAAACACTGCTGACACGCTTGTGTAAAAGTGGAAAGAAGATTTCCACTTGAAGCTATCTCCTAAAGCAGTGTACAGTAGCTGTCGAAGGCACATAATCAATAAATGTTTTCCACAGATATGCTGCGTCTCGCAGTCATTTTCATGACAGAGTGTAAACTAATATCAGCCCAGGTTTACTTTATGTTGAAGTGTACTCACTGCTGTCAATGTCAGGTAATCAGTCACTACTGCAGGTATTGACACACTGCGTCTAGGTTTGCTGTGTCAGAGCATTACCTCCTGTCCAATGTGATGGCCTGACGTCTTTTCTAAAAGATAAGTAAACAGCATGTTGGAACACATGCCTGCCTCTGGCAAGACCTGCTTGGTCTGGGGTTGAAAACCACAGTGGGTTTTGTGTGTGTGTGTGTGGGTGTGTGTGTGTGAGTGTGTGTGTGTGTGTGTGTGTGTGTGTGTGTGTGTGTGTGTGTGTGTCAGAGCGAGGGCGGTAAAAAGAGAGAGAGAGAGCATACAACTTTTTAGCTTGTAAATCAGCTTAGGGCACATCACTTGATCATGATCTTTATGATATGCCCTGATGTGAAGTTGGTGGAGGCAGTGCGGGTGGAGGTTTATACGGAGGTCATGTACGGTTGGACACTCACAAAAGATCTGATTTAAAAATTCTCCTTTGATGCCTGAGGTAGTTTATTGTTTGTATATCAACTTTTCTGAATTGACAGGCGTGGTTAGAGCTTAAGTAATGTCTGGGACAATTAAGCAACTTTATAATTAAGATGTCCAGACAATGGCTTTGGAAGGAGATTGAGAGTTTAAAGCTTATTTACAAGAGAGGATTGTGCCTAAATAAACCCAAGAGATGTGACATTTTCTGTAGACAGATCGTAAAACAAAAAAATCAGATGAACACACTTATAGAGCAATGAGGCTTTTAGAGGGCACTCCAGTTCATGCGTCATCTCATTGAATTTGTTTGCAAAACTGAAAATTGTAGGTTGTTTCTTGTAACCACAGCAACAGTGGCACGAGTCAACTCCTTGTGACCAGACTACACAGACGGCGGTCCGCTGGGTGGTCTTCTGCCGCATCCCACAGCTCTTAGCATTACTTTGGTCCCTCTGTGATGGAAATAATACAAAGAGTTGTTGCACTCCAAGCAGCCTTTGGGCCATAAATGAACAAACCAGCTCCTCTTTTCCCAAGAGAGGCCTCTGATTATTGGCGACTGTAGCCATTACAGATGCACGGATCGTAGTCATGGTCTAATGACTGTAATTTGGAGCAGGAGAAACACAGGAGAGGTCTGGTGCTTTATTCCAGAGGAGATGGATGCTATTTCTTGTTATTGGCCTTTCACTGGAACGTCTACTCTGTACACATTGTCCCACCTCAAATGTACTGCAGTAAAAAACCAGTTCACCTTGGCTACAATAAGATAACAAACTACTTCAAATTTGCCCACATATGTATAAAGTTTAGAAAAGCATTAAAGTACTTTAAGTAGTCATCTTGAGCCTCTCATACGGGGCTGCATACTTCTGACATGAGTTGGAAGCAAAGCTCTCTTTCTGGACAGGCCAGAACCAGATTTAACTCTAGTTTTTAGCCATGCTAGCATCATGGCTCCAGATAATGGAACTGTCATGGATTAACTATGTGGTGCCCAGAAAATAAAGCCCAATAACTTGCTCTGACTTTTCTCCTGGGAATAGAGTACAATTTTTTTGCCATAAAGTCTACTTTTATGATGACTGTAATGTGTTCACTCTATGCTTAAGCACTGAGGTTATGGTGTTTTACTGGACTGGGTTTTGTAGAGGTGTTTCTAATTGAAAAAAAAAATAGAAACACCTTTCAGTGTGACACCTTTCAATGTAATGTAAGCTCAAAGATAAATATTTATAATGGAATTTATACAGTTCTGACATTGTCAAGAAAAACTGAACATAATGAGCTTCATAAAGATAAATGCTGTGGCAGGCCTGTTGTATCGGATTGCACTGGACTGTATGGGTATATCTAAAAAAGAAAAAAGTGAACGCTGGTGAGATCCTCACATTATCAAGGTTTGAGTGATAAAAGGTTAATTTATGACCAGTGTATAGTATGTTAGGCTTTGTAAAGTGCACATCTGCTTGAAAAAATTCTCCAGATGATACATCCAAACCATAGTCCTTACTCATCACAACTCCCCCTCTATGTTACACGGAGTTTGATTGTGAGAAGCAGTTTAGAAAATTTACATTTTGTAATATTCAAAGAACCTGACGTAGGTTCCCTCAGTTCAGTTTCATGTCTCATCATGGGGCAGGACAGTATTACTAGAGACCTTGTTACTCACACATTGTTCATGCTAAAGTTTGTCTGCACTTTTTCACACACATTTGTATGAAGCAACATAGCAGCCAAAAACTTACATGAATTTTGCCAATCATCCCGGTATTGATAATTCTCCCACTCTGACTCCACTCCCACCTTCTCACAGTCTCTGTCTGCTTATTTACAAGCTCTGACCCCTTTCATCTCGAGAGCTTTTTTCTAGTTTTAGACTGATTTTTGAGATAAGTATCCAATAAAGTACGCGCCTGGAAGAAGCCCAAGGTAAGCTACAAATCCTCAGACATAAGGCTGAGAAGTATTCCTCAAAGTAGAGGAGAATGGGAAAAAAATAGATAAAGGAAAACACTGAAACATAACAAGAAAAATGAAAACCACAACTACATTGATACATGGTATTTGTATCAAGACCGTTAAAAACACCTTTGATGCACAGTGATCACTGTTTATTTCTCAATTCTTTAGCTCTTCTTAGTGTACTGTTATTGTGCCTGCGTGTAAAATTGCATGAGCCTACGGGTGCGGCTTTGTGAATTATGACTCCACGTTATGGAATGAAGGGAGCGGTGCCAGTTCTTTCTTTGCAGAACTGTGAAGTTTGGTTTAGAGACAGGAGGGGGTCTGTGTAGGCTGAGCGTGTGGCCTGAATGAGCAGTGCCCACGCTGACGCACAAACACTAATACAAACAGATATATGCAAGCACATACCCGTTGGGGTGGTCTAAAGAATAAGACTTTGCAACTGTGGACACTTGTCTTATGCTGTATTTATTTAAAGTACAACTGGGTTCATCAGCTTTTACTCAGTCATGCTGCTAGTTTTATACACTTCACATTACTGCCTAGCACTCCCAAAAGCATGGTATATTTTTGATTTTAAACCTTTATTGCCAGTTTTTATTTGAGATGAAAGTTTCTTTGCTGAGTTTTGAAACCAGTTTGGCTTAGGTAATCCGTCATTGCGAACCTTTCTGCATTTATCTTGCATTTAAGGGAAAAACAATACATACTATTGCAGCTGTAGAAAAGCATGTCAATAATTTCTTGTTGATGGGAAATCAAAGCTGGAAGGCAGACAGTAATCAGAGGTAGTAATTGTTATAGGAACTCTGAATTTGGCAGCTTTTTGACATGAGAAGTTTTCTTTGCAGGAGCCAATTGTGAAATATTGGATGTTTTGATTTTCATTAACATAAAAGCAAGGTTGTTTTCATAAATTGCTCTTGCTTACTTAACCTCTGATCTCTTTTTCTGTTCTGCTTTTTTTTTTTTTTTCCTCCAGGGCACATCTCCAGTGTGAGGTGGTATGTCAAACCGTGACTCCCTGGGGTTTGGGGACCTGCTTCCCCAGGATGTTGTTCAGGTTTTTGCCCAGGAGAAGCACAGCAAAAGGGGCCGCAAGAAGCGCAGTAACTCCCTTGGCCGAGCTCTCGGCTGGCTAAAGGGCAAGAAGAGGAAGGGTCTTGGCATTAATGGGCAAAATCTGGGTCTAGGTCCTGCACTTGACTTGGCCTTGGATGGGCACCCTCCTGTGCTCCAGGGTGGACACAAGGGAGGCCAGAAGCCAGGGAGACAGACGCATCCACACGGAAACAGTCACGGTAAGAACCCACAGGCTCCCGCACAAGAGTAATTGTGGTGTAGTTTACAGTAAACTACATGTGGCATAATTTCCATTGTAAAGGAATGATCTGGAAAGTACGCTAAATATTTCCAAAAAGTTACTGTATATGAACTGATGTCAAAGGAGCGTATCCACAGGTTTGAATGTTTTAGCCCATTTAACTACAGTATGCCAATATTTTACAGTTTAAAAAAGCATTTTATTTAGCACAGCTAAATAAAGCTAAATTGATCACGAGTTGATATACTTTGAGAACTGGCGGGCTTAACACCTTATCGAAACAATTTTCTGGGGATAAATATGAATTTTATTTAATACTGTCCAATGAGCCACTTCTTCAATTTTACCATAGAATGAGAATCATCTTGCAAGGATTTGAAACCTGCTTGGTAGCTAATACGTTATGGTGGGTGCCTTTTGATATTTGCCAGATTTATCTTTCCCTTTTGTAGCGATGCAGTTACATGCACCACTGTTGCATTTTCAAACTGGGTTTACCACATTTACATTATCCTCTTCATGACATCTGTATTTGCTCCTATAAAAGAAATGAAAAATGTGGGACAGAGAGAATAAAAAGCCTTTTTTGTATTATATCAAAATATTGGCTTGCTTCACTTTTAAATGTCCTGCTTTTTGTCTTCTATATCACTGTGAGACACTGTGCATCACCACAGTGTCTCAGCATATAATTGTAGTCATACAAGATAAGGTGCCTTTTACACACACACACACACACACACACACACACACACACATACACACACACACACACACACACACACAAACATAACACACCAGTAACAAATTATATATTTTGATGAATCCTCGAGTTCAGTCAAGGCCATGCCAAACTGACATGAAAAGGAACCAATGAGTTCATGGAAGGAAGGAAACTAATCCAAAAACTTGTAAATCTAAAATAACCCAAACATTTTTGTCAATAGTATATTTTGCCATGTGAAACCATTTATTGCAGTGTGGTCCTGTAATTAAAGAATAATTACTTGAAAATAAGCTCTTTGTAAGTACATAAAATAAATTTCTACTCATAACTGTTTAATAACATGGCATCCTAGATGACTAGGAATACGGTGCTTGGAAATGGTTGAATATCCGGCTCCTTTCCTCACAGGCATGTGTGTTTGTTCACGGGAGGGATGTTTGAACAGACTGACTTCCCAGTTGCCTTCTGACCTTCAGCTCACTTTGTTTACTGTGAAAAAAAAATCTCTGTCCGTCCTGTTCTGTGATACCATCCCTTACTTACCTGGTCATCAGATTACAGGGAGGGTGAAGTGCTGCACTATGTCTGCAATCCACAGGGAACATGCATGAAGTGGACGGCGCATTTCATCTTAACTTACACACATACAACTACACAGTTATCAACTCAAGTTAAACCAACACTCACACACAAAGTGAACATGTAAAAAAATTATTCATGCACTCACCTGCTATTTGGAGCAACGCTGACTTTTCCCAGAGCTGTGCTCGACAGATCTTGTTGGAGCTTGCACACATGCACTCATATGCAGCACTACAGCAGTCTTTATTTCTCTTTGTAAACACAGATTTTTTTGTGTAAACCGTAAATCCTAACTTTAGTGTTATACCCTCATTAATCACACCTTGATGCAGTCAGACCTGAAACACAAAAAAATAGACAAACAACCATAACCTTGTTTTACTGAGTTGGCTTGTGCAAAAACAGAAGAGGATCAGGAGACTTGGGTAGTTCTGTTTTTAATGTGGTTGTCTGGCAGTGATTGTGCAGTCTAAATTGCTTTACAGACAGAGGAGGCTCCGCCTGTTTCTTTCGCAGTGTCTTCTCATGGTGGAAGCCCAGAGCTTGTAGTTCGGTGGGAAGGGTGTCGGGGGATTTCCATGGGAATCAAATTCCTTTGGTCTGACAGTCAAACTATACACACAGCAGAAGATGTGTATGTATGAACACATTTGCCACCACAGTTGTTGTATTGGTAGCTAATCAATGCATGGAGAAATGCGTCATACTAGACAAGATTACACAATCTTTGCACTGTATTGTGTATTGTACTTAAGGTTGTCTACAGCAGCGGTGTGAAGCGAAGAGTTTTTTAAGAGAAAGCAAACTGTGAAGAGAGATAAGGTTTTTCTCCTCTGCCAAGGTCGACTTAGAGGCTACCTCCCACATCGAGCAGAGGCCCCACTGAAGGTCTTGATTTTGTTGGAGGGGGGGTTTTCCCCCTTTTTTTTTTTTTTTTTAACTAAAAACATACTTCAGCCTCAAAACACTGTTGTGATGGCAGCCAGAATGAATATTCCTGGAAATGACATATCGATTGCCCACAAAGCCGGAAGTGTTGACTAGTAGCTGTGATTTATGCACCAGTTATTACCATATGCCGCTAAATGCGTTGTGTGTGACATAGAGATGTTGGTGCTGGCAACAGCCACAGCAAACTCCTCGCCAGACGCCTCCTCTGATTAGAGAAAGATCTCAGCAATTCCCAAAATGCAGCATGAGGAGGTTTATTGCAGGAGTAGAACATGGTGCAATGTAACACACTTGCCCATAAAATTGAATACCTCCAAGCTGAGCCTCTGATGATGATGTGTATTGATGCCAGAGGGGCCTCCTGCCCACTAAATGCCTGGTATGGCAGGCACAGTGCCAGTTAATTAAAAGCCATGCCAGGACTTTTACAGTGAGGGAGGAACAAGGGGTTCTGTTTTTTCTGACCCCTGTGCTCAAACTGTTCCTCATCGAACTGAGACACTGGAACCCGTAGAGGATCACATGGGCTGTGAGTATGTATGAGACTGGTATATTTGGCTTTGGCAATTTAAACTTTAAGACACACACACACAGTGAGTTTCAGTTCTGTCTGATCCATCAAAATTGAAACATGTCACACAACCCTCCTCCATTTCGCCATGCTTTACTCACCAAATGTTTTGAGCTCGCTCACCTGTAGCAGTGTGGTGTCCGAGGTTGTTTCTGGTCTCATATACAGAAAAAAAGCAAGACATACAATTGGAAAAAAAACAAAAAAAAAACAAAACCCAACTACTTTTCAAAATATTCTTTACAAAAAGCAATATTTCATCTTTAATCCCCAATGGATAAGAACATTTTTCCATTGAAAGAAGCACAGGAAACCAAAAGAGAATGGATGCTTCTTATTGCCTCTTATTCCTACTGTCTCCAGCAGTGGAAATTGCTGCTGGAGACAGTAACTCTTGTTTTGCTTCTGTTTCTATCACTTCTTTTCTCCTATTGAAGTAGGCATGCTAACCAGCTGGCCCCATCCTATTTCCCAATACCACTTTGTGATAGTGAATCACTGAAGCGTCCAGTCTGCCCTCAGTCGAATATGAGAGAATGAAGAAGAGCTGACAGTCTTAAAGTATGTAAAATATCTATGCAGTGCTAATGGAAACTTTCTAAGAATACCCAGCCCTCTAGTATTTTCATGCGTTCATGTGATACTGTATGTCTTCAGTCCGATAATAAACCAAACAAAGGAGCCTTCTATTAACGCATCACTGAATTGAATCAACCAATGTGTTTGCTTTTCTGTCATTTAGGGATAAGAGTGCAGTGTAGGTTGATCTGGATTCCCTGTCAGGGTGAGCTTCCAAACCCTGTTCAGGGCTACCTTACACTTCGCTCTTGCGGGAAAGTATTTTTGTAAAAGAGGCCCATGGAGTTTGACCAGAGAAGGACCCACATAGTAGTAGGTCCGAGTGATAAACTCTGGCCTCATGAACTTTTCAGTGTGGTGAACCTTTTAACTCTGCACTGTGTTCTCTGATGACCTGGGCAATATTTTATCCTTAGCCAGAAGGCAGAGGTTATCTGTCTTTACATTTTAGTTGGTTTCCATTTGTCTAATTCCTTAGATTGTTAATGTGGGTCTTTGCGTACCTGTCTGACAGCGATTTATGTCCTTGCTTTGCTGTCAGTTTACTTGGTCCTGTGTAAAACTGGACAACAGGCCTCTCACTTCCTATCTTCTCTTTCATACCGGGCTTTAAGAATGATTCTCTTGTCCATTTAATGAAAATAAGGTGAAAGAAAGACTGATTAGGTCACACAGTCCTACCACGGTACACTCAGAAGGTCACCTGTTCAGTCTAAACACTCCCTGAGAGATTCCTCACATTCCCGAGTTTAATAAAGATTTTTCTTTGAGGAAGCTAGAAATAGGGAGCCCTTTGTGTGGGTGGGTGTATGTTTGGCTTGCATGCCAGGTTTGGATCATATGAGCCATTTTATTTAACTTACTTTGTTGAATATTCACTCTTAGCTACTGCTTAAGTGAAACAGGATTGATAAGCTAAAGTGCTTCACTCTATTTTCTGTGAATTTATCATGCATGTAAAGCCCTGCCAGTTAGAGGTGCTATGTGCAGTATTTGATAAAATGTTTCCACATCAGTTCTGATACTGCTGTACAAAAGATTTGCAGCTTTAACGGGTTCATCATGAGGTTAGTTTTTTTGTATGCACTCTGACAGAATGTATTTAAGTTAAAAGGGGCAATTGCATTATAAAGCAGGAGAGAATGTTTTTTCAATGAAATAGACCTCAAGTTTTCAGCTTTCGGAAGGTGGATATTAGAAGAAGACGGATGGAAAAATAACTTGCAATACATGGTTAATTTAGGGAAACTTAAAAAAAATAAAATAAAAACACCACCATGGAGGCAACAATTTATAGCATCCTTATTAGAGGCCAGACAACAACAACCTTTGTCCAATAAACACAAAAATTGTATCTCTGTTAAATGTAGGCTTTAATATTGTCTTCACCTCCGTAGTTTTGTGTGTTTGTGGGATATGGGATATCTTTGTGTTGTGACGATGACCAAATAACAATGAATTGCAGGAGAACAGGTTTGAGAAAACTGACATGTGAGAGTTTCACTTTTCCTCTTCTCATGGTGGGAATTGATCAACTGCTTCTTTATACACTGTTACCTCAGGGAGACATTTCCTTCTGAATGATGCTGTCATATTTTAGTCTATATGTGAAAAGCACTTGTTGATTCTTGCCTGTGCTTTTATAAATTAAAACCCTCTTGTGGAGTGAGGATGAGATCAATTACAATGGTACTTTTCAGGAAAAGGGCTTGATGGTTTGTCACTTGTATTGTATGCGGGTAAGAATCCAGCTGATGGTGAATTCATGGGAATATCTGTGGTTAAGGACTTGATTACCTGTGTAGTAAACAGTTGCACAAATTCTTATTTATAATCACAGGGTTTTATGGGAATTAACCAGAGTTTTATTTAATATGTGAAGAGCCACCACACCCAAAAGGAAAAGGAGATCATATTTAGGTCACTGAAATGATGAGCGAAGTGCCAGTTTGCCCTCTAGTCCCACCTGAATATTTTGCTCACATTTCATTTCATCAGGTTCCTTTTATTCTTCACACTGCTTTAATGTTTGGTATCTGTGTTACCAAATCTAACAGCACAGCCAAAAGCAAAAGGTTTTCTTTTTCCTTAATTTATGAAACCTTACATTGTTTCATTGTCAAGATATACAGGTATATTGCAGGTACATTGGCCCTGCACCAACGGCACAGGCCAGGCTATTGTAATGAAAGGAAAATGTTTGCCAACAAAAATTAGCAAGTCAACGCCTGGAAAGTTTTGTGAGTCACCAGTCATGACTTTTGCAGTTAAATTAGACAGTTTTAGAGCGATGATTTTGCTTACTGTAAAGAGTAGAAATTCATGGTGCAGTTACTGAAGAAATTGGTTTTACCTCACTAGTACAGCAAAGTTTAGTAAAGGTGTGCAAAGTGTCAGTTATTGTAGTTTTCCAGGAACACACTGTTCTAAGACTGGAGCTGTGATAAGCGTGATCCCTGCTTTTACATAATAGAGTCGCCCAGTCAGCACAACCTAGTGTTTTATTGTCCAGAGGTGTTAGAGTGGTGATCCACCATTTATTTTATTTATAGAATTACCATTAGCATGCTAACATGCAAACATAACAATGTTAACATAAGGTTTAGCAAGTTCATCATGGATACTACCATTCTAGTTCCGTGTTTTTGCATGCTAAGATACGCTAATATGCAATAAACACAAAGTTCAGCTGAGGACGAATGTAATGTCATTAGTTTTGCAGGGATTTGGTCGTAAACCAAAGTATTGGACACATTTTGATACGATGTGAAAACTGATCTGCTGGTGGTACTAGAGGAAGTCATGGGATCACCAAAGTAAGTAGGATTCATCCTCTAGGGACCATGGATGTGTCTAAAGACTTCACGGTAGTTCATCCCGGAGCCGTAAAGACGTTTCAGTTTGGATTAAAGTGGCAGACTCAATAATAGACATTACCATCTTGAGATCCACACCACCAGCTAGCACGGCTATAATGGTTAGAGAGTTGGGCATTTGAGTTTTGGGGTTTTTTATATATTTGCCCAAATTAGCCAGGAACAAATGAAACTGTTTTTCTTTTAATTTTGGCTCACAATGATCAGCTTGTTATGAATTTCACAGTAGGTAAACCCTGTCTATTATTAGTGCTACTACTCATTTTTCATCTACTACCAAGAACATTGAGCACTTTTCTTATTTAGAACTTTGTTTTATTGTCTGTAATCACATTTTTAGGAGCCTGTAGCAAAGTTGAGCTGACATTAAACAGGCACTAGCAATTTTACATTCTCCTGCACAGTTTAAATTGGATTTATTTGTCGCTTATGGGTAAACCTATCAAGAGACCTTACCACTATGACACTGGCACTGAGTTTGGGAACAGAAATTTGCTCACTCTTTACCTTTAAATTGGGAAGTGACAGATAAAGAAAGTAGGGAGGTTCAGGATGTAAATCGACGCTATGACATTAACTATGGTGCAAAAAGGTGACCATCTGTAAGATAATAATAAAAAGTAGAGATAGCGGTGTCTGATACACGCTGATTTGCTGGCATACTGATTGTATTGTCTTACAGTGAACTGGAGTGTATCCCTGCGTGCTAGACAATGCAGGTATATCTGTTATCTGGATTGATGGACTTGGCAAACCACACCTCTTCCTTCCTTTCTTACGACTGATGTTACATTTAATTCATTGAAAACCAAGAGCATGAAAAGAGTCAGTGGATCACGCGGCTTTGACCAGGTTGCATTTTCCAGTGTATCCAGACTGTACCTACTTGCTTTTAGAGCAACAATGAGCCCTCAGCCCGTTCCCACTGTCATCACAGTGCGTTCAGTTGAGTTTGTGCTGATTAAAGAGGCTTAAGCACCTGGCAGACAGCACCCTCAGAGCTGGAGAGAATGTCTCTGCATGGCTGTCTGCCTGGCAGTGCAAAACAAGAGAGAGGGGCAAGTTAGGGCAGGGACGAGAGGTGTGTGTGTGTGTGTGTGTGTGTGTGTGTGTGTGTGTGTGTGTGTGTGTTTGTGTGTGTTTGTGTGTTTGCGTGTGTGTGTTTGTGTGTTTGTGTGTGTGTGTGTGTGTGTGTGTGTGTGTGTGTGTGTGTGTGTGTGTGTAAGGGGGGGTGTTTGCATCTTTTTGATTCTCATGAAGCAGTTCTAGGAAGAGTCACATAACATGAATGTCAGTCTTGTCTGTGTCAATGTGTATGTGTGTGGTGTTCTGTCTGAAGCAGTGGTCTCAAACAATAAAATTTAACTGGATTGTCTACACTATGAAACAGAGCAACGATCTTTCTCCTGTCCCTCTTTCCTTGCGTAGGGGCGTACTGTCCTGCACATTTAGAAGGGTAATGCCATCAGATATTGAATTCATGGCAGCTTCACAAAAAACAAACTGTTGTCCAGCCCTTTTGAAACAGTCTCAGTCTCTTCTACGTTTAGAAGAGACCCCTGATCTACAGTCTCCACTTTTCACAACATATATAGCAAGTTCATAGACAGCGCATGTTATCATTTGTCAGTTTTTTAAAAAATAATATACTACTGCCATCATACATCCCCAGCTTTTTATCTCTCTTTTTTACAAGCAAAAATCACTTTACAGAGCAGTGTGGCACATCTCAAATTACTGGTCATAGCTCATAGCAAGATGATAAGTATTGCCATGGTTGCATATCATAAACACTCTTCACTGCTATCCGTCTCACTAGTTGGAATTTGCTTACTCTTGCTGGTGATGCAAATATTTCCTGAAAGCTTCTGTCTCTGTTGACTGCCAGAGGATCCGTATTTTACCAAAACAATATTGCCAATAAATTTTTTCTCATTTAAATGTTCTACTTTAAATCCAGCACTATTTACATGTCATAAGATCTGAGCATAACCCCCCCCTTTTTTTTATTGTTTTTCTTCTGAGGCTTAAGTCTGCAACTTGAATAAACCGGTCATACTGCGTCACATCCATTAGATTCAGTGTGTTTATCCAAATCCGAGATGTAAACATCAGTTCGGGGGTTCATACATAATCACTATCAGGCTGTTAATACTGCCAGCTTGCACACAATCCAGCAGGGACAGATGGCGTCTTTAATATGTCAGCAATTAATATGGACAAAATTATATGATCACAGAACCTATGATACTATGAAGCCCTCATTAACGAGCTGCCATGCCTCACCCATCACTCCAGGCCTCTCCAGTCAAGTGTGTACTGTCATGGTAACTAGATAAGTCTTGTCCTAGACTAACTTTATCTTATACATACCTTACGCATATCAGCTCTGTTTACATCTGTAGGCTGAAGTATCCATATTAGCAGTGAGTGCTACTAAGACAGGAATCTCTTTCTTCTTGTTAATTTGTCCTGGAAACACATGGAATTTATTTCTTTTCTTTTCTTTGTAAAATGCTTTTGTCTGACTCACTTGGTCAGATCACCACCATGGGAATGTTTTCCATTTGTTCAGATGTCACACATTCCATGTCATGTCTGCTCAGCACACCAGGAAGTGAACAAACCCCTTAGTTGCAGATTACTTTTAGGTGTCCTAAATGGAAATGAAAAGAGAGCTAAAGAATTCATCTCAACAACAGAAAGTTGAATCAAAAACATTAAAAAAAAAAAAAAGGGATTGATGCTTCTCCAGATCAAAACATCTATCTTTAGATAGAAGCTCTTGATTAACTGAGGAATGAAAGATGTTCTGTCATCCTCTCTATTCTTGCTGCATAGTAACAATTCTAATGTAGGGCTGCTGGAAACAATGGGGAACATTTTTCACATGTGTTACCATGTGCAGTTGGGCTGCCTGCCTCTTTTTAAAAATGTTTTTAATGCTGTTTTGGGAAAAGATCATTTTAATTCACCTACTCCCCCTTGTGGCAAAACAATAAAGTTGTGTGCCTCTTAAGGTTGTCTGACGAATTATATGTATTTGCTGTGTTTCCAGAGCTCTATATTAAAAAAATGGTGTATAATCTAACAAAGCAGTGTAGTGTTATTTATTAACGTTGCTAAAGCTGTGAGGGAGCAAGTCCTGACGCCCTCATACCTCAAATCCCTGACAACAGCTTTCTCTCTGCTTTTAATGTTTACATGTATGATCTAGGTTTGATCTGTCTCCTACCTGACCAATCAGGGGTGAGTGTCCCGGCTTATGGGGAGCAACAGTGGGGATGCTGGGTATCTCTTGTTGAGCAGTGACAAGAGAGAGGGATAGCAGGAATTAGGCTACTGAGGATTAGTGTCTGAGCTCTGATTGTCTATTGGCTGTAGAGACCTTCTGTGCTCTGCATAGCCCTGAACTGACAATAACAACTTCATCAAAAACAAGCAAGATTATCATCCTGTCTTGCTCTTTCCAGGATGTTTTTTGAACTGGCAGACTGTGGACTACACCTTTAGATCTGATTTTTGTTTTTCTTTCTTTGATACAACTTAGCCATAGTTTTAATGAACTTTTACATGATATAATAGAGGTCATGGTGGTGCTTCTGACTAATAACTCCAGTATTAATGTCTACTGCTTTCCAACAGTCTTCAAGAGGAAAGGTGAGTGAAAGGAGCACATGCCGCTTGTTTGTAAACATGCCTGATTTATTTATGACTCAAACCAATAGCTTGCGCTTGGATTGTTGAAACGTCTTTTTTCGCAATTCAAGTATTACAGGGTAAGGTTGGATTGACTGGCTTGTCTATGACAGGCAATAAAATAATTAAAGTGTGGCTATTTACTGTAGTTGTAGACCATAAACTGTCAGTGTTTGATATTTACTCTGCTGATATATAACGTGCTGTGATTGATGGTCCCTATATAGCTATTGAAACTTGTCTGGAAAATAAGCAGTTTGAATTTTGTTTATAAATAGATAACTGATTATTGGGATTCTCTAATATCAGAGCACCTGTAACTCTGCCACAGAGGAGACAATGGTAACAATTAGTAACTAAAACCGAGCACATGGCTGTCAAGGTTAATTCCAGCATGGTCTTACAGTGACAGTGTGAACATTACAGTAGGTTGCTAAATGTAGAGCAGCTGTCACCATTACATAAAAGTGTCTTAGCAGGTTGTTCCCAGACTGTGCCTTGGAAGCGTAAGAACACCATATTTATTACAGGGTTTCATCACAATAGAGCTACTGTAACATTCTTATTGATTTTTATGTAGTTTCTTACTTAAATTTATTATTTGATCTATAAATTACAATAATTCATACAGATTTTTGCACTTTCTAAGTAATGTCATAACTTTACAACCTGCTCGTCTCCACTCAGCTTGATTTAAACGACAGCAAGTAATCAGAGGAGGTTTTTCAGGTTTTTGGAAATCATATGATTTAATGCAGTTTTCATCTCAAAGCAAATTGTAATTTTTTTTGGATGGTACCAATGGTTCGTAACATTGAGTTATAATTGGCTAAAAAATGATTGAACTGATGTACCCTGCATGCTATGAGATGTGACAGCAATTTAATTAGTGTCCTTTTTCTGTCTAATTAAATGGTACTTAGGCTTGAAAAAAAAGGGTAATACGAAGCATATGTTAATGCAGTGGATTTTTGATTTGATAAGCTCCTCTTAAAAGTCATTGTCAAAGTCACTGGAGTTTAATCCTGCATGAATGGAAATGGAGCTGAGCCTTTTTAATTTGCACTCGTACTCTCAAATATATTTACTGTTCTAGTGCTTAAATGACCTTGGCAGACACCTGAATGCTCTGGTCCTGCCCATATGGACCTCTCATCTGCTGTTACAGTAACACTGAGCTTTGAATTGATCCAGGCTGATCCCCTCTCCCCTCTCCTTACTTAAAGCTGTTCCGAAGCGAGATGATAATGACAAGACCCCGGCGCCCCCGCTGCTGCAGGAAAATGTGTTCATTGAGGCCAGCAGACCCAAGTATCTGGAGGACCTTCACACTGAGGCCCTGGAGGGACTTAAAATGATGCAGCAGGAAGGTATAAAACACTCTAGTGATACAGTCTTTACACTTCAGCACTAAATTAGATGTGTCCCATGCCTACGTTGACAAGTCTGCACATTGCTCAAGAGGGTGTGCACCAGAGCATATGCCATTATACGTCTGCAGAGTTTAATGTTTCTCTCTCTTGGCAGAAACCAATAATGGAGTGGAATACCGGGATAATGAAAGCACAATTGTAAGTGACACATAACACTCAGATTTGCTGTTTTCTTACATATACTGCAAATATGTACAAAAGGTTTTTTTTTTCTCGTTTTGCCAGTCAACAATGACAAACCAAACGGATGTGGAAGGTGGAGGTTTCATGACAGACAGCACCATTCCTGATACATCCTCTGTTGTCTCTGTACAATCGTCTGTGTCCACAAGATCATCCCGCTCTGGACTAACCAGGCAGGGTAATTTCACCATAATTCAGAACATCTCTTGGTCATTATACAACATACAGTTTAGTAATGCACACAAATAACTACATAAAATGTAACCTTTAATGGTTAAGGTGCACAGATTTGATTCAGTTTAAAGAATCAAAGACCAATTTTTTCTCTGTTCTGTCTTGCTGCTTTTGGCCCAGGATCAACATTCAGGCCCTTGAACTCTGGGAAAAAGACGGAAAAGGCTAAAAGGCGAAGACACAGGAAGACTGTTGTGGGTATCCCACAGCACGTTCAGAGAGAGCTGGGTATGCAGCTAGTTGTTAAAATTTATTATGTACAAAAGACAAATATCTGTGAATTGCTTTTAATTGTTTTATGTTTACCAATTTCATGGGATTAATTATTACGCCTCATATTTATTTATATAAATGAATGGGTTCTTTGAATGTCCATTTCTTTCACTGTAATACGAAAGTATGCTAATTAGTCCTCTTCTATCAGGGTTGGACAGAGTGGGCTGGACAGTGTCTCAGAAGTTAGATGAGGAACAGCTTTATAATGGTGAGACAGATGACCCCCATCCCACCACTGATGGCCCACAGCAGGCGGCAGAGTCACAAAAGGGAGCCAGTGCTGGCCCCCAGGTAAAGCAAGTCATCCAGCCCCTCAAGAAAGAGCAAGTCGAGCAGCTCAGTGCAGCCCATGCTGGTCATAGGGACGACCTGGCCCTGTTGCACCGCATGGATCCTGACTTGTCAGTTGGACAGAGGCCCCGGTCACTTGCTGTTCCCTGGATGACCACTGCTAACAGCCTGCATCAGGAGCCGCCCAGCCCTGTCATGTCCATGTCACCCCAGGCTGCTTACATGTCCAAAATCATTCCCAATGCCGTGTTACCACCATCCATCGAGGTGGTAGAAATCAGCCGTGGACGGAGTCGCAGCAGCCTCCGCACTGTAAGCAAGAGCAGCCTGCTGCTATCCAGCCCAGCCCCCTCCCGTGCTTCCTCTAGAGCTTCTTCATCCAGAACCACTTCCTCCAGATACTCCAATATCACATCTGCCTCCCGCCACAACCCCCCCACTCTGTCTGACAGCTCTTTTTGGAGCAACACTGAGTCTTCAGAGACCTTGGTGTCTGACTCCTCAACCATCTCCAGCAGCAGCACCCCCAGACAGAAGAGGTCACTGGACGGAGATGCTCCTACTAAAGAGGACAAATTCAGTGTTCACTCCTCTAACAGTGAGGCATCCAAATGCAACTCCAGTGGCAAACTTATTAGGAAACCAGACATGGTTAAGAGAGAGGGGCAGTTTGCGCGTAGCCTCTCTGTCATGAAGCGCAAGAAGGCTCCTCCTCCTCCAAGCCGCTCCTATTCTCTCCACAGCAGGATGAAACGACGATCACGTGATCTGGCGGAGGTTAGAGTGATTTCAGGGGAGTCTTCTCGCCATAGAATCTCAGCCTCAGGTGATGAAAAGGAAAAAAGCAAATTGGGATCTTCTCCTTTGCCCTCCAGAAGCAGAGACAGCCCTGGCTACAATGCTGACACCAGTTCTCTGGACGAATCTACAGGCTCAGCATCATTTAGTCCCGTCAAATCCGAGGCACTAAAGGCAGAGGAAGCTGCAAAGGTTGAGGAAAAAGTTTCCAGAGATGCTTCACAAGAGAAGCAGGAACCACTTAAGGAAAATAAGCTAAACAAAATTATCTCCCCGTCCAGTGGCTATTCTAGCCAAGATGCCACATCCCCACAGCTTTCTAGACAGCCTCACAGCTCATCTCCAAGGCATAAGAGAGGTATTTTAGCAAAGCTTCAGAGATTATTTCCTGGGTCCACCTCTGCTGGTTCAGCTCCATCCCCTCTCATACAGCCACAGGCTCCTGAAAACACTAGATCTGCTGGGGATCCTAAACCTGACTCTGTTGACACAGGCAGCATCAGTGCCTCTGTAAGGACCTTGAGAGAACTCTTCAACATCCCTCCACCACCTAAAGTCCATGCACCTCCTCCCCCTCCTCCAGAGGTATGGGCTCACAACAAGCGTACCTTTGAGTTGCTCCTGGGACCCCCAGCACCGGACAATGTTTATGCCATCATAAAGAAGAATCCAAAGGACAGGAGACAGCAGAGGCAGTCCCCCTCTGCATCTACAGTGGGCTCTGTGAAGAGCTTGGTGGTAGAAGGAAAACAAAAGAATTCAGCTACAACAGTGGAGTCCATTAATGGATCCCTACATGTGTTGGAGAGAAAGAAAGTTCAAGGTGGTGTGATTTTGAAAGCAGAGAGTCATAAAGAGAACAATGAAAGACTGGCTCAAAATGTAGATTTGAAAGGAAATAGTAAAGTGACAGAACAAGATGAGAAAGTAAGAGTAAGTGACATATTAAATGGGATGTTAGTGAAGGCTGTAGAGAAACGTGAAGAAAGGCTGGCAGCAATGAGAGAAGAAGAAGTCAATAAGACATCCAAACAAGCTACAGAGGTAAAGACCAACACGGATACCTTACCTGCCATTTCAATAGCGCGCATTTCTCCACCCCCCTCTCCTCTGGTGTCTCACCATCCTCCCCAACCCCTCCCCAAACAGACTACGGAAGTTGCTTCGGTCACGTCAGTAGCAGCTGTTGTATCCCCCGAGTCATCCTGGCCTCCACCACCTCCACCAATGGCACAAATGGGCGTTAGTGGACCTGATGAGATAGATTTTCCCCTTCCGCCTCCCCCACTGTTTGGTGAGGTAGGGTTAGTCATACCTGTTCAAATGCCACCAGAGAGGTCCATTTCTGGTAGTGACTCCTCTTGCACAACTACCTCTGTTGTATCGGTGGTAAAAACAGAGTGCGTTAAGGAAACCACAGAGGCTGAACCACAAAAGTCCAGTTCATCCCAAGGGATCGCACCTCCGAAACTGACTATCCCACCACCCCCATCCTATACAGCCCCCGGTCCACCACTTAAAGCAGTCTCCCCTCCTATGATTAAAAAGATCTCTCCGCCACTGAAAGAGGTCATTCCCCCACCTACTACAGAGGTTTCTCCTGTGATATCCAAACAGTCCTCTCCTCCTCTGGTTCAAGAAGTCCCCCCTGCACCTGTTAAAGTTGTCTCCCCCGCACTGCTTGACAAGGTCTCCCCTCTACCTCCTAAAGAGATCCCCATTCCATCTAGTGAAGAAGTTGCTCTTTTGGCTTCTCAACAAGATGTTTCTCAGTCTTCGGTTGAAGGAACACTTGTTAGCAATTTCAATCCACCACAGGGCATTCCACCTCCACCACCCCTACCATCAAAACCCCAGTTGTCAGAGCAGGATATTGAACCTCCACAAGAGAACATCCCATCAGAATCTGAAACCAACCCAGTTTCATCGAACTGCATTCTCACTCCGCCCAAGAGTATACCACCTCCCCCTCTCATAGAGCCTCAGCACCAACCTCCGGTTGTACTCTCAAACACTGATGACCCGGCAATTGACAAGGCTCCACTTGTGCCACCATCTGAAATTTCAGTCCCACCAGCTCTTCAAACATCTCCTTCACCAGAAAAGGCTCAAGAACCTGATCTTTCTCTGCCTGCAACCATGCCTTTACCGCCACCTTTACCTGTGCAGGGTCTTACCAGTATTAAGCACCAGCCTAGTCATGCAAATGCAGAAAAACAAAGTCAGGAGCTGACCCCTGCTCATGTTATACAGGAGGAAACGACTCCCGTTGTCACCCCCTCCCTCCTGCAGATGGTCAAGCTGCGGTCTGTCAACAGTAGCCCTGAGCCCCCTAAAGCTCAAGAGCAACTACAGGCTGAGGTCACGATGAGGAAACAGCAGCCCAGCAGTCAGGTCCCAACCTCATCTGCTAGTGGAGAAGCTCCTCAAAAGCCCATCAGAAGGTCTCTAATAATGACCTCTCCCACAGCCACGTCTCCACCTGTCGTAGTTGCTTCACAACCAGCTCTGCCCAAATCTCTTGTGGCTCCATCTGAATCTTCATCCACAGTCCCCTCGCCTACGAAAAAGTCTCCTGCCACGACTGCTTCTCGTTCCATGAACCTACAGGAGGCAATCCGTCTGAGGACAGCAGCCAGATCAAAAGAGACCCCTGGATCTCGCCTCAGCCTGCACTCACCTACATCACCAATAGACCTCCATAAGTCCCCCTCTGGCACAGCAAGCTTTATCTTCTCCAAGAGCCACAAGAAAGTGGTGATTGAGACCAAGTCGGTGCCAGAGGACAAGGCAAGTGTACAGAATAACCTGGTGGTCTCCTCTGTAACGAACGAGGTGAGTGAAGAAGGATTGGGGAAGAAGGAAGGCAAGGTGCCACCACCTGTAGCAAAGAAACCCAAATCGAAGGCCAAACAGAATGAGACCAGTGAAGAGACGGAGCAAACTGCAGGACAGGAAGTACAGCAAGAGAGTCTCCAGGGTAAAAGACATTATCCATTATGATGTGTCATATGTCCTTACGTCACTGTAGCCCAGTGACGTCACTGTAGTCCAGTGACGTAAGGACTCAGCTCTTTTGTTTAAAACAAGCGTATGAACAAGAATCTACAGCTATGTTAGCAGCTCTGTGAAGTTGTACTTTGGCACAACATTGGTTTGAGGTAAATGCCTAAATGCTGTAATGCTTACATTGACAATACCAGCCGGCTGATATTTAGGCTGTATTTCATGTGATATCGTTTGGGCTGTAATTACAAGCAGAGTCAGAAAAAACTTTCATGTCAGCCTCCAAATTGCAATTTGTAGTCTGGGATATCTGGAATTTCTGACAGTGACAATATCTCCCACTTGGTGAAGAAAGCTACGGAAATCGCAACTGTCTGTTAGCAAAATAGCTGCAAAATTGTCATTGTTGACAGCTATATCTAAACAAAGTCACAGATAATCTCAAATTCAATAAATTCCACTTATTTAAAAAGAGATTTATTGCACAATATTTTACAGCAATCCATCCAATATTTGAGATGGTTCCCCCCTGGTTAAAGTGTTGGACCAAGAAACCAACCCACAATGCCACCCTGAGAGCCATGCTGCTAGCTTAACTAAAAATCCCATCAGTTGTTGGTTGTTTTTTTTTTACATCTCTTCTACAGTCAATTAATCAATTTTTGCTTTCATTCTCCAGTCTCAGATTCTGCACAAAAGACAAATGGGACAGCAGGTACTGTTGAGGGAGGAGAGACACCATCGTCATAAGTGTAAAGACAAAAGGGGACCTGGAAGGACTTACCAATAACACTGAATTCACCGCAAGTCGTCTTAGTGTGCGAGGCACAAAAACCTGGATTTGAACAGATGAGATACTTATTTCAGAAATTGTATTTTGAAACATTCTGGATTTTATTGAAAATCCTTTGAATGTTATGTTAATGGTGTGGGTCTTAATGTAAAATTTGCATTTTACTAACAAAAACCTTTTATTTTCTTTTTGCCAGAGAGCATTCTGAGTCTTACTGTTGCGAAAAATGGGAGTATTGCGCCCTCTAGTGTCGATCAATGATTGTACCACTTATGTCCTGCTGAATCAGAGCTTGTAGTCAGTGCTCCTAACAATGGGACTTTTGGGTGCTCATCTGTAAATATAGCAACATTTTGTACATTTACTATATCCAGCAATGATGGATCTGTGCTATAGAGTTCTGTTCTGCATTTCCCCACAAAGTTTCCACACCGGTAATATTTGTTAAAAAGATTATCTTAAGTTATTTTTCCTGTCATTTTCAGTTCATGTTCAGAGAAGGGTCTCCAAAGACAGAATGTCTTCTTTGTAATGTTGTGTTAAACCCTAATATCATCATATGGATTAATATTGTGTAAGTTTTAATCATATCCATATATATATAAAAAAAATTAAAAATCCCAAGTTATGATTCCAAGATTTTTTTTTATGATTCAAAGTGCTTGACCACTGATAGAAACAAAAACAAGGAGCAGACAAGGCAAGTAATAGTGAAATTATTATTTTGGAGCACATTTTCTGCTACTTTTAGTTACTGATAATGGAGGGTTTGCCCTTCTTAGTTATTTATCAATCAGTGGGCTATTTCTGTGTTGAACTATAATTATACTATTTCAAACTGGTTTCAAACAATGTAATAAATGATCATTTATAATAAAGATTTATGGACAAATAAAATCTTTGGAGTTACTGAGGGGGATCTATTTTCTTCAGAAGCTTGCTGTGCAAACACTGGCATGTATTTTCTTATTTCAGCCTCCTAATCATTTTCCAAATCAAATCTACAAATATATAGTTTGATTCACTGTTTTCCATGTTTTTGACACTCAAAATTTCAAAAAAGAAATGGTATGATGAAAGACAGGCTCACTTGCATTTTCGTGTTTTTATTGAAATTAAATGTGTTATGAGGAGTTTGAACATAATTAGGCAGAATAATAATTCATTGATCTAATACTATCTCCATGTGAAATACCAAGTAATCTCCCTGTCATCTGCTAACAGACCATCGTCATTCTTCCACTTCGCATCATAGGCTCTTGTCCTGTTAGCCTCTTCACTTTTATCTATATACTTGATGTTTCCTTCCTCTCCTTCAGCGTCCAGCAGCTGCACCTTTCTCTCTAGGCTGACTTTTAGTTGCTCGAACTGCGCCCAGTGACGGAGCACTTCACCATTTGTCTGACTCGAATGGGTCACCTGCTTTGCATAAGAGATTTCATCTTCTATTGCCTTGGATTTTTCTTTCTCTTTTTCGCCTCTAAAAAATCCTCCTCCAAATCATACCCTGAACCATCCACTCCAAACTCATTTAAATCCTTTATTTCAGCCTCTTTCTTCTCCACTAAAACACCATGCCTGAAAGCTAGTTTCTCTAACTCAGGCTCTGTCATAACTTCAAGGATAACCCTGCTTTTCTCTTCATCTTCTTCAAGCTCCTCTTCCGTGTAGTCTTTTTCTTCTTGGTCATCGTACTTTACAACAGCATTGCTTTCATATAAATGCTCATGACTGTGCAGGTCGTCGATATGATGGCTCAATGCGGTCTTGCCTTCTCTGCCCATGCTGACCAGGAAGGGACTGTCGGGTAAAAAATCATCTTCTGCTGTGAATGGCTGATCGGAGACTAACAGCGACTCACTTCTGGCAGAGCCTTAAAAAAAAAAAAAAAAAACTGAAGCTGTCATGAGTAGTTTTTAACGTTTGAGCTGACTATTAAAGAGATGAGCCTTTTAGTGCAAGGTAAGGCAACTAAAATTAAAGAAATAAAAAATCGCCCGTAAAATCCTGGTAGGAATGGCTGCTTTAATATTTTTTTAAATCTAATAATGCATAAAAAGGAGACTGGCACAGACCTTCCATCATGGCCCTCCGGGTTTTGGAGGTCACACACTGGGAATCACAGCATTCACATATGGAGTCATCACCGGTGAGGGCCTTCCACCTGTCATAGCACAAAATATTCTTAGTCAAATTGGAAACTGAAGATTTACTCCTAGTGGGGAATTTATAGCATTTAGGCTCACCTGTTCCCTCTGTACGTGCAAGATTTGTGTGTAGGACTTGGTTCCTCTGACGTGACAGAAAAATTGCAGTGAATGCTGATCTGAAATGGAGAAGGGGGTTAAAGCCATAATCACAACTGTGTGGAAACTGGACAATCTCAGCCTCTCCATTCTCACCTCGGCATCAGGGTCAGCAGTAAACTGGAAGGCCTTTAGGGAGAATCGCAGGGTCCTGTCTGTCCGATAGACAAAATCAGAAGCCCCTGGGTCCCTCTTGCTGTCCAGCATGCAGCTAAGGATGACGACAATGTGCAGTTATACAATTGCAAATCAGGACAAGGACAAATCTAAGAAATTAAAAATATATTACATACCCGTAATTGTCAATGAAGGTATAATTTAGGGGAGATTTAGAGCCACTGGATGGTGTTGCATAGCAGCTACTGATGTACAGTTTTCCTCCGGAGGGGAGGTGGGGAGCAGAGACCTGGAAATGTAATGTCTGCCCAAGCTGGTACACCATGGACTCTGATGGTATGCTCCATGAATCTTTAAAGGGTATTAAGTCACATGAAGCCACCCGATTGTGATTTTTAAGTCTGACTACACAATGAATGAAACGGCTCTTAACTACAAGTCACATGTCTTTTGGCATACCGTCCATCAACTCGATCTGGAAGTCACTGACACGCCCTTTCAGTCTCTTATACCCAACAGCAGTTTGCCAGGTGGGTCTCACGGCCAGTTGGTACACGTGATGGTTCCTAGAGAAGGTTTGGAGGATGTGAGTCGTGGGCCTTCACTGGCAAGATAATAGACATAGTAAAGAGACTCTGGTTTTTATTCTTCCACGCCATTGGATTTCTAAGTGCTATACGAGGGCTGGACTTGTCTGGGGTCAAGAAGACCCCCCCCCCCCACACACACACACACACACACACACACACAGAACTGAAGAAGCCTTTGGTTTGAGAGGTGAAAGGTCTTCGAGGAACACAAGCAAATCCAGTTGCCTTCGTACAGCACTTAAGAGGAAGCAAAGAGACTAATCCAACCTCGGGTAACGGCATTCAATGTCGACATGGACCCGGTGCGCTCTGCCTGGTGACCGCTCTGGCGAGGGCTCGTGGTGGAGCACGAACTTGTAGACCAGGTAACCCTGACGCACCTGTCAGGGAGAGGAGAGGGGGAGGGAGGAGGGGGAGGAGAGGGAGGGGGTCACGACCGTGATGTCAAGATTGGAAATTTGCAGGGTTTCCATAGTCTCCAAACAAATGGAAGTCGCGGGCATCTTACCTCGCGCACGACATCGCAGGCCGTGAGAGGGTAGATGAAGAGGAGGTCTGCGCGCGGTCCGAGGACCCCGTTGCTCCTGCAGCTGCTGCCTAGTTTCAGCTCCTCCGCATCCGCGCCCAGACCGTAGAAGTCCGGTCTGACCCGCACGACGAGCTCAGACGTGGCGCAGGTTACGGACACATCGGGGAGGTGAGCAAAGTCCGACTGGATCTTTGCCTCGGGCTTCGGCGGACTCGTGGACCGAGGCGTCGGGGGAGGGGAGGGCCTTTGGGAGCCGGCTCCGGCGGGTAATCTATGGGAGGCTGGTGACAGCTTGGTCAGCTTGGATTCTGGAGAACTCGGTTTGAAAGCGTTTTTCCTCCTAGTAAATGGAGATTCATCAGTGTTCGCTGCACAGCTGAGGAGGCCAAGTGATAAAACACTCCACAAAATAGTGGGATTCCACTTAGTTTTCATCCCAACGGGCTGCTGTGCCTTCCACCTTTCCCTTTCAATCTGCGCGTAAAACCAGCTCTCATTCACGGCTGGAAGTAATTAGTGGAGGAGGGAATGGCGACCTGTTGCCAAACAGGCCACGTTCTGCTTCGTTTTGGTTTGTTTGCTTCTCCAAAGTTGCCAGTGGCGCTTTTCCTCTGCTGGAGATGTTTTTGATTAAACATTTTCTCGATTCAAACCACAATGTCTTGATGTAATCGCTCTGAGAGGGTTATGCCCTAATATGTTCATAATATTTAAAAAATAAAATAAGACTAAATGATAAAACAAATATTTTGAATGATATGGTTCAGTCCTTTACATTTGCAAGGTTTAGTGTTCACAAAAACCGTCTCGATCTTTGGAAGGAACCTGTACTTTATAACAACATACACAAGGCTATCTGCTTAAACAAGTGGTTAAATATACTCCACATAATAAGGTGAGGTGGTTTTTAAGGACACTGCAATAAAAGCAACACATTTTTTTAGGATTAACTTTATTCACAGACTTAAAATTACAAATTCACAGAACATCACTTCCTTTCCTATCTGATTTATATATTGCTCATCGTGGTGAGACTTAGAAAAAAGTATTTACAATTTATACACACAGCAGAATATAAACACCAGGGATACCAAAGAGAGATGTAATGTGCTTCCATCAGTTCATTTAGTGCAATTTCAGATGTCTAAAAAGGAAAACTCAGCAGGAATATATTAGGCTTTAGATTTTACGACTGAAAATTTATCTGGTAAGGGTATAAGTTCATTTGATGTGAAACCAAGTGATTGATAGTGAGGAGAGGTGTCTCCTGGGTAACTTACAATAGAAAATCTGAGTCTGGGCTGCTGTTTTAGAGTCATAATCCTGTAAAAGGCAGCTCGTTTAATCACATTATGGCAACTTGTGATACCTTTTCTTTGAAAAAGAAAACCATTTTGATGTTCTAAAATGTTTTCCACAGGACCTGAAAAATCACACGGTCACATATCCATCAACAACCATTCACTGTTAATAAATTATTATACATATGTGCTTTCATAAGAAAATTATAATCCCTTAGATAGCTTAAATAAATAGTTAAATAAAGCAGCTTCCTCCCTTGGGAAGTGTGAACATGCTGGATGAAACGACTTCATCTTGGAGTTGACTTCGCTGTAAAAGCACATTCTAAAAGGTCCATGAAACCTGTTGGAGATTGGCTAGAATGTTAAAGCACAAAAAGGTGTGATGGTCAAAATTTCAGTAGCACACAGAAAAATAAACCCAACAATTTGAGCAACAAGTTCAACAGAAAATCTCATTGCAAGTAGTTATACAAGATGTGCGTGTAAGGCAGTGATTCAGATCATCTACATTCAGTACATAATATCACAAGGTGCCTTTCCCCTTCAGAAGATTCAAGTACAAGTAAAGTTTTTGCCTTGATGAAATGGTCGGTAGAAAACAACACCACCGAAAGAAAAAGTTGTATTTGTGACACAGCTTCATACAACTCCAATTAGTGGAATAGTGCTGGTATACCCTTTATAAACAAGGGCTGATAATATATGTCTCCTTCAGAGCTCTCTCTGAATGGAAAGTTAGAGCTGGCCTCAAACATGGTAAACATTAGAGTTAACATCACACTCGAGTCAGTGCGAGTTGATTTCTGATCTTGTAAATCAGCAAATAAATACTTCATGAACAGTATCACAAATCACAAGTAGTGCCACAGTTCCAGCCTTTTCAACCAGGTTTTAAGGATGTCGTACAGTCACACAGGGAGTGTGACAAATAGGAAGTTGAGGAGTACTGCTGTCCCACAATGCAATGCACAAAAGAATTCAAGGAGCTGTTCAGAACTAATCAACATAAATATCATTGTAGATGGCTACTGGAACATCTCAGTAAACACTAAAGTGGGATCTTTGGGATCATATATTCATATATTGATTTGTCTTTGCTGAGGAAAACTCAACCAAGATCAAAATGACTACAGCTCCCATGAGCCATTCACTTATAGGAGATATAGTTGGTGAATGCTGACAGAAAATGTGTTTCAGCTTTCGTTACAGTGATAAAGCGACTGATTCTACTGTCTCTTTCAGTGGTAAAGACCCTTTGAGGTTAAAATATAGAAGGATCCCAATGTTGTGTTTCAGCTAAACAAGTAAAGAAAAACCTCTAAAAAAAAGAGGAAAAGGTATCTTGAGAAGTGAAAGCAACAAGAACAGAACTTAACCCAAGACTTTGTCTCTACACTAATTGACAAAACAATAAACTGTGGAGATTTGTATATCGTGTTAATTGGGACACAGGTGGTGGTAAAGGCAAACAGAAAATTATTGAATCACAGATATGATGGCACTGGCAAGCCAATAGATGGCGACATAAATCTGTCTTGATCCACTGGAGGGAACCAATGCTGATGATGCAGTGGTGTCTGTGGTCCCTTTGCTGTGAATCCTGTGATCATGTCCCTCAACCACCTGTGCAAACGTGTAAACCAGCCATGGTAGTCAGTTCATCCTCCGCTGCTACACGTTACTCCCAAGTGCTGAAGTTTCCGACTCAAAGTCTATTTCAGAGTCCCTGTTAAAGGAAGGGAGAACAGCCAAGGGTCACACACAAAGGATTTGGCTTTTGGAGACAGGGTGCATGATACATGCAACACAAAGTTTATATGAGGGTTTCATTTGAATTTAGCTCAGCTATACATAAAGGGGCTGAATTTAGCAGCTCACTAGTTTGTTTATTGCGGTCACCCATTGGTATTGCAGCACAATAACAAGAGCGCACCCTTGTTTGGTAATCCTGCATCAGGTATGAACTTCTGCGTTAAGTATGCGAGTGCTTGTGTGTGTACTTTCAATCCTCACTTACAGCATTTCCTGCAGCAGTTTTTGGTTGTCTTGCCTCCTTTCTTCATCGATAGGGTACGTCCTCAATATCAACAGTCCCACAGCAATAAGACACACAGGCACAGGAGAAACCAGCACCTTGAGGGTTAAACTGACTGCCTCGGGTTGTGAGCAGCCCCCGGTCACGTAGCCGGCAAATCTGCGGAAAAATGCAGAAAAGTTGATCTGATGTGAGCACAGTTTGGCGAGGTGTATAGTATAAGGATTATGTGATTGTTGACCACATGACCGCTGGACTGATGAGCTGTAATTAGGAGCTAATCACAAGTCGTTTTAAGGATGACAGTGAGGATGCAAACGCAAACCTACATGAGATTAATTACAGCAGGTATAAATTAATAAGAGAGGATCAATGAACTCACTTCAGACTTAGGGTAGAAATACCCAGGGATATGCCAGAGGCAAACTTGATGAAGAACACATAAAAAGAGTAAAAGAGGGCTTCATGACCATGGATGTCGGGGTTCTTAACCTTGAAGTCATCCACTACATCGGGAAGCATTGACCTGAATGGACAAACACAACATATAGAAGGAAACTCAGGACAAGATCAACAAAAAAATCTACTTGTGATATATCTGTGGTTGGATTTAGGGAGGGATTCTACAAATGACTTCATTCTTACCAAGGCAGGAGGAAAGCTGCCGCAACGCTCACACCTGCAGCCACTGAGACCAAGTAAGAAATGATCAGGTTGCTCTCCAGGCAGACGATTAGGATCATGAAGGGTACTGCCCACTGTAGAAAGAGACGTAAGGATGTGAGCAATTCCCTACAAGGTCACCTTCCTCTAGCAAATGCCTTTGTTGTACCAAAAACAAGCATTTTCTACTTACAGAGATACCGAAGTAAACTGCCTTCTTCTTCCCAAAACGGGTCAAAAACCACTGCCACAGTGGGATAGTTAGAGTTCCTGATAGCTGGAAAAAAACGAGACACTGAATTATAAATACTGTCGCTCGATAAATATTATTACATGTTACCAGGCAATATCCTTAGAGCTGACAGCAGCACTAAGAAAAAGCTAGTATATCTGTGTTTCCAAAACAGCCACAGGGTAGAGACATTAAATTGTCAAAGGCACACTGATTATGTTGTAATTGATCCAAATTTGATTTTTAGAAATATGATTGATTGATATGATTACTCCCACATTGCTGCCGATAACATTTCTAATCGATTTTGTGTGTGGGAGAAAACCTTGACACCTGGAGTCAAGAAGAAGATTACCACTTGTATCACTTGAATTGTTAGAGTAAGGGCATAATAAGGGCTGTAAGTGGCACTGGGCACATTCTGATCATGCCCTCTGTATTTTGGGTAATTCTGAGACTTTTGCAAGTTTTTGCTGTCATATGTGCAACTTTTAATTCTGGTGGAAATTAAAACTGGAAAAACAAAAATCTGAGAAGATAATGCTCAGGTATTAGTTTGAAATGTTGGTCTTGGCTCAAGTCATGCCATATCCTGTTTTGTATATAAAGGTCTTATCTAACCATGTTTTTATGTGGTTACAAGAAAATGGTCAATGATGCAACATATGATTAAACATAAATATGTAACACTGTACAAAATACTGTCAACTTTGTTTTGAACGGTCTGATTTCTATTCTTATCTAAAAGGAAAAAAAAAGCATCTTGTGTGACTTGTAGTGCTATAAGACCTCAATATATCTAAAATCCTGGCTTCAGCTCTGTGCACAATGGAGTTTGTGCTAAATCATAACTGAGAATTAATTTGTTATAATGAATATTAATCAAAGGAATTGTTTGAAATGGTTATCCCTAAACGAAAATGATTTTCCATTGAATTCAATCAAAACTCCTACTGGGATTCATTAAGGATTGTGGGAAATGTGGGAACCAGAAAGAATAAAGTGCCAATTGGAGGAGGAGGTCAGGGGACAAGGCTACAATATGCTTTGTGGGCGTCCTGACTTAACCCTGAATGGCGCAGACCACCTTTGACCTCTCAGTGACACTCGGTGGACCAGTGTTAAATGACCACAAAACCGTCACTGAAAACTAAGCAGCCTAAGCATAATTTTTGCATAAATATTTCCATTGTCCCCCTACACACCCACCTCTGCAAATATGGTACACGGTGCCCAAAAATGTTTCCACTCCAAATCAGTGGGAAAGAGACCAGAGCAGAACGCAGTGAGGAGGAGATGGAACGGAGGGTGCAACCAGTGCTGGCAGTTCCCATGGTGGCAGTGAGGGATCACATGGGCAACAAAAGCTCCACTGTGTGCCTGTCTCTCCCTTGATCTCCTGCTGTCCGCTACTGAGTGTGTGGCTGGGAGACAGGTTCCCAGGAGTGCGAACAACACCTCCTCTCACCCTGAAAATCTGCCCTTTCAGCCCCAGTGCCACGCATCCCCTCACACGAGGAGTGGTCTCAGAGTAACCGGGGAAAACCACACAAGCTGGGAGCTTGATCTGCACCACAGGGATGGCCAAGCTAGGCTCTCTGTTGATTAGGGCTTTTACAAGGAGGTAAAGAGTCCTTCAGTAGAAAATGGCAACACTCACCATGATGACCAGGAGAATATTCTGGAAGTCTTTCCTGTGCCCAAGAGCGTAGGTGATGAACAGAGCAAAGTTTCCCTCCAGTAGCTGTAAAAAGTGTCATCTTTAAGCAAACTACAGTTACAGTTAAAAGGGATAGTTTCACATTTTTAGAATTTCTGCTTATTTGCTTTCTTGCTGGGCCAGCTGTTTCCCCCTCTCTAGTCTTCCCAGTCCAGTTTCATATTTACCTCACTGACATGAGAATGGCATTGACTTCTGCAGCTAACTCTCAGCAAAAAAGCCAATAAGGGATTTTCCAAAATGTTGAATCACCCCTTCGAATATGACTTCTTTGAATTAAATAAAAATAACCTCTACATCACAGGACTGATAATAAAACAAAGCGTTACCATGAAGGCCAGAGAGGTGAAGAGGAAGCCAACAACCAGTTGGACATATGGTCTGTGACTCATCACCATCCACAGACTCTGACGGAACGTAAGGGGATCAGATTTTTTTCGTCTGGTCTCTAAAATACAACATGGAGGAGACAAAAAACAAAAATTAGCCACTGAAAAGCTCTTCTTTAAGAATTCCAATACACAACAAGTGCAACTGTGATGAGAGATTATATTCTAGTATTTGTCTCATTTGTATTTTGCAGACCCATTTAAAGAGGCCAATGTTTCCTAAAAAAACTGATGCAAACTTTCGAATCACACACAAAAAAAATCATGGTTATGCACCAAAAAAGTCTGAAATCTTAGCTATGAAGTCAATGTCCTAAACTGTCACCATGCAGAAATTGCTACATTTAATATGTTAGAATTTTGAACAGATTAAAAGTGAATTTTTTAAAATCCTAAAGCTAAATGATTAGACATGTCTTGGCGTATTATTAATGACCAGCCGATGCAGCCTGATTGGCTGCTGTTGGATTGTTTCAAAATATTTAGCTACTTCTTTTCTAGCGGAACTTTTAATTTTTGTGCATGAGGTTGATATGAAGATATTCAATGTAAAAAAAAAAATCCAAGCACAGTATAGAGTCGCAGTCAAGCTGCAATATTTTTTTATTTTATTTTTTTATTTAGTCAAATCAAGTTATCTGATTCTTGACTCAAGTTCCAAGTCCATACTCCTGTATTAAGTATTTCCCACTGGCATTGAACAAATTATAGCTTCCACTGTTATCTCACTGATCAGATTCCTACCTTTTTGCTCCTTCACACCTAAAAACAAGATTGCAGCACAGAGGACATATATGAAGGAGATGACCCCTGAGGCAATCAAGTAGGCTTGTTTCTGAGGACAGAAGAAAACAGCATTAGCTTAAACTAGCACAAAAGTAGATGATGTAACAAATAGTTTTGAATATCTTCATTTTATCTGTTATCATCCAAAGAATTTAAAACTCTCACCGTCTCCTCCAGTGAAACGATGGACGTGTTGGACGTGGAGGAGTTTGTGCTGTCGTGGACATCAGGCTCAGTGGGACAATTGGAGGCGCCACCCACAATCTGTCCCTGGATTGCAGTGCCCAGCACTGTGCCTAGCACCTCCACCATCATACCTGAGGGCAACACAGATATACAGCGTCAGAGCATGAATGACAGCACATGTGTAAACCTCTGGAACGCGCAGGAGGACTGACGTACGATAGGCAGTGGCAGAGTCCCTCTCTTTCTGGTCGCTGCTGATGAACATGGTGAGGGCTGAATATGGCACATGGAAGCACTGTAAACAGATACCCACACACATGCCGTAAGATAAGGGGGGGGGGGGGATAAGGAACAAAACACTGCGGAGTGTCAACATAAAGTACTAACCGTCTGCATGGACTGGAAGAGGCAGTAAAAGATCAGGTACCAGACGACCTTCCCTTGCTCAAATGGAGGCACGTACCATATTAGGAAGTATGTCAGCACCGCAAACGGAGTGGAGACAAGGATCCTGGGAAGGAAGGGGCAGAGGATTGTTTAGGAGACAAAACCAAACAAAGTCCTCGCTTTGAATTTGAGATTCAGTCTGTGCTGTTAGGTTTGGAACCAAGTGCTGGGCTTACAGCTATAGAGTGTATTTTATGAATTGTGCCAACTGCTACTGTCCTTAAACCTCCACTTTTCATTTTTGCTCCCTTGTAGTCACTTCTTTTCTAATCTCTCGCTGCCGCTTTGTGTATATAATCCCCCTAATCCTGCCTTGTTAAGGCCCGTGTGTGGAGAAAAGGCTCAGTCTGGGCTGCAGAAGGAGGCGAGGGTGGGCTGACCCCCACAACGAAGCCGCTCGGGCCCACCTCACTCTTACTCCTGCTCAGTGGCTTTCCCCCCGGCTTTGTATGCTCTACAGCTGACCTCAGTGCCATGGCTCATTCAGAGAAGCTGATGCCACTTCGGAAACTTGTTTTTAAACAGAACACAGTCCTGCTAAATCTCTCAGTGGTGATGAGGAAATCAAACTTAAGATGTAGCCATGGCTGCGGGGCAGTGAAGAGAAACATTATGAGATATTTTCTGAGCCAACAGAAAACCACATCCCTTGTTGGCATCAATACACCCTAACAAGATAAATAGAAACGACACATCAATTACTCAATTTGTCTATAAATAGAAAATAATTTTGCAACAGTCTCATAAATGATTCATTGCACAAGTCATTTTTCAAGTAAAAATATTCCCAGGCTCCAGCTTCTCAGTTGTAAGGGTCTATGTTCTTTCTTTATATTGTATCCTCCACTTCTTGTTTTTGAGCTTTCATGCAGTAGCCATCAATGCTTACCCTCCCTGACAGCTATATCACAAAGACACAGAGATGTGTTCATACTTTACATGGCTTTTCTTCTCTCCCACGTGCTCATATGAGACCCCCCCCCCCTTCTTGGTTGGCACATGTGGGGGAAAAGAAAACGCTTCCTGATTTCATCTAATGTCTGAGCAAATTAGGTTAATGAGAGCTACTTAATTAGGGGAAAAGAGGCAAGGTTGCGACTGCTTAGTAAACTAACAGGGCTGAGTGAAGACAAGCCACAGTGTTGAGGTCAACAAGGCACATAAGTTTGCGAAAACAAAAAAAATGTTAATGTCTTTATGTAAATTTTTTTTTTTTTACCCTGGCATTAACAGAAAGGACCAGTGACGTCATAAGAAGACATCTCTGTGTTCTTATTTGACTGGTGGTTGTTGGACTTCAGTTCAAAAAGCCACACAAGCCACAGAGGATCATATACATTTTGCCTTTTTCAACAATGACCTTCAGGATTGCCACCAACCATGCCTCTTGACCCGAGCTAACCTCTCTCTGCTTCTGCCAAACGCCCCTCCCACACAGTCTACACACGCCTCCTCGTTTGAAACTGATGGTGTGTTGTGGATTGGACCAATCGCAGCAGAAACCAGTAAATCCCCCTCCCCCAGACTGCAATGTGCAGCGCTCATGCATAGCTGGCATTTCTGACTCAAATATGCGTGATACTCAAGATATCACTGATGTCATAAGAGAAAAATCCCTGCATACATGTTTATTGAACCAGGCACTCTCAAACCCCTGTCACTGCCATGTTTAACGCTCTCTTCCCTTCTATGTGCACATGAATGAATCCAACCCATTTTAATCTAAGAGCAGGGTGTCAAAGTCATCTTTATTTACAAAAGGACTTCCTAAATGAGTTCAACTGTCAATCTTACATGGCCATAGTAGCTTAGCTGTATAAATTTCGTTGCAGAAGTCATTTTATGCTGTAAAGCAGAGGATTTGAATTATGAAATTTTACAGCCTGAAATTTCCCTTGCTTCATGTTGAGCCTTTTCATGCTCAAAGTGAAAATATATTAAGATCTATATCTAGCCTGTTAAGAGAGATGAGGGCAATCGAAGCAAGCCTTTGGCAAAAGGCTGAAAGGTTGCGAGCAGTCTAATGAGACTATCACATAAACAACAGACAAACACATTTATACATATACAAAGAAATTTTTCTGTAATGTTTATACCACGTTATACATCTCTAATACCTTTGTTATTAGATATTTGTAGACAAATGATAACAATACTCACAACATCTTTATGGCAGTAACTGACATGTATCAGGTATTTCATTCAGATGTTTGGCCAAAACCAGACATTCTCATCTACTTATTTTATCTATAGCAGATAAAATAGCAGATTTTGTCTGCATTGTCAATATTGACACATACAGTGTGTATATAGGAAATTTAAGGCACCATGTAGAGCTTTTGACCAGTAATAGGACTAGGGAGCGATGTTTTAATGAGTGGGTCCATGTTTTGTTTTTGTTCTTTTTTACCCTCCAATACCATTTACTGAAAGATATATCAAGTATACATGAAGTACTTAGCATGCTTTGTTTTTTCTTGTGCATGCACATGAGGATAAACAGTTGACATGATGAACAGGAAAGTTGTCTGTGCAACAACAATTTAAACATTTTATCTGGAAGGAAACACACTAGACATGTTTGTTAGGCCTCAAGGATAAAAAAAACAATGCAGTTTGATGAGTAACACTGAACATTGTCCTTGTTTACAAGAAAATGCCTCAGGTCACCTTTAAAGTTTGCTCCCAGTACACATGGCCAAAATTTAAATTTAAATTTTACGAGTCCCTCTTGAACCTATTTAGCTGTGCGATCATAAGTTCTTCCAGCTGTTTCATTAAAGTTTTCATTAAAGTTTTCCCAGAACAAATTCTCTTCAAAAAGGTGAAAAATATGTGTCTTGGTGGCAATTCCACCACACATCTGCATCCATAAAGAAGTGACAGACAAAAACAAGTGCAAATGCTCCCTATGCTTTCTCCTTCTGTCTGCACATTCAAAAGGTTATCCTTGTAGTTTTAGTATTTGTTATAAGGAGTGGTGATGCAAACATTACACTCCCTGTTTCATACAGACGGCGTTCTTGCACCCATTCCCCCTTAGTTGTCCATTCAACCTTGTTGCCATGGTGACTCCTAATCGCTCGTGACCAGCCTTTTGTCAGTACATTTGCCTCACACCCCTTAAAATGCCATGTACCCATTTTAAGTAGTTCCTTGATATTGCTTAATTTCCTCTCTGCTTTGTGATCCTGCACCTTAACTGTATGTAGGACTGTGGGATTCAGACACCTACCAGGGCATCATGCGGCCAATGACGGTCCATCTACTCCGGCTCACCAGGAAACCCACTGTCGGGTCTGTGACAGCGTCCCAGGCCCGGCCCACGAACAGGATGATGGAGGCATGGAAAGGATCCAGCTGGAGGGATGAAATGGGAAATAAGTAAGCATGAAACCAAAACCAAGGGGATTCCAATTACTGTTCACTGCTAGATGTAGTGAACCGTTCAAAAGAGCCACGGCATTAATGAGGTAATGGACACATTGTGAGGCTGTGTAAGTACTTAGAGTATTACAGCTTGTTTAAGAACAAAGTAGCATTCAATGCCACTCTAATGATCTCATCCCTTGAACTGAATGGCCTTTATTTAAGTTCCAACTGTGTATAGTGGAAAAGTCTAATTTGCTAATTGAGTAACAAAGCAAAACAGCAGGGGCCCAGGTTAATGCGCTTGACCGACTACTCCAGGATAGAGACTGTTAAACTGATACGAGGCTGAGAAGAGAAGTAAAGTACTCCTACAACTTTTTCCAGTTTTATAAAGATGGATTTTCCTCAATAAGTCAAAGATTCATTCAAGGAAAATTGTGTTCTTCTAGCAGAAAAAAATGAGGCTGACGAATGCAATTTGACCTTTTTTTTTTTGTGTGTGCGTAACTCTCATTAATTACCTGAGCTACATCCAGCAGGTAGATCTGGAGGAAGAAGCCCAGAGCGCTGCCTGTGATCTGGT
Source organism: Istiophorus platypterus (assembly GCA_016859345.1). Taxonomy (NCBI): domain Eukaryota; kingdom Metazoa; phylum Chordata; class Actinopteri; order Istiophoriformes; family Istiophoridae; genus Istiophorus; species Istiophorus platypterus. The sequence goes on from CM029120.1 coordinate 16,373,652, forward strand.
AGGGAGCCCCACCAATGGCATAGCATAGTTTGCTCCACACGGATAGACGGTTTCTCAGGTCGTTTCGCTGGAAGAGAAGAAGAGGGGAAGACAGAGGAGATATGTGATACAGTAAGGTTGGATTTATAATGGTTTGTGCACTGAATTGCAATCATGAAATGTTAATATTCTCAGAAGAGGTATGAATTATGGTGAGGTGATGTGGGCAGTGGTGTGCTACGTGATCATCATCTGCTGTTCTATTCTGTACTCTGTAGTTTATTTAATCCCTGTTTTCTACTTCAACTGCCCTGATTTAACTAAACTGGTGCTGTGTTAAATAACCTGCTACTGTGAGGGACTGAGATTGGCTGATTTACCTCACCCCACTGCTCACAATGTCAGATTAGAGACGGATTAGAGTGATGATGCAGTGCGGGCCTACACTCGGTCGGTAAGTGGTGTGAACCTGTTAGGTTACTGCAGTTCACACACACTCTCGCTACATCATAAAGACTCCAGCACAGCCATTGGCTCTTGCAATGGGATGTTGGAGATAGTATGACATTACATGTAAAGTAGCCAACAGTCAGCAGCCAAAGCCAATCATCTGTAGTAGTCTGATGATGTCAGCATGGGGGGGGGGGGTAGACCCATATTCACATCCACCAAGGACATAAAAGTAGCATCACCTTATTGGGAGCAAGTTGCTGCCTCTTCACGAATCAGGAATGAATAATGTCATCTTCAATCACATTTGTCAGCATACCATGACCATGCTGGCATAATTATCACATAGATGTAAAATTAAAAACTAAAGCTAATTAAAAAGGAAAGCAGCCTGCTGGCAACATTTAACGGCTGATTAGGAAAAATCCTAAAGAGTAAAACAGCAGAAATTAACTGACAACCTCAGCGGTCAAAACAACAAAGATGCTGGATTGAAGGGAAAAAAACGCAGCATCAGAGAGAATTAAAAGACAGATATTTAAAGCAGAAACTTGTAATTTCCCCTAGCCCCCGAGGGAAAAATTAAATTGCCTGTTGTGTCTACCCATCCATCAAAAAAACAAACAAAAAAACCCATTCATTTTACCACCATATATGAGGGGAAAAGCTTCAAATTCTCATTAGAGAAGCTGAAACTAGTAAATGTTTGGCGTTTTTTGCTTGAAACATTGCTGAAATGGTTAAGCAGATGAATGCTTAGTTTTAAGGCCGAAATATCCTGTGATCTGATAATGCTGTCGATGGATAAATTGCAAGTCTGTCACACCTTTTCATATGAAATACCGACACTCGGTGATTACCTGGAGGCTAATGGTCATGCACAGTTATCGGTGTTAGGCGTTTAAGGCTTCTAGGCTGTTTCGCAAATCTCTGTACATCCACCCAAGACGTTCGTTTGCAATATTTTCAGCCTTGCAAATATCACCGTTGGATATATACTTACATTTTACCTCCCTAACCAAACGATCCATGAATCACGCGCTATGCGGCTCCGGAACGGCGGCGCCGGGTCACGTCTCCGCGGCACACATCTGTATTAAGCCCGCTGTGTTTGACCAGACTGTAAAGTGTGCGGGGATCCCTTTAAAAAACCGGTGTGTCAGCACCACCGACAGCTGTCCGGCGACAGACGGAGGGACAATACAATCAGGGGAGGGGGGCTTGAGGTTTGACACCCCGGGAGGAAATACAATTTATCGTACGTTCAATTTAGGCGCCTTTTCACGCCCGTGGATAAAGGGGGGCTGAATTGAATGACCCGGGTCATTTCAGTGAATGCGGAAAGCAAATATATATATATACATATATATATATATATTTGTTTCTCCTGTTCTTACCTTTGCTGTCTTGATTTCTGCGCTTAAAGGTTTGACCGGTAGTAAAGTGGCCGCGTACTGCTCGGCGCCCTCTCCTCTTGCCATTGTGGTTCCAAGACGATGGGATGATCGGGAGTTTTTCGTCGGTATTGTTTTTCTTTCTTTCTCTCGTCCGTTTGTTTGTTTGTTTGTTTGTTTGTGTCCTCGGGGCGACGCCGGTCCACGGGAGCGTGTGCGGGGCCCGCGGGTCCGTCTTTTACTCCACGCACGCTCCGGCGTTCTGACGCGGCTCATTCATTCCGCGCTGCTACGTCACCGATCGCCACGATGCTGCGACGCCGCTTTCACTTCCCTCCGATCGCTGCCGGAAAATTTGGTTCCACCATCTGGTCCCGTATATACAATGAACACGAATGAATGGGGGGGGGGTTAATGTGGCGTTCAGGGTGTAAAAAAAAAAAATCGTGTAAACAAGCAGAATGTAAAACCACATTATAGCCAAATATAAGTGACTACTTAAAATTTGCAATAAAGTGTCAAAACAATGTGATGCAGCCTCAACACAGTCGCAGGGATGATGACATCCCATGTGATGAGCCAAAATCTAATCTCTGAATCGCACTTTCCCCCTCTACTTCCAGTTTGGTTTTCCACGTTAATGCTTGTTTTTGTTGTTATTTGTTTGTTTTTTTATAAAGTTCATAGTGGCCACACATATTGGGAGATGCCCCCTAACACCCACCAGTTGTCTCTTCTGATGCACTGATACCACTATTCCCAAGCAGTGGGATCTAACAACTATCCATAATTTATCATTGATATGACTTCTGACGTGTAGAGGGTCTAAGTGTTGTCTTTGCCTCCTCTGCTAAGGTTCATCAGTGTCACTGTTTAAGCCCAACTGGGTGTCAGTGGTTACAGTCAGTCGCTCTAACGCCCCGTCACACCAAACACAGCACACATGCGCCACATGCACAGTATCACAATGCATAATAATTCAATATTCAATTTTCATCCATTATGGATCCCCTAAGTGAATAATATTGGTTAAACAGGCTGAAAAGCACTGGAAATGGGCCAGTTCAAATCTTAGCTTACTGGAGACATTCATCCTCTTTGGTTCCCCTACCTGTTCACCAACAAAGCTTTTTCTATCTAGGGCAAATTTAGGGTTTTATTTTACATGGAAGAATGAACTATGAATACTAGACACCACTGCCTGACCTGGATATCTGAAGATGACATGAGTGAGAGTATCAAGATTAGAACACGTAGTGACAAAGTCCTCTATGGCTAAAATGATTTCAGAATATCTCGATATATTGGAAAGAATAATGCTTTTATATCAATGTCTTGAAAAGCACTGTGTTTGACTTGTATCTTACAACATTTTATCGAGACTTTTGTTTTCTTTGTCATCAAAATATGCTGATGCAGCATTTTCATACTGTCACTGTTGTTTAGCTTGTATATAAAGCCTTTTGTATTTTTGCTTCACCATTTTATTTGTTTATGGCCTCCGCTAAAAATATGATTCATTCTTCTTCCCACTTCCAAATCTAAATAACACTAAACACACCCCCTTTTGACTATTTGCACGCACACATCAAATGTGAAAGAGAAGAGAAAGAAACTAAAAGAAAACCTACCCTTTCATCCTTTTTTAAAACATTTAATCCAATGTCTCTTTTTCCACCTCTATCATTAAAAAAACACTGCTAATCAGGTGCTACTTCTGTTGTGCTGCTTCTCCTCTATAGAGGACACATAACTTGAAAAATGGCCACCACAGATTGCAGTTTCCATTGAGCTATCTGAACTTTAACTGCAGGTATCTGTGTGGTATTGTATCAAGATGAAAACCTGAAGGTGGATCTGACTAAATCTAATGTCCTCTGTCACATGACCGTCTCAGTACTGTTAGACTAGTAGACTAGACTGATGCCGGAAAGTCTTCATTTTCTGAAGATGATAAGAATTAATAGTTTATTTCAACATTAGAGTTTGGCTGTTAAAGCTACTGTGGGTCTACTTATGTCACTCTCTGCTTTTCCCCTTATTGCATATTGACCCAGCCAGAGTGAAACAAAGCCCACATGACTGTAAGTTTGGAGATCTTAGTTGGTCTTATGACATACAATAACCTAAAACATGTTAATCCTGCAGATTTGATTCGGGCAAAGTAGCCACTAATAATTACACCACTTTTTGTAAATGAGTAACCATGAGCTCTTAGTGCCTATACTTTCACTTGAATTTAGATCAAAATTATCTTTTGATTAGTTTAATTGTCTCTACTTTTAGTTTTATAGCCGATTAATGACTGAAATAAAACAAGATCAAATCCTACTACATGGCTTGACCGCCCTTTATCTGTTTACTTCCCTCCCACAGCTCACATAGACAGTAATGTAATCCACCTGAATTACCAATGAAGCTTTTCTCATTTATATCTTTTTCTGTGTCTGTTGTCTAACAATTGAACAAATATGAAATAGTGACTGAAATGTGGCCCATTCAGACTACATGCCAACCAGCAGTCATTTCCTTGCCATTTCCAAGCTGCTGTTCTGCACTGCTAAAACCCTACTTTATAACTATGACCATAAGTTAAGTCATAAGTTAAAGACAACAGCTGTGCTGTGACTTTGGCTGTATTTGCTTGTAAAGTGATCGTTCAGAGAACAATAGAAGCTCATTCATGTCTATGCAGCTGCCGTATTGTCAATTGAATGAGAAGCATAGAGGGGTGTACCTGCAATATTTTGCGAATCTATTCTACAGAAATTTGTTACGGTTTGTTCAAAAAGTTATTTCATCACATAGTCTCTCAGTCAGAGACATTTGCATTTATGGGGCCCACCCTGCTGTTGCAGTCCAGCCAAAAAAGGCTCCAAGTAGGTGGAAACCATCGAGCCTTACTTAATTTAATTTTCTAGTTAAAATCTAGTTTGATCTCTGGCCTTTTCATCCTTTTTACAGTTCAGTCACATCAAACACACACAAAACCCCTCTATAATTTGACTTTCAGCTGCTGGAATTGGTGGCTGTATGTCAGGGGTAGAAAATGATCCCAGACCAGCTCTGCTGTGGCAGAATCTTGCTTGAACCTGCTAGACCTCTTCTGCTGCCCACTATTTTTAGCCCATTCTCATGTCAATTCCTACTTTGTCAACCTCTGGGTCCTTGGACTCTTGAGTACATCTTCTCCTCATTGGCAGCCTGAGCCATCTTCAGAGGTGGGAGCTTGCCTTTCTTGCTAAAGCTTCTAGAATTGAGACAAGCACTTCATACGACAGGCCAAAGGATGTTTGGGAGGATTGCATGCCGTTATATCCAAGCTTTGAAATTTCCCAGCAGACCTGGTCTGTCCACTTGTGTAGATCAGCATGCGCAGAATGAACAGATGCTATATCTCTCGGTGAGCTGTTAGACACTTTGCCAAGGCTTTTCACAGGCTTCTGTGAGATGGTGGGGATAACTGTTATGGTGCAGTGTAAAGAATTATCCTAAAGAATCCTGCACTTTCCCTCTTTGGAGCACCAGAGATCTTGACTTTGCTGCTTTGAAGCTCATTCTGGCCCAGTCCATTAGTGTCTCCACTCCCTGAAGAATCCACCGGCAACCTGGTACAGTCTGTGGTGACTGTCAGATCATCCATGTAAACCCTGTATGGGAGGCTGCTGTGGGCCACATCTCATTTTAGATCCTCTGCACTCTACTGATTATATGAGAAAATACATTCCCAAGTGAAAACCAGAGGGGACCCTCATGCTTTTTGGACTAAGATGTTAATGTAGTTGTAGAAGATTATGCAGAGTCTTCTTCTCTCAGAATTCAGACTCCCTCTGTTACTCTCAACTGCTCTGCAATCCTGCCCTTTCTTAAGATTAATCATACAATCTTCCACAAGTGCACCAGAAGGTATAAAAACCTTGTATTGGATGCTGCTAGCACCTAGTCCAGAGTAAGATCTTCCTTTGGGTACCACATCCCTCACCTCAGCTTTGGTTCCGATTCTTCAAATTGCTTGCTCGGCTTGGGTGGATCTAACAATGCTTTGCACTGTCCCAGATTTTGCTTCTGTCTCGGGCCACTGAACATCCCCCGGAGGTAGTGGAGGAGCGGAAGAGGTTGGAGATGAGAGCAGCTTTTCTCCTTGCTCTTTTAATGCTGTTTTATTTTATGATTACAAACTCATACTTAAGTACAATGTTTGGATACTTGGATTATGTCAAATGGCAAAACCCTCACATATACATTTACACTACTTGATCATGTATAACTGAGCTGAAAAGGAGTCCCTTGATCTACTTTAACCATCATGTGCATTTTGTTTTTTTAATTAATCACTTAGCTAGCCATAGCAGGCAAGCAGAAACAGCAAAAAACAGATATTTTTATGGATTCATATTCATAGATAATCAGGGTAAATGATGTGTCCTTTGTCCAATTACATTATGACCAAAAGTAGACTAAGTGAATTAGGGAAAACCCCTTTGCCATGGCAAAGGTGACTAAAGAAGTTTTCAGACATGTGAATATAGCAAAGGTTTAAAAACAAACAAACAAACAAAAGAAATCACTTAATAATTTGTTCTGTTTCCCAGGAAAAGTAGACTTCATAGGCAATAAAATGTACAGTAACTCAGTTCAATACACTTCGCTGCTATAGTATTATTTGGTCTGGTATGGTGGCTAATGTAAACTAATGTTAGCAAATTTTAGATACATATGGCTGTATAATGGACATTAATGAGTCGTCCTCTTTACATGTGCTACTTTTAGTCTATGTTTTCTTATTTACCATTATACTATAATTGTCACTTGTGACCACAGTGATCTTCATTCAGCAAAAGTTACAATACCCAAAGGTTTTATGAGTCACAAATTACTACAAAGTCAAATGTCTAAATCTACAGGATGAAAATAAAAAAAATAATTTAAAAAAAGGTATAAATATATGAAGTATTAATTCTGTGTATTTTGGCCCAACGTGTAGGTGGACACATATTTCTGTATATAAAAATGCGACATTTATGTATATTACAATTTTAGTACAAGCTTGAGAGCAATATGTCAATATACAGGGCAAGGTAAAAACCACAATGTACGAACACTCCGCTACAAGATAGACTCATTTATTTAAAATTACCGAAGTACCTAAGTATAGTAGCAGTCAATGTGGATGAAATTGTGGATCATTTTTCATTAGTTGGATAGAAAATGCATACAATCACCATGTCTTCCAAAATATATTTACTTTTCTCACTGAAATTAAACCAAAACTCTGTGTATTTGCAGCCCATTTTTGCACATTTACATAGTGCTGTAAAAAACTGTTCAAAACCTAATCAAACACAAAATTACTGTAAATTACACTGAGATTTGTTATATTTTATGACACTTATATTGATTAAATTAGTCTAAATTACACTGAGATTTGTTATATTTTAATATAACAAAACAATAAATTGTATAAAATCCTTATTGCGACTGTGTGTCTATTTTCATTCCTAAATGACCTCGATGACGGACCTGTGAGAGTAGCTGTGGCTGAGGAAAGGGAGTAGCTGTGGCTGAATCCAGGAGGTTTTGTAATTATATGGATGGTGCCACTCTTCCTTCCACCTTACTTCCCAATCTTCAACCCCATGGGGGAATTATTTTCCTCACAGGGATGGAAAGTTTCTTACCATGAGCCACATGAACAGATGTCCCTCTTTGACACTATGAATGCTGCATGTCTGGACATACAGTATCTATGGAAAACCAGGTTGCAAACATTTTCTTTGTCTTGTTATGTAAGAAGGGAAATGAGGCATGATGTGGATGGGAACCTGTAGTGAATTACAGAAGGCAGAGTTCTGTTTTGAATTGCTGAAGGAACTTTAGTTTTATTTTGTGCAATGGGAATTACTGGCAAAAATCTTCTTCTTCTCTAAGCATATTGTAGCATTTCTTTCTGATTCATGTATTATATATATATATATATAGATATATATCTATATATATATATATATCTATATATATATATATCTATCTATATATATATAGATAGATATATAGATATATATATATATGGACTATGTTGGTAAGCTAACATAGTCCATGGAATAAAGAAATTCCATTGTTTTTGTTGTGCCAAATCAATAAATGAAGTGAATCAATTATAAAATATACTTCAAAGACAATTGTGATCTGTATTGTTATGCCACTTTTTAGTCTTTTTAGGTCAGTGTGTAATGGGAAACAATGCTTTCTTGTTGAAAGTCAAATGCTGTCTTTGTTCTGCATAAGTGACCTCAATATAGTGAAATGTGAATAAATACTTGTAAAAAAATGAAACATCTAGTCAGCGTTTGCATGTTACAGCTGGTTTGTTTGAGTTAATTTGAATTTTTTTGGTAATTTACTGTTGGGTAGTTTAATTTCAATGTTTTTTTATATCTATAATCTTAGGATATTCGGGAAGAGATTTCTTTTTAGGCCATTTCATACTGGGGTGATGTATCTGATGTGGCATGATAACTGCAGACCTGAGTATTGTGTATGTGTGTTCCATGTTCTGAAACAGACCTGGGAGCAGTTAAAAATGTTATATCTTTTTGCCTTTACCATAGTTTTCTCAAAATCTTAAAATCTCAAAACATCTAAGAGTTTCACAGAATTATCAAGTATCAAAAAAGTAAAATACTCAAATAAAACTCAAGTAAAGCTAAATTGTACTTAGGTACAGTATTTGATTTAGTATTTAACAAAAGTGAACTATATACTTTTTAAGCAAGCTTCCAAGTTAAAACTTTTATCATAACGCCATCTGGTGGACATCACTGTAGCATCACAGCATACTGTGCTGTCGGCATTAAAGAAAAATGGCATTTGCTCAGTATCTTTATGTGTAACTGGAGTAGCTGCTTAGATAAAAAAAACCCTTATCCATCACTGTAATTTGATCAGTTTTTATCTTGTGCCACTATGCTGCTTTTCCAGTCCTTATGCTAACAATAGATGAGCCTGAATACAATTTATTTCCTCGATACTGAGACTGAAAGAAGGAAACAAAATGCTGCATAGTTCCTTTTTTGTGAACAAGTCTAAAAAAGATTTCCTTTTTTCAAATTAACACCACATAAGCAGTAATATTTCATATATCGACTATTTAAAATAAATAACTCAATCTCAAAAATTCTGCTAGTTCACAACACATCATTAGTTCCAATTCCAGGAATTGTTCTTGCTTTCCTTGGTCCAGTGGTTCCCAACAATTTTAGCTTGTAGCCTTTTATAGTTACATCATGCCCACTTGTGACCCCTCATCCAAGGTTGCATATGTCTAGGAGTTGGCAGAAAGTCTTAGAAAATGAGAATTCCTTCTTAGATTGTGTCATTTTATAAATTTTTTTAGAACCATGAGGAAGTAAAACTGCCCAGTTCTTCACAGTAAAAAAAGATTCAAGAAAAGTAAAGAAAAATAATCCAATTTGCATTACAGAATTTATTTCTTACTTTTTATCTTGTTAGTCTTCTTGCAGACAGGTCAGACTTGCAGTGTTGGTTTACTTTATCTCCCCAGAATAAACATCTACATCATTTACTGAGTTTCTCTGTATCAGCTCTGTTTTCCAGGGAGTGTGCATGTGCTGTAACCAAACAAATAACACACAAACAATAGTAGCAGTCTTCACACTCTGTCAATCAAATACTGGTGTCCACATTTGATTTTACATTGGAAGCTTGTGAACTAACTTGTGCCCTTGTACACCTGTCAAACTGACTCCAGATAGTGGCACCAAAATATCAGGCTGCTCTTGAGCACAGCAATTTCCAAGGTGATGTGGACTCCACTTCTCAAAAGCCTTTGCTCTTTTGCCCCTTTTACGACCTTGTGGCAGTGGAGATCTCCCAGATAGAAGATGTCAACCTTTGCACAATGTTTTAGAGTCTGGCATGTCATAAGTCTCTGTTCATCACTAGTTGAATCTGATTTTACTGTTTTGGGAATCAAGCCGTTCCAGTGGGTAAATGTAAATAAGTACTATTAATCAGAACCTGTACTTAATTATGATTCTATAATGATAACAGATATGTACTAGAGTATTTTCTTTGTACTTATTTTTCCCTTTATTTCAGGGGAAATATCATATCGGCGGTTCAGTATCCAGTTATTTTGCTGACCAAGATTTCACATAAAGAAATTTTTCTTCATCTCATAAAATATGATGCACTGTTATAGATTAAACTAGCATATAAAATACCTAAAATTAGGACACTATGATCAGCTACAACATTAAAACGTCATTTATTTTGACTTTATCTTGTTATAGTGTATTTTTACATTGGGGGAAGGCCACTTTAACTTGAGTAAAGAATCCAAGCAATTCCTCTACCACAGTATCATGTGAGTAAAGGGATCAGTTCTTAAATCAGTTACTCACACATAGCAAACACCAGGTGGCAGCATGAATCACTGCATATGTGCTGCAGTAAGGCAGTGGTTGCACTCAGTAGTCAGTCCAGTGACTTTTTTAGATTCAGATGTTAGGATGATGCTAGTGTCCCACACAAAGTAATCACTGCTCCAAACATGTATAAAGTGTGTCCCTGACAGGTTATTCTCAGTTTTCTTTGAGTTACACTGATGTGATGTAAACTTCACACTTTCATCGGCAAAACATTGCTGCAATGTGAGAAACCAATAAATTTATGGCATGATTATGCCCTTTATCAATCATGATCTCAGATGTGTAGTTGCCAATTAAATATCTACAGTAATGATTTATAATTCAATGCCACCTTCTACAACATCAAGAACTTTGACTGTAATAGTATCGAATAATCTTTTAAGTAGAGCAGCACTTTACTGAGGACGAAATGAAAAACAAGCAAGAATATCAACAGCAAAAGCCTCAAGTAATACAGATTTAGGTTGATATAGATATTTGGTATGTGAAAGCTGTTAGCAGGTAAAGCTTGCACCTTGCTGTTCACACTCTCATGATATTTGGGGGGATGTCAGAATATGCTGTTATACATCCCCAGGGAGCAATAACACTCGTGTGAATTATTTATGTTGTCTTTTTCATCTGCACTGCTTTTCTCTGAGTGCTGGTTGACTGGTCCCATTTTAAAACCTACTACACATTGTATTTTTTTTTTTTAGAGACAAGAGGAGAAGGTCAGGGGTCAGGGGGTTCCTGTGTCATGGAGGTCGTGGGGAAAAGAAGGACACCCCCTTGTATAGCACATTCTATAGACAATCCCCCAAAAACCATCCAGATTCCTTCACTGCATTGTGTCAGATATTCTTCAGGCAGCTGAGTGGGTGTTGTAGACTACATGAGGACTCTGCTGAGGTGGATCCCGACACCACAACCAACCCCCACCCCCACCCCACCACCATATCCCCCGGCCTTTTTACCATCCACGCATATGCTACAAGAACAATAAAGAACAATGGCGGGTACTTGAAGTTAAGATGGGAGATGACTTGGGAAGCTGGCTATTGTTGGTGTTAAGCATTGTTACCCCAACAATGTCCATGTTGAGGAAAAGATCTCCAAGTTTTAATGAAGGAACGGAAGAGAAGAGGAGGGCCTCAGCAGAAATTTATGGGACCAATGTTTTTTCTTTCTTTCCTTTAGCTGGAATGAAATATTCCCAACATAGCAGCTTGAGGTTTGGTCCACTGTGTAATTATGGGATGTGAAGTTACAGGATCTAAAGGCTGTGATCACTGTTCTGTGGAGGAAAGAACACCAGAATCCTGTTGGTGAAGCTTAAAGTTAGCTGAATATCTCTCTTTTTTCAAAATGTTCAACTTATTTTAGATTCAAAACATAAACTGATATCACAAGGTTTTGCAGACATGATCCTTTTCATCTTTCCCTTATTCAATCAGGTAGAGATCATGAGAGATCTGGCCAAAAAGACATCATTGAACCATATTTAGTGCAATAAATCTTAACAACATTAACAGTCTTGCCCCTTTTGAGACCATCTCTGAAAAATAACAAGTTTTACTGCAGCAGAGTGTGGATTTCTTTAATTAAAATGTGGGTTTTTTTGGTCAAAAAAATGGGACAAAATCATTGTTATGCAAGTCACAAGTGAGGCTTGATTCTAGGCTATTAAATCCTGAGTCAAGTCAAGTCCATTATTTGAACAGCTTAATGGTAACCAGGCAAGCTCCATCTGCTAAGGAATTTCTTGTAATATGATCAAAAGCTCCGAAACAGCTACTAAATGATTCTTTTAGTGAGACCGATATAACAACAGCTGTTTCCAAAGGCCAAGAATAAATTTTAGATCTCAATATTCAAGGCAAAAGGAACACCTACAATTCCTTGGCAACTGGGCAGAATCTATATGCTGAGGAACATCTTGTGAGACGATCAGACGTTCCAGAACAGCTAACGAATGGACCTTGTAGTGAGACTGCTTTGTCAACCTTGGTTTTCAAATCCTAAACAAGTTATTTTGCATGACTGCTGGTGTGTGCTGCCAATTGTACTTTTCTCTCTTGCTCCTACAATGTCACTGAATGTAGATGGACTGATTCAAAATACATCTCTTGTCAGTAAAGCGGAACTTTGACCTTACTGCACATTTTTACAATAACTTTGTTTAATTTTTGGTCAAAATCACACAGCTGAAATCCAAATTAAGCCACAAGTCAATTGAGCCCTTTTAAATTTTGTTAAGACAAAGTCTTGAGCCACCATATGCATGACTCGACTCCCTCGCCTCTATCTGGTACAATATTAAATAAACTGGTTGACTGCCTTGAGTGCACTGCAATCAGGGGCATGTGTTTGACCTCAGGCCAGTCGCTGATAACAGATGTCCATCACTAATCAGTGTCATTAACTTAGCTTCCATATGACCAGAGATGCTGGAAGTTTTGTCTCGCCCACTGAGATGCTTAATCAAGGAGAAGCTGCAGAGCAAACCGATCAATCTAATACGAATGATGAAGTCAAGGACAGGGGTATTGCGTGATTTTGACCTGATGTTGTCTGGTCATGAGATGTTGGTGAACTTTGACCTTTTGCTTGCCAGTGAGCATAAAGAATTTTTTTCCTGCCAGACAACAAATATACAAATAATTTCTGTATTCAATCACTGCCTGGTTCAATATGGTTGTATGATGGTGAGTGTTAAAATAGTTGAATGTTTCAGGTCACTGGGTGCACACTGGGTGCTTTAAAGAGTGGCCTTTTTCTCCTCTAGCAGAGTTGCCTCTGTGGGCTGTAAAGGAGATTTTAAGACCAAATGCAGAGGTGTTTGTTTAGGACATTGCCTTGTTTGCTGCTGATGAGCCTCTCTCTCACCATAAAGAAGATTACTCACTTCACCACCACATGCAGAGTGAATGTCAGCTGTCTGCATACTTGCTGTGTTCTTTTGGGTGAAAATGCAGGTCATTCAAAGAGCCCACGTGCACTCCGCCCTTCACTGTGAAAATTTTTTGTAGCTTGGAATAAAATACACCTATTTGCTACTGCAAGTACCTTGTCTGTGACAAGATGCTGAATATGGAAATTAAGTGTCTACACTTAGATCCTGTCTTTTATAATTCAAATTAAGAGTCCTGCTACTGCAGTTCAACAAAGCAACACCTTTTTACAATTCAGTTGATCTATGGAAGCTTCATTAAATTGCTCTACAACTACTTTGTCTTCTTTTTCCAGATAAACTCAGACATCACTACTTTTTAGATTAAATCAGCCCAATTAACCGAAACGAGCCTTTCATGCAGCTTAAACTTGTTGGGGGGTAGAGTCTGTAATACTTTTAGACTTCTGAGGTCTGCCAATTTTAACAGGATTAGGGAAAGAGAGGATCAGCTAAAAACTAATGTTTGCCATCAAGGTTGAGACATGTCAGCTGTATCTCAAGATGAGGTTCACAGTATTGTTTCTCAAACAGACTGAGGGTAACTACATGGTGGACTATTTAAAATGCATCATGCTGTTATAATGAAGCATGAATTATGCGCCCTGTGTGATTTATGTTAATTATAGTGGATGCAGTGATTGATGACGGATTATTTGTTTAAGTAGAAGGCAGCAATAAAACAATGTAAAAAAAAAAAAATTCCATTACAAGTAAAAGTCCTGTATTTAAAACTTTTCTTAAGTAAAAGTACTGATGTGTTATCAGCTACTTTTACTTAGATTATTACAAGTAAAAGTACTCATTATACAGAAAAAAACGAGTATTGAGTATCATATTATTGAGTATTAAATTATGATAGCTTGTTACAGCTTCAGCCAGCAATTATTTAATCTTCTATCAGTCTGGGAGCTATCTTCTTGATGTTAAACATTGAAATGTAAATTTAAAACAAATGTCAAATGACATTTTTTTGTTTGAAAAATGACTTATAATTGATCAGTCAACCTACTGTTTCACCTCTTTATATTATACCTTTGGATAATTGTTGCTGATGCCTACATGTTTAAGTCCTTTACTGCTCGCTTTACTGTTACTGTTTGCCCATTAAATCAGCAACTACGCTCCATAATTCAAGTTGATCTTTGTGTGTATAAAAATCTAAAAATGCAGAGTATTAGCTGACTGGAGGTGTCACATGGAAACTCGCAGAAGTTTGAAGAATAATAGTTGCCTTTCAGGTGTAGTGAAGTAGAGATATGAAGCACACAGCCTAATGGCATACTCAGGTGAAGTACCCAAACATTTTACTGAGACAGACTACAGCTTGAGTACCGAGGATTTGTTATTGTACCATAACTATCTGTCCTCCCTTACCACCGAGCGCCAGACTATAAAATATATGTCAATGATTGTGGCCATACATGGCGTTGTAGACCGGGTGGGGCTGTGCCCCCCCCAAACGGAGGGTTCACCCGGATCTACCGCTGCAGATATTTCCGAGGCTCCTCCCTGCACTTCTTTTTTTTTTATCGCCTTATAACAGGATATCTCACTGGCGCGAAAAACGCACTGTGTGGCTTTCTAGTACTCATTGTGGGACGGACCCGGAGCCTGTTGTTCGAGCCCCGGCGTCTTTATGCTTTATGCCTTTTGTGTGGTTTAAAAGCTGAACTGAAACAAAAGTATCAACACAACATCTTTTGCGTCCAGTCCCAACTCGGACAGCCTTTATCCGCCTGATCCGCCGTGGACCGTGGACACATTGGCTCTTTGGCTGCTTGAGGGGGGTATCCAATGCACTGAATTTCGTATTGGGATTTTTGCGGAGAAGCCGGTGAGTAGTTTTGTTTTGTTTTTTTTTTTTATCTGGAGCCCGCCTATAAAAGTTTCAGATGAGGGGAAAACAGGGCTTGATGTGAGGTTTAACCCACCCGGATGCTTTCTTCTCTTTGCCGGTTCACGACTCCTCGGCAGAACAAAGCGCAGCCTACATTTCAGGAAATACAGCCTGGTATATTACTTTTACGCACTGTAGTGCCGTAAAACAAGGTCTGCAGTTATCTCCCGTCGCCTCGTTTCCATTCATAACTTGCTATAAATTATAGCTGACGCCTATATATAACTAGATTATGTAATAACCTTGTGCGCCCGGGCAGTTTGAGTCCATCACTGCAAAGAGAACATCCGCAAGATGCGATCAATTATGGATGTGGTCCCATCTCCAGAAAGTAGCCGAGCTGTTGGAGGGATGATATATCCTAATAGCCCATGATGGATTCTTGAAATGTGATCATACATCTGATGGGAGCTGCTTTTAAAAAGACCATTGCTAATCACTGTGATATTCCCACCCCCCCTCAGGTTGTGCAGGACGTTCTTCAGAGGCCACTGGTGTCATTTGATCGTTTCTGGGAATAAACTCTAGAGGATTTTATTAGCTGGAAACATGGAGATCGGCTGTAGCAAGAACTATTATTTCGACGATTTCGACACCGAGGAGGATTTTTACAAGTCGACGGCGCCGAGCGAGGACATATGGAAAAAGTTCGAGCTGCTGCCCACCCCTCCTATGTCTCCCACCCGGACTGTGAACGATGATGCCCCGCACCTCTCGCCGGGGGACAAGCCCAGCTGCGCGTCCAAGGTGCAGGGCCAGGACGAGGAGTGCGAGGGTCAGTTCATCCCCGATACGGAGGAGCTGTTCGGCAACCTCAGCTCCATCATCATCCAGGACTGCATGTGGAGTAGTTTCTCCGCCAGCAAGCAGCTGGAGAAGGTCAACGGGAGAATGTCAGCTGCGGCGCAGACCGCTGCCTCCCCGATTCCCCAGATCTCCGTGAGACCGAGCAAAGCGCAGTGCGTCTCTCCCGGTGGCCCGATCGCCGGAGCGGCAACTGACTACGTCGACCCGGCGGCCGTCCTCACCTTCCCGGCGAGCAGCTTCAGGAAGCCGGCGTCGTCTGGCTCCGAGTCTCGGTCTGATTCCTCCGGTAAGGAAGCGGCCATGCTCTAAATTGCCCCACCCTGCCCCTAGCCCGGGTTCAAATTGCCCTCTAATGACGCGCAATTTTGGGGAAAACCGGGGCTGCTGTTGCATAACTGTGGTCTGCGGTGCGCAGCGGGGTTATCAAGCGCAACAGTCACCTCAGAGCTGGGGACTCGCTCCCCCCTCGCCAGTCCACCACACGCTCGCCCTGAATACACATGCGGTCTTTTCAAAAACCGCGCCCACGTCGCTTTAACTTGAATTTCCCCCCGTTTCAGAATCTCCCACTTGCCTTGCATTAGAATCGGAATGCGGTGGAGGGGCGGGGTGACCAAGTCCTGGTGATTTATTACTACTACTACGCACGGCGACAGACCATGAGAGCAACTCTTCCCGAAATTAGGGAATGTCCCCTGCTAGCAGATCTCCTCGTTTCAAATGTTGATGAAGGCATAGCGCTCAACGACAAAAGCTTGAATTCCTCATCGCTTTGGCATGGATGACCACTGTTGTTAAGACCTCAGCTCCTGCTCTGCCCCCCCCCCCCCTCTGACAGAGGAATAGTGATCTGCATGCTTGGTTAAGGAATCTACTTCCTTATAATCAGTTTAGCTAAGGTTTGATTAAGATGGACTATGTTCTTAGGCAGGCATGTGAAGCTATTCATTTTTTTGTAAAGGATGTCGTTGAAAAATGTTATTGCAAATGTTTTGTGTTGCTGAATTATTTTTCTATGTGGCAACAGATGATGAAGAAGAAATCGACGTGGTAACCGTGGAGAGCAAGCAGAACCGGATGCGGCTGGTGAATGTCCGAAAACCAGTCACCATCACAGTCCGAGCTGACCCTTGCCCCAAACGCTTCCACATGTCTGTCCACCGGCAGCAGCACAACTACGCCGCCCGATCCCCGGACAGCGAGCCAGAACCCGAGGATGAAGACGAAGACGAAGAGGAGGACTATGAGGAAGAGCCTCAAAGCAAGCGTGTCTGCACGGCATCCAGTCAGCAGCTTGGCTCTTCAGCTCGTGTCTCCCAGCCAGCTTCCCCCTCGGAGACTCCCCAAAACTCAGACACAGAGGATACTGACCGCAGGCGGAACCACAACTTCCTAGAGAGGAAGAGGAGAAACGACCTCCGCTCTCGTTTCCTCGCCTTACGGGACCAGATCCCTGGCCTGGAGTCGGCCAAAACTCCAAAGGTGGCCATCCTGACCCAGGCCACGGAGTACCTCATGGAGCTGCACACCAGGGAGAAACGGCAGCTCCAGGAGAAGAAACGCCTCAAGTCTCGACAGCAGCAGCTTCTCCGCAGATTATCTGACATGAAGCGCTCTTCAGACTCAAAACATTTGTGCTTTTGAAATAAACTGCCTCATTCACAGTCAAGAACGTTGCTCTCAAGTTACCTGTCACTTTTGAAAAGCTACAGTTTATATAACAACATGCCTCCTGTAAATTGTCCTGAAATGAATTGGGTTTGGAATACATTCACATTGATGTGGGCTTCTGGTGAATTGACAGCTGTTAAATTCCAGTGTGCTGTGTTTTGTTTTTGTTTTTTTTCTTTGCACAGTGTTTTAGTTTTGAACAGGGGAGTAAACTAATTGACTTGTATAGCTATGACCAAGATATTTCCTGGTATGCTGTGAGGGGAATTGTGTGAACCTGTTTGTTAATAGTTTACTAGCCTGAACCATAGTGAACCATGTGTAGCCTTCAGGATGTGTGTGAAAGTTGGTTGAGGGGTCTTCATTGCACACTTATAACAGAGTGAAGTGTAAATGCCTTTCTGTGTACATAAGCATGAATGGGACTGTTCCTGGTTTATTTGTGTGACTGGTTATTTGATGTAAAAATTGTTCTGTAAATAATAGCTTATTGCTCCTGGTGGAGGAGACAAAATCAAGAGTTGTCACCAGGTATTGCTCCTCTGTAAGACATGCCAACAGGCACAGAGGAGCCTCTATTTTGTTAAGAAAATAGGAAAATGAACAAAAAAATAAAAAGGTAGCACTGCTGTACTTTATATTCACACGTCACTTTGTGATTTCAATGCTTCTCCTGATTTTGGTTGATTTTTAAAGCATGCTAACATTAACAGCAACATTAAATTTTTATACCATGTTTGCATACAAACCTGAAGTCTTTGTTTTTTATTCAAATCTCACACAGTGCTTCACACTGCTAAGACACAAGTTAATTTATTCCTCTATAAAACAATCTCTGAACATTTTGGCATAGCCATCAAATTGACTTGTGCAACTTGTGTTAGTTTCAAAGGCAACCTAAGGATAGCTTACCTCAGTGAAACCTTGATTTAAACGCTTTAGCCGGAAGTAAAGTGACACAGATTTATCATGTCGCGCAGTCAAAGCATGAGTGGGATGCACCACTTGCTGCTGTGGTTGTGCCTCTTGAGAAAGAAAAGCTGCTATCACACAAAAATCAGCTGTAGATAAGGGTAGATAAGTAAAAAATTAAACGAACGGCTTAATTATCCTGCCCTTTGTCTTTTTGTGCTATGTGTCAAATAAACAAGCATGACTTGTGCACTAGCAGCTAGTCTACAGAAGGTTAGACTTAGCTTGTCCTTGAGAGTTGCCCTTGAAGAGAGTGTGTGTTACCGTTGTGGATCCTCCCCTCTGCAGTGGCTGCTGCATGCTGGGCACCTGATGTGCTCTGAAGTAGGTTACACACACACACACCCACACACACACACACACATACATACATACATACAATTGGTATCTTTAGAACAGCCCCCTGGGTTTGGAGACAGTGGCTGTGCGAACTAATACTTGGATTCAGTGCAGGTATTCACACAGGTTTGCAGTCAGAGAGTAGCACTCTATCACATAAATGGCTGTAAATGGAAAAAGTGAAAATCTCAAAAATTTCTACATTAGTGCACGAGACTGTCTCCATTCACAAGACTTGTATTTTTGTGTGACATGCTTTTTACCACCCTCAGTTTATAGTTAGACCACTTATGTGCAGCTGATGTCCCCTAGAGAGCTACTTGTGTAATGAGAGTATAACAGTCTAGTAAAGGCACATTTTACTGAGTTTTTTTTTTTTATTGATTTTTGATAGATAAAGATTTTAGATTTAATTGAGTGATAAACAGAAAGGATTCTTGCACTGGATTGAAAGTCCCCAAACTTCTCGGCCCCACCAGGCTGTCATCAGGCAACATGAGTCAAAATATGAGCGGGAAGACATGTTCCTATCTACTATCTTTTTGTGGCTTATTCTGCATTAAACAGAAATAATTGCCCAACAGTCTTCCGCATGAGTTACTGTGTGATGCTGCTGCCCTGTCAATGACCTCACCGATGTGTCTCTACAGGTCTGGATGACTCGGGCCTGAGCTCCAGTCATTTGTTTAATATACTTAAGGTAACCATTTGGTTCACGTACGGCCTGACAGATGAGCCAGGCACACCCTGAACTCCAACCATCTCACACCTCGCTGGCCTTTGTTATTGCTGAGATTGTTGGTGCTTCACCTGCCTGTATACGCTCACTGGGCCCCATTTTCAGCCCAGAGGACACTTTTCTCTGGCACATTTGAATATTTCCTTTACAAAATCAGCATTCGTTCTCAGAACGCTCAGTTGAGGAAGTTAAATGACCCCATCTGCATACAAGAGATGGCAGAAACTCTGCTAATAATTCTCTAATAAGTCTATGCTACAATTTATTACTTTTGCTTTTTAGTCCTCATATTTACTCAGTAAACTGAGGCAATAGATTCAAAATTGCAGGTATTACAAACCTATATTAAATTTTGATGAGGTCTAGTTACGATAAACAGCAATAAATCCTCAGACTGACATCAGCTGCAGCTGCTGTGCTCTTTGTACTTCAGGAAGTGAAAGCCAAGAATCAGATATCAGGTCTTGGACTAGATAGGCACAAACTGTCTGACAGATTGCCTGTTACCTTTCACCCGTAAAATTAATCTTAACTGATGCAACAAAGGGGAGGAAATCCATGATTGATTTTATAATGTAGACTAGGATTAAAGACTTTTTTGAAGACATGTAATGTTACAGAGGTTGGTGATTAATTTCAGTTCAACTCACCACCACCAACATGCAATGAGTTTTGGACCAAGGGACGTTTTTGGGGATGCAAATTAAAATATTAATGTATGGGGAAATATCATATCTTGATTTTTTTTTTTTAGAAGAACTAAGATAGACAAGCTTGTTTCTGAAGCGCAACTCATCTATTGAGTTTTTAAACAAATTGTGGTAAAATTGTCTCAACTCGCACTGTGATTGTTTGATGTGAATTAAAAAATGAAAAGATACCAAAATCAGAAAGAGTTTCTCAGCAGCAGCTTCATTTGTTCCAATGTTCACTATAAATTAACAACGGTTATGACACTCAAAAAACAGGGTTTTTCCTGGAGGAAACAATGAGGTAAGAGGATCTCTTTGTCCTGTGGGATGCTTTGTTCCAATGGTTAACTTGCCAGACCTGAATTTCTGCTCTCAAGTTCATGCAACACCCACACAGAGCATATTCTGAAGTGCATGTGTGATCACTTGCACACATATGCTCATACTGTGGCTGTCTCCTTTTAAAGTGTATGTGTTTTATTCCCATACATCAGCAAGCTGCATTTATTATCTGTGGCAGAATAGCCCTTTAGTCCCAAACAGCTGCAACCTATTACTGTCCCCTATACTAAATTTCTGGTGTGTGTAAGTGGAGATCCGTGCACCGCTGTGTCATAGAGGTCTAAATATTGCTAGGGTAAAAGACAGCATAGGACAGCTTTACTGGTGGTCAGACAGACATGTTTGATGTGCGCGATCAGGGTGGGACTGTGGAGAATTGATGATTTGGCTGGGTGGAGAGTAGCCTCTCTCTGATTTATACATCCTCTGTCTACACACACATGTCTTATGTAAAAAGCAGGCTCATGAATCTTTCCTCTTCTTTTTGAGTCTATACACTCCTTCACTCTGTCAACATGGGATGTGCAATGGCCTTTATAGAGCACCTACCAGCTGAAAATAAGACCTTAATAGAGCATGCAGCTTGAACATGCATTGCTGCATGGGAAATCCTTTGATTGAATAGTTTGCTCGAATGATTAATTCGCTAATTGAATGATTTATTCAAATTGTGTTTAACAGAGTGGCTCAGAATTGTGTTACTGGGGGGGCTAAGAGAGAGATTATCCCTGGAAGGCTAAAACAACTTTGAACCCTTTAGAGATAAAATACAAATGTATTTATGCTGATGAAAACCAACCCTAATTAGCTTTATTATATATAGCAGTGTGGTAAGCAACAAATTGTATCGCAAAGAGTGAGTATTTTTGGTATTTTTGTGCTTTCACCATTGCCATAATAATACTGCATCACATCAGAACAATGGCTCAATCTGTAAACATTTGCAGAAAGCACAAAAGCCGATGAGCACATTTTATCTTTGGCAAGATAAGACTTGACAAGAGACACTACCAGTCACACTTGCTGCTCTGGTATTTCTTGCTGATAAACCATGATTGAGGTCAAACCAGTGCAAATCTGCAGTGTGAAAAGTCAATGTGTGAGAACTGCCGTTTAACCCAGCAGACTTTTAATTGAGCAACTCATAAAGTGCATCTGTGTTCCTGGAAAATGGGAGGATAAATTTTCGCAACTGTTAACATCCCCTAGCTGTCCCTTATGAAGAACCTCTTACCTTTGCACTTAAAAGAGTGAAAACACACAGAAGCACTGAACAGTATTTCCACCATGTTTAACTGGTTTTTCTGATGGGACTGGTTTGTATGGCGTGTATATATTGCGTGTTTACATAGTGGGGCAGAGGAGGAAACCGACCATAAACACACTGCACTGGTTTGTGATTCTAAGAGCATGGTTGAACTGGCTGCTTATCCCTGACCTACATGTGGGCGAATATAGGACATATAATACAGGGGGAAAAAGGCTTATCTTAGGATAACCTAATGATCTACTGTTTGAGAATGAACTGTAGGGAAGCTGAATAATCTCCCATGAGGAGACTTGGCTCAGGTTCATGCAGAACAATTTCACATGCACACAAGCTTGGAGTGAGTCGTAGTCAGCTGGAGAGAGGAGAAGTGGACTCCCTGTCATCCATTTCTTACTCAACACTCAACACACACCCTTCCCTTTATTCAGGTTTGCTTTTTTTCGAGTGGCTGACGGTCAAGGAAGATGGAGAAAACATAAGCGGGAACAGAGGCAGATACTCACAACTGGTTACACACACACACACACACACACACACACACACACACACGCACACACACCACACACACAAATAGTTTCAGAAACTTTCCCTGGTCGCAGTCCTCCATCTCTCTGCCTACTGACCCACATTCCAGCCTGGTTGTGTCACTGGCGCTCAGCCAAGGTTGTGGCGGCTACTGTCCGTCTGATCCTAATGAGGCTGTGAGCGTACCACAGAAAAACCACACAAATATGCTGGCATGCAAAAAAAATCATATCCATTTACTTCCTGTGAATCTGTCTTTCCTACTGTCCTCGTGTTTCCCTACCCATCTCTCTCTTCCTCTTCTCAGATTGTCCCCCACCAGTATTGGTATGTTGGCTTCTGCCCTTCCCTCAGGTACTTATCTCCACCATTTGCTGATCTGGGTCAGTCTTCAGAGCTCAGTCTCTCTCTCTCTCCCTCTGTATTGCTCACCCTCCCCGTCCTAAGGCCAGTGTTACATAACAGTGATGATTCAATTGGAACAGGCTGTATATGTTCCTGTCTCTCTGAATACATCTGGCCCTGGCTGGCTGGTGTCAACTCAGTGTTTTGCTGTAACCCTCAGTCGGACAAAAAATTTGGTCCATCAGAAAGATTAAAAAACAAAGCAAACAAACAAACAAACAAAACACTAGGTGTCATGAGTTCCTGTGCGGCATCTGTTGTCCAGCACAAATGAGTTTTCTGCGTTTTCATTTATTTATTTATTTTTGTAGTTTCCCTTTACCAGCACCTTCTCTACCCTCCTTAGCCAACAGTTATCTTGTCTGCTGTAGACTAGTAGTGTCTGAGATAAATTAGGGAGGGTTAGCGTGGGGCCAGGCGGCCGTGTCGTGTCAGCGAAGCAGGCCTTTCAACTCGCCTGTCTAATCTGGAGCTAATCCTAATCCCGTTAGTGTAAACATTGCTGCCATCTGGACCCAGACAATGAACCTATCAAAAGGTCTTCAAACCATCGTGCTGCGTGAGCTGTCAGTGGCTCACGCTAAACTCTCTGACCTGAGCTACTGACACAGTCAAGCTGACGATGGACAGTCCAGCAGACAGACAGCGGGTAAACAAACAAATGCATAGCCAAAGCTGTACATGAGATGATGAGGCAGTTAGGATGGGGATTAGAAAATAAGAGACATATATTGTGTTTTGGGAAATCTCAAGACAATTACGAGTAATCTGCTTCTATAAGGGTCTTTGGCCACTGGATATGTGAGAGGGAGCTTTAGCTGTGGTGATGCAACCACTAGTGCTGGCTAATGGAAAAGCGGGGGGGTTGGGGGTGGTAAAGGGCCTCAAAAGCGACAACTGGTGTGCCCCCCCCCCCCCACACACACACACACACACACCCCGACACTACCCTCCCAACTAACACGCACACAAACAGAATGGGCGAGAGAGGGTGGGGGGGCTCATGAGTGAGTCATTAAAGCTAGATGTATGCCGGGTATGAGCGGTTTGGTTTCTTCTGGCTTGAACTGCATCTCTTATCTGTTCTGGCGTTGGACCTGCACCTTTGGTTGTTAGATTCACTCTCACCTATGGTATGGAACTCTAAACAGCAGACATGACGAGGTTCGCAACTAGCAGGTGAACAAGTGTAGATATTTTCCTCAGGAGTTGGAGGAGTATGAATTAGTGCTGAAAGGACAGTGGGTATTGGAATTACATTCTTCAGGTGGACATAAACACAACCCCAAATGAAAAACAATGTCACTCCATGTCTACCTGATATGTAAACAAAAAATGGTTTGTTTTTAAGATCTGATGATATGTCAGTTTTGTGTATACACATTGGTGCACTTCCCCACAGATAAACAATATACTTAATATATTTAAATTTCTCAAAATTAGCACAAGTGCCCAAAGGTTTGTGACATTTGAGAGCACATTCAAAAACTTTTTTTACGCTCTATAAATAGATTGATACAATCTATTTAGGAAGTGAGCTGATGCCAAGTAACTATGATATCAGATATAAGCTGAAATGTGTAGCTACTGATGGGGATTTGTCCACGGAGTAGCAGTTTAAACCAGAGCCACTTGTGCTCTTACAGCAAACTGCCAGCTTTGTCAGCCAGCAGATGTTCCATTGTTGGGCTCCACAGTGTAAGGTTGCTTCAGTTGAAGTTGGGACACTTGCTGCATCTTTTGAATTTAACCCCATTGAGTGCCGTCACAACCAACCCCCACCTCCTTCTGCCCCCCCCACCCCCACCCCACCCACACACACACACACACACACACACACACCTACTCTGAGATGGGCCTTACCCCTCCCCCCATCCCCTTTAACCCCCTACAGACCTAATAGTTGTTGCCCCACCACCACCACAGCAATAACCCACCCCCTCTTTGTCTTCTCAGGCCTTCACTAATCAGCACCCCTGACTACACACACACACACACACACACACATCAAAAGCCAATTTATTGACCTGTTACTGCAGTTTGAGAGTTTATATGGCATTGTGTGTATTTGCATCAATATACATTTAAATGCAAAATGCAGATCCACACATACATACACAACCACACCCACACAGTGTGTGTCATCTGACTGTCTGTTATCAGATGGCGAATGTATAGTGTATAGATGCCTCTGTCTGTCCTGCATGGTTACAATTCCTTCTTTTCAGCCCCACGTCTGAATGTGAATGCTGTTGTTGTCAGGGCCTGAGTGACCACCACTGTGAGGCTTATGTGATAATCAGTGCCCTGCTTTCCTCTTCCCCACTATAGGCCTGTGTGTGTGTGAAACAGGGAGTGAGAGAGAGGCTGTTAGAAGGCCTAGGAAGCGCAGGCAGTACAGACTTCCTGTTTTTGTATTGAGTCCACTAGAGGCAGGAAGTGAAAGGAACCGCTGCTCTTTTTTCTCACCGGTGTAATTCAGCCAAAAAACACTAGTGCTCAGTCAGCTTCCACCCCCTTACATACACTACAGATTTAGGCAGTCGGGTGGGGTGGATCTAGACTGTTGCCTCCCCGAAAGCCAATAACAACAAATCCAATTATGTCACTTGAGTGCAATGTGGATGCTGTTAATGGCCTATGAAGTGAGTCCAGCAAATGACCTTCATATGCGTCCTCTACCTTGGGGGTGAACGATCACTGGCCATTACCTCAGAAAGGAAAAGGAAGAAAGGTTTTCAATTTGTGTGTGGTAACAAGACACACTACGTATGTGTGTGTGTGTGTGTGTGTGTGTGTGTGTGTGTGTGTGTGTGTGGGGCTGTGAGTTTTATGCATGGAAAATGAGGAGGGGTTGAAGCCAAACCCAGGCAGAACCCAAGTAAGAACAAAGAATCTGGTGGTAGCAGACATGCCTGAGTGGTTGCATTGAAGGACTGATTAAGGTTATAATAGTCATCCGCCTCAAGCCTCCAGGCTGTGTGTTTTGGGGGTGGGGCCTGATAAGGGGTAGAGGGGTAGTAGAGGGGTAGCCCTAGCTGTTACTGTCTTTGTTCTGGCCTGCTCCACTCATGCCTGCTTTTGTCTCCACCCTCAGTCTACCACTGAGAGAGCATTATCTCCCTGTCCGTCTCGCGCCAAAACAGGGAGGGGGGCGTGTTGCCTTTTCTTCCTGTTTTTCCTTCATTCTGTCCATTTTCCGAGGTAGATCGTTTATATATTTTGTATCTGACACATTTCTAGGGCAACTGCGGGTACAGAGTCGGTGTACAAAAACTCCTTTAGTCAGTCATTGCAGTCCCTCTCTCCCTCTTTCACTCTATTTCTGTGTCTCTTTCTCTCTAGCATTTCCCGCCACTCCAGGGTGCACAGGGAGGGGAGTGGTGTCACAGTCAGTATGAAGAAAGGCTGGCTCCTCCGAGCCTTGCGCCAATGCCGGCATTATTCAAATCAGCTCAGTGGGTGCGGCCCAACTGTCTATGTCCTGTTAACCCCCTCAGAGCTGCAGACTAGAACACAAAAGCAGACACAAGTGTAGGCTAAGGGCTTTCCCACATAAATGGTAAATGTATCACTTATATTAACACATCCATAGACACATAAGAATGCGGAGTCTTTACTTTATATTCAAATAATGTTATTTATGCCAGTTTTTTCTGTTTGTGCTGTTCCATAGGCTCTTCATAAACAGGGAATGTACTTTTTTCTGTCCCTATAGTCAAATTGCATTAATCTTTACTTTATGTAACAGAACATCTGTCACTCTCTTGGATTAACTCTACTAAAACTATAGGTTTTATTTCATATTAATACATATTAGGAACCACAGGCACTGAAAGTTTCCACTTCTAAAGTGAAAGATTCACAATAATCAGGTTTTTACATCAACTTCCTGTCAAACAAAAAGAGTTTCTCTTTCACATCCTCTTTGTCTTCACTGCCCAGAGGAATGAATAAGGCTGTGATGGGTTCAGAAGCACACTGGACAGCTGGGAGGCTTGCTTATCCTTTACTACGCTCTAGTGGCTGTGAGCATAAAATGCAATAACAGCATACTGAGAAACCCTAAATATAAAAACTCAACTGGGAGTTGTTTTCCAGAACTAAATTAAATGTGTTGAAAAAATCTTCTCCATGTCTCAGATTTTCTCTTATACCTACTTCATTGTTGGGATACACTATTTTGTGTGAAAATCTAAATTTTAAATTACGTCTAATACATTTAAGCACAATACAAATACATAAGAGATAGAAAAAAAACATTGCTTGTATTTACTCTTATTAGGGTTCCAGACAATAAAAGACACGCAATCCTTCATCTGTCCTCAGTTAATAAACTAAAGCTCTTTGCATCACGTCTCTGGTGAGCCTGGAGGAGTGTAACTGCTGTTGGTTTCATGTGTGCAGCCTCTAGATGTATTGGATAGATACGTTTATTGACTCCTGCTGTTCTGTATTTTGATGCAATCTAGATGAGAGTGCCTTGAAAGTAGCAGGAGGCAACAATATGAATTTACGCTGAAAACTAGTGAGACAAATATTTACCTACATGTTTTTAAAATTTTCGATGGCCTCCAAAATGCTAGCGAATGTTTTTTTACATACTGTACCTAGCCTTGTGTGATGTCAGCAGTCAGTATTTGCTACCTTTGTAATGCTGACAGATTAATAAAGATAATGTCTGTGATGGACGCAGTTGTATCCAGCGTTTTTTCTGTCAGTCTGTGTCTCAATTATCTTTTTGTTCCTTGAGCTTGCAAGGATGTCTGCTCACCATCGTCTTTGCAGAACCGATCTGTAGCTGGTAAATTGCCTGTTTCTTGCTATTAAAGCATAGCTAATGTTATCTATAATGCATTTATGCTCTTCACAGCAAATCATACACTTTCATCTTTTTTCCCTGCATCACCTGTCTTTTTCTTTGACTGATGCCATATTCGCAGGGCTATATATACAGCCTGGTATCCCCCAGCCAATCAGATCAGAGATGTGGGACTACCAGCCAGTCTGACCCCCCCTGCTGTTGCCTGGCAACTGGGACTGCTGCTCCGTAATTCAATCCATGAAAGAATTCTGCAGGGGTTTAAATGAGGAAGAGGCGAGGGGAAATTATCATTAGATACACAGTGGGAAACAAATGACCCTGGATGGACTCCATTTCCCACACTGCTGCGCAGCAAGATGAAATATAATGCATGATAGCTAGTTAAAAGTACAATGAATAAGATATGGCTTTCTTAGTAATATTATTTATAACAAAAGTAACAATAACCGTTTTCACTTTACATGATCTAATAATCAACTGTAAGCTAAAATAGCTTTTCTTCTTTGTTTAAAGATATCAATGTACACCTCTCGATTAAGAAAATTAAAGCATGAATACATTTCAAGTATCATGACACAGCAGTGCTTCATCACACTGGCATACTCCGTCCAATAGGGTGCAACAACCAGCTCTCACACAGATCAAATAACATGCTTTACTGGTGCTCTAGGGAATTACACATTGAAAGGGTTAAAAAGGGGAGGATGCAACAGTGCTTGAAGTCAGTAGTGTGCATAAGGGAGGGATTCACACAGAAAGACAAGCACAGAAGAGCTGAACAAGGGATATAATACAAATGATGCCAGAGATAAGAGGAACAGCTTGAATTTAGTTTTTCCCATAAATTCTCTCCATCTCTCTATCACTCTGCAGCATCTCTCTCCTGTTCTGCCTTTTTTCAGAGCATTTCTCTGAGTGTCGCTGCAGCTGCAGTCAGATTGATCTCATCTCCTGAGTGCACCAGGTCTGAATTCAAATTGTGACTGCAAGATTGAGTAAGGACTTTTTTGAGAACTCCTATCAGAGCAAGACAAGAAAACGGAGCCAACAGGGGACATACTGTGACTCGGTGTGGTCCTGAGAGAGAGAGATTGAGAGGTGAGCTGAAGAGGTAAAATGAGTCGAAACAATGGTCAAACTCTGACCATCAGTGGACAGGACTTGACCAGAAATGGCAGCAGCAGCAGCAGTCAAGCCCCCTGGGAAGATGCTATGATGGTTTTGCAACCCTCCATCCCCACAAGGAAACCTAAACCAGTGAGTATCTCTGCAGCCTCCCATGGATTTCCCATGGATGGGTTTCAATGTCTTTGTAAAATTTCAGTTGTTGACAGCAAAGATGATTCACATCACATGTATTACAAGTGAATTACGAAGTTAAATATTATCTTGTTGTCATTTCTTTAAAGTTTAATAATGGTGCTCTTACTTGCTAATTTAAACTTGCCGAGACACACCTGTCCTCACTACTTGAGGCTGCCTATTTCACAGTGGCTAAGACTGACGTCCCATGATGAGTGATAGCTGAGAGAAGACAGATGCACCGACCTCTTAACTTAATCAGAGTCTAGCCCTGGTTAAAAAAAAATTTAAAAGCGAGTGAGTCATTGTCAGGATTAGAAGTGAGTGCTGCATCATTCGAAGCCTTCAGTTAATGGAAAAGAGAGTTCAAGAAAGAGGCGTAGTTAGGAGAAAGAGGACACAGATGCTCAGTGAGACATTTCTGTGTCAGCCGGAAACTGAGCAGCAGATAGAGGGGTCTTCTTTTGGATCAGGTGGATAGTTCTCTGTGAAGTCTATCAGTGGCCTCATTTTGATTTCTTACCTAGAGAGGATGCATCAAAATACAAAAACAGATAAAGCAACTTTAACCTCAGGAATTTGCAGGATGCACAGAATGGTCTCAATTGTAAGTTTGACACAAATATGTCATACATTGATTTTTTAAATGCTCTTTAAGTTGTAGAAGTAATTTTTCAACCAGTGCACGTATTCTCCCCAGGTTTCAAGTTGAATTATCTCACAGTGTTTGTGTTTTTAAATCTAAATCTAAATCTAAATCAAAATTTCAGTAATATCTAAAAGTTCAGCCTACTCACAATGAGTTAAAAACTAACTCCAGTCTGCTGCTCCAGTTAACAGGTATTAGCCTGGTATGTGGTATCTGCACTATCAGACTCTAGCAGAGGAAAGTATTTCATATCACATTACCACTTCTATTCTGACACATCAGCTCACTCAGTTTGCCCACTGTTGTTAGTATGTTAGGCACTGGCAAGAAAGCCTTTATCAAATAGTTCCTGTCTAAAAGGAACCGTCAGTCAGTAAATCAGCAAAAGCTTCCTCAGTATTCTTGTGTTACTGCTTGGAATATGAATAATGTCCTGGAGTCCCTGCAGGCAGGAAAGTTACAACTTTGAACCTGATTTCAAAAGTACATCAGCTCCTCTCTTTCAAATAAGACAAGCCTTTGTGTTGCATGTGAGTGGAACGTTTTTAACCTCTCATCCTTCAGCCCAATCCGGAGAACGCCATCACCATCGCCGTGTCATCTCGAGTCCTTTTCAACATGGAAAAAGAGCAGCAGATCTACACGCAGCAAGGCATGGAGGATTACATCAAGTATCAGTTGGAGCACGAAACGGAGCCTTTCAGCCCTGGACCTGCCTTCTCCTTTGTCAAGGTCAAAGCCTATGAGGAGAATCATACACAGGCACACATTCAAAAACACATACAAACTATAGCAAACCCAATGTAAAGTGGTTCACTGGCGTCAGTCTTATGTGTTGCTTTGTTTCTCTGGAGGTTGTGTGATGAGTAATAGGCATTAAACACCAACCCACTCAAAAACTCATGCACACTTCCATCCCCACTGCAATGATACTGTATTATCTTTTATTTTAAAACTCATAACTTTGGTTATGTTCCCAGGCTCTGGAGGCTGTGAACACTCGACTGAGGGAACTTTACCCCCAGAGTGAGGAGCTCTTTGATGTTGTGCTCATGACCAACAACCATGCATATGTCGGCCTAAGACTCATCAATACCATCAATCATCACCGTGAGTTACTAATACACGAGTGATAGAAAACGTTCTCGGATACTTATATCCTTTTATCTCTTGCTGTATTTTTTTAGGTTTAAAGCTACAGCTGCAGTATACTAAAAATTCAATGTGTAAAATTTAAATATGGATAATGTGACTATATGTTTTTTTTTTTTTTTGTCAACAAATCCCATGAAAATGAAAAAACAAACAAACAGTGAAATTAAATTAAAACCAATAAAAGCCACAGCACTGAAATGGTGACATGTTTCTTCATTATAATGATATTGCAGTGACACTGTAGTTTATTACGAGTCAGAACCACAGACATAATCCTATTGCTGTAAATACTCACCAGACAAACAAATGTGTATCAAATTGTCACTGAAAATAGTTCCCAACATATACACAATGTCTTCCTGATGAGTAATGTTTGCAAAAAACTATAGTGCCCAGAAGTTTTAGGAAATTACTGGGCCTTTTTTAAAGATTAAAATATGTATTCATGACCTGTTCTTCAGCATTTTCATCTTCAGTTGAAAACAAATGGATCTTAGAGCTTAGGGAAGTTGGGAATTAGATAAAATAACAGAATAACACATTGAAGGGTTTGGTCTTTTCATGTGATGGGTTGACAGTAAGAAAAATATAAAATGTCGACAGTCTCATCCTTAAAATTAACTACTGCCACTACACTACAGCAAGTGGCTGTTGATGCCGATCTTTTTTGTTCATGCTGAGGAGTCGCTTAACTTTTGATACAGCTCCAAGTTAGTCCAGCTGAACAGGTTATCTCAAGTCAGCAGAGATGCCCCTTTTCGTGGCTCTTGAGATAAATAACAAGAATGTAAATTGAAATAGTTGTAAGCATGCAATATGTGTAGAATCAAAACTCTAGACTCCACATATATGGAAAATTTGTGGGTATTTAAGGTCAGTTAAAGCTTCAACCACAATTACAGCCTCTTTCTAAAAGCTTGGATTCTAACAGGACGATCTTCTGAAATAGCATGAGACCTACCACAGGTCCGGGTACTGACACACAAATAAATGCAGAGCGAGGGTGGACTGGTCTCTAGTGATGTTGCTGTTACATTGAGATTCTCTAGCTGCTTTCCACAGCTGGCTCTCTTGATTCCCACACTGTGAGCGACTTTATGACCCAGTGTCCGTCCCTGGGTCACACAGACACACAATTGTGTACATGAAGTCTACTCAAGGCAACACAGAATCATCTGTTGACTGAGTGAGAGGTGGAATGGAAAGACACGGACAAAGAAAGAGGAAAAGAAAAGACCTGGCTATAATTTAAGAATATCTTGTCCTGTTCTGTTTCGTAGTTCCACTGATGCTATTTTGTTTATTTTCTTTGTGAAGCTCTGCGTGTCAACAGACTTTCTCTCAGTTTAAGGGGTCGCTCTCATCCCTGTGGATGAAAGGGGACTGCTGGTGGTTATGGTGGGATCTTTCTCATGGTCAAACCCAACACAATATGTCCCCCAGGGATGAGTGATGGGAGTTGGGGATCAATGGTTCCTCACAAGGGTTTGACAGTCCCTCACTCTGATGTAGTCGAGCCAAGCAGAAAAATCTGTACAGCCTGAGAAAAAAAACCTCAGACTCCTCCTGTCATGTCAGGTTTTAAGGATTTCTGGTATTTTAATTTTATTAATCATAATTGAGACCTTTATCTCTAACATTATTTAACGTCCACCATTTTGTTTTGTTTCTATAAACTTAAACCATCAGTAACATCACTAATTCATATAATTGTGATTGTCAGCGGATACTTGCATATGGTATATTCAGTTTTATGTGCATTAACTGTTCGCTGAGCCTTTGAATCCTTCTCTCTGCAGAGCTTTTCATCGAGCGCTTCTGTATGACTGGGGGAAACAGTCCCATAGGCTACTTGAAGGCCTACCACACTAACCTTTACCTGTCTGCAGACCCAGTCAAGGTTCGAGAAGCTTTGGAGGAAGGTCGGTACAAAGAGAAAGAAACTACATGTTACTGAGAAGCTGTAATACCAGAAGGCAGAAGTTAGTCTTTGTCTCTGCTTTGCGCTATAATGTGAGCATACCAGACAAGCTTTAAACTCAATACACAGCACAAAATGTGTGTCTGTGTGTGAACCAGGTATAGCAGCAGCCACCATGTTCACCCCAGAGAAGATGAAGGAAGTGTCGGAGACTCAGCTACGTGTTGCCTTTGACGGTGACGCCGTCCTCTTCTCTGATGAGTCTGAGCGCATTTTCAAGGCCCATGGACTGGACAAGTTCTTTGAGCATGAGAAAGCCCACGAGAACAAGCCTCTGGACCATGTAAAGTATACACATTGTGACAATTATCAGCATCACACTGCTGCTAAAAATGTACTGCATTCAGTAGATTCAATTAAAGGATAGTTTTGGTTTGCTAATTGCATGTGTCACTTTCATACTTTTGACCCTCATTGATGAGACTAACATTGTACACATGAAAATAATTTCTATGTGCTCGAAACATGATGATATTTCTACAACAAAGTCCGACAGGGCAAGAAAAAAGGCAACTTATCAAAATATCTTCATCTGGAGGTAAAATTGAATGTCATCAATAATCCCTCATTGAGCAGGAAAGCCATGTGCACATACAACCATATTAAGTACAGAAAGTCAAAGATGAACAGAAGGGTTGATCTGTAAATTGTTTGTGATGTCACACCATTTCCTGATCTCAGGAACCAACCTGGCAATCAAAGTCTTATCAAACCTATAGTAGGATCTCAGTTTTAAAAATCCAGGTGGTAAATTCTGCCAATACTGCAGAGCACACACAGGAGCACAGAGTGACGTATAAGAGTGGAGGTAGGAGCACACAGATAGACTACATCTTGTGTAGACGGTGTAATCTGAAGGAGATCAGTGACTGCAAAGTAGTGGTTGGTGAGAGTGTAGCCAGACAGCATAGAATGCTGGTGTGTAGGATGACCTTGGTCGTGAGGAAGATGAAGAGGACAAAGGCAGAGCAGAGGACGAAATGGTGGAAGCTAAAAAAGGAAGAGTGTTGCATGACTTTTAGGAAGGAGTTGAAGCAGCCTCTGGGAGGTCAGGAGGTGCTCCCAGATGACTGGAGAACTACAGCTAATGTGATCAGGGAGACAGGAAGGAGAGTACTTGGTGTGTCATCTGGAAGGAAAGTAGATAAGGAGACTTGGTGGTGGAATGAGGAGGTGCAGGAGTGTATACAGAAAAAGAGATTAGCTAAGAAGAAGTGGGACACTGAGAGGACTGAAGAGAGTAGACAGGAGTACAGGGAGATGCAGCGTAAGGTGAAAGTAGAGGTGGCAAAGGCCAAACAAGGGGCTTATGATGACTTGTATGTTAGGTTGGACAGTAAGGAGGGACAGACTGATCTATACAGATTGGCAAGGCAGAGAGACAGAGATGGGAAGGACGTGCAGCAGGTTAGGGTGATTAAGGATAGAGATGGAAATGTATTGACAGGTGCCAGCAGTGTGATGGGAAGATGGAAAGAGTACTTTGAAGAGTTGATGAATGAGGAAAATGAGAGAGAACGAAGAGTAGAAGATGTGGCTATTGTGGATCAGGAAATAGCAAAGATTAGTAAAGATGAAGTGAGGAAGGCACTGAAGAGGATGAAGAGTGGAAAGGCACTTGGTCCTGATGATATACCTGTGGAGGTATGGAAGTGTCTAGGAGAAGCAGCAGTAGAGTTTCTAACTGGGTTGTTTAACAGGATCTTAGATAGTGAGAAGATGCCAGAGGAATGGAGGAGAAGTGTGCTGGTGCCCATTTTTAAGAACAAGGGAGATGTGCAGAACTGTGGCAACTACAGAGGAATAAAGCTGATGAACCATACAATGAAGCTATGGGAAAGAGTAGTTGAAGCTAAACTAAGGGCAAAAGTGAGCATTTGTGAGCAGCAGTATGGCTTCATGCCAAAAAAGAGTACCACAGATGCAGTATTTGCTTTGAGGATGTTGATAGAGAAGTACAGGGAAGGTCAGAGGGAGCTGCATTGTGTCTTTGTAGATCTGGAGAAAGCGTATGACAGGGTGCCCAGAGAGGAACTGTGGTACTGTATGAGGAAGTCTGGAGTGACAGAGAAGTATGTTAGAGTGGTGCAGGACATGTATGTGGACTGTAAGACAGTGGTTAGGTGTGCTGTAGGTGTGACAGAGGAGTTCAAGGTGGAGGTGGGACTGCATCAGGGATCAGCTCTAAGCCCCTTCTTGTTTGCTATGGTGATGGACAGACTGACAGACGAGGTTAGACAGGAATCTCCATGGACTATGATGTTTGCAGATGACATTGTGATATGTAGTGAGAGCAGGGAACAGGTGGAGGAGAAGCTTGAGAGGTGGAGATTTGCCCTGGAAAGGAGAGGAATGAAGGTTAGCCGCAGCAAGACAGAGTACATGTGTGCGAACGAGAGGGACCCAAGTGGAAGAGTGA
The DNA here is from genome assembly GCA_016859345.1 of Istiophorus platypterus. Classification (NCBI taxonomy): domain Eukaryota; kingdom Metazoa; phylum Chordata; class Actinopteri; order Istiophoriformes; family Istiophoridae; genus Istiophorus; species Istiophorus platypterus. The sequence continues at coordinate 16,408,847 of CM029120.1, forward strand.
GGTTACAGGGAGAAGAGATAAAGAAGGTGGAGGATTTTAAGTACTTAGGGTCAACAGTCCAGGGCAATGGAGAGTGTGGAAAAGAGGTGAAGAAGCGTGTGCAGGCAGGCTGGAACGGGTGGAGAAAAGTGTCAGGTGTGATGTGTGATAGAAGAGTTTCAGCTAAAATGAAAGGAAAGGTGTACAAAACTGTGGTGAGACCAGCGATGCTGTTTGGTCTAGAGACAGTGCCACTGAGGAAAAGACAGGAGGCAGAGCTGGAGGTAGCAGAGATGAAGATGTTGAGGTTCTCTCTGGGAGTGACCAGGATGGATAGGATCAGGAATGAGTACATCAGAGGGACAGAACATGTTAGAGGTTTTGGAGATAAAGTCAGAGAGGCCAGACTGAGATGGTTTGGACATGTCCTGAGAAGAGATAGTGATTATATTGGTAGAAGGATAATGAGTTTTGAACTGCCAGGCAGGAGGCCTAGAGGAAGACCAAAGAGGAGGTTTATGGATGTAGTGAAAGTGGACATGAAGGTAGTTGGTGTGAGAGAAGAGGACGCAGAAGACAGGGTTAGATGGAGGACACTGATTCGCTGTGGAGACCCCTAAAGGGAAAAGCCGAAAGAAAAAGAAGACTGCAGAGCACACTTTGTTATGTACGTTGGCTTTCAGTCATTTACATAGATTTTAATATAGATGCATATATTGATATACATGTATATATTCATATACATGTAGAAAGTACTGAATGGAGACTGTGGACTTACTGTCCTGCATCCTTCCATCTCTCTGCAGGGGCCACTGAAAGGCTTCCTGGAGGCGTTGGGAAAGCTGCAGAAAAAGTTTTATGGCAAAGGCCAGCGCATGGACTGCCCCATCCGGACCTACCTGGTGACAGCTCGCAGCGCAGCCAGTTCTGGTACCAGAGCCCTAAAAACTCTGCGCTCGTGGGGTTTGGAGATCGATGAGGCCCTCTTTCTGGCAGGGGCACCCAAGGGCCCCATGCTGGAGAAGATCAGACCGCATATTTTCTTTGATGACCAGATGTTTCATGTGGAGGGGGCAGCGGAAATGGGGACGGTGGCGTGCCACGTTCCCTATGGGATAGCTCAGAGTTGACATGACAGGAGTAATGGACAGAGACACTTCCTTAGCACCTGAGTAACCAGGACATGAAGGACAGGAGACTAAAGGGAAATTTAATTTTGGTTTCAGCAGCTGTGGATGCGGTAACTACTGTAAAATGTAGTAAGTAATTAAAGCTATGATATCATGTCCTGAAAATAGGTTGAAAATGTAATATAACCCAGGGGGTGCAATGCAACCAGTATATTGTATGATAATGACATGTTGCTACATTAATCAAAAAATGTCTTTCCTTAGTAGTTCATGACATTCAATCCACTCAGATCTTCATTGCATGTCTTGTGTGTTACATTCTCTGTTCATAAAGAAGTACTGATTTCCAAAGAGGAATCCTTTGTAAAGTGGTCACGTCTTACGTAATCACGTCTTAATGGTTAATAAATCATATACTAAAACTTTATAGCTTTTTAGCTTATATATATTTCTTATAGACCATTAATTAGAACAGTGTTTGGGGTCCAGTTTGGATGGATGGCTAACCAACATTTAAATACATTTTTACTAAAGTAAAAGGACCACCAGCCAAAGGGATTATTAAAAACCTGGCAACTCTAAATTTGTCCTTATTAATGGCTAGCTGCTATATAAAGGATTTGTATATGATTTATTAACCATGAATAAAGCCATTAATCACTACTTGCAAATCCTTAATAAAGATTGTCTATAAGAAAGTTCTATCCTGTGCTGTTTGAATTCAAAATTTCCGTTTGCAGTAGAAAATGTACCTCTCATTCCAGTAGCATCCTGTGATATTTTCTGCACTGATTTATTTTTTTCCACATTTACCCTCACATATTGTATAATCCTTTGAACGTTTGAAAAATAAGGTATATGTAAAATCAAAGAGAACTAAGTAGATTAGAAAATTTAATTAAAATCAAAATAAAAAATCGAAAAATTCCAGTTTACTAAGGAACCATTGAGTGACTTCAGACTGTTTTTGATAAAGAGGGCATATGAATGCAGCCTGGATTTACCAACTTGTGCTACACAGCTGCACCGAAGACATGCAATCAGTCACTTTATGCTGAATCTACATTTGGATTTATATAATCTTATCACTTTATTGCTTGTCTGTATTTAAAGGTTTTTGAAACTGGTGCCTTTTTCTCACTGTTGTTTTATGGATTTTTTGTTCTTTTTTGTCACTGTTGACAGTTGTTGGTATAAGTACATAGTATATGAGATTGTTTGATAAATGTATAAGAATGTATTTTAAGATAACAAATTAAGCGCATTAGTAAAATTTTGATATTTTACTTTATATTTATTTATTACTTCTTCTTGTTCCAGAAAATAAAGATCAATTTTAAAATACTGATAATTTGTTGTAATCCATTGTATGCAGTTTTCATTTCTGCTACTTGTCCCTAAAGTGCCAAAAGTTCAGTGTCTCTCTTGTTGTTATTGATATTGTTGCTCTTCTGTTCTTTGAAGCATGTTAGTATTGAATGAGACCAAATTTTTGAAATCTGAGTAAATCTGGGCCAAATGAATGCTGTAGACTGTTATGCAATCAAGCTTTTCTGTTTGAAGTAAAAATGACTGTATTCAAAAAACACCGTCTCCTGTCCTTTTTCCTCCATAAAAAATGTTATTATTCATTGTGCTGCAGAACTGAAGAACATTTCAACTTCTTATTCTCAATCAGAAATTGCAATGAAAAGCAAGAGCTAATAATGTGTAAAAGGTCAGTTTTACTTTACAGTCAGACCAGTGAGTGAACTCTGGACTTTATCAAGGGAAAATGAAAAAGGATGGACTGATCCTTGATTATTATTATTACAGAAATTATTCCACCTCTTCACATCAGGGGGAGACAGAGACCAACATGCATTCAAGCAAAACAGCTGATTAAATTATATACGAAAGCCAGGGAATGGATTCACTTTGTGACTGTGCTTGTTTTTTTTTTTTTGCAATAGCCAAATAAACTAAACAACAGATAAAATAGTGCTTTGACATGTTAAATTACCAAGCAGTAATCCTCACAGAAGTTTAAATAGTAAACAATCTCAAATGTTTACTTCCGACCTCTATTTTGTCACACTCTTACTGTTCCTTACACTTAGAACATGTAGTATTCAAAGATCTAATCATGACATATATCTTTAGATGAATTTGTGTTGATTTAAAGAGGAACTCTAAACAAAAAGTTTTTGACAAATGATGTTTCCTCCTACTGTTGTGAAGAAAGGAATGAAGACCTGTCCTGCTTGGTTATGTGTGACATAAAAACACTTCCTTGAGCTCCCTTGACTCAGATTCATTTTCCCAAGTGTTTCTTCGACAAAACCATTCCCTTACATTGATTAGCAAATGTGTGCGAATGTGTGTGAAAAATCATTGGAAGTGGATAAGTCCATAACAGCACCAAGATTTGTGGTTTGATTTATAGATTGTAGTTTCAAGGATTCAAGGTGAGCTCTGCAGATGTCTTCTTTTTCTTTCGGCTTTTCCCTTTAGGGGTCGCCACAGCGAATCAGTGTCCTCCATCTAACCCTGTCTTCTGCGTCCTCTTCTCTCACACCAACTACCTTCATGTCCACTTTCACTACATCCATAAACCTCCTCTTTGGTCTTCCTCTAGGCCTCCTGCCTGGCAGTTCAAAACTCATTATCCTTCTACCAATATAATCACTATCTCTTCTCAGGACATGTCCAAACCATCTCAGTCTGGCCTCTCTGACTTTATCTCCAAGATGTAGTGAAGTCATTTTAGACTTCGCCACAAAAGTTTTATGTGTAATATGCAAGTGATGGTCTGTTGCAGATTCTCAAATGTAATAAAATGTAATGTAATCTCACTGCAAGTATGGCAGGTCTGTCATGTTCTGCCATTGGATTCGTGGGACGGCTACTGAAGGAATTGTGGAATGTGTGTTTAATCATTTTATTCTGTAAATGTAATAATTAGCAAGTATATCTGCTCAGGCCAAATATGTGTTTGTTTTCTTTTGTGTTTCATTGACAGGTGAGACCGTCATTGTAGGCGCAGGTAAGACACGTTTTAAACATGTAAATCTTTAAATTTCAAAATCCACTAAATTTGGTCTCTCACTGTTAGAGACAAAGTCATTTCTGCTGTGTTCGTGTCCAGGGGGTGCCATGACTGTGACCCTGGCCCCTGCTGTTCTGGCCGCCATGGGTTTCACCTCAGCTGGAATAGCTGCAGGTTCCCTTGCTGCCAAAATTATGTTGTATCGTTGGATTACTAATAGAGGAGGTGTAGCAGGAAGTCTGGTGGCAACCTTGCAGTCATTAGGTAAACTGATTACTCATCATCTTAATAAATTTCTATCTCCAGCCAGAAAAAAGAAAACAAATAAGCATGTTTTTGTCATACAGAGGAGCAGTCTGGGCCCAGTAGAGAAACTAAAAAGTCATAGAAAACCCATTATGCAATAGTGTATGTTGTTCAACATCATGACGGCAAAAGCAACATGCCTTTATTACACAGCAGCAAACTGAAAAGGAAGCATAGAGAAGTCTCAGCTGTGGATGGGTGTAAAAGCTTTTAAAACCACAATGTGATCATTGTGCATCCTCAACCAAAAACAGTAGATATGCATGCCTCATGACCTATCTAAAGAAATCACATGGAACTAAGTAACCAAGATTTCAGGAAAGGAACTGCTCTTAATTGGCCATGAGGGAATGGAATGGAATCATCTGGGATAAATTTGGACTCCATGATGCCCTCTTTTGTACAGCTGACCCCACGAATATAAGGCCCAGGACCACCAGAGTTGCTTAGAGTGAGAAAGATATGTTTTTGTATATGTACTTACAGTATATGCATTTAACTGAAATGTGATTACAACAGAAATGTTTTCTTCTGTTTCTGCAAAGCACATTTACATTGCCAAGTATTCCGACTTGTACTGCTTCATCTCTCTCTCTGAATTAAGATCTATCTATAAAAACAGTTAATAATAAGGTCGGCTGATCCTCAGAGGCATCATAACGCAGTTACTACATCTATGCATAACTAATACTGTACTTTGGTACTTGAGTAGAATGACTTTATTATTTATTTGCACCAAAACAAAACTTGTTTAAGCAATTCTTCAGTATTTCTTCCTCCGTTTCCTCTGATTTTCCACTTAGAGCGATGACTTTACATCTCAGGAACATTTAATACTGTATGTGAGTTTCTTTTCCTCTCTAGCTCCTCATTCACAACAGAGTCTCATGGACGAATTGAGTCTGTCGCCCTCTTCTGCTCAGATTGCGACTAAGTTTCGTTTCTCCAGAAACGAAACCTTACATATCAAACAACGCCCAACCCATCACAAGGCTCACTACAACAGAGAAAAGCATGGGTCCTGGTGAGTACCACTGTTCCTTTGACAATAATGATACCGCTCCATTAATGATATTCACCTTAATGAAAGTCCAGCTGAGCATTTATTAGATTGTGAATAACTGTTCATCTCTCGTGTTTCAGGGACGGGCGCCTTGGTTGGAGCAGGTAAGACATTGAGAGAGATTGTGTTTACATCCTCAGTTGTTTTCTTTCTGCATTCTTTAGAATCGTGCATCATCCATCTCTGCTGTGTTCTTATCCATATGCAGCATGTGCAGCAGGAGCTCTGGTCATGACTCCTGTTGCTCTGGGGGCCGCAGGTTTCACCTCAGCTGGAATAGCAGCTGGCTCCATTGCTTCCAAAATGATGTCAATATCTGCAGTTGCTAACAGTGGTGGAGTAGCGGCAGGAGGTCTGGTGGCAACCTTCCAGTCATTAGGTGAACTGATTATTCTATTTAATTTTAATGAACATCTATCTCCAGTCAGAAAAAAACAAATAAACATGTTCTTTGTAGTAAAGAGGATCATTCTGGTCTGGATAGAAGAAATAAAAGTTTTGAGGCATTTTTTCAACCAGCAAGTAAACACCATAAATAGGTCATCTACTTTTGGTTTTAACTATATCCTCAGGTGCATGATTACAAATTTCAACAAAATACAGTCTTTAGGAACATTGATGTTCCTACTGTAGGCTATGCACTGTGATTACAAATCTCATTATTTCATAAATTATTATTTGCATAAAAGCAAGGACTTCTCAGTTTCTCTGTGACTTGATAACTTGATAAAATGTATTGCTCATCAGATGTGTTCAATCTGACTGTAGGTGCAGCTGGCGTCTCAGTGGCTACCTCTGCAGTCGTGACTGGCACTGGAGCAGCAGTGGGATGGCTGGCTAGTTTCATCCGTTGAAAACCTTCAAGGGCTGATATATTTACTTTTCTCAAACAGAAAGAAATGTAAATCCTGTTACTCTAATGAAGGAATTGGTGGAGCAGCATTTCTGTGTACTGAGAAAGCTGAAAAGTTGCTTGTGTTCAAATCCCTGAAGTCTGAGATAATGTTACATTATCGAATAGTACAATTTTCAGGAAATGAATGCAACCTAAATAAAATGCATTTGAAAAGGTCCCCTAGTCCATTGTCTTTTTTGGAGTTAAGTATCCATTTGATCTCAGAATAACTGCTTTCTACCCTTTTCACATTTGCTATATAGCAAATGCAAATCTGATTATACCAAATGCTTCGGCTGGTCCCTCATGGACAAAATAAGAGCAGCTCTCTCCAGACATCTTGGCAACTTTGTGCCCTGTGGTTTCTGCCCCCCTCTTCTGCTCAGCTCCCCACTAAGTATCGTTTCGCGAGAAACGGAACCCGACGTCGTTTGACTGTGACGCGCGTCGCGTTCATTTACTCTCCAGGTGCCCAGATGTGGACGGGTCCCTGCGGCGGGGCAGTGAACCTGTTTTCCTTCATTCTGTGTCACCTACGTGCGAACCTTTAGCCGAGAGCCGAGCTCTCTCCTCAGAGATTATTATCTGGGGTGACTCGGCGTTTTTCTCTCAGGTGGCAGGTGGGATGGAGGCGTCGACATGGCTGCTCTGAGAAGACCGGAGGGCGGACTGATGGACGCGATGGTCCTTGACATAGTGTAGGTGTGTGTGTGTGTGGGCGGGGCTAAGTGTTATTTTTAATAAGTGGGTGGGACTTATCTCCCCTATAATAACCCCGACGCAGCAGCGCTACCCGGGGTGAAGCAGACATGGGGCTACGTGAGTACAACCGTCCCTTTGAGGACATTGACACATTGCTCTGATCGGTAGCGCTCGCTTTGCATTTCACAGCAACTTGTCTTCGATAACACCAGCCGAGCCGCGTTGTTGATTTTCAGCTTTGTTTCTATCTCATGTTTCAGTCACCTACGCTGCAGTCGCTGTAGGAGCAGGTATGACAGAACCACATTTCATGAATTACCGTTTTGTTTCACTTTAAAAAAAAAAAAAGGAAAGTAATTAAACATGCAGATATTTCTGCATCATGCTGAGTCCGTTATGACCTGGGCTGATCACTTATCTGTGTTGTCTGCGTCCAGGAGGCGCAGTAGTTTCGGCCCCCCTTGTCCTGGGGGCCATAGGTTTCACCTCAGCTGGAATAGCAGCCGGCTCCTACGCCGCGACAATGATGTCGACCGCAGCCATCGCTAACGGAGGTGGAGTTGCGGCGGGAAGCGTGGTGGCTGTTCTGCAATCAGCAGGTAAACATCATGACCACTGCTTAAATGATAATCAAAGGGGAATTTGATTATGTGCCCTCAAACTTTCACCGACTCCTTTCTTAAGTCCAACAGAAAATAGAAATAGGAAATTAGAGACAGAAACTTCTTTACTCTGATCAACCTGGAAGACATAAGAAACAATAACGTCACATTATGTGGAGCCAGGCTATCTCATCTTTCCTGGAGCTTGATTTCTTGGTAAAATCCACTGATGATCTGCTGGGCCTTCTCAAACGTGTCATCTCACCGCAGGTATGGCCGGTCTATCATCAGCTGCCACTGCAGCCGTGGCCGGCGCTGGAGGAACAGCTGGAGGATTGCTGGCTTTGATCATCTGAGACCAAGCTGGTAATCAAGAAGGAAATAAAACAACAACAATAATAATAATCATTTAAATTTGCCAAATGGAAACAATTTTTGTTAATGGAGGAGATCATTTACTGTAGCCGAACAATAAATGTACTTAACCGAAATGTGTTTGTAATAGAAATGTTTTCTTCTATTTCTGCAAAGCACATTTACACTGTCAAGTACTCCAACTCTCAAAATTGAAAAATAAATAAAATGTATTTGAAAATGTGTACTGCTTCATCTCTCTCTGAATTAAGATCTATCTATAAAAACAGTTAATAATAAGGTCGGCTGATCCTCAGAGGCATCATAACACAGTTACTACATCAATGCATAACTAATACTGTACTTTGGTACTTGAGTAGAATGACTTTATTATTTATTTGCACAAAAACAAAACTGGTTTAAGCAATTCTTCAGTATTTCTTCCTCCGTTTCCTCTGATTTTCCACTTAGAGTGATGACTTTACATCTCAGGAACATTTAATACTGTATGTGAGTTTCTTTTCCTCTCTAGCTCCTCATTCACAACAGAGTCTCATGGACGAATTGAGTCTGTCGCCCTCTTCTGCTCAGATTGCGACTAAGTTTCGTTTCTCCAGAAACGAAACCTTACATATCAAACAACGCCCAACCCATCACAAGGCTCACTACAACAGAGAAAAGCATGGGTCCTGGTGGGTACCACTGTTCCTTTGACAATAATGATACCGCTCCATTAATGATATTCACCTTAATGAAAGTCCAGCTGAGCATTTATTAGATTGTGAATAACTGTTCATCTCTCGTGTTTCAGGGACGGGCGCCTTGGTTGGAGCAGGTAAGACATTGAGAGAGATTGTGTTTACATCCTCAGTTGTTTTCTTTCTGCATTCTTTAGAATCGTGCATCATCCATCTCTGCTGTGTTCTTATCCATATGCAGCATGTGCAGCAGGAGCTCTGGTCATGACTCCTGTTGCTCTGGGGGCCGCAGGTTTCACCTCAGCTGGAATAGCAGCTGGCTCCATTGCTTCCAAAATGATGTCAATATCTGCAGTTGCTAACAGTGGTGGAGTAGCGGCAGGAGGTCTGGTGGCAACCTTCCAGTCATTAGGTGAACTGATTATTCTATTTAATTTTAATGAACATCTATCTCCAGTCAGAAAAAAAAACAAATAAACATGTTCTTTGTAGTAAAGAGGATCAGTCTGGGCTGGATAGAAGAACTAAAAGTGTTGAGGCCTTTTTTCAACCAGCAAGTAAACACCATAAATAGGTCATCTACTTTTGGTTTTAACTATATCCTCGGGTGCATGATTACAAATTTCAACAAAATACAGTCTTTAGGAACATTGATGTTCCTACTGTAGGCTATGCACTGTGATTACAAATCTCATTATTTCATAAATTATTATTTGCATAAAAGCAAGGACTTCTCAGTTTCTCTGTGACTTGATAACTTGATAAAATGTATTGCTCATCAGATGTGTTCAATCTGACTGTAGGTGCAGCTGGCGTCTCAGTGGCTACCTCTGCAGTCGTGACTGGCACTGGAGCAGCAGTGGGATGGCTGGCTAGTTTCATCCGTTGAAAACCTTCAAGGGCTGATATATTTACTTTTCTCAAACAGAAAGAAATGTAAATCCTGTTACTCTAATGAAGGAATTGGTGGAGCAGCATTTCTGTGTACTGAGAAAGCTGAAAAGTTGCTTGTGTTCAAATCCCTGAAGTCTGAGATAATGTTACATTATCGAATAGTACAATTTTCAGGAAATGAATGCAACCTAAATAAAATGCATTTGAAAAGGTCCCCTAGTCCATTGTCTTTTTTGGAGTTAAGTATCCATTTGATCTCAGAATAACTGCTTTCTACCCTTTTCACATTTGCTATATAGCAAATGCAAATCTGATTATACCAAATGCTTCGGCTGGTCCCTCATGGACAAAATAAGAGCAGCTCTCTCCAGACATCTTGGCAACTTTGTGCCCTGTGGTTTCTGCCCCCCTCTTCTGCTCAGCTCCCCACTAAGTATCGTTTCGCGAGAAACGGAACCCGACGTCGTTTGACTGTGACGCGCGTCGCGTTCATTTACTCTCCAGGTGCCCAGATGTGGACGGGTCCCTGCGGCGGGGCAGTGAACCTGTTTTCCTTCATTCTGTGTCACCTACGTGCGAACCTTTAGCCGAGAGCCGAGCTCTCTCCTCAGAGATTATTATCTGGGGTGACTCGGCGTTTTTCTCTCAGGTGGCAGGTGGGATGGAGGCGTCGACATGGCTGCTCTGAGAAGACCGGAGGGCGGACTGATGGACGCGATGGTCCTTGACATAGTGTAGGTGTGTGTGTGTGTGGGCGGGGCTAAGTGTTATTTTTAATAAGTGGGTGGGACTTATCTCCCCTATAATAACCCCGACGCAGCAGCGCTACCCGGGGTGAAGCAGACATGGGGCTACGTGAGTACAACCGTCCCTTTGAGGACATTGACACATTGCTCTGATCGGTAGCGCTCGCTTTGCATTTCACAGCAACTTGTCTTCGATAACACCAGCCGAGCCGCGTTGTTGATTTTCAGCTTTGTTTCTATCTTATGTTTCAGTCACCTACGCTGCAGTCGCTGTAGGAGCAGGTATGACAGAACCACATTTCATGAATTACCGTTTTGTTTCACTTTAAAAAAAAAAAAGGAAAGTAATTAAACATGCAGATATTTCTGCATCATGCTGAGTCCGTTATGACCTGGGCTGATCACTTATCTGTGTTGTCTGCGTCCAGGAGGCGCAGTAGTTTCGGCCCCCCTTGTCCTGGGGGCCATAGGTTTCACCTCAGCTGGAATAGCAGCCGGCTCCTACGCCGCGACCATGATGTCGACCGCAGCCATCGCTAACGGAGGTGGAGTTGCGGCGGGAAGCGTGGTGGCTGTTCTGCAATCAGCAGGTAAACATCATGACCACTGCTTAAATGATAATCAAAGGGGAATTTGATTATGTGCCCTCAAACTTTCACCGACTCCTTTCTTAAGTCCAACAGAAAATAGAAATAGGAAATTAGAGACAGAAACTTCTTTACTCTGATCAACCTGGAAGACATAAGAAACAATAACGTCACATTATGTGGAGCCAGGCTATCTCATCTTTCCTGGAGCTTGATTTCTTGGTAAAATCCACTGATGATCTGCTGGGCCTTCTCAAACGTGTCATCTCACCGCAGGTATGGCCGGTCTATCATCAGCTGCCACTGCAGCCGTGGCCGGCGCTGGAGGAACAGCTGGAGGATTGCTGGCTTTGATCATCTGAGACCAAGCTGGTAATCAAGAAGGAAATAAAAACAACAACAATAATAATAATCATTTAAATTTGCCAAATGGAAACAATTTTTGTTAATGGAGGAGATCATTTACTGTAGCCGAACAATAAATGTACTTAACCGAAATGTGTTTGTAATAGAAATGTTTTCTTCTATTTCTGCAAAGCACATTTACACTGTCAAGTACTCCAACTCTCAAAAATTGAAAAATAAATAAAATGTATTTGAAAATGTGTACTGCTTCATCTCTCTCTGAATTAAGATCTATCTATAAAAACAGTTAATAATAAGGTCGGCTGATCCTCAGAGGCATCATAACACAGTTACTACATCAATGCATAACTAATACTGTACTTTGGTACTTGAGTAGAATGACTTTATTATTTATTTGCACAAAAACAAAACTGGTTTAAGCAATTCTTCAGTATTTCTTCCTCCGTTTCCTCTGATTTTCCACTTAGAGTGATGACTTTACATCTCAGGAACATTTAATACTGTATGTGAGTTTCTTTTCCTCTCTAGCTCCTCATTCACAACAGAGTCTCATGGACGAATTGAGTCTGTCGCCCTCTTCTGCTCAGATTGCGACTAAGTTTCGTTTCTCCAGAAACGAAACCTTACATATCAAACAACGCCCAACCCATCACAAGGCTCACTACAACAGAGAAAAGCATGGGTCCTGGTGGGTACCACTGTTCCTTTGATAATAATGATACCGCTCCATTAATGATATTCACCTTAATGAAAGTCCAGCTGAGCATTTATTAGATTGTGAATAACTGTTCATCTCTCGTGTTTCAGGGACGGGCGCCTTGGTTGGAGCAGGTAAGACATTGAGAGAGATTGTGTTTACATCCTCAGTTGTTTTCTTTCTGCATTCTTTAGAATCGTGCATCATCCATCTCTGCTGTGTTCTTATCCATATGCAGCATGTGCAGCAGGAGCTCTGGTCATGACTCCTGTTGCTCTGGGGGCCGCAGGTTTCACCTCAGCTGGAATAGCAGCTGGCTCCATTGCTTCGAAAATTATGTCAATATCTGCAGTTGCTAACAGTGGTGGAGTAGCGGCAGGAGGTCTGGTGGCAACCTTCCAGTCTTTAGGTGAACTGATTATTCTATTTAATTTTAATGAACATCTATCTCCAGTCAGAAAAAAAAAACAAATAAACATGTTCTTTGTAGTAAAGAGGATCAGTCTGGGCTGGATAGAAGAACTAAAAGTGTTGAGGCCTTTATTCAACCAGCAAGTAAACACCATAAATAGGTCATCTACTTTTGGTTTTAACTATATCCTCGGGTGCATGATTACAAATTTCAACAAAATACAGTCTTTAGGAACATTGATGTTCCTACTGTAGGCTATGCACTGTGATTACAAATCTCATTATTTCATAAATTATTATTTGCATAAAAGCAAGGACTTCTCAGTTTCTCTGTGACTTGATAACTTGATAAAATGTATTGCTCATCAGATGTGTTCAATCTGACTGTAGGTGCAGCTGGCGTCTCAGCGGCTACCTCTGCAGTCGTGACTGGCACTGGAGCAGCAGTGGGATGGCTGGCTAGTTTCATCCGTTGAAAACCTTCAAGGGCTGATATATTTACTTTTCTCAAACAGAAAGAAATGTAAATCCTGTTACTCTAATGAAGGAATTGGTGGAGCAGCATTTCTGTGTACTGAGAAAGCTGAAAAGTTGCTTGTGTTCAAATCCCTGAAGTCTGAGATAATGTTACATTATTGAATAGTACAATTTTCAGGAAATGAATGCAACCTAAATAAAATGCATTTGAAAAGGTCCCCTAGTCCATTGTCTTTTTTGGAATTAAGTATCCATTTGATCTCAGAATAACTGCTTTCTACCCTTTTCACATTTGCTATACAGCAAATGCAAATCTGATTATACCAAATGCTTCGGCTGGTCCCTCATGGACAAAATAAGAGCAGCTCTCTCCAGACATCTTGGCAACTTGGTCCCCTGGGGTTTCCTTAGTAAGACATTTATCAAGAGAATGAGTATTCAGTTTAAAACGTGTTGTAGCGATTCTGATCGCAGTCCTACCTGTGCCTACAATGATGGTCTCACCTGTCAATGAAACACAAAAGAAAACAAACACACGTTTGGCCTGTGCAAATATACTTGCTAATCATTGAATTTGCTGATTAAATAATTGCTGAATAAACAGTGTTGTCATAGAAAAAAAATATACTCACAACCTTCCTCCACATCAGCTTCGGGATGTGAGGCTTGTAGGCAGAGCATTGCCACTCCCATGCACTGAGTGGCTGTGTACTAGTTTCCTGGGAAATTACAACAACTGCTCCAGTACAGGAGCACTGTATAACCAGTGTGGATTAACAACCAATCTAATGATTTCTGAGAAACTGAAGCCAGCTACTTCAAGGACAAAATATCTTTACCATTTGTCTCCATGCAAACCACCTCATTAAATGCAATATCACTCGAAAAATTAATTAAATCTGCAATTTTGAAGATACTTAAACCAAAGTGTATTTAATGGTCAAATACATATTAATACAAATAATTCAAATACATATTGAAGTCCCCATCCTCTCATTTAAATGATGAACAGCTAAATTCTGTTAAAAGATGATGAAATACTAAAAGTCTCATCAGTAGAGGGTGGTAGTTCCCTGCTATATAGAAGGCATCAGTTATTGGTAAATAACCAGTATCACTTTTTTACCTTTACTTTGTGTTGGGTGAGAAGTAATCGAGAAGTAATCTCTAACAAAGTTAGAGAAGGAAACTGTGGTTTTCAAATGTCAAGAGAAAACTGTTTTGAATTGACAGGAAAAAAGCACAATACATGAATAACTTTTCCAGAATATTCAATGATCTGGTATCTTTCTTGACACTGGTTGTGTTTTATTCCCTCTGCAGTCCCCCTCAACTCTATAGAACTTTACAGCATCTTTCAGCTCCTTGTTTTAATTTTATGACCCACAACATAACTCTAGTTAAAAAAAAAACAAACAAAAACAAACCAAAATTCAGTTGATGCTGCATTAATTTAAAAAAGAAATAAAACAAATGTCATACACTAAAGTTTTACTTAATTTCCTTAATTATTGAATGGTGGGCAATATGACCTTCTAAGTTTTCCTAAGTTTCAACATAATTATGTCAATACAGAGGCTATTAAAAATCCCTGAAAATGATAGCCAGGCTGAACACACTGAGATAAAATCTAAGTCCTGAAGAACCTGGGTAGAATAATTCCAACCACAGAAACCTGCACCTTGAACAAATCTACCACATTTATATTCATGATTTCTTTAACTCTTTGAAACTCCAATTCTCTCCAAGTTTATATATTTTTGACTGTTATGCACTACAACGTCAAAGCAAATTCATTGTGCGTGAAAAACCTACTCTGCAATAAACTGGTTTCTGATTTTCAGATTGTTACTGATTGAGTTGGCTATAAATCTATGCAACTTCCAAACTGATTCATTCAGTCAATTATTCATTTACAGATTTCCTTTCTGGTTGAGATCACTGAAATAATTACAGAAAAGACAACAATGAACCCAGGTCTTACACAGAAGTGAAATGAAAGATCAAATTTGCAACTGGTTCCTTCATTTGGACTGAATGAAAATGAAAAAAAAAAAAAAAGGAGGAAATTTTAGTCTTTCTTCTTCCATGACTTTCGGCCAATGAGGCTAGCCAGCCATCCCACGGTTCCTCCAGCGCCGGCCACAACTGCAGTGGCAGCCCCTGACAGACCAGCTGCACCTAAAGCAAGATTATACATATTTGATGATTCCTAACAGAATATGATCACCCCCCCCCCCCAAGTGATCGAGCCACGGAGCAGCCGAGAAAGCCTTGTTCTCAAGCCAACACAGTGGATCAAACAGGGTATCATTAAAGTATGATTAAATTGTACCTTTGTGCTTCAATATGTTAAATACTGCGCTAATTACCCACAGACACTTATTCATCTCTATTGTGAAAAGGTTTTTTCCATCTCAAGCTTGCTAGACACTTGTATAGAATTTTATGTTTACGTTGTTGCACTTGAGAAAGATAAGAGTTACACAGTACATAATTCAACTTTTGATTATTGTTCCAGCAATAATAATCTCAAGGTTAATATACAGTAGCTAAAACGATAATAATACCTGCTGATTGCAGAACAGCCACCAGGCTTCCTGCCGCAACTCCACCTCCGTTAGCAATTGCAGCTGCTGACATCATTTTAGCAGCAATGGAGCCAGCTGCTATTCCAGCCGAGGTGAAACCTGCGGCCCCCAGAGCAACAGGAACCAGGGCCACAGCTCCTACTGAACATGGACAAAAACACGGCAGAGGACAATCAGTTTCCGATTACATGGCGCTGAAAGGTGAACACAAGTGATCCCATAGAAAAGTTCTCCAAAGTATTACCTGCTCCCACTGCAATGGTGGCAACTGTCCCTGAAACAAAATATGAAAATCCAAATTAACATTTACAGCTCATCTGGCTGAATCAAAGACATTTGCGATGGTTACCAGAGGTGTTGTCAAGGAGGCTGCCAAGTGATGAGACTTGCCAAAAATGACTTTGTTGGAGTTTTTTCCCCCTTTCTTTTCCCCTTCCTTTTCCCCTTCTTCTTCCTCTTCTTCCTCTTCTTTATCACCATCAACAAACTTTTCCAATTCTATGTCTTCTTCTACTCCTTCCTCTTCCATTTCTTCTCTTTCCCTTGATTCTTCACAATTAAAGTATGTTTAAATCATTTGAGAGAGTAAACACAAATGAGCTCATGAAAAAGGTTTTCCAAAGTCTTACTTGACTGATGATCAAGAGTGACAGCTGTCCACGAGAAACAAGAAGAAAATCCAAATGAATATTTTACAGCTCATCTGGCTAAATCAAAGACATTTGCTATCATTATTAAAATTTCCATTGATTAAACCTAAGTATCAACACTTTCAAAGAAATGTATTGGTTTAGTGAGTAACATATTTGCAGATTTTTTGGGGGGTTACAACAGCTCGGTGCGTGTTAACCGGTAGGTTTACAAAGCGTTATTACGTTTCGGTTTTGCGTGCAAACAAACAAATACCCTGGGACCCGATCGACCTAAACACCGCGTCCACCCTTTTCCTGCGGTTTCCGTTTTCAATGGTTTGACTGCTCTTGCAGAGGCGATAAGCGGCCGGCAGCCATGTGTGTGAACCAGATTTCGGCGGTCAAAGTATCGGCTTGGGCGCAGGTGCGACCGGGTGCGACCACATCGGTGCTTAAAGCACAATGCGCCGCTTTTGTTGGACGCGATCAGCGACGCCCCCCTCATGTATCCGTCAGTGTCTTTGGTCGAGTCCCCTCTTTGGCCACAGCCGGGAAAAATGCGCGTTAGCGCGTCGGTTCTTGTTGCGTCAACAGCGACCCGTAAATGCGACACGACCAAACTCTACCGTCACTCCCTCAAGTGTTGAAATTACATATTTTAATTATGCCTGAACGCAAAATGTCCGGGACGCAGTTTGCGCCGGCGTCGCTCACCGACATCGAGGCCCATGTTCTTCCTCCTGCTCCTGTGATCGTTGGCCCTGGATGAATTTCTCACCAAAACGAAAGAGGGACCAAAGTTGTGCCGGTGCGACGCGCCCCGTCGCCTTCTTCGTCTTTCCCTTTAACGTCGTCTCTTCTTTTCCTCCTTCTCTTTCATGGGGGGTTGGCGTGTTAAGGCGCGTTACCGCCCCCTACAACGCTGGAGTGTGGACCGGACTTATCTTTCTTTCAGATTATGGAATAGACTCCGTTACCCGATGGAAAGTCAGTTCTTTTGACCCAGTTCTTCCAGTCCCAGCTTTCCCGATCGCCCTCTTTAACATTTTCCTTCCCTGGAGCAACTTTGGCAGTGGAATATCACTCGCTCTGTTAATTCCTCTATTTTACAGTGTGCATATGATCCTGAGGGGAGTTTGTTTGTTAGGTGCAGTGTCTTGTTAAATCTCCTATGTCCTACCCTCAGCCTTGTTAAGACTTTTCTCCCGTGCTCCTTTGAGCCCTCTTCACTGAGCCCACTTCTCTCTCTGCTGCATAAATCCCTGGTTTCCCTGTGTCCAAATTGTGTTGGCAAATCCTTAATGACGCTTCTTTTGATTATTCCTCTTGCTTGAGGTTCACTGCGTGAAATGTCCATCATCTGATCGTTTCAGAGCCCGTTTTGCTTATGCGCCAATTCACCCTCTGAGCTGGTATCAACACAAGCAGATCCAGCTCCAACTTCTTCTTTGTTTTTGCTACTTGACCAATAAATCTATAGTCATGAGGGTCATAATGGAAAGGAACGGTGGGTTAATGAGCCTGGCCCGAGGACGACCATCATCTACCATACATCTTCCTGGTGAGGGAGGAGAGAAAGAAAATTAGAGAAAGGGAGGAAAAGGAGAGGATGCAGACCTGCAGCCATTGTGAGGATAAAATGTCTTCACCATTAACGCTCATGTCTGTAAACAGTTAGTACCCAATGCAGTTCCGGCAACTGCTGCCGTTTTTCCCCATAACAGCAGGACTGTTATTATTTAATTATGGAACAAGCCAATCGGCCGGTCCACAGTTCAGTTAATAAATATCTGCGTTTACTTTTTTAATTTCTAAAACGCCTCTTCCTCGCCTGGTCACGTGGCCGGCCTCGCGCATGCGCGGCAGGGGTCGGGTTGATGGAGAGGGGATGCCCGGTGCCATCGTCCCCGTGTAGCGCAGGAGAGCTGCGAACCGGTCGCGTCCACCGCAGCCGCCACCAGTCGGTCCGTCGTCCCTCAGCACGGCTGCATGTTGCAGTCTCCACACTGCAAGCTCGATGTCTGTGGCAAATGCGAAACACACTGTCCTGAATCCGGTAAGAGGCTTATAATGATTATGTTATTATTGTTATTGTTGTTGTTATTATTATTATTATCATTACCGACATCTGCGCTCTGGTGCCATCGCGCAACGAGCAGCGGACCCTCACGTACGTAGCGCTGCGGCTGAAAACTACGTGCAGGTCGCCGCGTTGTCAGCATGTGTCCAAGCGCGGCCTGTTGTTCTGGACAGTGACCGAGGCACAGAGGCGTTTAATTTGAGCTCCCTCGTTTTAGGCAGCGTGTCGTCGGTTGTTGTCAGTGCAGGTGTCCGTTGCTTCAACGTCAGCTCTCCCATCTCAGGTGATCCCATACACAGGGCCCATACCTGGAGGCCTGCACCCTGGGGAGATCATCATCATCCAGGGCACCGTGCCGCCAGATGCCGACAGGTGAGATTTAGAGAATTCAACTGAGGAGGTGTGGAGATGTCTAAGGTTTGATCAGTAAACTCATAGCATTTAATATTCTTATCGGGGGAAAAAAAGTTAGTGGTTCCCCAACTTTTGTACCATGGCAGTGATTTTCTTTCCATACTCACCTTCATCATGGCACCCTACACACTGACAACCTCTCCAACTAAAAATGACACCGGGACTATTTGGACAGTGACACGGTTCTTGTAGTCTTGTACTCCACCGAGCCATCAAGATGTGGTAGAAAACTGCAGAACTTAAGTTTTAATTCAAGGTGTTTCATAAAAATTTTATATTAACCATTTAGAAATTACAGCCATTTTTGGACACAAGTCCCTCATTTTCAGAGGCTCAAAAGTAATTGAACAAACCGACATAATTATAAATATAGGGGTTATATTTAATACTTGGATAGAAAATCCTTGGACATCACCAAATGTTGAGTTTCCTCCCTTAAGATGCTTTTCTAGGCCTTTACTTTACTGCAGCTGCCTTTAGTTGCTGCTTGTTGTGGGTCTTTCTGCCCCTGGATTTGTCTTCAGGGAGTAAAACCCTGCTCAGCTGGGTTGAGGTCAGGTGACTGACGTGGCCGTTGAAGAATATTCCATTTCTTAGCCTTGAGAAGCTCTTGTGTTGATTTAGCAGTATGTTTTGTGTCATTTTCCATCTGTACTGTAGACTTCTGAAGTCATCCTGCTTCTATCAGCAGTCACATCATCAATAAACACCAGTGACCGACATCCGTTAGCAACCACACATGCTCATGCCATGACACTGCCTCCACCATGTCTGATAGATGATGTGGTGGCTTTGGATCATGAGCTGTTCCTTTCCTTCTTTATCCTCTTCTCATCATTCTGATACAAGTTCATCTTGGTCTCATCTTCTCCAAAGAATTTTGTTCCACAACTGTGCAGATTTTTTAAAATGTTTTCTGGCAAAGTCTAATCTGGTCTTTCTGTTCTCAAGTGTGACCAGTGGTTTGCACCTTGTTGTAAACCCTCTGTATTTACATTCACAGAGGGGCCTCTTGATCATAGATTTTGACAATGATACGTCTACTTTCTCAAGAAGTTTCTTGACTTGACTAGATGTTGTGAAGTGGTTTTCTTCACCAAGGAAAGAATTCTGAGATCATCCACTTTAGTCGTCCTCTGTGGTCTTCACAAGTTCTTTTCTTCTTTTGAACCACATTGAACCACATTGTTGATGTGGCCACTCCTGTAGTTTCTCCCATCTGTCTGATCATTTTCTTTGGAATGCAGATTGAGAGTTCCCATGAACAGCTACCAAATACAAAGTCAACACTTGGAATCAACTCCAGACCTTTTATCTGCCTCATTTGTTATGAAATATCGAGGGAACAGGTCAGACCTGGACATGAAACTGATTGTAAGTCAATTGTCTAATTACTTCTGAGCTTGGAAAATGTTAAGTGGTTAGATCCCTTGAATTACAGCTGAAAGTTTACACATCAATCACATCTTGATTTGTTTGTTTAAAATCCATTATGATTATTTACAGAGGCAAAATAACAAAAGTGTTGTCATTGTCTAAATACTAATTGTATATCTAATGTGAGAAAGTACAATGTGTAGGCTGATTCTCAATTGCTCAGAGGAAATAATTATCTTAAAATACATGAGGAAAAGGTTAGTTCACCACTGGGTAAATATATTTTTTCATTTTTATGTAAATGTGGCCTTTTTTTACGTGGTGAAACATCATCCAAAATTTACAAGAAAATATTGAAATAAACAAATCTTGCGACACCTTTGGCCAAAAGTTTAGTTCTTTGGACACAACAGAGCATCATTTGTCCACAAAAAGGATATTGTTAGGAATTATTTAAATCATTAAGTTACCAAATTATAAGCTTTGTCCTAAATTTTTCCTTCAGAGATATGGCTTTTAAATGAATTTATAATGATAACAACTACAAGAGGAGTTTGGCTTAATTTTAGCTCAGCTATGACTCAATTGAACTTTTAAGATCCTTAAATCATGGTTTGTTTATTTATTTTTCAAACCATACTACAAACTATAATTATACTAATAGTACTTTTCTCACCCAAACACTTTGATATCTCCATACAAGAGAGTGGTACAAATTCCCTAACTAACTAGCAGTTAATCAAACTATGAAAACCTTGTGACACATAGTAAATGGAAGTTTTGGGACCCCGGGGGCCCGTGCTCACCTTGCCCCGTCTTTAAACAAGCCTGAGTGCGCGTCCTTTATGCAGGTTTCAGATCGACCTGTCGAGCGGCTGCAGCACCAAGCCGCGCTCTGATGTCGCCCTCCACTTCAGCCCTCGCTTCAGAGGCTCGCCATGTGTGGTGTGTAACTCCCTGCTGCAGGAGAGCTGGGGCAAAGAGGAGACTCTCCATCAGCTGCCCTACAAACGTGGAGCCCCCTTCGAGACAATCATCCTGGTTCATGAAGACGTCTTTAAGGTCAGTGAGCTCACGAGGATGAGGGCATCGATGAGCCAGTGTTGTACCTAAAAACAACAGAAGCACTTACAAATCTAATTGATGGAAAAAAATATGGTTCTAAAATGTTTTCTTCACCCATAGGTGGCAGTAAATGGTACTCACCTGCTGGGGTACAAGCACAGAATTCCACTGAACAGGGTCGACACATTTTCTATTTCTGGGAAGGTGAAGGTGCATGCAATTGGCTACATCCCAAACTCAGTAAGTAAATTCCCGTCCCTTGTTTACTTTATTTTTTCTTCAAAATCTGGTTAGATGTGTGCTTCTTTTATTGACATATCTGTTTATTCACTTCATAACTGGCTTTTCTCCCTCTTAGGCGATATATTCAGAATCAGGTGACTTGGTGAGTTTTTTTCTTTTGCGTCATCTACATGGAACCCCTCTGCCCAAATATGCCCAGTATCTTGTGATACTGTTAAGACTGGTTCACACTTGCTAAATGATTCCTTTGTTAACCGCAGACTGGTTATTTCAGCATGCTGCACTCAGACTGTTAAAGGACAGGGCTGGTTTATTACAACCTGTGGCTCATTTTTGTGATAACATTGTAGGCACTAAATTAATTGCTAAGAAACATGAGCCTTCGGGTATACAGACAGGTTGTAAATAAAGCTTAGCCACATTATCCAAACCACTTTATTTGGAGGTAAAACCCAGTTAAAGTACCAGAAGTGTGACATGCTGCAACTCTTTGCCACATTCCCAGATCCTACCAGATTTTTTTTTTTTTTTTGGGGGGGGGGCTATGTTTAAGCTACTTTATGCAGAGGCATCAACAAATAGTTGGAATAACTAGAAATGGCTTATAGATTATAGACATGCTGGGCCATGTTGGGTATACATATACACTTTAACTCATACACACACATACAGTCTCACACCATATATTAATGCATACAGTCATGTACAGTATACACACACACTCATAGAAATGTGTTTTTGTTGTTTTTATCATGATTCTGTTTTGTCCACTTATTTGTGCAGTTGTTTTAACCTAAATTTAAAAACCTAATCAGCGACAGGGGCTGCAAATGAGCTTCAGCTTCATGTCCTATACACATTATATCCATTGCATTGCTTCTGGCCGTGTAACAATGTCTGTATTTGTTGCCCCTGTTGAATAAACTACAGCAAATATTTTTAAAAATATTATAAAAATCAAGATTGAAAAAAAGTTGTTACTTTAAAAGGTATATTTTTAAGAGAGCTCAAAGTTACAGCAGCAACTTTTAGTCAATTAGTTGATTGATATTAAGTTAACCTAGCAAATACTTTTTTTCTAAAAACGCTTAACATTTTTTGCTTCAATTTACTCAAATGTGATTATTTTTTTGCTTTTTTTTGTGATGTATGATGGGAATGTCTTTGGGTTTCGGACTGTTGGCTGAAGAAATAAGACATCTAAAGATGTCACCTCGGATTGTGGGAAATGATACTGGGAATTTCTCGGTCTTTCTTACAGACCAAATGAAAAATTTATTCATTCAGAAAATAATATGCAAAAAAAGAGGAATAATTGTATAAAAAATGTTTAAGTAGTTACATTGTCATTTCAGAGCCTCCCTTATAAAGGCAGTATACTCAAAGGACTGAGCCCCGGACAGCACATCACAATCAAAGGACAGGTCAGCATGTATCCCCACAGGTAAAGTGACTAAATTACTTCAGTATGACAAATAAAACAATTCTGTATACATGTCACTGATTGTTTTGGACCACTAGTGTAAATTATATTCCTCTCTGTTAACTGCTGGGCTTGAAACAGACCAAGCATCATTTCTTTTCTAAAAATTACTTGACTCTTTATCCATGTTTCTCCCAGTTTCACAGTAAACCTCTGCAACAGCAGGACGGGTAACATCGCTCTCCATCTGAACCCCCGCATGAAGTCGGGCGTGTTCATCAGGAACTCATACCTGAGTGAGTCCTGGGGTCAGGAGGAGCGAGAGCTGCCCTTCTTTCCCTTCTCGTCAGGGGAGTACTTCGAGGTATTCACTTTATTTTGAAAGGGTTATGTTGTCGGCTGTGCTGGATGTTGAGGTCACTTTAAGTGTTAATAACATCCTTGAAATTTATGTTTCTCAAAATATTTGTGTATTGAGTTGTGACTTTTTTGTCAGATTCTCATCCTTTGTCAGCCCCATCAGTTCAAGCTGGCAGTGAATGGCTCACACTTGTTTGAGTTCAGACACCGGGCGCAGGATCTGAAGAGCATCGACCAGCTGGAGATCATGGGAGACCTTGAGCTCACTGATGTAAAACTGTGGTGAATTGAGACTCGAGACTTGCACAGAAACCAGCGTCTCTCTCTCCCTCTCCCTCTCCCTCTCCCTCACACACACACACACACACACACACTCGTGTTCTGAATATCAGTGCTAAATTAGCTTAGCCATAATGACCCAGACGATGGATGCTAAAAATAACATAACCCTGTGCTGACATTAGGGGTTTAAATTTCAGGTCCAGTTAGTCTTACAGCAACTACAGGTCACTGATCTTAAGCTAGTCTAGCATTGTTGGTGGCCAAGGACCGTTACTAGGTACTAGCATAGACTAAATGATCCATCTTTCCAGTTCCGACTTGAGGACTGATGCATGAGAGTTAGTTCTGCTGGAGCAGCAGCCTTTGAGCGTCCATGAATGTTTACAGCTACAGGTTAGGTTTGCCTCGGTTCATTTCTAATACTGTCTCTAGTGCATCTCTGCTGTGACACGCCGTTAGTGCACTGTATAAGTAAAACAGGAAATATATGATAATAAGCACTTAACTACTGGCTTTGTTTAAAAGAAAATGTCGAGAGCTGGCAAATACAAACAATATGAAATTGAAGGGCTCCAATTTTTGGGGGGCAATTTATTGTACAGATAATTTAAAGAAATTCAAAACATCTTTCATTATTACTACATAATTTATGGCAGTTGATTTTTTTCTTTGGGGGTACAGGTAGTGTATGGTCAATTCCAATTTTTATCTGCATTTTTTTAAACATAAAATTTAACTACATGCCCAGTTTATTTCTTTCATCAAGTTCATAATCCTCAGGATTCTTTAACACATGACAGTGTCCCGTGTACTTGACATTTAAATCAGTTTAAGTAATGGTGCAGCAGAACTCAAGCACATTGCAGTGCAGGGTTAGTTTAAAACATAACTATCTAAATAACTTAACAAATGCCATTTTGAAATGTAAAGAAATGTCCCAGCTTAAAAAAAAGAAGAAAAAAAGAAAATCTGGAATATTTCTTTTCCAGTATTATTGGGATTTTTCTTTTTTGCATTGTCTGTTAATTGTTGTAAAATATGTATGAAATATGTCCATTATGTATCATAAATGATTTAATAACAAATAAATGTGTTATTATTATAACTTCTGTATTCACTGTTTGATTTGTCTACTTGGTTCTATGTGAGGTTGTTCACACACCATATACTTTTAGGTTGAAGGGACTGAAACTAAGGGGAAAAAAAGGAACAAAAACTGTATTTTCTCTCGTAGTACTCATGCTCAACCACAAGGTGGTGGGAGAGAATCAAATGCTGACTGACCTGTACTACCCAGGCACCTTCACCAGCAACCAACCTGTCAGTGAACTTCAATCTTTTACTTATTTATTTTTGGCCAAAGAGTAGTTCCCTCAATAAGGCACCTAAAAAAAACAAAACACTTTAAGAGTTGAAAATGAGTCCTTGTTTTAGTCTGTACATCTCTACCCAACTATTAGTACAGAAAATACCAGGATTTCTGTCAGGATCATTGATGAAACCATATCTGATAAAATGGTTGTGTTTTATTAATATCCACAGGAAATATAATTATTTGTAATAACCATGGTAAAGTACAACAGTCTCTTATTTTCTTTTTTAAACATAGAAAAAGCAGGATGATATGCAACATGATGACATCAACCATTGCACTGCTGAGAATGTCCAAGAAAAAAAAGGCAAAAGACACAGTCCAATCAGCAACAGGCAAATAGGCTAACGTTTGTTTTACAAAAAAAACTGTCACCTGTGATCCACTGACAGTAATTCAGCCTTCTGACCAAAAACATCTTGTACTGTCAAAACGTGTACTCTTTTTGGCTTGAAATGGCTTACAGACATACACCACCTGTCCATTCTCCATGAGCTGATGGATTATACTCATGTATGTGAGTTGTCGTACACTCCACCAGACAAGGAAACATCTCTCCTGGTTCCAGTGGAGGGGTTTGGCAAGACAATGGCTGAGGACAACTGGTTTCAATCTGTTGAGTTCTAGCAGCTGAATTTAAACCAAAGCCTCTCTTTTTCTGTTCTCAAGTCCTGCTGAGGAAAGAAAAGGAAACAAATTCAGAGGGAGAACAAGGTGGTCCAAAAGCGGCACTGGAGAGTGTCAGGGGTTATATGCATGTTTTCAAGGGGGAGGTGGTGGGAGGAGGCGGTGTAGATCCCATTGTCAGACAGAACTGAGCTTTACCAGCCCTCTGACAGAGTCCTCATGTAGTGAGTCCTGGCTGGCTGGGTTGTAGAAGCCGGCCTGCATGGTGTGACTGTGACCCAGAGGGCTGCCGCAGGGAAGCATACCTGGTGGTGAGGGAACTTCCTCTGGTGTAAGAAAGTGGTGGTGGGCCACTGGCTCCTGGAGGGGGTGGCTGTGGTTATGTGTGTGGCTGTGTCCGTGAATTGGCATCATGTCAGTAGCTTCGTGGCAGCTGAGGCTAGGGGTTGACGTTGTAGGTGTGGGCTGCCCGAGGGGGAGTGAGGTGCAAGGACCGGCCAGGGTGAGGGAGGTGCGGCCAGGTAAGGAGCCTCCGTTTTCTGGGGAGGCTGTCAGGATGACTGGCTCGCTGCTCTGCTGCTGGAGGAGAGGAGTGGCGGCGGCCTGCAAAACGAATTTGGTGCTCTGAATGCACTGGTCTTGGTCACACTGAGAGAAAGCAGCAGAAAGCAGACGAAAGAACGATATGGAAGGGGACGTGAATGACAGAGATAGATAAGGTGCCAGAGGCGAAGGCCGGAAATAGAAAACAAATAAGAGAGATGCAGTGTTGAGAATTAGATGGAGGAGGAGAGAAGAGATGAAACACAGGATCAAGGAAAACAGAGTATGTGAAAAGACAACAGAGGAGAGGATGGGTATTTGGATAAGGGAGAGAAAAAGAAAGAGAAGAAGATGTTAGTATCCCTGTTAGAATGCAGAGCCACAAAGAGAATCCGCACCAGCCTGTGCATCTGCCCCAGTAAAAACAGCTGAAGTCAATAGACAAGGTTGAAAATAAAAGGGTATGAAGTCACGGCTTCATGGCTTATTGATCCCTACTGTCTTGTAAAACTGGAGCATAGTAACTGGGTTAGGACACAAAGAGTCATCAATATCACACATTAGCTACAGGGAGTTTAGCTTTAATCCCATTAGTTCTTTATCACCACAGAGCAATCATGTGTATTACAGTTCAGTTACAGATGAAAGAACACTAGTTGTGCAGAGGTGACAGGAATTACAAAGTCACATAAACAAATAGGAAAAGTACTCAGACATCTCCCTCAAGACCACACCACTCCTTCAAGTCTCACTGAGATTTGACCTGGTCATCTCACCTCTCTGTCTCAAACTCATTGACCTAAGAAGAACAGATTACAGATGTGACTTAAACAGATGTTCAGCCAGCAGACAGTGGTAGAGATGTGATTCCAAGTAACATCAATCCTCTTATCAGATGCATGCATCAACCGCTCTCGACTTATCACCTTTGAAAGCCTGGCTTCTCTCCAGGTTGTTGAAAAGACTTATCTGAGCGAGAGTTATTGGACTGAAATGACATAGAAAATTAACTCACTGCCACATTGCCACACAGCTACATCACCAGCATTGTTTTGGATGTAAAATACAAACAGTTTGCTCTTTCCTTTATTCATTCTGGCACACTCATGTTTTAGAAACAGTCATAGCCAGACTAACTATGTACTGTCCATCTCACTCACTCACACACACACACACACACACACACACACACACACACACACACACACACACACACACACACACACACACACACAGCTACGAGAAAGTCTTTGCATAGACTGCTGATAGACTAACCTTGTATATCAAATAGCAGTTTAGGCTGCACAGACTTTGTTGTGGTTGGCTTTCACATGTGGCAGTGATGACACAACAAGGATAAGAGATTTTTTCCCCCAGATGAAAAAAATGATCCTATATTTACATTTTATTCTTGGCCCATACCACAACTTCTTTACTGAACAAACATGGCATAGAAAGAATAAACCTCTCTCGTGGTGGATAATAATTTAAAAAAAGTAAAACACCATGTATAAAATGTAAGTCAGTTTTCTAACTAAACATATATAAAAGGTCTATGGAGACAGAAATAGGTTTTTTCAAAAGATCTTTTTACAAGCAAAAATGTCAAACATTCCCATCACCAGCTTCTCGAATAAGGATATGATGCTTTTTTTGTTGTTGTGTTGGTTGGACAAAACAAATAGTTTGAAGATATTTCTGCAAGGCTTTCCATTTAATTTGGATTTTCAGGATTTTCATACGTTTTAGTTCACCAGCCAACCACAATTACGAGTTTAATTCAATAATTTCAAGGTCATGAGGGGCTGAATCCAACCTTGTTAAAAAAAAACAAAAAACAAAAGAAGGATTTCCTGAATCTAATGTTCCACCTTTAAACAAGGAGGTGACTGAATCGGGCAACAAGGTCAGCGATTGCAGCCATCTTTGTTATTCCTGACAACATTCTAACTGTCTTCTGATACAGAACAGATGACTGATAAGTTGTACATTTGGATGGGAAGAAAAGAAAGAAAAAACAGGAAACTACCTTTCTGTTCATTATTTCATCTTTTAATAAACTGACTAAAATAAGCCTGAAAATCAATTGTATCCAGCTCTAAGGGGAGCAAAGAAACAAGCTGGGCATTATGGGTGAGCATAATACCATCAGTCATGCAGACTAGAAGAGTACGTATTGACTATGCACTGAGAAAGAGTAGTGAAACAGAAAACAAGGCTGGAGGGTGTTAGTCCTTCATTACTCACTGTGCAATCATCAGCAAGGAAATGGTAGTTGATCAAGTTTCCGTGTGTGTATTGTATGAAAATATAAAAATAGTTTGCAGCTAACAAATGGGAAAAGACACAGAGAGGAAGAAAGAGAGGAAGGAAGAGAGAAGACCAAAGACAGAAATATTTACAAGTCCGTATGCAAATCAAGCACCATGAGGTTAATGGACCACTTCACCCAAATTCTAACAAACGATATTTTCTCACCCACATAGAGTGGTATCTACACATGCAGATACTTTGGTTTTATTTACAACAGAAATAAACTGACTTTTGTTTGTAGTGTAGCCACTCTTTTAGATTGATTAATTTATCTTTTAGTCTAGAAAATGTCAGAAAATTGTGAAAACTGATTCTCTAGTTTTCCCAGAGCCCATGGTGACATCTTAGAATGGCATATTTTGTCCAACCAACATACCAAAACCCAAATATTCAATTTTCAGTTGTATAAAAAAAAAGAGACGAGCAACAAATCATTAAATTTTACAACTGAAACCAGAGTGTTTAGCAGTTTTTCTTGATAAATTACTTTTAAAGAATAACTGACCTTTAGAATTGTTGCCTATTAAATTTCTGACAATTGACTAATCTATTAATTGACAAATTATTTTAATACAATCTGAAAACAAAGGCAAATAGAAACCCTGAAATCCTGAATGGCAAGATACCTATAGAGAGCTAGTGAGAAAATCTAGTTTTTGTAATATGGATGAACTGACCCTTTAACTGAAGGTAGTTCAGTCAAATCCCAAATGGGGGTTTGTTGTTATTGAGGTGTAATGTGACATCAGATCACACACCATTACCATGGCAACCACTTACAAGGTTTCTTCATACCAGGCCTTTCCTTAAGCTGTATGACCGACATAGTACATCATAAAGAAGCAGGGCTTTCAAATGCAACCTCCATGCATTTGCAGCCTGAGAATTTAGAAAGGCAGGCTTAATGTTTGAACAGACACAGGTCATCAATAAAACTGGAAGATATAAATGTGTGTTTTGGTTCCTTAGTCCTACAAATCTCCACACCATTTCTCCTCAAATGACAGATCAGGGAGGAAAGAGAAATCAGTTTTTTGCAAAGTCCATTCTTTTCACACTCAGCTAATTCCCAACACTGGCCAAACGATTAGTGGACTTATTGGTCTTGGTAAAGGAGGGTTAAATGTGCTTTTTTTAGTTGCTTAAGTGGTTATAAATTTCTAGTTAAAAGGGCAAAGACCACTGTAAAAATCTACATTTCTTCTCAGTCATCTTTAGCTTAGAAACGTTAATCCATGCACTACATACTTTATCTGACTTGTCTGACTCACCGTCTATTGATATGGGTTTTCCTTTTCCTGACGTCACGTCAGACAAATTCCAAGATATAAATTTTTGACCTACTGTACATTAGGTCAGGTTTCCACTGAAAGTAAAACTTACATTGACAGAGGGAAAAATAACGATCATAAAATTAGAATTGACATAACATATGAGTCAAGTATGATACATTTCCTCCAGCTATTCTACTGTTTCTTTATCATTTCTGGATCTCTTTACACACCTTCACCGAAGAACACCCACACACCTCTGTGATAAACAGACAAAAGTGATTGGAGATTTTACTAACTGAGTTTGAACTATTTCACTAAGTCAAACCATTTAGTTGAATAAAAACAGCAGCTGGTTTAAAACCTACTTGAAAACAGTCATTCCTGATGCGCTCCCTATGTGACATGTTAAAGAATTTAACAAATTGATACTAAGCTATGAGCTGACTAATTGGTGAGCAGATAAACTGTCCAGCAGCTGGCACAATAGGACAACTCTAGCTGCTAATTATGACCACTACAGTTAACAGATGGTAGTTATTTCTGAATGTGCTAATGCAGGGGGAATGCTCCTATTGTGTCAGCCCATTACAATTAGTCCACACATTCAGGACCTCAAGACAGATGATGTTCACTGTTTGACATCTCAATGAGAAACAGTAGGATGAGGTTGAGTTTCGATGAGAACAACAAGGTGGCTGTGATACAGAGGGAGGGCGCCAGTCAAAGGCGTATAGTAGCTGTGTGTGAATAGGTCTTAAATCTAGCATGTAATGTGTGAGGTGAACAGTTAAAGTGAACAGTGAAATACTTGTTGCTTCTATTCAGGCACCAGAGAAAAACTGGTCAGCGAGGTCAGTACAATGTCCTTTTCATGGAAACCAGCTATTCTCTCCAAGAGACAGTTTAACATTGCAGAAAATATCTGTTTACACACTGTGTTGTACTTGTGAGTTTGCACAAAATGGTCTTATTCATTATATATTATCGATCTCTGACTCCTGCTCATTCTTCTTCTTTGGCCCACTGAAAGACTTGGATTATCAGCATAGTGAGAAAATACGCACACACACAAAACCACTAATCTTAGACATCCTGATGATGAGCAAACCCCATGACAAGAGAACGTCTGGAATCAGGGTGCATGTGTGTGTGCGTGTGTGTTCGTACAGCTCAGTCTGTGAGGCCACCACTGCATTAACACACACAGAGAATACTTCCCTAAAACTGATGACCTAATTTACAGACAACATGAATTGACATATGCAATCTAGAGGGATGACAAAAAAGTGACTGGCTTTACTTTCCCAGGTCTGGACAGAGTGTAGCATTTATGATTTTGTGGTATGTTAATATCACAGAGAATTAAGTGAAATTGTGGGCCATGTTACCGAGTCCAATCCTTAAACTAACAACTAATGTTTACCATAACATTCAGAAACAATCAGACACAAAATAACATAGGACAGGACATCTGTAGTTTCACCTTCGCAAACTGACATGGGACAAAATTCATCTGACCTTAATTTTGAGAACTGAATTTTGGTTTCTGGCAAATGAACAAAAGGAAACAGCTAGAAATTCACTCTGTTAGACAGGCTGCTGTGACAGGCACTTTGTCTCCATGTGTCATGCTGACGAACATCTTGTCATGCAGGAGTCGATATAGGGCTGGGGTGCGACTGGGTTAAAAAGTACTAGAGTCCTGGATCTAAGTCCCCTCAAGTGTTGGTTCTGAGATAACACTGTTATTCAGCCTCATCCATCAAGTGTGTGCCAACTCTTTGTCTCTGTAAACAGGCTGAATAACACTGAAAAAATATCAGGTCACTCATCTACATTTTTACTTCAACAAAACTTGTATCAACCTGATGCTAGTATCTTTGAGAAAAGGACAGTCTGGTCAGTGTCTTACCATGTGGCTTTGCTGAGACTGGGTGGCCCCATACATAGTGATGCCATTGGTTGGTGGTGCCAGCTGTGCTGTGTCTGATTGGATAAAGCCCCGTCTATCAATTAGACTGGTAAAAGAGAAACAGAAAGACGAGAAAAGGAGAAGGGCATTTTTTTTTTTTTAGCATTTATTCACAAATCCTACACAGCAAATGCTAACCAAGTAGCAGATCAACTTCAGTGGAGTAATACAACCAAATAGATTCTTTGGTGCCCAGAAAGGCCCTAAAGTACAAACGTAAAAAAGGAAACTTTGTGTCACTTTTACAGACTGCAGCAGCAAGTTAATAACTACAGCCAGGTAGAACCAATGTTCTAGAGGTATAAAGGATTAACATAATGCAAATGACCTTGTGTGTCAGTGATACCACGCTATAAATCACCGAGTGCCATACGTTGTTTTTTGTTGCATACAAGCCTCAATACCAAAGTCATGACCATGTAGAAGACACAGTGCGTGCACACACTCATTCTTCCCCTTACACACATATTCATAGAAAACAACAACTTGTTGATAAATGACTGTGACTCCACTATTGAGCTATGGAGTGAATCATTCTTTCTGTCCAGTCATTAATGTTGCAGAAATTTGACACAGTTGCTTAGACAACAACATGCTGAACTCTAGGTATGCATTTGCACGTGTGTGGTCATGGCCCAGTTATGGTAATAGTGGCTATGTCATCCAGATAGAGGTTAATCTGACACAGAACGGCGCTCGCACAAGCACAAGCACAAGCACACGCACACACACAAACAAAGAAACAAACATACAAAGCTAGCTGAGGTGTTAAACAGTGCGAGCAGGGTAATCATTTAACAACAAGTCAACAGTGACAGTGAGCTCCTAAAGGGACTGAGCTGGAACCAGGTGGAAATGGTCCATTAGTATCACAGAGAAAAGCTCTGAGACCCTACAGCTGTGGCTTGTGTTGCTGGTAGTGAATACAGAACATCTACATATGTGGGTCGGAGGAAACAAGCATAAAAACATGTAGGATGCCTTAGAAAATATGATTCAATATGATTCAAGAGAGAGAGAGAGAGAGAGAGAGACAGAGAGAGAGAGAGAGACAGAGAGAGAGAGAGAGAGACAGAGAGAGAGAGAGAGATAGCGTTGCTTGCAAAGTCTTAGGCTGAGGTGAAAAAAAAAAAATTCTTACTGGTGGATTGACCTATGTTTTGCTTACTGGCCACAAACACGCCCAGATGGCAGTCACCTGTGCACTGAAGACTCTCCTTTACCACCCACTAAAATCCTTACTGGTGAGTTATGGCTTATGATGGCCAGAGTACAATTCAGCCAAATAAATCGACAAAAGCTACAAAAATGGCTCCAACACTGCTCTCCCTATATTTTATATTAGTGTGTGTGCATCTATGGATATATGTAGTAACTACAGGAGGCACTGTATGCACATGCTAAACTACACACTGTGTTTTTGTCAAACTTTCTGTTTGTACTTCACTGTTAAAGAAAAATGCCAAGTTAAAGGCTGTGAGTTCTAAAAGCTGAGAGATGCTTGTGATGTCTTGACAGCATCAGTGTAAGTGTTGTATCTTCAAAGTGGGTACAGTGGTCAGACATGAGCAGACAGTAGGTATTTCATACTAGTGGGGTAACTATTAATACTTTTCTAACACGATAGAAGAAAAGAAAGAACAGTTTTAGCCAGGGGAAATCAAAAAAATACAGCTTCACGGATGAGTAATGAGAATTTCTGAGCAAACTGCTTAAGTGAAAGAAGCTGGGAGGAAATGTGAAACATGTACTGACATTTACAGTCACATGGACACGAGAATGTAGCTGTGACAGTTGGTCTGTATTTTTGTTAAATCACATGAAGCGCAAAAGTGTGAAATCTAATATATCTTGCCAACTTTGATCTTGGATTTGGTTAAAATGGGCTTGAAATCCTTTCCACTCTTGCAGTATCTTAGTAGCTACATATAAAGAAAAGGCTGCAGGCAGACTCATTTCAAAGTATCTCCTCAGATCAAAAGGAGTCTTGACTAACAGATCTTTTTAGCCTTCCGGCAAAATGGAAAATTACAAAGAGGGGGAAAAAAAAACAGGTGCTGTGACCTATTACAGAAAAGGTAAAAAATGACTGAATGGGATTCTCCAAGCAGTGAAGGATAAAGCTTATAGAGTTAGGTACATAAGTATTTGAACAGTGTCACAATTTTCTGTTAATTCTGCCTCTTTACACCAGTGAATTTAAAAGGAAGCCATCAAGATGTGATTGAAGCATAGAATTTCAGCGTTAATCCAAGGGGTTTAGCAAAAATATCACAAAATATCGCAACCGTTGGGGAATTACAGCCATTTCTATACATTGTCCCTCATTTTAAGAGGCTCAAAAGAAACTGGACAGTCATTCAGTTTCATATCCAGGTGTGGCCTGTTCCCTCTTTATTTCATGACAAATTAAGCAGATAAAAAAAAATCTGGAGCTGGCTCCATGTATTGGTTTTTCATTTGGTAGCTGTTCATGGGAACTTTTAATATACGCTCATTCTCAAAAAGAAGGAAAGAACTTGTGGGCTCAGCAACACCAAAAGGTCTGGAAGACGATAGAGGACGACTAAAGTGGATGATCTCAGAATTCTTTTCTTGAAAAACCCTTCACAACATATAGTCAGGTCAAGCACACCCCCGAGGGAGTAGACGTATCATTGTCAAAATCTATGATCAAGAGGCCCCTTCATGAATGTAAATACAGAGGGTTTACAACAAAGTGCAAAATCTGGTCACACTTGAGAACAGAAAGACCAGATTAGACTTTGCCAGAAAACATCAAAAAAAAAATTTGCACAGTTCTGGAACGAAATTCTTTGGACATGATGAGATCAAGGTGAATGATGGGAAGAGAAGAGGATGGAAAGGGGATGGTGGAGGCAGTGTTGTCTGAGCGAGGCAGTGTCAGTCAGACATGGTGGAGGCAGCCATACATGCTCATGCATGTATGGCTGCCAATGGAACCGGGTCACTGGTACAGTACACAGTACAGATGGATAATGACCCAAAACATACTGCAAAAGCAACCCAAGAGCTTCTCAAGGCAAAAAAACGGAATATTCTTCAATGGCCACGTCAGTCACCTGACCTCAACCCAGCTGAGCAGGCTTTTTGCTTCCTGAAGACAAATCTGAGGGCAGAAAGACCCACAACAAGCAGCAAAGGAAGGCAGCTGCAGTAAAGTAAAGGCCCTGAAAAGCATCTCAAGAGTAGAAACTCAGCATTTGTTGATTCGCAAGTATTTTCATTAAATTATTAAAAAATTAGCCTTACAATTATGTCTGTTTGTCCAATTAGGCTATATATATAAAAAAGGTTGTAAATACTAAATGGTCAATGTAATTTTTTTTATAAACCCTTGAATTAAAGCTTAAGATCTAAACATCAATCCTATCTTGATGGCTTCTTTTCAAATCCATTGCAGTGGTGAACAGGGACAAAAATTAGGAAAATTTTGTCACTGTCCAAATACTTATGTGCATGACCATATGTCATTACCTAAATCACATAAAAACACACATTCACATTCACACATCAAACCTGGGTGGTAGGGGTCCACACAGTGCTGCACAGCAGTTCGTGAATACATTGCCATGGCTGTAGGGATTATGGTTGTCCTTCCCTCTTTTAGAAGACCACGAACCTTTTATCTGGTGGAGACCACACATCATCAGTCACACTTTCAAATATCTCAAGTGTCAGTGAGAAAATAAAACCAAGAATATCAAACCTGTAACCCTGGCATTATTAGCACCATGCTCTAAACCAAGATTGAATGAGCTAACTGGCCTCAGTGATAAATGGATCTCACTAGCCTGACTAGTGAGTCAGTTAAATTTTTAGATAAAAAGGTGAGATTTTGGCATCTGAAGTCACAAGACTGTAACGAGAAAGGAATTCAGAGCTTGAGCTGTTAAATGTAGGAATGATAATTAACATGCTTCTGTTTCCCCTTTTATTGGTTATCCAAGGTTATCAGTGCCAAGGTAAAAAAAAAAAAAAAAAAAGGTTTTAAGGTTTTCATTCTTCTCTGATAATATGCAGAAAATATTCTTCTTGATTCAAAGCTATACAATTGTACCTTTAAAAATATGATCACTACCAAAGCTTGCAATAAAAGAACAGTAATGTTACTTCTGATCCACACTGATAATGAACTTATACTGAACTGTAAATGGAGCGCAAATTTCAAATAATTAACTGTGAGCAAATTAAAAAATGGCGTGTAGCAGATATGGAAGGCTTCGGTGACATATAGTTACTTATGAGGTCTCATTATTTTGTATTTTAAGTTACGTTACACGTGGCTTAATGATGTAATATTTCATGTTCATACTCACATCTTCATTTGTGGTCTGGTTAGAGCTGATCAGGTAGGTATGGAAGCCTGAGAGGCCCACTATGGACCAAACAGAGAAGAAACACACCACCACCTCCAGCACAGTGACAAAGTGAAGTCAAGGAATAACTGTCTGCCACAATTTTTATTTAATCCCTTTTTACATTTAGTGAAAAAGA
Source organism: Istiophorus platypterus (assembly GCA_016859345.1). Lineage (NCBI taxonomy): Eukaryota > Metazoa > Chordata > Actinopteri > Istiophoriformes > Istiophoridae > Istiophorus > Istiophorus platypterus. The sequence continues at coordinate 16,444,868 of CM029120.1, forward strand.
CAATAATTTGAAAGCCCATGTAGCAACACACATCGTAAACGCGTATGTAGCAAGCATTAACCAAATAAGTCAGAGTTCTGAAAGCTAGCATACTGACCTATAGCCTCAGGGCTGTCCTCCTCTTGCCAATAATTCCTACTTACCAGTTCATTTGGCTGGGACTACAGAACACTGCTCATTTTCTCTGCTCCATATAAAACATAAAAAACACAGACACTGTTCAAGATTAATCTTTCTGCCTTTATAAAAATGAAACATATTGACCCTTCACTATATCTTATGGTCCAGTCTCTAAAAGATTGCGCTGTTCATTAAGTAAGATCTCTAAATACCCACAAACTACAAATTCACAATTTAGTATGAGCATCAAACCCCTGTGGGTATACTGGAAAAAACAAACAAAAAACAAAAACAAAAACCAAACTTGTTATATCAGTATAATATTACATAATCAAAGACCATGAGTCAGTCTGTTAAACTGTGTTATAAAAATCAACTAAGTACCCATTGTCTCTCTCTTAATCTCCCCTTTCTTTTTTACCATTCCTCATTAGCAAGGACAAACCATGTCATCATTCACCTACTATAAAGGACTGCTACGATACTATCGACACCAATTCTCCTTTATTAAAGTCCTGTAGGACACATGCTGTTATCAGCTTGGCTTGGCACATATTTCTATGCCAGAGAAACAGTTATCTCACTCAGCCATAGAGAGAAGGGCAGAGAGAGAAAGAGAGGGTGCCATAACCCTATGATCTCCACTTAATTTTTGACTCAGAAAAAGCATCGTGTATCACTTAGATTTCACTGGCTCCAATTCTCCAAACTTACCTATCATTTCATGTTGTTCTTAGATCTTGTTTCTGTTTCTCTGATTATTTAAGACAGAAAAAAACAAAGAATATTGAAATAAAAAAAACCTTATCTTCAGCATATTTAGGCTGTCATTGATAGTTAAAAGGCGATGGTTAATAAGGTAAAATAAATTTCTCTCTCTACGCAGAAATAGTCCTTTGGGGTGGTGACAATAAATTTAAGCTGTGAAGTTAGCTGACTGCTTTCTACATTTACTGCCTTGATTTATAGCTAAAGACTGAGTTCAAATGGAGTGAAACTGAACTATCCTGCAATGAAAACCCCAAAAAATTTGACTCAGTTTGGATTTACCACAGGCCACATTATCATCACCAATGTTGTGTTGAGACAATAAGCTGACTTATAGTGTATTTGTAACAGCTGTAGCTTAAGACGTCTCGCACACACTTGGCATCTATCACACAGATAGACCAAATTACACTCATGTAAAATCTCACTCACACAACATCTCTGTAAAGGGAGGGGGGCAAGTTCGAGCCAGATGAAATCAAAGACCAACCGAATCATTCGGCAGAGACAGAGAGTGGAGCAGCCTTGCGTGCCGTGTTAGCCCGATGGAACAGGACTAATCAGACGCCAACAAGTCATGCAAGTACTGTAACACTGCAGAAAATGGCTGAAGCAACAGATGGAAATGCTTTCAAAAGGCATGTCATGCAAACAGACTACCCTCTATGGGCCCTTGTTGTGCTAGTCACTCTGTGTCATGATGAGAATAATCAAAGCTAGGCTGGTGTGAGTGACTAGAAAACTATAGAAATACAATTATATATAGAAAATTAAATACAGAAAACATCAATTAGACAATCATATCTAAACACCTGAAATAAATGCCAAAACTCCACTTTCAATGAAAGGATATCTGGCAGGACTATCCTTAAGTGCGCTGAGGAACCCATTTGGACGGGAGCCTGTGAACAGAGAATGACAGAGTTTCCATTAGACTACTATACAATTGGGTTCACAATTACATAGACACAATCTCACACAATGGCGCATATCAGCATTACACAGAACCATCTGAATGTTGTAACTTTTATCAGATTTTGGGTACTACACACTCTGGAGCCATTACCAGCTGCACCCTCTGTTGGTTGAAGTTTAAGTGTCAACAAGATGAGCTGAGCCAGGCAGAGCGAGCAGACTTAAATTGGTGTTCCAATTTAAATTCCAATTGTGAAGAGTAGGAGAACAAAGCCAGAAAAAAAGACCAAAATTTAAGGGTTAGTCACCTATATTTGGCTGTAGCAGACGTCTCTGTGGCTCTCATCAGTCAGACTGATCAGTTAACTTTACCTTTTATTTGCAGCTTTGCAAAATTCAACAAATGGGTTCAGACAGTGCATTTTAAATAATCGTTAACAGAGTACATTAAATCTTTAGATAAAAAGATCAGATTTTAGCATCTGAAGTCACAAGACTTTAATGATTTTTAAATTGGAACCAGGTCAATCAGGTATTTCTAATGTAAGCTTTCAACATGAACCTATTATTAAGTCCCTGTGATGTTCTCTCACTTATTATGAGCCCCACTGGGAGGGAAAAATACAAATGAAAGAAGCCACACTGCTGTGATGCCTTTTTTGCCAAAAAACGGACATCACTTGGACTCAACACAGCACGTTACATGGTTACAAAGAAAAGAGAACAAGCTCAAAAACAGTATTAATCAACACTACAATCTTATAGCAGCCATTTTTCCCCGTCCAACACTGTTCCACTGACAGTTGTTTCTGCAAGTGCACGAACGCACGCAAGCAAATGGGGGGGCCCAACAATCAACTGCCTTCTCCCAGCTGGAAAGATGGTAACAAGCCAGAATACTGCAGCTTTTCAGAACGCCCCCTTACAACCTGCTGGCTCAAAACACACCAAGAACACAGCCAGGAGGAGTGTGCATCTGTGTGCGTGTGTAACATGCCTTAAAGGCACGTGTCCGTTTTCACTCCTCTCAGATACTTACGTAGAATTATGTGTGTGATGACAAAGGCGAAGATGAAGATGGTGAGGAAGGACAGCGATAGGATGAACATGTAAAAGAAACGGTAGTTCCTCCTTCCCACGCAGTTTCCCACCCAGGGACAGTGGTGGTCAAAACGCTCTGCATGGACAGGGAGAGAAAGAAAGTTTATTTTGGACACAAGGACACACACCTACAAGTTTCTACTTTATCACACCACACTGCTGTCACAGCAATACTTCCCCTGTTTGAAGTCTTAGTCATACAGATGAGCTCCTGCAAAAACCCCACAAGAAACATGCTTAAGTATGTATTTATAAATCATGTTTCTCCAGAAGATGTCTAAATATACTTGTTGCCAAATTAAGAAAACCTGGTTTCCTATTTAGAAGACATTAAAAGAAAATTTAAAAAAAATCACCCGGTTACCTAAGCGCATGAATCCATGCATGAATCAAAACTGTGGGAAATTATTTGAAAAGATAAGAATCCCTTAGGTGTGGGCATAATAAGATATACATTTTTCATATAGTGCAAAGAGGATATTTATATAAAAGTTACAGGCTGACCAACACGAGTTCTGGATGGCTTGAGGTTAGGAAAAAAAAACAAACAAAAAAACACTTTGCTGGGTCAACAGATTAAGTACCTCCAGTAAGACCTCAACATGGCCCTGTTCATACCTTGCATTAACTTGCGTGTTTGGTGATCTGTTCTCAAGTGGACAAATCTAAGCAGAGAAGTGAATGCACCCAAGACTCTTTTAAGAGTGCATTGAGATCTGATCGCTCAGGCAATATTCGGAGATGGCCTGGGCTGCATGCGGCCATATTCTTCTAGCACGGCCACATTGATGGGCCACCTACTCAACTGCCGTCTTCTGTGTAAGCATTTGCAAACAAATGACAAACAAATAACAAGCCGTACAAATGATCAAAAAGCCCACAGATATATTATGAGTGTGTTGAACATACTGGGTGATTTGGTTTGGCCAGAACACGCAACAAAGTGTTATGATGAGCCTTTTTCATCTGTATCTGTTGTTTGAGTGAATAAAATAAATGGAATGCAGAAATATTTGCTGCGACATATTCAAAACAAAAATAAAAAATGTATCTGAATACAGTCAAGTTTTCAACTACTTGAGAAATTTAATGTGAAATGTGAAAATTAGTATTTTATAAAAAAGAAACCACGAACAGCTCCAGCAGACTAATCATTTCACTGATTGCTCTGAGAATGGAGAGCTTATTTTTTAGTGTGATTTTTTTTTTTTTTTTTTAAATCAGTCCCCACTCCGCAGTCCTATCTCTGTGTGTGGAATACTAGCTGTGCACGGTGGTAGCTACTTAACTAATTAATCAGAGCCATTATTTGTTTAGTGAGGTGAAATGACCTGCTTTTGTCTTCATTAATCAATGCCTGGTTGAAATGTGTCTGTAGCCTCCAGTTCAACTGGGCGAAAGGGGACAGTCGCTCCCATGCAAATCTGATTATGACCACAGCAAGTCATTAATATAAAGTGACCAAAAATGCTAGGAGAGGAGAAGAGAAACTTTTGACATTTTTTATGTGTGCATACTGTCCTATTCTGGAGTATCCATGTGAGGATGTTTTAACAACGAGCCAGGAGATCCCCTGATATTAAAGAAACATCACAATAAAATCACTCTAAATAATGACAGAAACACGTCTGCTGTTCCAGCTTTTCAGATTAACTTTCAACCTCATCATTAGGAGGAGGCAGAGGCGCAGAAACAATTACTTATATATACCAGGTGTAACAGCCATTTGCTCCATAGCATTTCCTTATGATGATAATTTAGAATAAAACCAAAAGCTTTAGACAGCAAATCTTGTAGTCTCACAATGATCTAATATATTCTTTTATATGTGCAATCTTGTTTTGATGCATTTTATTGTTTGCTAACATAACCATATAATTTCTTGAAGAGGATCATTGATGCATCATCTTGTTTAAAATTATTGGAAAAAATAAACAGCAAACATGCCCCAAAAATCATTCTCAACATCAATCTCCAAATCCTAACACTCTGCCCCCACATAAACAGGCACCAAATTTTTAGTCAGTTACAACTGGATTTTAACACAATGATCAGACCATCTCATCCTCTGGTATGTAAAGAAAAAAACCCGTCATGACATGAGGAAAGGGAAGGTGTGTGTGTTTGTGTATAATAATTCCGAGTGCTTATAAGCCTGAAGAACTTTTCCACTTCCACTGTCACCCCCGTTTCCAGTTTAAGAGCAAGTGCCAGTAAAGTTTGTTACCAATACCGGTCATTATAGACTTAGAATCCACAATAGGATGATTAAACAAAATAAGTAAGAATTCCCAAGGCCTTCAGTGTTTGGAAATGGGAAGAACAAGTCTTGGTTACAATTTTACCTAATCATTCATGTGAATGTCGGTCCTTTTCTCCTGCACAGGGCGTAATACGCAGTACTCTTATTAACGAAGGATCTCTAAAGTTTTTTAATGAACGCTGCACTGACTGACACTTTTGGAGCTTTGAGATCAGGCTGGAAAGTAATTCTAATGAGACAGTACTTACAACTGACATTCGTCACTGGAGTGTTGTTTGTCTGTTTCTCATTTTTCTGTTCTCACACATCTGTGGCTTACAACTATGGTTATAAGGTTTAAATACATTTTTAGATCAAGGATTTGGATTTATGAGATCACACTGCTCAGTGTCCATGTTTGCTCAAGAAAAAGCCTTTAAAGTGTCTCCTATGACTGTAGCAGTTTGAATCTGTTGCTCGTTAACTTTATCCTGTTTATGTAAAATCTTAATCAAAAAGTGAACCTCTGCAGTTTCATTTATGATTTCAACAATTCACCAAAAATGTGAATAAAATCCACCTCTCTGTGGTGTCTTACATAGCCCGTTTGTGAAAATGACTGCCGTCCCATCTCTTTTTGTTTAGCTGCAAGTCTGTCTTCTTTCTTGCCAACATGCATCTGCTGCATCTGATTACCACCTCATCATCTTTTTTTCCTGTGTTTACCACTTCCTCATCTTTGTCTCCCAGGTTTTCAGTCAGTTCTACTTCTGACAAGGAAATAGACATTCCAAGAAGGAGTTGTGTTTGAAGAATAAGTAGCACAGAGACCCTGATGAGAAAGATACAGACACATATGTCTGTGTACCTCTGTCTCTATCTTTCAGTAATTGCCTAGATGTGCTCTTTGCTTTGTTTCAATGGATAAAGCATGTAGTTGTGAAGAGCAGCAAAACTCAACCATTATGCTGCCGTTTTCTCTCTTTTCAGTCTAACTTGTCCCTCACTCTCCTCTGCTTGGATGCAAAGTCCTCTGTCCATATGCAATGTACATTCTCTGCAGGGCTGCATCACAAACTCAACATTTAGCTTGGCTTGTATCCTCACATACAGCTGTGTGTTGTGTAAGTTGTGAGTCTATTTGTTTTTCTATGTAGGTCAGGGCAGGAGGTGTAGATAGACGTACATTCGAATCAACTGCAGTATCATAAGAAAAATGACTATCTTAAAAAGGCCTACAGACTTTGGTTAGACAAATGATATAAAATCTGTATTGATGTTTTATAAAAATACATATAGACGACAGAGAGATGGATGAGGATGATTTGTTGATGGATTTGACGGTGTTTTTAGTATTATTTTTTTTATTTTAACCCATAAACTATGGGCTTAAAAATGAATGTGGCAAAAAAATGTCTTCATACAGAATGCTAACCGAAAATAGCAATAAAACATTCATAGTTACAGCGAGCGATTATCATTTTCACTCACCCACACAATTATCACAGAGGCTGCAGTGGGAGGCACGTGGTGGTCGGAAGATCTTGCAGGTGAAGCAATACTTCAGTTTTACTGTCTGGCCATTGATAACCACTTCCTTAGTCCTGGGAGGAGACCTGTAGCCTGTACCACCATTAGCCACATCTGGGGGGAAAAAACAAACAAACAAAAGAACAAAACAGATACATAAGAATGAAGGTCAACGGACAGTTTTCCCTGAGTGCAAACTCTGACGCTAATGGACTCCGTATACAGTACTATTGTATGCATGTGGTATTGGTGATGCTGGTGTGTTAGGAATATTCCAGTGGCACAAAAATACTTTGTTTATTAAAAACAAACAAACAAACAAACGACACCCCCACGATAGGACATTTACACTGACAGAAAAATGCAATAGAAGCCAGGAGGACAGACTACAAGAATACAAAGTCGATCATTTCCACCACATGAGGACTATACCACAGTCTCACTGGTGATTAGCTCCAACAAGAAGTAGGTAATGATGAATTTAATATATGACAAGGTTAAGTTTGAAAATTCAATACTGAACGACTGAAAATATGTTTAGCTAGAGACCATATTGTGATGGGATCACACCAGTGGCAATGCCCGTCAACCCACGAATACTCAGTAGACATTACTATATTAATACATGAGTCCTCAGGACTCATGGGGCAGTCCACACCGATCTTTGAACTCGGCCTTCATTTTGATCTCAACTACAGTATCTTGACTGTATTTTACACAGGTGTGATGCTATCATGTTGACAAAATCTGTCCACAGATTGAAAGACAGAAACGCGGATCGATACACTTGCCAAAGTACTCAATACATACACAGACTCACAAGGTGAAAACAATACCAGCTACACTGTTGCAGCTGCTATAAATTACAGTTATGTTAAATGTTATAATCTCTTTACAGTCTATTAAATTCATTTCACTCTGTATTATGTGTAGCATCCAACAACCTCTCCTATACATACTGGATGGATAACGCAGCACAGACAACAGAGAGCAGCACTCTATATGAAGGCTACCTCTTACTTATGGCTAGAAAACACTTGTAATGCAGGTTTGCTAGAATAAATGTCGTGCTGCCTTCAGGACCTAAAAATATAACAGTCTACGAAGAATTGCATGCAATCAATATTTCTTTTGCACAAGGAAATGTTATTTGTAGAATCAGCTGCTTGGGAAACTTAAATTTTACATTTCTTCATTTGTGAGACAAGCCAATTCAGGTTGTCTGATTTAATTCCTTTTGAATCTGATAATTCTCAAAAAGGCTATGGTAAGGTGAAGTCTTTACTGGTCTGCAATTATCGTTTGCTATGATAAAAAAGTAAATGTCATGATATCAGTAGATTAAATTGCTTGAACATGGACAACCCACACAGCTCATTATTTTTAATTAGCCCCACCATTATAGCTCCTTTGCATGAACTATACAAATTCTGCTGCTGTGTGTCTAACTTGCCAATCAGGAGGAACTTTTTGAGCAGCTAATAAAACACTACCACCCTAAAACTGGTGCTCCCGTCTAGCTCTTGCAGTTCCAGAAATTGAATGCCAGTCCAGGTATTATTAACAAAAGTCTGGGATTTAACATGCACTTAAAATCACAATCCTAGGACCATATTACAAGAGGAAAATAGTGGCAAACTGCTTTGAATGGCTTTTGTGGAGTAAGAAAGCTGTGATGACAGGCTAAACGGTAAGGATGAGAGCAATGATAGTGATTTTCAAGCCATAAAAGACAGAGTGTGCATCCTATTATTGCTGCGTTCGCTTTGAGCACTCTCACGCGCCATGACAGAAGGACACTGTGTGTGGGAAGATCATTTTGAGATAAATCACACAGAATCCTGTAGCATTGCTAATAAAGTTGTATGTGTGTGTTAGATGGGGGGCATGGTGGGGTGGGGTTAGAGAGTGAGAGGGTGTGGGTGTTTGACCTTTGTAAAGGAGAGCAGACGAATGCAGCCAGTGAGTTGTTCTTTTGGAATTCATCTCTCTTATGATCCTTGCCTACACTGTGCTCTCCTCTCTCCTTCTGTACTTGTGCCCTCTCAACAGACTCCACTGAGAGAGACAATGAATGAGGGGAGTGTGTAAACAATTCTGAGTACAATTCAGCCACCACAGTGTTGAACCATCAGGAGATGTCCCATTGTTTAAGTATTTATAGTGCAATTCATTTAGTGTAACACTAGTTTCTATCAAGTGAATAAAAGGGCTATGACACCCAACTGTAGGGTTCCTCTGAAGAATTAGAGGAGACCTCTTTGAAATACAGTCTGTGATATCTAAAATAATAATGGCAGGTAGGTTTACATCATATTACATAAACAGTAATTAAAAGCAGCTGAGTGGGAGAAAATGTTCATTTTAGCCTCCTATTTGTAGTTCTGATTTTGAGTTAAAATTTTTTGGATAGCTACTATATATTTTGCACAAACAGCTACAGAAATTGTCTAAGAACTTATACCATCTAATCAAAAAGAAGCTATACACAGTTTTCATTGTATCTGGTTTCACTTGTTAATGAACAGTTATTATGAAATGATAAAAACACCTAACTTAACTTTGGTTGCCATTTGTTCACTGTGACTATAAAACTTCAAAATCTGAAAAATAAGTTTTCCTCTTTTTCACATTCTGCAACATGGCATGATGGCAGCATAAAACTAATGCAAACTGACAAAATGAATGGAAGCAATTACAGCAGCACTGAAGCAGCAATATATTTTAATCCAATACAATGAACACTGCTGGAAATAGAGTTGTACATGGTTTTATACTGTGCAATTTAAGTTATGGACTAGATAAAGATCATGATGTACATCTTGTTTAATCAGAATTAAATATTCTAAGTAGCCTCCCCTTTCTTTTGGAAATTAAATACTGTTTTTTTTGGTTAACATTAAAAAAAAGTTTTTAACAGGCTGAGATTTTATTTATAGATTGTACAGAGAGTACTCTTTTTCTTTATCTGTCTCTAAAATAACAGAAATTCAATAGGATGAAATTTGCATAAAGAGTAACATGTTTATGTAAAGACAACAATAATAAGCCTATTTACAGCCCAGACAGTCTTAAACACCTGACTCAAAATACAAATTTCAATACAGTGTCTCCTAAATCAGCTGTGGTACACTTTGACCAGTCCATAAGCATTCACTGCACTTGATCACAGATGCCTGTGGTAAAGCAGAATGTGGCAGTGGGGGGTTTCAATGTCGCTTTTCTGATGAACAAAGCCATTTGTACACTTAGCCATCATAGCAGGCAAAATTTAGCCTTACACCAGAGTCTAGTGGTCAATGCCTCAGAGAGATAGGCCAGGCCTAAGCACTTGAAGCTAGATAATGTGGCCAGGTAGACTGGGAAGTAATTTCACACAACACACCCAAACAAACACAATCAAACACAAACACACAAACAAAACACACACACACCCTCTGTGCCCAGACATGCCCTCAGGCAAAAAGTTAAATGAGGGTTCAATGTCAGCCAAACTGTGCTAGGCGTTCCCTGGTGAGGTATAAAGGGAAACTAATTGCTATCCTACTGTGTATGTGGAGGAGAGAAAACTGGAGCCTTTACCTTCAAAGTGCATTGGAAGACATTGATGATGGCTAACATACAGCAGTACTAACCTCAGCCTGACTGCTGACATGTAGGACTACAACCAAAGAAGCACAAGCAAATACTGTTCTGTCCAAAATGGTCTTGCACACTGTAGCCAACTGGATAAAAATTTGCACTGTAAATACCATACAAGGTTTTCAAAATTAGGAATACTAAAAAAAAATTTGCTCTCACAAAATGACTGTGGTTCACTTCTATAAGCTTGAGAGAATACAAATGTTGCCGCATTGAGTATATGATGCAGGTGTCTGAGAATGGGTTTTATGAATTATTTAAAATCAAAAGTATGGTCATGTGATGTCTCATGAAAAGCCAAAGTGGAAAGCTGAGGATGAGTTGTTTTGTGCTGTGTTGGTTAATTTAGTAGGCAGTGACTGAAGCCTAATACTGCAGTTCCAATGCAAGTACAAAAGGCATTGTGACACATTTTAGAAAAGGATATGTGACTTGCGTGGAAATTCACAGCTATTCAAAGGTGAGTAAGTTAATCAGTCAAATGTTTTTAAAACTGAAGATAATGCATCAGTAGACTAAATATCAGCTTGAATACATTGTATTTTAGAAGCAAGGAACAACCAAATCTATATATTTTTATCATATTCAATTTTGATTATATTTAAATATTTTCAAGATGTTTCAATATTTGTTTGCTTCAGTTCTCATAAACAGTAAATAGCCACACCAAAATTGCAATGCCAAGTAGAAAATAATGGTCCATCAAATGCAAAAGCACTACTGCAATCAATTAAACAAATATATCTAATCTTCCAAGTTTTTATCTACTTATTAAAAATTGCTATGTATTTTTAATGGATATATATGGCCACAACACACATTGGTGTTCTTTTTAACAACTGAGTGCCACTGTTTTCTTCTTTGAAATAATTTCTTTATACCTGTGTTATGGACTGCCCTCTGATCTTGTTTAGCGTGATTTTAAAATAGTGAATCAGGGTGGGACTCCAATAGTAATTATAATGTATTTATGCCATGAAATAGGAGAGCATTTATACCCCTTAAATTTATATTGATGTCCCATCAATTTTTCACAATGACTAAGTGAGGATTAGCTAATTAGCTAAATAAAGGCTAATCACAGGTTTACCAGCTATATAAGCGGCTTTCTGAGTGCGTATTAAGTCTAGCCATTGAGCCTAGCACTAGATTGTCTAGAAAAATCATTTCCACAACAAGTTATATGTCTTCACTGACAAATCAGTCATAAGAAGTCATTTGACTTGCAAAGATGGTTATTATAGAAAGTCAGTCAGTAACATCTACCTACCAACTGCTGTTGGTATTTTGTGTGCACTGTCCTGCTGTTGTTGGGAGCCAGGCATGATATAAGGTGGTAAAGATGTGTGTTGGAGAAGAGTGTTTACACCTAAATAGATGCACAGAACAAGTCTGCCATTGTTTTCTTTAAGTAATACAGCATGCTGATGTTTGAGCTGGTTGAATTCTGGTTACTGACTTCATGACGTGCAAAAAAAGCATTATTACATTTGATGAAGTTTCTCTGGAGTTAAGTTACGTTCAACTTAAGAGATTTTGAATGAGCAAAACATTGGAAATCTACTGTGGAGGAATTTCCTTTCCAATCTTGCTCAGAACCAAGACAATAAAAGTAACGTTTGTCACATAGTTCAAATGGTGAGTGAATCTTTTTCAAGCCAAAACTATTCCATTAATACTTGTGGTGAAACAATATAAATAAAAAACAACAACAAACCAACAAATAATGGCTATACTCATCTTTTCAAAGTAGTGGAGCTCCAGTCCTGAACTGATAAGATACTGTTAAAATATTTTGCTACATGCAAAGCTTGCTGGATGCCTTCAAATAGATTTAAATTGGTTTGCTGCTGAACATCACTTGTGAGGTGGCCAAAAAACAGTAGCATTAATATAGGTCTACAATGTGCGCAAAAACACAGAATTGTTTTCGGTTTTCATCTAGTCTTTGCCACTACACTGTTACTGCTGAGTAGGCCAAAGTTATGTATATATCCCAGTTTCTTCAATAAAAAGTTCAACTAGCTGACTTTATTTTGTGACTTTTTTGCTAAATTAAATGTATGGCCTGGCCCATGAAATCCAACACAGTGTATAATACTTGGCAAAGTCTGAATGGGGCCACCATTACAAGCATTCACTACTGAATTTGAGGCAAGTAACAGAACCAAAAGACAAAACAAAGCAACAGTGAAAATGATAATGAATTACAAAACCAAACCAAATAGTCAAAGTGATGATCAGCAGACAGGTGTGATGAGGATGTGGATATAAATAATCAAACACATAACCTCATGTGATATAATTCACAAAATGGTGTGAAATCTCATAACAAATGCTGTGTCTTTTAACTGATAAATATACCCCAGGGTTTTATTCTGTGGTACATCTGAGCAGGTGTGATTCTATGATATGAGGTGAACTGTAATCTATTCAGAGAAAGGCGATCTTGGCCTGAATGTCCTCTGCTTCCAAGTTTTTACGTTCAGTTCAATAGTCTGGATACAGAGTTGTGACATCTGTTTGAGTGAAGGATGGCAACACGGAAGAAGGCATAACCAGGTGCTGGACTAAGCTAGAATATAGCAGCAGAGAGAGACATACAGCTGCTACTGGGCCTGCTTCTAGCAGGACTTCTCAATGGATAATGAAATCTGATAAGATCCAGAGGGAGACAGGAAGACTGGGCAAAGACACAGATGGATAACCTATGGAAAAATAATTACTATAGCTGTTATTAGTCACAGATTCATAACTTTGTTATTACCTAAAATTAGCCATATATGACTGTAGACACTCAGCTTTCCTGCATATTGTTTTTTTCAACTGAAGAAGAAAGGTGTGTGTGTGTGTGTGTGTGAATGAGAGACAGAGGAATGGATAGAAGAAGGGAGCGAATAATTGGTATATTGGGTCAATCCAGACCAGTCTAATTACTCTACAACAAGTTTATGTTGTTAGCTTTCCTCAACTCTACAGTGACAACTCTATTCCTGTCCCCTGTAGCACCATCATTCATTGACTGCTACTTCTTTATCTCTTTCTTTTTCTTTTCCATGTCACTGTAAGCCTGGAAACTAGACAATGATGAAGGGAGACTGAGAAGAACAAAGAGAAAATAAAATTGTTTACTTCAGGTATCTTCAAGAGTGTAAATTAAGTCTTTTCAGCACACATGATCAAAATTAAATAAATGGCATACTGTATAAGAAGCTTTAAATTGTATGGTGGATAAACATGTGACTATTGCAGATAACACTGTCAAAGATGATGTGGGTTTTGTTAGCAGAGGTTTAATTTAGAAAGCTTCACTTTTGCAGGGGGATCAAAGATGTAGTTTCATATTAGCGAGCACAAGCATTATCTGACACACCTCATAATTGCCCATGGGGAATAAAAAACAACTGCAAGAATCTGCAAGTTTCTTCTGCACGTTTAACATAATAGAGCTTATTATTAATTTAGTTATCTATTCTTCAACCTTTATGATACCTACTGCCAAGCAGATTCTATCATAGTGTCATGTTCAACAGTGTTGAACTCGTCCTCCCTTCCTTCCCAGTCATAATAAGGGAGGAGAGACTGGGGTCCATGTACCATCAATCCACAAATGTAAGTTGAGAAGTTATGTGGCTTAGTAATAGAGACTCTTTTCACTGGCTGCACACCTATCACCTATTCTGGAGTCAATGTAGTCAAACATCAATGTGACCTCAGGTCGTTAACTACACTCAGAAGGGACAGAGAAGGGAGGAGACTAGTCACAGTAACGGTTGCAGCACCAGCATGAATTATGATTGGCCATCATTCAAAATTATTGGTATTAATTCATTCTCTAATCTAAAAATACAGACATTGCAGCTCTATGTCAAACAGGTATATGGTATGTTATGATGTGTAGGGCAAAAAGGGCTTTAACATGAGTTTAACAGACTGTGCTTCTGATATCACTAGTCATTGCAAGGTTCTATCTTGACCATAATGGTGTTTTCTGACTAATTTATTTCACTTTTTTAATTTCTACAGTAGGAGCCCAGCAGTTGGTAAGAATTAATGCTGCCCAGTGAACCTAACTATTTATGATAATTTATTGAAATGTTTATTTAAATTGGTGCCAGCTTTTTGATGTTTAGGGGCATTTGACGGCAGTCAGCATTTTAGGGACACAAATGCCAAGACAGAAACAAGTAACCACCTGTAAATTCTTGTGTTGTTCAAGACATGGCTGTTGATCAAAAGAGCCATCGTTTATTCATGCTGTAGTTTCAAATTTGCCTCCAGCCAAACACATTCAATGCCACAAGCAGACATACAAGGTGTTAAAATCCAACAAGCATGTTTGCAGAGTCTTATCGCTGCAGGGAGAGGAAGCTGTATCTAATGTGATTAAGCTAGCTCACATCTTAGAGAGTGGCTCAGGCTGATCTCTCTCTGGTAATGGGCTGTGTGCTTTGAGTTTTGCATCTGAATTAAGGTTCTGGCAAACACACAGTCAAAGGCAGTCCTAACAAAACATTTCAACAAAAATCATAAAAAAACAAAGTAATCAATTATCTCTGATTGCATCAGGCCTTTGTCCCCTCAGACGGACTAAAGTTTCATAAAACACACTTTACACAATCTTCAGTTTATTAGGAAGTTCTACACATTGGTAGAGTGGAAAGGGGCCGGGGGAAACCACCATTGCCAGCAGGGTGCCATCCAACATTCCAAGTGCAGGGTCTTTGTCAGGGCATAATACTCTGTGAGGTGAATCATACTTCTACTATGACATTATTTTCATCCCACACATACTAAGACATGGAAATATTCCTGGCATGCATGTGCTTCTATTCAGATTCACCCACAAAAAAAGAAAGCAGTCAAATCCCCACCCTCAAACACCCATATCGACTGCCCCTGCAGTTACGAAAAGCTAAAATGTCAATGTATCCTTTACTGATGTGCCCATCCTTCCTCCAGCAGCCTGGGCTCGTAATCTTCCAAAATTTATTTCCTCTGCTGGCCTTGATTCTGGCTGGCAGCTTTGGAAAAAAACTATGACGCTGTCTCGACATTCACCAAGCTAGCTTAGGCCATATTAAGTGGAGGGAAGGAAATAGGCAGCTCTGACCAACTTTCATTCCGATTAGTGCTTTAGAAAGTCTTTTGGATTTGGCATGTGGCAGCTGAACTGATTCCAGCCTGTCTAGTCTTGACATATTGAGCAGGCAGACCGACATGAATACGCATCAAATGTGGCACACTGACGAGAAATAAATTCTTGTCTCCATTTCAAGCTGGGATAAACAACAAGCTACATTTCTTGATCTTACACTCTTTCCCCAACCCTTCATAGGTGTACATAGTATTTCTGCTGCATTAAGAGTACACTGTAGAGTGACAAGTTACTGAACATTATATATACAATGTTATTACTCATGTTTTTCATATATTTCTATATGTGCAAATATGCCACATTGATTTTGACTTAAGTGGGCTATACTTCAGGCCACTGACTCCAACCTCTTTTTGATAGACTAAAGGCTAAAGTATTTGGCAGAGAGCAGAGATATCTGCTCTCAATGATGACATCAGAGGCCTAGCTATCAGCTTTCCCTCCTGAAGTACAGGGACGATGAGAGACCTTGATGTCTCATATTGTACTAACATTAGGTCCTCCATTGTTTAGTCAACAGATCAATAAGAGTGGTGTCGAACTTGAGCCTTGTAACATTTTGACTTGAAAACATCATCAACTATTTATGAGCCTGCTGGTAAATTACAAAATCCCTTGGGCTACTGGCGGCTGCAGTATTCAAGAATTTTTGTTTTAATCAAGATAGCTACAAGCATACATACATTACACATACACAGGATGGATGCAAATTATAGTGAAGGGGTAGTTTGTCATTTGCAGCACTCAATGTTTTAGTTGTGCCTTCTCATTAGGATTTGGGTAATTTTATTGAAGATAAATGTATGGCACTTAAATAAACAAATCGCAAGTCAAATAAAACAGCAACTGAGCATATGGGTAACAAAGAATGAAATGGTAAAGAGCTATTACATTATGCTAGCACTAAAATGTGAAACACTTGCTAAGCCTGTCAACTGCTTTCTTATAATCAGCGTGTGCACAGTTACATAAGGACATATTGGTTAAAAAAAGAAGTTGCAAATAAAAAGGAGTGCTGTCTCGGTCATATGAGAAAAAAATAGAAGGAATGAGTCTTGTTGTAAGAAGGGAGGAGATGAGAAAAGAAATGAGGAGCACTGATGTGAGAATACATGTACAAACACACAAACAAAATGAATATATAAACATGAGGAGTGAGAGCAGATCTTAAACTATTTCACCATTTTAGAATGCATTCTAAAATGCTGCTTTGAGACAAATGGGCAAAGAGCAAATACAAGAAGTAAAAACAGAATGAGGAGGAGAGACATCAATAAAGACAGGCAAAGTGTTTCCCCTTAGAAGACATTCTGAGATTGGTTGGTGTTATGGCTTTGGATGGGGTTGTATGATCAAGCTAAGAGCTTACAGATGTGCTACTAATGTCTTGCATGTCAAGCTGCCACGCCATGGCTAGAATCAAACAGCAGAGCACTGCGCAAGTCTGAACAAAGCAACCAGAGAGAGAAAGCGAAGGATGAAGGGTTTGGAAATACAGAGCAATGGGGTTTTTCTGTAGAGAAATGCTATCAAGACGGATAGAGTCTGGAATAAAGAAACAGAGCAAGAAGAAAGAGCAGCAGAGGGCAGTAAGCAACTGTATGAGGAAAATGCATTTCAATCTTTTTACAAGCTGTGGGAAAAGACAGCACCCTTTAACTCTGAGCAACTTAAATCTATCATTCTCATTGAAGGATACAAAGCACCTCAAATATTTATGTGTTTGTGTTTGTGTGTGTTTGTGTGTGTGTAAAATCCTTGTACCAAAACAAGCCAGGTTCATACAAATGCAAGATAATGGAACCCAGAATGGCACTGACACTAAAGCAGTCTATTAGTTCACTGGCAGCATAACAAGTCCCATGGGATGTAGATGTTTCAGGGAAACACTACCAATACTTAAGGGCATTGCAACCACAAGCTATTCTACAATTAAAACAATCTGAACCTAATTAATTTAAACATTCATCTTAACATTTTAGTGTAATTAAATTAAATTGAACACTGTCAAAATGTTGTGGTCATGCACTCAGAAGTTGGTCGTATTGGAACAAGGAAGTGGTGATCCATAATCTTCTGAATGATTAAAATGGACTGTTTGGGACGGCATGTGTAAGTGATGACCTGTGGGCTCTTCTGAAAAGCATACGTACATATACATACATATGTATGTATATATATATATATATATATATATATACACACACACACATACATATACATATGCATTAGATACACACACACACACACACACACACACACACACATATTTACACACCTTAGGAAAAGCCTAATCCATTACATCTTGCCACCTGTGCACATATAGTTTAGGATAAATTATATCAACAACATGACAACAATCGTTTTTTCATGAACAAGAGATTCCAGTTTAGAAATCACCATTTGCCATATTTGGAAATGCACAGAAACAAATGCCAACTGGGTATGAATGGCTGGTAGAGAGGGTGGCAGAGTGGTATTTGGGTCAACAATTTTCGTTTTTTCATCCTTTAATTTGTTTATACTCTGAAAAAATGCAGTTCAACATGGTACTTTTGCACAGTATTTTTTCAGCCCATTACTCCAACCTCTCTATACTTTTACCTTCCCTTCAAAAGCTTTTAAGTCTCCTAATGAGATTAATTAAGCCAGTCCAGAGTTTGTTTAATGAGGCCCCAGTGACCTGAAGCACAGAGAGGACCATTGCTAGGAAACACAAGCTTCACATTTAAATAAAAGCACCAAAACTTTAAAGGGGGTTTTGAAAATAGGGTTTAGAAAGTTAACCTTTGGACTAAAGTGGTGATAATCCATTTAGCCACAGGGCAGCAGGACACTATTGGAGACTGGTGAGTCAGTCCTACAATTGACTAAACTGGATCTATTACCAGTGTAAATTTTAGCATGAAATACCCTTGAGCATGGCACCCCTTCCCGCCTCTGAAAGGGTCCTTAAGTAGCTGCGCTCTAATTAAACACCTTTCTTGTGGTTCCCTTCAATTCTTCAATTCGTCAATGAATTCTACTGCCTTTTTATTGTGTTAAACATATGTTTTATGGATTAATTGTAAGCACAACTTTGATAGCTTTAATTTACAATCAAAATCATTAAAACACATTTAAATCACTTAAGAGCTTACCATTAATGCAGATGCTGAATGGAACACCTGTCCTTCTGAAATCTGTAATAACACACTCAGCAACATCTAATCAGGGGCTGTGTATCGGGATACTGTTTTTTGCCTTGATGCATTTATCAAAAAACTACTTTTAGCATGATGTAATATGTGAGATGAGGAGACTGTTGTGAGTTTCATGAACAGGCTTTATCCACATCAAAAACTGTAGTCTTGGCGCTGTCATGCTAGTAAATCAGTAACACAATATCAAGTGGTTCCTAATGTGCTAACAGTTTTACCTTTCATATTATGTATTTGATTTTCAAGTTTTCAAAATCTAATTCACGAGTCAGGTAATGCTTCAACTGAGGCCCTTGGATAAATAGGAGCAAAATAAACAGATAAAAGGACATTTGGTCAAAGCAGCACCAATACTTCACCTCAGCCTAGACAGATGTGACCATAAACTTAGGCATGGAGGAAGAGAAGGGAGTGAATGGAGAAATTATAATGAGATATACAAAAAGACACCTCTTTTGATATGGATGATTAATAGGAGAAATAGGGCTGGTCAAGAATATAGAGTAGCCAAAGACATTATGAGAAAATAGATGGGGAGAAGCAAAAAATGCAAAATGTAGACAAAAGAATTTAAATAATAGGTTTCATAACCATATTTTATGCCTAAAATCATTTAATTAGAGAGTAGTCTTACCTATTTGCCTCTCAAGATCAGCTGCTTCATCTGGAGTGGCCCTGGGGAGCACCCCTGGGTCACTGAAACTGGTTCTCAGCAATGTCCCCAGTACAAAGAGAAACAGCACACCTCCTATGACTGGGATTGCCGGGGTCAAATGTATTGCCAGGAACTGACAACTGGTAAGGGCAGGAAGAGATGAAGAGAAAAGGATAAATGAGAAACAAACAAACAACACTCACAGTTCTGACTGACTGGTGATGCTTAGCTGAGTAGTAAAAACCTGAAATTTCAAATGACAAGTCTTGGGGCATTATTGTACAAAAATCAACTGATGGCCTGGGGGCACATCTGTCTACTCACATACAAACCAGTCTTCGTAATATAAATACAGTACACACAGTACACACAACTGAGCCTGTGCAAGCAAGACTGAATGCCATTTGAGACAAGCCCTCAAGTTTAGGAAGTGGTAATACTGGCAACCTGTTGCTTAATCCGCTCTAATGAGACGATTTAGCATAATCCCATTAAATGTCCAATGGTGCAGGTTCTTATTACAGAAACCACATTTAGTCCCACAGATGTGGAGCATAGGCTGCCACATCCCATTTCATTTGCTAGTCTCTGGTCTACCGGAATTGATTTCAAGTCAGTAAAGACCTGCCATTTAGGACAAGGGAACCTAAATGAAAATGTGGCAACCATATGTTATGAGGGATGCTGTTGAGGAATGCATAACAGTACTGTGAGTTGAGTCAATGTTTTTAATAAAATTCTGTGTATATACAAAGGCTCTTGTACATCTGTTCATCTATTTAAATAAATGTACCAAATGCAAACTGATTCTATAAGTCTTTAAATATCTATTCCTTTTTATTTGCCAAAAAAATTGCCTACTGTCTTTTGACTTTCATGGAAGAAATTTTGGAGTGAATGTACAAAAAAACCTAAAACTAAAAACCTAAAACCTAAAAAAAAAACCAACCCCCCCTCCCAAAATAACAAAAACAAACCAAAAAACCCAAACCAAAAAACAAAAAAAGTAAACCTGAAAACTTTACATTAGGACATTCCTGAAAGGCTTTTGGTGCAGGTACAGGTGATTTGTTATTCTGTGCACTACATTACTGAATCTTGCAGGGTAAGCATCATTTTTTTGTGAAGGAGCAAAATAACCCTGAAAAAATATTGTTATTTTAAAATCAGAGCGGAGAAACAACGACTGCAGATCATTAACAAACTGAGAATGTTTAAATGACATTGGCTGCTATAGTAAAGCGACAGTGATTAACCATTGTGTTTGCACTGTTAAACCAGATTGTTTTTCAACTGCATTTTTATCATTTCCCAGCAACAAAAATGTTTAATAATTTAAAGAAATGTCAAAATTAAATTTATGAAGACACTATATATTTTTTTTTTTTAACAGTGTATGCAATAGGTTGTTGGTCAACATTATATCACTACCACATCATCTCCCTAGCTAACAGATGGTAGCACTTTGGGAGGGCCTACACATTCACTGATATATGCCAGTACAAATTCTAATCTTATAAAAACAAGTGGCTGACATTATACCCTATACTCAATTAAGGTGTAACTTTTCTGTGAGCTTAGTAAGCCAGTTCATTTTGGTTTGGTTTGAATCTATCATCTATCTAGCAAAACCTTTGAGCTGTGACACCCCATTTGAGTGGACATTAGCCAGTCCTGCTGCTCTCTACATCTGGAGTGAGACTAAACTAAGCAAAAAACATTGGGTTGTCTGGGACATCAGCAGGGGGCTCCAGGCAGGACAGGGCTTCACAGCACAAACATTTCTCTAGTTCAACACATGCCTGGAGTACCCAAGGTCATCACTCTAGACTCTGACAACATCCACATACAGAATACACAACTTGTGTTAGACACTTGCTAAGAGGACTTCCATTGTACACCCCTCCGTGCTTTTATGATTCTCCCCCAGCCTCAGGCATCTGAACTGGGCAGGGAGGAGAGACACCATTCAGCACTGTGTCCTGAGATTGTAATCTAATACAGGGCATATTCCTATCTCTGTTTTGGGCAGTGCTGCAGGCGATCTTTATGCTTATAATCTTGCAGATCTGACAGTCACTTTTTTTAAACAGAGCAGCCCTGTTGCTCCTGCCAAGCAAAATACTTTCACTGCAAACAATATAATAAACCAGTTGTACAAATCTGTTCAACTGCTCTTTGTCTTAAATTATTACTTAATAATTTATACCATTCCAAAGCCATTATGATATAATATAATGAGGTAAATATTAGGCTAAATTATCTCATAGTATTACTTTTGCATATTAAAGTTGCATGTCTTGGCAATGTAGGTTGTACAAACAACGAAAAAGGTCACAATTTGGTCAATACCTCTTCAATTCATATGCTGAATGACTGAAATTTTTTTTTACTTTGAATCAAAATCCAGAGATGAAACAATAACAACAGTATACAAGCAGATTTCCAACCATTTAGGCATTGCTGAGAGGATAACTGTTTAAGAAATGCTAAAAAGAGATGACTGCTCTAGTCATGCGGGGACAGAGCTCAGTTATTTGTTTCTATTGTGGGGGTTTAAGTGCAGAAAAAAATGTATCATCGTCATATAGCAGACACACCAAATCCAGCTGTTAGCTATAAAATTAACACTGCTACACGATTTTAGTCTCTCTTAAAACACTCATTATGACAGTCATACTTTTTTTTCCTGAGCAAACTAGTTCTGACGACCAAGATATATTGAGCTCTCCTTTTTCTATCCACAAAGTGAAGATCTAAGGAAAAACAGACATTACCCAATCAACATCTACACTGAAAGTACATTTTCCTTTATCAATACAAAGAATTATTATCGTTCTTATTGTTGTATCTTTTAAAAAGAAAGAGCTGAAAGCTGAGTACCCAGCTTCATTTTATAAATTCGTCAGAGATTTGTAATATTTGATTATAAAAAAAAAAAAATATTAAGTGGTGAGTAGAGAGAGTCTGCAGCTTGTCACTGTCTGCAATTGCCCCTGGAAAGCAGAAAATTTCAAAGCCTGATGTCATTACCTGACACCTTTTCATCTGCCCATTCAATCTGTCCTCTATTCTTTCTGATTGGTCACACATCACATTAATGAATCCACTAATTAGAGGTGCTAATAGGAAATCACTACAGTTGTACATAGCTTGAGTGAGGGTGCTATATCTGTAACAATTAATCTAAAGCCAAGATTTGAATGGTTTTGAAGTAATTAATGAGAAATTCAAGCTCACCAATGAAAGCTCGTATATTCACAAAGATTACACAAAATCTTGTGAACACACTGCATCTTACTCTCTCTGCAGAGAAAAAAAAACACAATATGTGGATGTGTGCGCTCTTCCATGAAAATATTATTATATTTCAAAACTTGTCATCTGGCAAGTGGTGATGGAGATGGCTGACAGACCAGCACAAACTGCTGCCTCTGTCCTCAGATGCCATGTCTCAATGTGTTGGACATCAGGAACATAATGAAAAGGCAGTCATGTGTGACAGAAAGTGACGGGTCGGTAGAAACGGACAGGGATTAAACACTGAAACCATTAGAGGGGGAGAATGGATGCAACCTGCCTATGCTATAGGCATGGATCAATAGAGAATAGTGGACAAGCTGCAGGTAGGTAACATCTTGCCTGGTTTAAATTCCACCTGAAGACAATGTCCTGGAAAATTCATTCTGATCAGTCACTGAACATGAGCGGTAAAGACCATCAAATATTCAACAAACATGTTTACTGTTAAGGACTATAAAGAGTGAATATTTACAAGGAATCGGACGTTCCTAAAGTAACATCTTCATTTGTCTTTTAGTTTGGTTGCAATTCTTATATCTAAACAGGACTTTAAGGCCTTTGTTGCTATGGAAACAGACAGTATCCAATGTCAGACTTGGTAAATTTCAAAAGGGAATGTGGTTACCCTGGAAACGGCCACGAGTGAGCCGAAGCCCCGGGGGGGGAAGCACATTCAACAAGATACGGACAGCTCGATGACATTTATTAAAATCCTTTTAAATGACTCAACAAACCATATGGTTGATAAGGATGAAGACTGAATTACTGTTTTATTTGATCCAGAAATAGTACCAAGATCCTGACCACATAAGAAATCTGAGTTCAGGAATCTGGTAGAGGATGTCCTTATATGCATCCTTTTCCTGGAATAGTTTTACCTTTTCTTTGGTTTTTCAGCGACCAGTAGAGTAAATATGTGGACTGGGACATGGGTTTTGTTTTTTACCCTAAACACATTTATTAAGCTTAAATATATTTCTTTGGCAAACATAACTTTCGACTATAAATTACAATACAGATAAGCAAAATCTAACATTGCTTACCTTGGGATTGTATGAAATAAAACTAAACTTAAATTTATATTTTGAATATCTGGTTAACTTGAGCAACAGGCTAAGAATAACAGCGTAGTTGGTCAATCAAAGCAATCGAAGCTGAGGCTGAGCACCAACATGGCTGGAATGGAACAAGCGTAAGACAAAACACAGATTGTAAATCCAAGGTTTAAAAACTGTACAGCTTAACTGTCAAAATCAGCGGGAATTAGTGACCAAGGAAGGCAACACAATAAAGCTCTGGTAACTAAGTCCTAGGGCAAACACCATTATGATAAATGGTAAATGCATCTGCAAGAGATATTAGTGCATGTCACTGTAGAGCAGAGAGCAGCATGATACTTTTATAGCATGGCGCACTTGGTTGCAATAGGGCACACCTAATGTTCGCTTTGTATTTGAATAAAGGACCTCATTCTTTCATACCACTGAACTGATATCGCTATTGGGGTGGAGAAGTAAAAGAAAAATAAATTTGAGGATGGAAAAGTGAGCAGAACAGATTATGTAATACTGGTTTTGTTATTTAATTTCACAGCCCAAATAAAACATCAATATAATAATTTACGAAAACATCATTGAAATTAGGATATCTCAGTTAAGATAAAGCTGTTTTTAAGCAGAACTAAATTGGCCTTTTCCAGAACCTGCCTGGAAAGGCCCATTAAACTCAAAATAACAGTCACAACTGTCTTTAGACTTCACCTTATGCCTTTAAACGCTTTTTTTTACTGTAACTCTTGGAGTTCCTTGACTTTTAATGTGAGGTCCCCAGTTTCACAAAGTCACACACACTGGCACATTATCATACATTATCAGCCTGTCCATGCAGCCGCCGTGTTGCCACGTACAGTATAGAAAGGGGTTTTGTGATTGATATTAGTTGTTATTGTTAAAAACCAGCTAGACACTGGCAATTGTCCTTATGCAAAAAGTAAGGGACAAATGAATATCCAACTTAACCCTAAAACAAGTTAACCCATGCACAACCCCATACAAATAAAATGTATGAACTTTACTCTCTTTCCCCAGGAAAGCCAGAAAAAAAAACACTCAGAACCTTGTTATTTTAGTAAACCCAAGTGTCAAAGATCACAAAAACAGTTTAGAAATGCTAATTTAAACTCAGGGTGCATACCTCTTAGCCAAGCCAACTTAAACATTTAGCTATACTCTTAGCCCATACTGAACATTGATTTTTCAGACCCAGAAAACTCCCCCACGACTCTAAATTTAAGGTATCCTACTTACCTACATTTGATTTTAGCATAAACATGCCAGCTGGTTGTGTTTTTTTTTTTCATTCTAGCTTACCATTTGTTATCATATACTTACCACAAATTGCTGGTCAATCAGAGCCAAACATATAATTATCCAAATTCACAGAAATTATCATCTGGTACAAATTTCATACATTTTAACTGCTGCACATGCTATTATCATGACATAGAAATAACATAAAACCTGCTAGTGCTGTCACTCTGGTTAATTTCTTATCATAGTTTTTTCAGTGTATGTCCTCTGTGCACCAGTTGGACAAGTTCATTACTTCCACCGAATACCAAAGGTAAATCTTTCTACCTCGATGGAGTCTCCCGAGATTTCCCAATTAATTTGTCTCTAAAAGGCTGTGATAATCTCAACATTGATCAAATCAAGAATACAATTATCTCTTTTCACATCAAATACTTTTATGGTGCCAACTAGTTTCTCCAAAACTTAGCCGGGAGTTAAGCCTTGGATACTTTCTTCTTTGCTTGATGCATCCATGTGTTGTTTTCCTCACTCAGCACTGTTCACTGGCTGTCCTCTCTGTGTCACCCAAAATAAACTGCATTGTGGTTTCGGTTTTCCTTCAGTCATACAGCTTTGAAGGCAATCAATATGCATTTATCTCCAAAAAAGTCATAAAATACATCACCCCTCCTTTAACACACAGAGTATCTGGGTGTGTATTCTCCTCAGTGCTTACTGGAGAAGAGGTAAAAGTTTTCTCAGGGATATTACTTAACATTGATGCAGTACCAAATATGTGTATATGATTAAAATGTGCTTAATATGTGTTAAAATACATTTGGAGCACTTGTTTTTTCGGCCTCTCATTCTGAAGTCTCATCACTCATCTAGGCAACATGGACACAAGGCTTTGTCAGCTTTGCTTTTATTACATTTTGATTGCTTTAGATGGCCGGCAAGGGCAGAACACAAACCTCCTCTTAGCTGTAGGCGAAGTCATTTGTCAATGAAACAACTGAACATGACATCCTTTTGCAAATGGTTACATTTTTGCCCGGGCTACTTCATGGAATCATATTTTCCTTCCAACTCTCAGACAGATGTCAGTGTGGCACAGCACAGCCTAAGAGGACAGCAGTGGACGTGCATGTGTGTGAGAAGCCTCCAGTTTGCAAGGATAACTGTAAAACCAACAATTAGATATGCTAGCACAGGAAAGCTGTGTGACAAACAGAGGGTGCATGGTTGACTGAAGGCTCGGAGCTAGCCAGGGAGAGGAATCACACTACAAAAAGCAAACAGTTGGACATGATTCCTGGTTTCAATGAGCCTAGGTGACAGATCTGCCTCTTGATTCTACAGCAACATAGACAGTGGCAATAAAGTGTCTGACAGAATGTCCTACGAGGAATTCAAGTCACAATCAAAATGTATTCACGTATAAAATGACCTAGATCTAGCTCGCTGATATTTATACATGATTAAACAGTGGAGTATGACAACTCCATTGTCCTTGTTTACCCACTAGAACAAAGGGGCCTATTGAAACTGAATCTCCACATGTTATGCTCATATGTGTGAAAGCTTATATTTCTTCTATTCAATTAAATGTAAGCAATGTGTATTACTAAATATATAAATATACTAAACATGTATTACTTAATATTTGACAGATTGGCTTGGGAGGAATTCTTTTCTTGTCTTGGGAAACCACGTCTACCATGGGTGTGACTGTTAAACTTATGTGGACAAAGACTCTTTCGCAATAGTTTGCCTCGTGAGACTCTTAAAAGCTGACTTATTTTGCCCAAGTAAGCAGAAAACCTACTTGCCATTCTGCTGGAGTATGGTGCTGATATAACTGAGCTGAACTGACTAACTAATAGCTATTGTATTCTCTGAATGAGGAAGGCATACAGAGCCTGGGGTATTTCATGGGGTTACAGGGTTTTTTTCTATTCACAAGAGGAGAACACCCAAAGACCACTTCTATGGAGCTTGATCTCGACTTACTTGTCCATTTACAGTGTTCTTAATAGGCCTCTTTATTAAACCTGTGGACAAAGATGATTATAAATGAAAAGTGGTATTGTTCCATTACAATGTCTGAGCAGGATTCTTTTAAACCACTTCTAAAATCTAAGATACCAGAATTACCTGCTGGTGCAAATAGAGATGAGAGATTAGGGAGACAATTTATTACATGACTAAAGATCAGTTTGTTGGATGATACACATGTTGAAAAAGCATAAATACTGATCTAAATAAAAGTGAGAGGCACACTTTGTGGCATTGATTAAAAAGATCTCAGACAAGTCTCTGGTCTGAACCAATGAAGCCATTGCACAATATGATTTTTTTAAATCAGTTTTTCTCACTATTCTGTGTCTTAGTGCTCTACAGACTTGTTAGTTTTTAAGTCTGTCTGTCTGTCTGTCTGTATGGTGTAATTTTATTTTGTAGTGTTTCCTCAGGTTGCAAGTCTGACATTACCCATTTAATAGGCCATTTGTCTTGTCTGCACATTTAAACATACTTTTCTGCCAATACCAAGTTGTTTATTGTATGATTGTTTTCCCTTTGTGTTTTGTTTTTACCATTTTAGGTGCAAGTACAATAAATGAATAAAACTCAATGACTATACTTTCAGTGTCACTGCAGTGACTATACTTTCTACCTTGTCTTTCTTATTTGACAGCTTAAGACTCTGTCAAAAACTGCTGAGTATTTAGTCGATCCTAATCGCACACTTAAAAGAGGTTTATGAAGGAGTGATAGCGTGCTGGCCAAATTCACACAGTCAGGTAACCCCTCTCTCTATGTCAAAACCTGAATAGCGCAGAATACTGTCTAATGCAGATTGGCATTATGCAGAGACAAAATCGGTGTAAGCAGAAAGCGAGAAACCTAACTTAAAAGAGGCTACGCTTAAGCTACATAGTCATCAAATACACTGTTTACAAGGGGATTCCTCATCAGTTTTTCCAGATTTCAATGTAAGTGAATATGTTTGAAAGTTTCCCCAATCAATGTATGGACCTGTCTTGTTTATAAACTTAAACCAACTGATGGCATTTATGACAGAATCACTTTGGCTAACCACCCACCTGAGTGGCTCAACTTTTTCTGAAAAACCTGGGTTTCGATCTCTGTCAGAGTCAAAAGGTGGGATAGAAAACGTACCATTTAATCAGTTTCGTTCAAATAATTCTAGGCAAAAATAGCTGACTTTTGAATTAAATGCTCATCCCTAATTTGTGTAGGCAAATTCATCACTTTAAGATAAGAATTCTGAGGTTCAGTTTTGCAAGAAATAACACTGCAAAAAAAAAAAAAGAGGCAGAATGCAACAAGCACAGTTTGGGTGAACTCAAACATCTAACATGTTATCAAGGTAACAAACAACATATGAAGTTCCTGTTGTATGGAAAACAGTCTACAGTTTCTCACACTAAAACAGAGCAGTCAACCCAAATGTATGAAAATTAGACAAATCCAGCCACTGAAAACACCAGCATGGGTAGCACCAGTATTGCAGGGATTCACAAGAGCTGCTACACCAGCATTGTTTGTTGTAAATTTGTGATACAATCATGGTGAATCAAATTCCACGCTAAATAAATAATTTATCACTTAATCATCGACA
Organism: Istiophorus platypterus; assembly: GCA_016859345.1. Lineage (NCBI taxonomy): Eukaryota > Metazoa > Chordata > Actinopteri > Istiophoriformes > Istiophoridae > Istiophorus > Istiophorus platypterus. The sequence goes on from CM029120.1 coordinate 16,473,439, forward strand.
TCCCCCGTGGCTCTAGCAGCCTCCAAGAATTGGCCTCATATTTAAAGTTATGGCTGGTTTGTTATAATGTCTCAGCTCAAAGTGACTGCTCCTGATCTCTTGTGGCCACTTTTCACTGCTTAATGTTACAGCCCAGTCCTGATAACTAGTACATCTTGCAACTTTTCTCACATAAAAATACAGCTAAAACCAAAGTGTTTATCCTTCTCTCTGCCCATAACTGTACATGTTGAGATCAATTTTCACATCAAACAAAACAGCCTAACAGAACACAACTTCAAACATCTGCCTGAGTGAACTCTTACAAGTCATTAGGGAGGGAAGGCAACATGTGGAACAACAGCACACATGGACATCTGGAGGGAGCCAGCAACAGAATAATAAACAGACCCATGCCTGCCGGTCACTAACAAGGCTTATTGTGCATGGCTGAGCACCCCCAAGACAGAGACTTTAAAAAAAAAAAAAAAAAAAAGAGGAGGTGGCAAGATCTCTTGTTGAATGTTCTCTGCATGCCTCAATCCCTAAGCACTCATCATCTGCAGACTTTTTCTGGACTCCACAGATAGATACAGACCAGGTGTGATCATACCACAGCCTAATTTAAAATACCTTAACAGGATGCACAGGGAATTCAAAAGACAGGTGAAGCCCCTACAAACTGATTGAGGAGCTGTTCTCCACTATGCAGACAACTGGCAAGGCGAGTTAGAAAAACACATCTACTCGAAACACATTACAGTTAATCTCAAAAGAAGCCAATGTGCAGGTCTGCTGACTATTGCACTGTCTGATAAATGTCTCCTTTCAGCTGATGGGAGTACAGTTGGGGGAGACAGAGAGAGAGGAAAGTCAGGAGGACTCGATCTGCTTGAGGGCATGGACAGCTGAGCAGGGCGGACAGTGCTAAGCTGAAAAGTGGCTTTGTGGTTGCATGGTGTTCCTGAAAAAATGTCCCCTGTAGTCACAACAAACAGAGGACAGTGCACTGGGCCCAGGTCCACTGACTGGTTACGGTGTAGGAAATGAAGCTATCTGAGGGGGGGGGGGGGGGTATCATCAGGAAGCATCTGGCATCCTCCATGTGGGTGCTGGGGAATATCCAGGCTCAAATGGACACTGAAATACGTTTCCCTCCAATTTCAGTAATTTTTTTTAATCAACTCACAATAAAGAGGGTTGAGGTTAAGCCTGCAATGGATTCTCTCCAGCAGTCTGCCCTTTGGTCATGGGTTATGTCAGTATCTCTGCTGAGGTGACAATGTATAGAAAGATGAACTGGTCCAGAGGTCGCTGCTGATAGATGTGTAGCATTCCGCAAGAGAAGGACTTCACACACAGGGCATATAAAAAGCTAACTTACAATGGTCTATAAATAGGAAATATCATACATTTGGTTTATAAAATGTCAGCTGTTTCTGTAACTGATGAACACAATTAGTTTATTATTGAAATTATTGATTAGATATTTTATGGGTCAATGAATTGAATAAGTAATTGACACTTGTTTTAGGACTAGCCAACATATATTACTAGAAAATAAAATTATATCAGGACACAATGTTTTTTACAGAAACACATGAAGTCATTGTTTTGTTTATAATAGTGATTGCGTGCCATACTATCCACAGGCCCTCAATGGCCACCTTATTTCGTAGACCTGTACAACCTAATGCAATCCAACAGCACTAGCATAAATTTGACTTTTAGTGATAGTGGGTGTTGTTGTTATACTGGAAGGTGTTAACAGTATTTTGTCCACCCCATTTACATACACAAAGGGGCAGGATATTAGAAACAGTTTTAATATTATGCATTCCAGTACACCACCACCAACTATGACTTCAAAAATAAACATTAAGTAGAATTATCACCTTTCTGACAATTTCAACAAAAACTGACCATATTTCAGCTTTATAAAAGGTAGAATTAATCGCAGAGCTATTGTATTGAATAGCACTGGGTTGCACACATGCACCTAATAAGGTTGGTGACCCAGTGAGTGTGCATTGTAAGCATGGACTATCTTACAGTGCAGATACTGAGCAGCAGCCATCAACCACTGCACATATTTCGCCTATTAAGCTCTCTCTGGCTCTGAAGCCCTTTACCCTGATAAAGACTGTCCAACTGAGCAACAAATTCCATGATGGAGCAGGATTCTTATCTAGTATAGATGGGGTCTCTGAGATGATATATGTCACAGTGATAACTCAGGACTGACGAGGACAGAGACAATGCACTCTCTCTCTCTATCAGTACACTCCAGTGCTGGCAGAGTTCAGGTCAGTGTCTGTTTCTACAGTGTATCCTGCACATCAGTCACAGTGAGCCAAATTAGGATACATGGGATGAGGTGGAAGATGATGGGCTGGATGCGACAGTATGAAGAGGAACATGCTGCCTGTTGATTACAGGTTGTTCTACCAGTGGGAGAACGACCGAGGGCTCCTTTGGGCTTAGTGGGACTGTAATTTAGGGAGTGCAAGTGGCAAACAGGACATACAAACAGTGCACAGTCTACTCTGTAAGAAATTAATGCAAGGAGAGAAAAAAAGCTACATGGACTAGAGCCAGACCAAGTAAATACAAAACATCCCCATCTTTTCCTCTCCTGTAGCAAGTGTTTTTGTCGCTCATATTTAATCACACTCGTTTGCTATATCAGCTAGCTAGCTGGCAAGGTAGCTGGTTTTGTAACTTGTCTGTAGAGTGATAGGTAATGTGTGGGCATCTTAGCCCATTCTGCCTATGTGTTTTAACATTAGAGAGAGTGCAACTTATGGCAATGTTACACATATTCACACCGAACTGTTTTGTTCAGGACTGGCAGTTTGGCGTTCCATCCAGACTGAACAAATCCAGCCACTGCATTTACAAATGTTAAATTTTAAAAGTCTGGCTTTCCACCGAAGACACACAGGCGCACGGGTCAGCTACAGATCAGCAACGGTGCAACTGGTCAGGATTCAATACCTCGCTCAAGGGCACCTCAGCTGGCACAGTACACTGCCTACACCTATTTTAAACTGAATACATAATTCAAGGGCATATAAACAAATAGGGACACAAACCCCACACCTTTTCCCTATGAACCACAGAGCAGCTTCCATCAACAAGGGCCCCTAGCAAAACACACTGGCTCCTCTAAAGAGTTGTATTTACTATAGAGTCTAAAAACAGAAATTCCTGTCTAATCCCAAACCAGTTTTTTAACTGCAATCTCTCCGGGCCCTAAGGAGATGACAGGAAATACCCCCGACTCCAGTGTGATGTCTCTGACATAACTGACCCACATCTAAACTCTCTTTCCCCCCTGACAGCTGAGCCCATCAAACGAAAAACCCCAGGTAAGTGGCAGACCGGGGCGCAAAAAGACACCCGAGGCGCGTCCGGCAAATACTCACTCAAAGGCGAAGAAAAGTCCACAAGTCACAAGAATGAGGACGAGGGTGAGGTAGAAGACCCCCGTCTGCTTGGCCATCATGATCCTCCCATCGCAGTAGAACTTGTTTCGACCTGGGAAGGACTCCCACTTTCTCCTCTTCGGGCTCCGTCTCTTGAAGGGGGTCTCCATCGGCGTGGAGCTGCGGGTGCTTATCTGGCTGTACTCGCACTCTCTCATGGACTCCGACGCCCCGAGATGCATGAACCGGCGATTGAGATCCCCCACGCAGATGAACGATCCCCGGGGCAGACGCGCCTCTGTGGAGGGAAACAGACCCGGCTCAGCTGGGCGGACGCGACAAGTTCGCCGTTTTACGGGAGAAATGCCTGGAGGAGCGAGTGCAAAGTGTGTGGTTGGGGGGCGGGGGGCAAAAAGAGAAAAAGTTTGTGGAAAGTGCGGGACACGCTCCTGTTGTTGACAACACGCAGCCGACGCTCGCTTCACAAAGACCCGCTCAGCCTCCGGGTGGGTCTCGGTGAAGCTACGGACACGGGTACTACAGCGGGCTCGGCTAATCTGACGTTAGCTAACCCGGCGGAACAACTTCACCTCGCCGCTCGTAAACACCGCGGGGGCGAAGTTGTCAGCGCCTTTCGTCAGCAAGCGACCCCGGTTAGCGTCGCGCAAGAGCCGCGCGTCGTAAAAAAATGTGGCTACGGCTAACGCGGCTAGCGAGTCGGGGTGGTGGTGGTGGTGGTGGTGGGGGGGGAGGACCGGGCGAGTTCGGGTTAGCACGTTGGCCAACTTGTGCGGTCGAGGGCCAGCTCGTCGGCCGGTCGCTCCGGCTCGGCCGGTCGGCTTCAAATCCTCCCCGCTCGACGAAGGGTCTAAACGCGACGGAGAAAGAGATATCGGCGTGTGTGTGTGTGTGTGTGCTTCCCCGGCCGCGCCGCCAACCACCCGGGCGCCGAGGCTTCGCGTCCCCGGCGGCGTCCGTCGGCTCTGCGGGCTGAGGCGCTGCCTTACCGAGGGAGAGAAACGCCGTCCGTCGCGTCGGGGTGTAGTCACGCAGCCGCTCCTTTCGTTACCCAGGTTTGCTGCGAGCCGAGGACAAAGCGAAGAAAACCATTTTTGGAAGTTTAAAGGGTAAAAAGAAGAGGAGGTGGTGGTGGTGGTGGTGGGGGGGGGGGCGAGTCTGAAATCGGTCGCTCGTCGCCGATGGGGAACTTGGGTCTAGAAAGGGAAGGGAGATCCAGGGGGATCCGGGAGGAGGACCACACGGCGGGTTGCGGGTCCCGGAAAGCTCCCGCTACCTGCCCGGCCGCTGCTCAGAAGGAAAACAAACAAAAAAAAAAAAATAAAAAAAAATCCCACTAGGAGCGTTTGCGCACAACGCAAACGGAGCAGGACGTTATCAGCATCTGTCCGAGCGTCTCACAGCGGCAATCCGCCCGATAATCGACGGGAATCGGCGCCGCTCCGACGCCGTGTTTTTCATTTTAAAAAGGGCGGAGGGTGAAGAAAGAAAGTTGCGGCGTTCCTCCGGAAGGCTGCGGGGCAGGCCGGGCGTCGACCCTCCGCTCACCGCGTCCCCGTCCCCGTCCGCACGGAGCTCAGCCGACCTGGCGAACAACAAACATCGCCGCGGGAAGCGAGCGCTGCCTCCCGGCCGGCTCCTCCCCCTCCGACCGCGGCCGGGGTCGCCGCCGGGGAGGGGGGGAGGTAGGGAGGGGGGGGGGGTCCCAAACCGTGGCCCGCGGACCTCCACATATCCGTTTAGGGGGGGGGGGGGGCTTCCCCGTTAGTAGAGGCGTGTCCGGGTCCTGCTGACAAAACACGTGTCATTTGCACCGCTGCCCTGGGTGACATGTTCCCCTTTACCCCCCCAAAAAAACTAGGTTTATAGGCTTCTGTTCATTCTGAGTAGAAATAACAGCTCTAAACTAAAACAACAACAACAAAGCCAGAAACACGTGTCCTACTTACCATCAAATGAGCATGGGAACTGTAGTTTATTTTGAGTGAAGGCCACATAGACTATACTTTTCAGTAAATACTCACTAGTGCACCAAATCCCTATCCACCTGGGATAATCCCTGACAAATATATACTATCTAAGGTTTTTTTTAATCTAGCTATAGAGAAATATAAGAATAAAATACTTTTTTTTTTAAGGTAGGCAGTTCTTTAATCAGGGCCCAAACCCTAAGCCATGATGTCACTGCCTAGTTCACCTTCTACCTCTACTTGCCAAAGACTATGATGCCAAGCTGCCTTTGGAAATGAAATATAACTATAGTTAAAATATATGCAGGACTGTTTTTAAAAGTTTTATGTCTTCATTAGTAACCAATGGAAATGTGGCAAAGAACTGCTGGGGGAAGTCAAAGAGTACTGAAGGACCAACTCATGACACATTCCTCTCATGTAGGAGATACGGCAATGATGGGAAGGACCTTGGCAGTTTTCTTGTGCTATTGCTTTCTAATTATTACTGCAGATTCCAGGTGCCTTAATCATTAAACACTAATAAATAAATAGATACATAAATACAAATGGAGTAAGATATGTGAACGTTAAAAAATTGTTGATTATAGCAATTTAAGCATTTAATACTTTTTGTATCAGACTTTGCTGGCACTTCTGAACCTTTCTCGTGACAAACCAAACATGTTGGAGCTTTCAGAAGAAACTGAGTATCCCTGTCATTATAACAGCCTGTATTATAAATCTTTGAACTGTGAAGATTTATTAATAGTAAAACTTTCCCAGAACCAAAAATAGCTGCTTTTCATGCATGTGTCATAATGCTAGTTAAATGCCTATGGGATGTGTGGACAAGGCCAGAGAAAAAGACACCACGTAATACCAAAGAAAAAAAAGTTGTTAATTGAAATAAATGAGCTCCATTTTTTCTATACTTACAATACATCCATGATCTGGACCCCTCAACTAGTCTGGAACCACCTCTAACTCGGGGGGGGGTCCCAAACCGTGGCCCGCGGACCTCCACATATCCGTTTAGGGGGCTTCCCCGTTAGTAGAGGCGTGTCCGGGTCCTGCTGACAAAACACGTGTCATTTGCACCGCTGCCCTGGGTGACATGTTCCCCTTTACCCCCCCAAAAAAACTAGGTTTATAGGCTTCTGTTCATTCTGAGTAGAAATAACAGCTCTAAACTAAAACAACAACAACAAAGCCAGAAACACGTGTCCTACTTACCATCAAATGAGCATGGGAACTGTAGTTTATTTTGAGTGAAGGCCACATAGACTATACTTTTCAGTAAATACTCACTAGTGCACCAAATCCCTATCCACCTGGGATAATCCCTGACAAATATATACTATCTAAGGTTTTTTTTAATCTAGCTATAGAGAAATATAAGAATAAAATACTTTTTTTTTTAAGGTAGGCAGTTCTTTAATCAGGGCCCAAACCCTAAGCCATGATGTCACTGCCTAGTTCACCTTCTACCTCTACTTGCCAAAGACTATGATGCCAAGCTGCCTTTGGAAATGAAATATAACTATAGTTAAAATATATGCAGGACTGTTTTTAAAAGTTTTATGTCTTCATTAGTAACCAATGGAAATGTGGCAAAGAACTGCTGGGGGAAGTCAAAGAGTACTGAAGGACCAACTCATGACACATTCCTCTCATGTAGGAGATACGGCAATGATGGGAAGGACCTTGGCAGTTTTCTTGTGCTATTGCTTTCTAATTATTACTGCAGATTCCAGGTGCCTTAATCATTAAACACTAATAAATAAATAGATACATAAATACAAATGGAGTAAGATATGTGAACGTTAAAAAATTGTTGATTATAGCAATTTAAGCATTTAATACTTTTTGTATCAGACTTTGCTGGCACTTCTGAACCTTTCTCGTGACAAACCAAACATGTTGGAGCTTTCAGAAGAAACTGAGTATCCCTGTCATTATAACAGCCTGTATTATAAATCTTTGAACTGTGAAGATTTATTAATAGTAAAACTTTCCCAGAACCAAAAATAGCTGCTTTTCATGCATGTGTCATAATGCTAGTTAAATGCCTATGGGATGTGTGGACAAGGCCAGAGAAAAAGACACCACGTAATACCAAAGAAAAAAAAGTTGTTAATTGAAATAAATGAGCTCCATTTTTTCTATACTTACAATACATCCATGATCTGGACCCCTCAACTAGTCTGGAACCACCTCTAACTCGGGGGGGGGGGTCCTTAGGAAAATGAAAGGGAAGTCGATATTACACTTTTGGTAGAGGTAAGGACAGCGAAATACTGTGTGACTATAAGTCAGAAAACTACAAAAAGTTTCATTAATGTTATTACAAGTCTGGAGTACAATTGGATATTATTAAGTATAATGTCAAGAAACACAGGCTTTACAGTAAGTTTGATTATTGAATCAATTAACATGATTCAGGAAGACAATAAGTGGCTGAAGAGGCTGACAAAACAAATGTTATTCGTTCCATAAATGGGGTCATTATTTGTGAGATTAAGTGTGTTTCTACCAACAAACAGACAAATACAGTTCTCTGATGATGCAGTTTCCTGTTCAGCATGATTAGCAAAGCTAATTGCATCACTGGCCCCTGTGATCTGTCCTCTGGTTAACACCTACGCACATTCACACACATATACTTCCTCATCTATCTCTGAAGTCATCCAAGCAGTTCAACTCATTCACTCCCACAGCCGGACAATTATCCAATTTCTTTGAAAAAAGGTCTGGCTGCTTTTAATGTTATGTGAGAGGAATTAAACGTTCTGACTCAAACATTGCATAAAGAGGGAAAAACATTTATTCTCACTTTACTTTCATGCTCTGCCAATGCATTTGTTCTATGAAAGGGGATTGGAAGAATTAAGGCATATTGTTTCGATTTTTACTTATCAGATTGGAAATGGATCATCACCAATCTGACACACACATACAAAATACGTGACTTCAAACACCAAGCTGGCTGACAATATAGCATTTCCAAGAACCGTAAGCAGTCCCAGTTAAAGCTGTATCATGCGTCTGCAAACTGACAGAAAGCATGATTGGCTGCCACTGTTGGGCGTGTGAGGCTATCAAGTGAAAGATGTTAATCTGTTGGAAAGCTGTCAATGTTTTCAATGGTTGCTAATGATTTGTAACCCCTCCAGACTAATTCCTTAACTATGGGGCTTGTTAAGCAGTGTGATGACATATGGCTGAGGCTGTGTTTGTGTTGGGAAATGGGTGGACATGATAGGGCCTTTGAGTCTGGATCCAAGAATAACATGGGCCTGAATCACGTCCTGCCAAGGCCTCATGCAGGCAATATTTTTTCGTTTGGAAAGCTGGATAGGATGAAAGAATGTAGTGAGATTAAAGCCTCATCAAGAGGTCACTGTACTCTCTAGGGCCACAATTATCAGATGCAGCCTGATTAAGAAAAACACACAGTTAAGACCACTGCTACCACGCATTTATTGTAACACGTCACTGGCAAGGTCAGCTTAGTCTCTTTTCTTTTTCCCAATACTCATTCATCTACCTACGTTAGCGGTGAGAGGCAGCAGGGCTGGGTACCCAGGCCAGCAGTAGCCAATGAAGGGCCCCGCTTCCTCTCAGCCACCATATCCATCCTGTCAGAGCTCGATGACTCAGCTTCTCAGGAGCACAGGAGTGGGGGAGGTTTTCTCCTGCGGTTGGCTGCCTACGTGAAAGACGTCCTCCATCGTCAAAAAAATACAGCAACGCACTTTCCGTTCAAAATCTAAATGACAGGCTGAAAATTGAAAACACTCAGAGGTATGATGTGGGCTAAGTTTCTGTTGATAATGTGCAGGTGCATACATGTAAAAACAATACGGCTACAGTTAAGATGCCAAGAGTTTCTCAAAAGCATATGAATCATTTCTTTCTCTGTGGAAACATTAGTTAGAAATCAATCGAACTGTCAGCCACCTCTCAGGCAATGCTGTAATTAATTTTAAGGCGTCGGTAAGATTTTAATAAGATGAAAATGACTGATGGTGCCTCTCTGCAGCCAAGCAACCCAGCTAACAATCATTCTTTGAAATGCAGCCTAGGATGAAACTGTTTATTGCCTATGTTGTCAACCTCAGGAATGCTATTATTAACGGCAGCCTAAAATAGGACTTATTAATATTATGCCCACATTTCCCCTGGCAAAGGGAGGGAGAGAGAAAGACATCAAAATTCCAACTAAATAACTATTCAAGGACGGGATAAATAGAAAGTAGGAGAGTTGGAGGAATTCATGCTAGAAAACTTACTCAAGTTGAAGGGAGTGTAGCAGACAGCAGTATAGTATAGTTACATTGGAGACTGCAACAACTTTTATGCTTTCATTAAATAGAGAGACCTTTGCCTCGGGCAAACAGCCATCTGCAACAAGTTTGAATAAAAATGAACAAATGAATGAATCAATCAATAGTAACAGACTGGAGATAAAATTCTATGAGCAAATTGTAAAGGTACTATGACAATGTACTATCCATTTATCATAATAATATCATCTATGATGTGATGTTGGGAGATAGGTAGCACGGCCAAGGCTAAATATAATCTAGTCATGGGATCTGGCTGTACAATTATGAATCAAATATAATAAAAAAAGAAAGAAAAATAGATAAATAAAGAAAAATAAGAAGGTTCCTCTAGTATTCAGAAATGCTTAAATCCACTGAAGTGGATAAAAAGTGGGTCAAAACCTTCTATAGTTTAACACGAGGATATGTAACATTGTGAACTTAGGGCTCAGTAAAAGAGTAACACTGCAGAGCACAGGGAAGTGATGTGAATTCACTCGAGATGAACACAAATAATCTTACCCACTTAATAGACACTGACCATAACAGCAAAAAAAATCCATACAGAGAAAGCATGCCATAAAATATGTTAATATATCATTATGTACTATAACCAAGGTGAAAGGGGAAACATTCACATCAGAAAACTTAAAAAAAATCACCATTAACTTTGTAACATCAGAATGACTGATTGTACACTAGGGATGTTATATGTGTTTGAGTAAGCATTGCTCACAAGCTTTTTTTCACTATACCTGTTGATTTCACCTCACTTTTTTCCCTTCTAGAACACAAGTGCCTTAAGAGTGTCAGGATGGCGTGAAGACGTGCGCAGGAAGGGTACGGATCGCGCTACATGCAGATACTGGGGAAGGGGAAAGATCACTGACCTCTTTCCTAACGCCAAAATCGTGAAAACTACTGCTCCGGTCTGGGGTCTCATTAAAACAGTGATGAAAGCATTGCAGTTCAGTCCCAGATTGCAGTATGAATGCATCAGGAATATAGCAATATTATGTGTACCCTAAATGTTATCAATTCATATTTACATTTCTTGTGAAATCTGCCTGTGTACTGTTCAAACGAGCTGTACTTGATGCCTCTCTCGCAAAGAATGACAGATGCATTCAATTCCCCTAATTGGAGTAAACTGACAAGGCTAAAACTACTGATATCACCAGAGGTTTGATCATAAATTCTCTAAAGATGGAAGTTTGTGTAGCTGAAGTGGCTTCAGAAAGAGTGAATTTGTCACAATAGAAGTGGAAAAAAATGTAAGGCCTGTAAAACGTTTTCATCATTAAACTCATGTCCTTCTGTGGTTATGTCTCACAGTGTGACCAATAGGTGGAATTACTGCTAAGTTTGCTCAAACATTGCACACATGGTCAAGACTTCGCTGCAATATCTCTTCTTTTTTGTTTGTCACAGGGCTCCAGCTTTATTAGCACATCTAATGATAATGTGAGACAGCCTGTGGTAAGTTGGGAAAGAGCTGGCATTTCATCTGCATTAGTAATGCTGATAATTATAACATAGAAAATATTAGTCAAAATTATTGGTGACATGTTTTAAAAATAAAAGGATGAGTATGATATGGAAAAGTGATATGGCCAACAGTGTTGGTGTCCATGTGGTCTTTAGAGATTAAATTATAAACTGAGACTCATGGATGGGAAACACTTTGATTATGCAGGGACCTCTGAAGTGACACCTGAGAAGCAGCCAGCTTTGTCTTTAATCTGAAATATTTCACTCAAGCAAATATTGTGATCAAGCAAATATCAATCAGGTCTCCTTATCAAATGTCCTCTGGACTCATGCATGTTGCAGTCATTGTACAATTTTACCGTGGAGAGGGAGGAATAAGTTGTGACTTTGATCAAATCATTTGGAATGAAATCAACAAAATTCATGCCGCATTAGCAGTTGATGTTTGTTTTATTGGCCTAAGATTGTCTGGACATAATGCAACGTCTCCAGTGCTTAACGAGGTTCATCGTACATTTATTCGTGACATGTGCAGCACAGAGTATAAATGTGTATACTGAATAAAAGAGAGACATGGAGTCATACGAAAAAGGCAAATTTTACAATGAGCTTTCAGGACATTTTGAAGGATCTTTTCAGAATTTTTTTTGGAGCATTATCTAAGTTTCAAAAATATGCCCATTGACATGAATGGAGGACGGAAACAAACAGAAATGGGTTCAGGTTTCTTATGTAACCTCGCCTAGATATCCTCTCACCCTGGCACTTCCACATTTGATTACCAAAGCGATTGTTTTCTCAGCTATTATACAATGCATACAGGAGTTTTTACATTGAAACATCAGTTACATCTGCCATGTTCAAATATTTGACCCCATTAACAAAATATGTATAATAACGATAACAAATTTTACCAACAATAAAAGCATTTGTTAGAATAGTCAGAAAGTCCCATCTCTTGCTATGCTTGATAGAGACTGAAAGAATCATGTGCGTCCATTGTACAACAGTTTATATACACAGTGATGAAAAAATACAGACATAACACAAGTACTTAGGAAACACAAAGTTCATCTGTGAAAATCGTTGAGGCTATGATTGATAAATTAGACACTTTAGACAGATGCGCTTTTCTCATGTTGATTGGCTGGTGCAATGCTGCCTCCTCATGGCCTACAGCCCACACTGCAGGTGTCCTTAAGGATGTACATTTTCTTCTTGTTCTCAAAACGGACAACTTGCTCTAGTCCTATTGCACAATTTATCTTCCAGCAATGGAAACATATATATTTCAATTTAAAAAGTCAGTGTTTTTTCCCCCACAACTGTTGGCAAAAAAGTTCAAACTACTGTACAATGTCACATTTTAAATAAATACTCTCCATTAACAAAATGTTGATAAGTATATTAGCATTTATAAAACTGAAAAACATCTCAACGACTCATTGACTCAAAAAGAACCAAGTAATTCAGCACCAAAATCTGGTGGCAGCTTTGGCTGAAAAAGTAAACAAACAAAAAAAAATGCCAAACAAAATATTAAATGTAGCAATCCAACACCAGCAGGTATTAAATATTTGTATTAAAATGAGCTTTCAAATCCCAAACCCACTTTTTTAACAGGGCCCAGAAGCTATACATATATAGATATTTTGTTTATGTGGATACTTCTTTTAAAAAAAACAAACATTTTCTGTCATTTTGATAAATAAAAATAGAAAACCACAGAAATATCTTGTCCACCTTAGGGTCTGCTGTGTAAGTCCTGCCTCTCCTCCTGTCATAATTTCCCTAAGTGAAAGAGAACTTGGCAAATAATGGCCACCACTCCGGCGCTGAGAACCGAGGAGATGGAGATGTCTAATAATCTGCTTTCATACAGCACAAACTCTGTTTTGTTCTCCTCCACTTTAGCCATGGCCAGCAGGCCTTTAGCTGCTCTGCACATCATGTTTATGCTCGGTGGGTCCATAGGGGGATGCCCCATGTGCAGTAAGCTGTGAGGGTTCTGCTGGTACTGGGCCATGCTAACTCCATCCTCCAAGAAACCTACCAGATTACCCACACTGCCCTTCTGCATGGCTATGGCGCGTGCCGCTGTGGGGTCTCCTTGTGCCAGGTGGGAGAGGACAGCCACTGCCATCTCCCTGTACACCTGAGCCTTCCTCTGACCCACGTAACGGACAAGGACAGTGAAGAGTTTCTCCTGTCGGCTGAAAGGTGGTGTAGCTAGCAGGAGGTCAACGTTGCCTTCCTGGATGCTCAGCTTGCAGAGGCACTCCAGCACCAGCCTTTGAGGAGTGAGCTGGGAGTGAGTGGCTGCTGATGGGAAGGGGTCCTGTGCTTCAGCCGAAGGGCACACCATCCAGTGGAGAAGGCCATCCAGGATGGGGAGGCAGATAGTGTCTGAATAAGTGGAGAGATCAAGCTGACCAGATATGTTGGCCAGTGTGACCATGGCATTCTCTCTTAGCAGACTCAGACATTCCCACCACCACTCCTCTTTGCTACTTGACAGCCCCTGCTCTTGCTGTTCATCTCTCTGGTAGCTAGGGGATGACCTGTTCCTCTCTGGGTGCCTGTGGTGCAGCAGGAGCAGCCTGCCCAGGAGAAGAACGAGAGCAGGGTGGCGTGACATATCCGAGTCGTTCCCCGGGATGAAGGACAGGCTCCGGACGATGTTGGAGACGCAGAGGCTCCGCTTGGACAGCGAGTCCTGCCAGGCGGATGTTGTGGAGAGTGGGGCACCGTCCAGGCAACGCGGCTCATCCTCCAGCAAGGTGATGTGGTCCTGCTCCCCATCTGGATGCACCCTGAAGGGGTAGGAAGGCAAGGAGCGCGCGGGATGGGCATAAGAGAGGGCGTCAACCCGAGCACACAAAACATCATCAATGGTAGCGGTGATATGTTTCAGTGGTTGTTTCTTTTCATCTTCTATCTTGTTTTCCTCTTTGCTCTCTTGTCTCATCTTCTCCTCCGCCCTAGTAGGTGATTCAATACGGGGCTCAAAGTGTGTCTGAATGTGTGTGGTGGAGTCACCTCCACCAGCCTGCCAGTGTAGCAGCCCACTGGTGAACTCGGTGACGTAACCTAAGTGCTCTGTCATGTCTTCAATCAGGTCCTCTTTGTGGACGATCTTGATTGGGAGCTTATCGTGTTTGCTGGCTTGTTTCGGTATAGGTTCTATCTCTGCTACAGGCTGGTCCATTGACTCCTTTTTACTCTCTGTTCCTTCTTCACTCTCTCCTTCTTCCCTCTCCTCTTTCTCTGTGTCTGAAGTCTTGTCCTCCTTCTTTCCACCTCCCCCAAAATCCTCCTTTTCAATGTTCACCAGAACCGACTTTGGCTCTGCAGCAATAGATGGAGCTTCCTCTACGACACTTCCTGCTTGCTCTGCTTGCATCTCTACTCCTGGGGCTGACTCTGATTCAGGTTGGACTGTAGAGTCTGTTTCCTGGTCAGGGATGGGTTCTTCTCTCTGGTTAGAAGCAGGATCTAAAAGGTTTTTATGAGCCACAGTCCCCACCTCAAACTCTTCCAGGATGCCAAAGATCTCGATAAGACAACGGCGGAAGTACTCCACGATGAGCTCGAGGAATCCAGGCAACTGCTCAGACAAATATAAAATATTATCAGTTTAAACAATTTAAACAGATGGAAAGTCATGTTGACAGACAGTCCCACATGGTAAATGCCAAGCCAAGACTTACACTCTGGAGAGAATTTTGCATTTTAATCACTCTTTTTGAAGTAGTCATAATATCTTAAATCCTTTGGACTACGTTAAGAAATAGGAATGCATCATGGTCTTCTTAATATTTCCCCCTTAATGAAATTTTATAGATCCTCACTACAACAGAAAACGTTTCTCGAGAAGATCAGGTTGAACGAGTGACACACACTGTACATCACACTGTCACAGCATGCTCTAGTGGGCTAAATGAATTTCTTCTGTCAGTCAGCAGTGAGATGTAGTCATCAAATTGTTTTTACCTGGGAGAGATTAAAGGAGGCCACAGTGCTGTCATCGTACAGCAGGATGTTGATGGTGTCTAGAGCCCATGTGCTCTCTGCCAGCAGGCCAGACTTCAGAGACATCATCACACGCCAGGCCTCAGGCGTTCCTGGGATTAAATCAGTGGGATTTTTTTGGAATGAAGAAGAAAAATCATGCTGATCAGACAATGAACGTAGCAAATCATTGTGATTCATTTCATAAAATTAGCAAAAACTTAGCTGTAGAGCTAAGGCAGGGATAAAATTGTTTGAAGTATTGTTTGAGTATGAAAATACCAAAAATCCACGCATTTACAAGGTGAATGCACAACCAACAGCGCATCTTCCAAAGAGCCTTACAATCCCTTCAGCCTCACTCATAGCCCTATTCAAAACTCATGAAATAATGGGACTCCATCTCACCAGTGTCCTTGGAGCTGAGCTTGCGTCGGGGCTTGAGGATGGGCATAGTGGCCTCAACTGATCCTGGTGGGTAGTTGAGGTCCCTCCTTAGGTTGGGAGGAAACTGACCCAGGGATCCACTGCCCTGTGAGCCCATCATGACCATCCCAGGCTTAGGCATCTTCATGGGTGACATGAACGGTACTTTGCTGGGTGACATCCGAGAGTCCAAGGAGCGTTGAAAGGCCCCTGGGCTGGGTGCTCTGGGGAGGTGGTTGGCCATGGATTGGGAGCTGGAATAAGATGAAGGCTGGCGTGAAGACAGGGGAGGCATTCCACCTGATGGGGATATGTAGGGGGACTGACGGTGCCACTGCTCCTGACCGGGCCGCCCATCCAAGTCATCTCTACCAATCGAGCCGTAAGGCGGCATTTGAGATGGCGGCCCCTGTCGGTTGGGGTAGGGATAGCCGAGGTCTGTCCTGGATGGCCACATGTTAGGCCCATCAGCAGCATGGTTAGGAGTGGGCCCCCCACCCATCATACTGTGCTGGCTCTGTCCTGAGGGGGCCATGCGGTCGCGGGGGTAGGGGTAGGGGAACTGTCCCTGTATGGCTCTGTGTTCAGGGCCTGGGTATCCACCACCATAGTGGTTGTACATGTCCTGCTGTTGATTGGTGTACTGCATGGCATACATGTCACTCTCATGTCTCTTGGGTGGGGGGCCATACATACCATCCATAGGCCGTTTGTAGCCCTGCTGAGGCAGAGGTGTAGATAGTTAGTGGAGTTTTTTGTCAGTAACTTTATTATCACAACATGGTAGAGTCAATCTCATTGTTTCTTTAGAACTGTTTTAGTAATGTTGTGTGTAATATGTAAAGGTGAAATCCAAAAAACAAAAAGTTCATTTATGAAAACATTAAGGTGAATATTACAACAAAGACTATATGCCCCCCATCTCCTTTTCTTTTTTTTTGGTTGTTTGACCTCCATTGTAAGGCAATATTACTAAATAAATAAAAGACTATGAGTTTAAATGTGATATCTATGTGTTTAAACTAAGTAATTTAAGTTTACTGTACGTAAAGGAAATGATTAAAAAAAACAAGTATTTCTATGATATATTATCATAAAGGGACAAAAAAGAAGTAAAAGAGAAAGAAAATACAAACATGGCATTGAACCCTTTTATTTATTTGGGCTAAAATGCCCTAATGGAAGAAATATATTAGTATTTTACATGACAATTTGTTCATACATTGTCTGTAGTTTGAACTGTGATATCCTTTGTACTTTGGGCATACATTCAAAGTTGGTCAATTTGAGGATGTATTTCTTGGCTGTCACATACCACATTCACTCAGTACATGGGGTCAGAGTGAATGCTGTAAAGCTAAGTATTTCCATCTTACAGTCAGAGATAAAGACAGAGCTGTCTCTCACCTGCTGTTGTGGGTACATCCCAGATGGATGCATCCCATATGGCATGCCAGGATACTGCTGACTGAAGCCATCATGTCTTAAATAGAAGAGGGAGGAAATATATCACTGATTGATTTTAAAAAATGATCAGCACAGCTGTAGACATCAGTAATAATCAAAAATTTAACATTTTTCTTCTTTCTACATAAATGGATTCTGCAAAAACACACACACACAGGTGCTGACCTCTGCTGTGAAGGGTATCTGCTGGGAGGGTACATGCTGCTTTCACTGTTTGAAGGCCCCAGGTTGTTCTGGCTCCCAGGGGGACCCATGCTCCCTTCCATCCCCATCACATGGTCTGGTCTGAGGATTAAACAATGGGGAGGTCGTCATGCTACTGACAATAAATCACTGACATAACTTCTGCTATAAACACATAGATAGGGACATAAAATAAAAACACTCCAATAGGCCTCAGAGCTCATACTAGAATTGTGTCAAAGCAATAACAGATTGCTGTAGGTTCACCACCTGCTTCTAGTGGCTTGTGTGCCTACCTCCTGTCAAAGCCTGGCCCGTATGGATACTGTGACCTTTGGCTCATGCTCAGGGCAGATGGGGGTCGACCATACATCTCCTGTATACCACCACCAGGCATTTGGCCCGGTATATAGGGATCGGCTCCTGCCACTGTGGAGGAAGATTGAAAAAGGATGTAGATGCACCTTAAAATATCTACAACATAAAAAAAATGAATAAGAAAATCCACAAGTTAAAATATTTATCAAACTATGACTGTCCTGGAAACATGCAACAGAGGCTTAAACTTAGCTCTTAAAAACTTGCTCCTTGAATTGCATGAACCATTTCTTCTCGTAACCAGTAGGTGGCAGCATTCCTCCATGAATAATCACTACGTTCCATGATTAAACCTATTGTTCTGAGGCTGTAACTGTTGTTATGCAGCTAACATCCACCATATTATTCATTCAGACTTCATTCTCTTCAGCCTTCAGAGGAGCCGCCATTCTTTTCTAAAACTACTGTTTGTTCTGAAAAACAAACTGCATGAGTTGGTCAAAACAGGTGCTTCTCAGCAGGGTGGAAAGGATAAAAGGTTGAAAAAGAGGAGGATGAAAAGGATGAACAAAGTTAGGATTAGACGAAGGCTACATGAACATCAGACGAGCTGGTGTGTTTTCGATAAAGGGATGCGCGGTGTAACAAACAGTTCTTATCTCCTTTCATAGTTCTAGTAGTAAAACATACACACATCTGTCTTGATCTGAGACAACATGGTGACTAGACAATGAATTAGATCAACAAGACAGACGAGACAGACGAAAGAATAATGGCTTTAGGATACACTGTCCAACAAGACAGATGAAAGAATAATGGCTCTAGGATACATGAGTCATTTTGACAAAGAGCTACATAAGTTCATATTAAGTTTATAGATGAAGTTTCAAGTTTCAATATCTTCCTTTATAGGCTAAGTACAAGTTTATATTGCAAATAGAACAGCTGATTAAAATGGATTTTTTTTGGCAACACACCAAAACAACAGATTATTCAAATAAGTCAAGACAAATCCTGTGAAACTGGGTGAAAACAGGTCCAGGCTAGGTTTGGGTGAAAGGGTGTCACAGCGTGTGCCTCACTCACTCTTCCTCATCCCGGCGAAGGGGTCCTTGGTGTCGTACTGCATCCTCATCATCATGTCAGGCATGCTG
Source organism: Istiophorus platypterus (assembly GCA_016859345.1). Taxonomy (NCBI): domain Eukaryota; kingdom Metazoa; phylum Chordata; class Actinopteri; order Istiophoriformes; family Istiophoridae; genus Istiophorus; species Istiophorus platypterus. The sequence goes on from CM029120.1 coordinate 16,492,194, forward strand.
AGGCCCTGCTGGTAAGGAGCTGAGTGGGGCAGGGAGCTAGCACGCTTCTGGAATGCCGGGTCGTTCACCTCCGAGAAGGGGTCCTGTATGCTCACACTACTCCTGGAAAAGGTGGTGAGGGAAGGGAGGAGGAGGAAATGTATGAGAGAAGTGCAGATCAGGGTTTGAACACACTGAAACTATTGAAACAATGCTCTACGAAGGAGCTATATTTTGCATGCAATGAATTTATTTTTGAAAATTTGTTCATTTTGTGAATTTTGATTATTTAAATGATGGGTGTTTAATTTTGTTATTAAATACATTACATATTAAATATAGGAGTACTAGTAGCGATATAGTACTTATAGTAGTTTATTGTCAGTAGTGCATTCAAAATTTCATTCATTAAATGGAGAGAGGTATTAGCAGCAGAATGTACTTAAGGTATTAAAAGTAAAAGTACTAAAATGAATCCCTGTCAAATGTGATATTAATATCATTGGAATATTATTGATGCATTTCTGTAGTCCTTTATGCAGCATTTTACTTCATAGCTTTTTAAAGTAAAGCTAATTTTATTTACTTTATAGACTCTGAGGTAGTAATCTTTAACAATGCATCCTATTTTAGAAACTGATAATATAGTTTGTGTGAAAAGCCTTGATGTTCAAAGTAACTAGTCACTACAGCTGTCAAATAAATGTTTTGGAGTAAAAAGTACAATAAAATGTAGTAGATAGAAGTTTGAAGGAACATGAAACAGAAGTACTCAAGTACAGTAAAAGTACCTCAAAATTGTATCTAAGTTACTTTCTACCACTGTTTTTTATTGTTTAATTTATCAGTGTCATGTACAAACAAGAGACTTCTAACAAATAATATCACAAACAAAGAACATTTGTCTCCCTCCCAGGCTCCACAAACAGAATTTTCCTGGTTTATAACCATTCAACAAGAATTCAGCAGTGATGAAAGACATTATACAAAAAACTAAAAGACTCGAATCATTATGTAAGGAACAAGAAAATGTATACATAACAATATATCATATTGTCTTCATTTTCAATATCAATCTAAATCGCCTCACAAAAAAAAGCTTTTACTCTAGTCTCAGGGAGACTATAACATCTGACTGTTTGGATAATGGTTATGTATGTATCTCAACATTACTGTTCACTTAAAACCTGATTCACTATGAGATAGAGTTCATAATTTGGGTTTATATCGTACATCCACAGACAATGCTTGTTTATACACAAGGAACAAGTTATGCTGATGGACACTAATATCAGGCTACCTAAAAAAAAAATCAAGTGAATTATTTATACAAAATTATGAACTGCTAATACTACTGTAATGACAGAAGTGGTAGAGGAACTAAAAGTGTTAGTATTAGTAGTATTAGCAGCAGAATTAGTTGTAGCAGTGTGTCACTGTAGTAAAAATGCCGTATGCATGCGTGGTACCTGTTGGGGGGCAGTGGTGTGACCTGTCCCAGAGGGGTGGTAGCAGGTGTGGGAGGTTTCAGATCTCCTGCTGCCTCTGCTGTAGAGCTGCTGCCAGAGGACTGGGGTGTCTGAGGGCCTTGGAGGGAGCCGCCTGAATTTGCTGGGAGACAGAAGTAGCTGTGTTATTCTTATGGCTAAATGATGAATGAAAATTCATGGTCACAACAGCGGCCATAGTGGGTTTTTGGTGCAGCAAGGTGCTTTATTAGGGAGATCACTTTGGATTGAAGGCCAAAGCACTAACACTGATGCTCTACATGAGAAGTGAGGCTGAGCAAACAGCCAACATAAGGGTTGAGAAGATGGGAACGGAGGGACTGCTAAAGAGGGGTCAGCGGAGGAAGAGGAGAGCAGGCAGAAGGAGAGCACACGGTAAAGAGAACGGAAGGATTTCTCAGAGGGAATAGCCCACTCGGGTGGTTGCAGCACAGCTCTTTGTTTGGGAGCTTTTTGAAGATGGTTTAGTTGGCTTTTTCTGTTGTTGTAGGTATGCCATTGAGTTGACAGGAGGTTCATGTAGAGGGCTGAGCTGCGGGGCATGGATGTATTTGAAGAAAATATAGTGTATATATCTACCACTGGGATAAGATCAAATTATTTTCAAGCTAATACCTTAGCAAACGTAACCTAAATACAAGTGAGGACCTTGAGAAAACTGTTAGTGATGATCTCCTAGGGAAAATACTTCCCCTCACACAGACACTCCTAACTGAGGTTAAAATTGGGTTAGTCTGCTCTCTTGTTATGACACTACATTTCTGTGAATTTCTCAGTTCAGATGACTAGAAAATTGTAGGAGTGTAGAGCTACAAGAGCCCACCACACAAAGGACCCCCAGCCAGATAAAACCAAGGGATACAAATTCCCAGAAGCAGGTTTAATGGAAAATGTGGACCGTTCCGGCTAAAAGAACAAAGATGAAGAAAGAGAGTATATGAAAGTATCCTAATGAGCATTTAGCGTAAGAAAGCTTTCTCTGGAACAGCCTCAGTGGCCTTTCTCTGCACAGCACGTTTCCAAAGGAAAAAAAAAGGAAGAAAAAGAAAGACTTAAGCTTTAAAAATTCATGCTAATTCTAAATTATTCAATGATACCCCCTGCCTCTACATCATAAGAGATGGAGAGAAAGAGAAAAAGGGAGAGGGAGAGATGGTTATCCCATGATGAGGAGAAAGACGAGAAAGAGGAGAAGGAGCAAAGAAAGGGCAGGGAGCATTAGGGATTCTTCACTTACTGGGAATCCCAACTTCAGACAAATATGAATGCGTACACAAATGCACACGTGGAGAAGTGCAAACACTGTCCAGGTTAGCCAGGGTTAAGAGGTTTACAATTCCTCAAGAGCAGGAGGGCCGACAGATAGACACATAATATGGAGAGGGCGGGGGTATGAAGATGGAGGGGGAGGTGGAGGAGAGCGTGAACTTAAGTGCCCTCTGTTCTACATTTAGAGAGAGCAAGAATGACAGAGGAGGGGAAAAAAAGTGTTTGTGCAAGAAGCATGTAGCTGATGTTGGATGTGTGTGTGCGCACGAGAGCCTGTGTGTGTGTGTGTGTGTGTGTGTGTGTGTGTGTGTGTGTGTGTCAGCTGGTGACATAATCCAAATGGTTGGTAGCGGTTAAGAGGAGGGGGGTGGGGGGATGGGGAGAAAAAAAAAGTCAGTCAGCTGAATCAGTTTTGTGAATGAAAGGTGATGGCGAGGTCGAGTTTGTTTACGTTCTACATTCCAGTTCTCATTAATCACTCCCCACAACCCACCACCACCACTACACTCACACAAATACACACAGTTTCCCTCGCCCCTGCCACCCCCCATCTGCCTGCCAGACAAGCTCCCTCAGTGACATCATTGGGCTGTCAGTCTATATATAAGGCTGGGTGTCAGTAGGGCAGTTCACCCTTTGGAGCATGCAAGCATAGATAACAGATCAAGTCAGAGGTACACAAAGACTTTTTCCTGGCTTGTGAGACTCTGGTGTTGAGCTTATTTCAAAGCTGAATTTACCATAAACAGCCAGAGTTTTAGAACTGTGGTGTGTAATTACAGAAACAAAGCAAAGTCTGTCTTTCTGTACACTGACCTCTGTGCTTAAGTTAATGAAAAGGTATCTGTAACTTAACTACTTACTTGAAAGATGTACATTAAGTGTCCATCATTCAAGCATTTTGTATATTTAGTCTTTAAATACTACCTATTATAAATATAATTAAAATATATATTCTTTTAATTAAGTGTAATCGCTTAAATGCAATACAAGTATCAATAAAATGACACATCTCAATGAAATAAATCAGACAATTTATATAAGAAACAAGAAAAAAATCACATCATTTTTAAAAACACATTTCAGATTTTACAATTGGGTATCAATTTATATTCAGTAAAAAGGATTTGGGGTTTTTTTGTTTGTTTACGTTTTATTAACAATTTAGGTTATCTTTGTATATCTTTGGACCATAATAACTTGGCAACTCTGTGAAGAGAAAGTCAGATAGGGCGAGAAACACAAGCAGTCAGATAATCAGCTAAGTTGTAAACAAGCCAACAGTAGCCACATTATTTCTATCACTTTAATTGGAGCGAAAACCTTAAGTGAGTGCATCTGAAATGTGAGCAATAATTAGGGTTAAAAAAAATATTGCTATATTGGAATACATCACTCTTTTCATAGGATGCCTGGTATTTCACATCAGAATGAAGTTTGAAGTTCTTTAAAAACTGAATAACTCAATTCTAATTTTTTTTTTTTTAATTCTGATGGTCATACTCATTAGATTATGGGGCAATATTTTAGAGTAGAGTTGCGAAACATACAGAATCATTTGACTAGTAAGTAAGAATCCCTCATTGTGCAGGTCAAGGCTAATTCCTCTGCTGATTGGGGTAGTTTGGATAATAATTTTATTGTATGCCATTATTTTCTCTTTCAACAAAGTTGAGCTGACCTGAGGGTTTATTAAAATCCTATATTATTGTCTTAGTGCTCTTATTTCTTGTTAGAGATGTTGCTGTTTTCCAACATCTGACCAATTCACTCCATGACTACAATGTTAATAATAATAATAATAATGATAACCAAAATCTGAATGTAAGATCCAAACTTTAACTGGAATTTCCATATGTTTTGCACTGTATGGATTCTGTAGAGCTTGTGAAACAAACACGGCTTTAGTATTGCAGTACTGTAGGGGTTCAACTCTCATCAGGATCATCCATTCTTACATATACAGGTGATATTAAAAATACGCAGGAGATATTACGTCAATCAAGTGTCGCAGCATAAGCAGTTTACTGTTTAGTACTGCATATCCAAAAAGCAGCCTAAACATCACAAGTATTGACCTTTTCATATTTCACAAAAGAGACGCTACCTCTGATTGTGTGCACCATGGTTCCATCAGCTGCTGTGGGCAAAATGAGATTCTGTGAAATTGAGGGGTTATGGGTGAGAGCGAACATGCATTCATTTATGTGTGTTTATATATGTACATGTGCTGCTCATGCGTACTGTAAGTACAGTATATGCGTGTGCATGTGTGTGTATGCAAATGAAGGCAGATGCTCTTTTCCACCCACCAGGAAAAGCAATCTGCAGTGTCTCTGGCAGGTGAAGTGCTCTGGTGTTCTATTTAAAAGGCAGTGTCACTTATCTCATCTCCGCTGCAAATTAGAGACGTGACCCTACTGCTCTATATCGCTCCAACTCTCTCGCTCTTCTCGCCTGATCCGCACATTATAATTGTGCACAGTGACACACAGTGCGAAGAGGTAATATACACAAACAAAAAGCACCCTTTGTGTTATGGTGTGGCACCAAAACAATATAACTTAACCTCTAAAACATTGTAATCTAATAAAGGTGAGTACTGGGTTTGAGGTACAAGTAGTGATCATATCGTAGCTCGCCTTCATTAAACTAAGAATAATCTAATCAAAACAGTGTTAATGTTCACTCATCTCTAAATGTTCCAAGTTGTATTCATGCAATCACACAGTATCCCTGTATGCTATTTTAAAAATGAATGTAATATTTACTGGCTGGCAACATATCATTAGGATGTTAAATGGACTATTCAGACAAATTACAAACAAATATGCCCTCGTATTATCCACCTCTAAATTTTGTTGAGGTTTTTGTCATGTTTTTTTTTAATAGTAAAAGTGTGTACTGAACTTCTTCATTTTTTGCAGTATTTGCATTTCATAAATGCATTTTATTGTTAAGTTTTCACTATATTGTCTTTTATAAAATATCTAATCATACTGTCAGTGCAATGTTTTAATAATGTGTGAAATAAGGATCTAAGACATCCAGAACCAAATAAACATGACAAAAAGAAAAAATCACTCTCATGAGATTTCCGTAATTCTTAAAACATCAGGAACAAAACCTGGAAATGGAGTATTTCAATGCACTCTCGGGCGGCCAGATGGCAGATTCAGGGGGTTTACATGGTTAATTTAGGATATGATATGACTGACTGTTGATAATTATAAGATTTTATTTTCAGATAGTATAACTCTTTTAGTTAAATTTTGGCAAGTTCACCTAATTCATCTAAAGTGCACTGCACCTAACATAACATTCCTTTTCTTTCTTTGCTAAATTAACCCTAAAAAGCTAATTAGCAACAAAATCAACAGCAACTGTTTGTTTTGGGGCAAATGAGCAGATTCTTTAAAACTGCAACTTTGGCTGTCACCAAAACCTACATTGGGGAACAATTTTACACAACATGGTAATTAATGTTTTCTAAGAGTCTGCACTTACTCCATATAAAAAAAAAACGTATTTCAGGAATATCTCTGCCATTTCCCAGTCGTCCAAGATACTAGAGTAGCCGCAAAGCTCACAGGAGGGTTTTTTTTACACAGCTGCAGAGCCTTTACTCTGGTGCTGCTCCATGCCACAATGTCATTAATGCAGATCATCTCTGATGCTTCCTGACACATGTAGTTTGATCAGCAGCACCTGTTGTTTGGCGATTGACAGATGGGAGAGCAGATATCCAGCGAACCAATCTGTTATCAGGCCTTACCAGGTGAGGGCGGCTGGATCTTGACCTGCTTCCTGTTGTCCCCCCCAGCCATGCTGCTGCTGCTGCTGCTGCTGCTGCTGTCTGCCGGCGGCTCTTCTCCCCTCTCCATCTTGCACTCATAGGCAAACAGATACTGGATGTACTGCTTCTTGAGGGAGCTGGCGGAGCTGCTTGATGTACCGACATTCAGGGTGGTGGACAGCTCACGCCACTTCTTGTTCTTGTTTACCTGTGTGGTTGAGGGTTGGGAGAATGACAAAACATTAAGAAGTTTAATGACTGGCACTGATCTCATGAGATTTTAGGGTTAAAAGTAAATAATTTTTGTCCATGTCCTCTCCATATATGCTAATGTATTCCAGTCCTATCAGCCACACACTTGTCATTTTGCCTGGGGTATGGTAGACCACAGCCTGCTGAATTTAATCAAAATAATCATCTCCATGACTGGGCACTTAATGTTTTTATACTTAATATAACCACAGAGTTGTGGGTCACTTGTAAATATTGCACATAATTTACACGTCGCTGTTTTTAATTTAAAAGCTAGAAAACACTACTAGAAATGGACAAAGATATGTGGACACCACTGATCACATACTTTTAATCGGGCCCTGTTTTGTATGGTTTTGGCTACATTCCTCAGTTCCATTAGGAGAATTCCTAAATCTACAGCATACCATAATATTTTAGACAATGGACTTCCAACTTTACGGCAACAGTTTCGGGAAGGTAATTTCCAGTTTCAACTTGACAATGACCCCGGGCACAAACTGAGGCATGAAGAAATTACTTTCAAGATTTTGGTGTGGAACAACTTGCCTGGCCAGACCTTTTGCCCAACATCAATGTTTGACCTCACATATGCTCTCATGGCTTAGCTGATGCCCTCACATGTGGGGATTTTTTTGCTCAAAACTTATGTCTTCTTCTCCAAGATTTATTTCAAGTATCTATTTGTCTTGAGCTAATCTCTCAAAAAATTTACAAACACACCATATGCAATGCTGGTGTAGTATAGATTGCTGAAGAATACTAAATAGCCAATGCACATGATTAGGGTGAAATGACTTTACCGCTCGTAAGGTTATGGTCTCTTGAAATACAAGCATGTTCCTTAAACATTACCATGGCGAGGCCTCCTATCTCCCGAACAGCCATGTAAAGCTTCCAGAGATCCAGTGGCTTCTTGCCCACAGCAGGAAGTTGGGCAACAGGTGTGCCCCTCTCCTCCATGAAGGTCAGGTATCGCTCCACCCAGCCCCGCCTCTCTGGCTCCACACCCAGCTCATAAAGGCGTGTGATTCGCTCCCCACTAAGGGAGGAGGAGTTAGGGTTGGCTTTCTAACAAGGGTTAGAGAGAGAAAATGAGGAGTTAATACAGTGAGACCTAAACTTAAAAACGTGACATTTAATATACTATTTAAAAGTTAATATCAATCTTTTTTATCATGATAAATATTGGACTATATGGGGTACAGTACATGCATGTAAGCATAAAAATGAAGTTGTTTTCTCTGTTTTTCATTCATATCTTATACTTGACATGAGTGGCGCATTCATGGATGGTGTATTCTTTGTAATCTATTATATATAGTGTATTCTACAGTTTATTTTTCTTTGACGTTTCCTACTGCTGTTTTCTGTTACAACAACCCACTCTCCCCATGGGGATCATTAAAGTTTCATCCCATATTTAAACATTCTGAAGTAGGCCCTTGGTTGAATGACCGAACAAAAATAAACACTTCTTTAGAGCATTTTGTTCACTATGCAGTCTGCTTTTTTTCCAAAAAGTTCATTCACTGCACATTCATATCCTTCATGTTCAAAGTTTAATCCCACACAGCAAAGTGGGGCTTTGGTCCAAGTTTCTAAAGAGTTTTGTGGTCTAAGAACCAGCTTTTGATCGAGTAATTACACGATAATCCTCTAGTCATACACAAATCAAACAAACTAACAGGTTATAATGACATTATTTCCATAAAGAGAAATTCATTTATATTTCTCAGTTTGGGCTTTGAGTCTAAATATCATAACCAATGCAATTACTGTACTTTATCAGCAAATTCATGTATTCAACCACATGTGTTTGAGTGTCTAGTTCTTACGGGACTGGAGGGGGTCTTGAGTGGCCAAGGGGGGCTGCTAATGCTGTCGCTGTCATCTCCGTGGTAGGAGGACAGGCTGGCTGGGCTGGGTGACAGCGGGGAGGGTAGGGGTAGGGCACTGCCTGGCGTGGCAGGCTGGGATGCACACTGCTGGGAGCCACTGCTACTGTTATTGTTGCTGTAGCCATCCTGTAGCTGGTAAAGAGAGAGAAGGATATAGAAAATGACTTTAATTGTCATTGGATACAAACATCCATCACTGTTATTTTCCTTCACCCACCTCCTCAGTATCAGTATGACACAATGGGAGTGTTCTACCACTACCCATACATCAACACTGAGGCCATAATTGAAGGAAGGCAACTTCAAACAACCTAAAATGATTCAATACGATTTGCATGGATGTACGATCGTTTGTGTGTCTATGTTTGTGTTATGATTCATATGTCTGGATCAAGAGGTAGAAAGGACATCAAGTACTGTACAAAAGTAGAATTTTTAAATACTTCCACTGTAATTGAGTTTTTCTATTTGTAATATATTAGCAGTTACAGTTAATAATTTCTGCTTATTTAGAATAAAATTTTTTGTCCGCAAAATAGAACCAGCATACAAAAATATGGCACTGTTATAGATTTAAATGTTTTTGGTACACAAAGCAGTAAAATTGGTTCCACCTCAACCACCTTAGACCTCATTAGTCAAAATTCCGCTTGTATTTTCAAAATGACACTAAAATCGTCTAGACCCTGTTCGATACAAAGACTAGTGGTACTAGTGCTTGCATTGGGTCTAAGTCTACATAAAAAATGGTTGTGTTTGTCTATTTTTTGTAAGTTGGATAATAATAACTAAAATTCATGCAGATCAGTATGTATTAATCTACAAAGTTTGTCTAGGAACATTAGTGTAGATGAATTTCGATACATTCACCACTTTGTGTAAATAACTCACACTAGTGTCTAGGCACAAGAGTCTTTCAGTGTATGTGTACATAAATGTGTGTGTAAGTGCACACGCCTGTGTGGGACTGAAAAAGCAGGAACAACAGCTTGACAAGTGCTTCTGGTCTGTGTACAGAATGCTCATGTCAGCAAAACCTTATCTTTCCCCTCCGTCTCTCTTTCCCTGTCTCTCCTTCTCTATCTCACTCTCTCGCTCTCAGCAGACAGATCATCTCTTTTGGGAGCACTGGGGGTCCTTCTGGCTGATCTGACTGCCTTAAATAATTCAAAAGGCCCTACTACCCTAATCAGCAAAAGAAAAGACAGGGATTTGGAGGGAAAAGACATGTAGTGGATGTGATGGAGGCTTGAGTGTATGTGTGTGCATGCGTGCGCGCGCATGTCTGTGTGTGTGTGTGTGTGTGTGTGTGTGTGTGTGTGTGTGTTGAAGAGGGGTTGTTAAGCAAAAACAAGGGGAGGGAGTAGAAAAGAGCAAAGAGCAGAGTTGTGTTGTTGCTGAGCTGAGCCAAGCCGAGCTGCAATTGTAGGGCAAAATGAGAAGTCAGCATTGTGTACTGGGACATGTGTGTTTTTGTGTATGTGTTGAGAAGAGGAACAGAGAAAGTTGTGTTTCAGAGAGGGATTGTGCCTGTTCGTGAGTGAGTGGAATAGCCATTGTCTGACTCTTTGTCTCTATGTTTATGTGTGTGTATGCACAGCACTTCTGTGCTGTGTTTGAATGTTTGCATGTACATGTGTGTACTGCTGATGCCGAGCCCTCTCTTTCACTATGTGTTTCTCTCTCTTTCTCAACTCAGGCTGCCAAAACATCAGCAAGAATAGAGTGCTGGGGGCAAAAACAAAACGAGGAAAACATTAGGAATGGTAAATGTTAAACAAATCATTAAATATGGCGAGAAAACAACAGAGAAACAGCTCACTGTGCTAAGGCAGCATATGCTGATCAGATTTGTTTTGCTTCATTTGGGGAGAAAGATCAAAAAAACAAAAAACAGAAAAAACAAAACAAATTAAGAAAAACTAGAGGGAGAGAGGGAATTACAACAGAAGATGGGAAGAGGAAAAAGGTCAAAGGGGTACCTTTGGTTTGTGAGGCTCGTTGGCAGGGCCTGTGTCATCTTTTATGTCCGTTTTGGGCTTCCCATCTGGGCTCATCATGCTGTCTCCTGACATTCCCGTGGCTCCTTCACCAAGAACGAGAAAACATTTAATGGATAATATTTGCATCAAACTTTTCACAAACAGAAAGTACTAATATCTGCAGGCAGTTTTGTTCTTTGGCCGTAATAACACTGTCTCAAGTGAACCAACCATTTTTTGTACAGAATATTATTCACAACAGGTATGCTTTTACAACAGTAGAATGAAGAGGTACACATGGCATATTTTTATATTATGGTCGATCCAACATTTTTTAACTCCCTAAAATGAGCAATGCCTGTTTGTGCGAAAAGCTACTGGATAAGGTTTGTATAATGTCAAATACATTAGTGTAAATTCTTTCCACAATTGAAATACCATGTTCTTTTTTTCTTAGTTCTCAGGGCCCCTCTAAAGCCGGTAAAGGGGAGATAGTGAAAAAAAAACAACTCTTAAAATAGACATAGAATTTGAATGAGGTAAGACTCCACAAACAGCGAGCCGGAGCTCTCTTTCAACCTTTCTGGTTGCACATCTTCAGTTTGGGAGAATCATACATGTTCTATCAAAGTGGTGACAAAATGGAATATGGTAGCATTCAAGAGATGTTGGCTGACAAGAAGATTTTTTTTTGTTTTCAAAGACATTTGTGCACCTTCACAAGGTTTTTAATTGACGAAGAATTAAGATCCTTAAGACTAAATTTAATAGTGCCAGCTGCATATTTCTCATTACAGGAAAGAAAGGATCCTTGGATACAAGGCTCTTCTCTTTATTTTTCCCTAGTGTACTATGGCACAGTGGGAAAACTAATGGCTTTTTACCGTGCCCAAGGGCAAACCAGATGAGTTTGGAGGAACCTTGGTGCTCTAATTCGTTTGAAGTTTTCCAAATGTCATGCATTCTGATATTTGGTTTTGGATAAAAGGTGCCTTTCATTATTGGAGCCATAGTGCATTTAACAACAGTGCAGCAGGATGAAGGGCTGGAAAAAAGAGAAGCACCACATTAATCTTTGTTCACTGGAGTGCCAGCTTTACAGGAAAAGTAAAAACACTGACAAAGTAACGAGTATCAGAGAGAACCCTCTTGATTTTTTGCCCTTTCACTGTCTTTGCTCCTTCTACCTTTCTCTCTCTCTGTCTATGAATGGGAACAAGTCTGTTGCTATACTTTCAATAGAAGCAAACAGGTTAATCTTAAGTGGCTCAGTGTACTGTCTAACATTAACCTGAAGGGCTGTGATTTCTTATTCAACAGGTTCTTCTCTATTTTATCAACATTTATTCTGTACATTGCAAAGCAAGATAAGCGAGTGGAGATGGGGTCATAACTCCTTTTTATACAACTGTTGAAAGTGGGCTGTAGGAGGCTGACAACGAATCAATGTGCTTGGTCCTGAAGTTAAACTTCAATTTCCCAAATTTATCTCACTTATCAGATATGTGCTTTCCAAAGTTTTAGGTGGTAAATTCTAAAACTTGTATGCCATCCCACTGTCTGTCTTTCCTAAGAAATATAACCTTGCACAATATAGGCTATAAAAGAACCTTTGCTAATTGGCATTAGCGGGATACCTGAAGGCGGCATATTGTAGGCTGGACCTTGTGCGTTACCCATGGCTGAGCTGTTGTTGCTTGTTGGCTGGCTGTAGGGGACAGTGGTGGCCATGGTGCTCGCCTGGCTGATGCCAGGGCCTTGATAGGTGCCCTGCCTAACACAGAAAGAGGAGAGAGAAGCAAGTGGGTATGGAAAAGATGATTTACATTTAGATTCACTGTGTGATGAGAGGGTGTGGAGACAGAAGTGGGGAACAGTGAAAGCTGTAGAAGAAAAGAAGTCACAAAATTGTATAGAGATGATATTTGGAAATAATTGCTGTATGTATTACTTCTTTATTATTATAAAAACAGAGCAGTGTGTGTATCCGAAAAGTCAAAATAAAAGCAACATATCCCTAATCTTACAAAAGACTGAGGATGCACATGCAGGATCAAAAGAGAAACTCCTATGATTTCCCTCTTCTCTGCTCTTCTCCTCTACCCCCCCCCCTCAGTCATAATTTAACTAATTAAGGTGTGCTTTTGGAGAGGATTGTGTTATATGTTGCCATGGTGACAGCAGAAATCAATCCTGCTCAATCTCCCTCCCTTAGCCTCCCCTGTCTCTCTCAGGCAGCTCATCACATGGTGTTGCAAGTGACATCAGAGAGGCTTATCTGCAACCTGCTGAATGCTTGCCATCTGTGTGTGTGTGAGAGAGAGAGAGAGGGAGGAGAGAGAAAGAGAGAGATAGATAGAGGGAGTACGTGTGTGTGTGTGTGTGTGATTGACGGTAGCGTCTATCATTGCGTGCCAGGCAAGGCAAAGCCGGTGACATAGGGGCTGAAAGGGAACACCATGTTTGGTACGATTTTGTCTATCTCTTGCTGACTCAAGATTATCTCCAGGACAACAATATGGAAAAGACTGGGAGGAAGGGGGAGACAGATGGGGAGAAAAGACTTGTGAGGTGGGGAGAGAAACCTAAAAGATTGAAAGAATAGCTAGAAGGTAGAAGACTGAGGATGCAGGATGAAGCCGTATTAGAAAAGAAGACAGGAAGACAGAGGGAAGAAGAGGCAGACAACTGAGGAAGTCAAAGGGTGAATGTAAAGAAAGAAAGGATGGAAGGAAGGAGGAGGATTTATTCCAAACTGCAACACTGTTTTATGTGGACGAAAAGAAAAACACTATCCGGATTTATGTCAGTCAATTCCTTCCTAACTGGCACCTTTCTCTCTTTCACACACTCACACAGACACATACTATAATACCTCATGTTGGATCCGATACACATAGCCTAAGAGGAGGGATCGGCTTGGTAAACCTCCCCATAATCTCATCTCACAGATGTAATTAGTCATAGAGCACGGCTGATGATACATATGTAATCCCTCTATGGGAGCCGAGGTGCACAGGGGAGCTCCATGGCAAAGAAACAAGCTCACACCAAATCCACACTTATCTGGCCCCTTTTCCCTATAATGGGGGAAGTATAGATGCCTTCATTTGCTGCCTACGTATTCCCTAAAAAGCTCTGTGTGAGTCAAGACACAGAAATAAATTTACCTTTTGATCGTTTCAACTTCTCTTGCAAGTAAAAATTCATTTTGTGTGCAAACTCCCACAAAAGAGCGCTGAGAAGCCAGCAAAAAAAAAAAAATGTTTAGAGATGCCAAATGCCTGCAAAGCTGATTTTTCCATAATGTAAAAACACCCCTCACCCACCTTAAGCAATATAAGCACAGACTCTCATGTGTATAGTGAAATATCCAAATCAACAACAACAACAACAGTGGTTGGAGGTTTTCGACTGTGGCGCTCTCCCATTATGACTAATTCATGTCATAAAAAAGCCCATTAGAAAGCACTTGATGGAGGCACTGCACAGCGTTTAATCACACTTAATATATGCATGTGCCGCTATCGGGGAAAAAAAAATGAAAGAAAAAAAGGGCACAGCGCATTCATCTTGCTCTCAGGCACCTTTGTGCTGGGGAAAAAAAGCATCCTGTTGCTGCAGAGAGAGGAAGAGTGAGTGAAGGAAGGGAGCGAAAGCAGGGGAAAGATGAGGGTTGGAGAAATAGAAGCAGAGGGAGAAAAAGAAAAGAAGAAGGGAGATGGAGGGAAGGATAGAAGGAGAGAGGGAAATTAAGGCCTGAGAAGCCTGAGTAGTGTGTGCATGGGTCCCTGGTGGACTGACGAGGGGGTGTATTTTCAGCTCAGGGCCCCAGAGCTGGAGGTAATCGCTGTTCCATGAGACTGAGCCGAGTCAACACACATTCAAACACACACACACACACACTAACACACACACACACACACACACACACACACACACACACACACACACACACACACACACACACACACACACATGCGCACACATGCAAACACACACACAAAGACATAGAAACATCTATCTGAACACTCTCAGGCCAGTGCACACTCAGTTTGTTGTCTATGAGTGGCCCGAGGAGAGAAAGAGAGAAACAGTGGAGGGGAACCTTTACCTTGAGTTTTCTGCATTTTTTAAAGAAATGTTAGTGTTATAGAGTTTTGACACCACATTAGAACGCAGATATACAGTATGATGATACAGCTTTGGTATTCAATCTGTTGTTCGGCTGCTGTCCAGGCAATATTAGGGCAGAAAAGCATCATCTCACACCTTTGCAATGGAAACACACTGTTGTCACTTTAAAGTGATAACTAGTTTTCTGTTCTAATCATTCTATCTAAATGCTACATTTCCAACCTGACCTTCATCCCCACCCCTTTCTGTTTCCCTAATTCTGTGCGAGTGAGCGAGTGCGTGCGCGCACACATCACACACACACACACACACACACACACACACACACACACACACACACACAGCCACCTTTTTCCTCTTGCAATTCAGTCCACATGTGTGAAGGGCATCGGAGAAGGCCACTTTCTCACCGTGGGTAGAATGTGTGTGCGTCAGTGTGTGTTTCAGTGTGTCCTTGTGTTCATTCGCGGGGTGGGCGCTGTTGCCAAGGGGATGCCATGGTTACGAGGTGCCAGCCAACCAGCTGACGGTGTCTCTCTAGAAGTGGCAGCGCCTTTGTCCTTCATTCGCGGTGACAGGCTGTGCTGATGCCTCCCAGTGCTGCTAACTGGACGAGACAGGAGAAGCACTGGGACCGCAGGAGAGTGTTGTGGCTGAGCGGCCCTCCCTATCGATCCCTCTGCTTTGTGTATATGTGTGTGTGTGTGTGTGTGTGTGTAAGAGTGTGTAAGAGTGTGGAGAAGAAAGTGAGAAAAAGAGCCAGAGTGAGGCTGCTGGATGGAAGGATGGAGTGGATCGGCTGGAGGCCATGAATTATATATGGACCCAATCTGTTCTCAGGGCAGCTTGGGCTCATAGCTCCTCCAAACTCCTGACTCAACTCACCACACACACAAACACATACAAAGAGGGGAAACCAGAATAAGCCCCCTACAAAAAAGAAAAAGGACAGCTTTTAACATATTAAATTCAGGGAGAAGCTACTCTTCCCTTCTCCCTCCCCTCCTTCTCAAACATCAAACAGCTCAGGATAGATGGAGGAGAAGCCATTTGTTTTGCCCATCTAATGAAAGCAGAGCACTCTGCAGCACTGCCAAGACTGCAAGCGACAAAGCGCCACAGGCAGCATCCCCCGTTCTTGACATTCAAGCGCTGCTCTTATTTATTTAGCAAATTTACTTACTAAGGAGGTCAGAAATGAATTATTTGGCGAGGATTTGCCTAGGAGCACTCTCCTCTCCTCTCTTCTTCCCTCTTCCAACATTTTTCTTCCTTCAATTTCCCTTTGATTTACGGCTCTTTTTTTTCTGCGCTTTGCTCTTCTTCTACTAAGTGCTTATTTTTTCGACAGAGCCCGTTCCTATAGCTCCAGGAACTTTTTGTAGAGTGTCGCCGGCAGCGCTGGAAAGTCATTTGAAAAGCCAATTCTGTCTTCAGAAGCTGCTGCCAAGAAAAGCTTATACCTTTTAATACTTTCTGTTCCCCTTCTCTTTTCCAAAAATTCCCCAACACCAATCCCCAGCCCCTTAAAATTTTTCTACCACACCCTTATCCCAAATAAACTCATATCTCCTCCACACTGACAGGCTTGACATTGTCCGTTGTTTGAAGATAACATGTCAGACCTTTTATGCTGCGAATCATCAGACTGACAACCGCTGGCCTAAAACCCCCAATTAGGCAACAGCTTTTCATGAAAATTATACTTTTTTCCAGAAAATTTACTTCTTTCTCAGATTGACCAACATCTATTTGTAAAATGAGCAAATGGTGCACGAATGAGCGACATTTACAGTTTTACTTTTCATAGTTAGGTGCGGTAACTACAACAGCAGAAAAAGCTTAAATTCCTAGATCACAAAAATATGATCAACAAGATGTTCAGTGACTTCGTCATTAAGATAAATCATTATTTTTCTGCTTTAACTTTTAGTAAGCACTGTATTCCTTCAACCACCAATCAAACTGATCAATAAAAGTGGGACATTTGTTCCTGCTTCCAGTTGGCTGGTGGAGAAGAAACTCTGAGAGGGCTCGTGGGAAAAAACACTCATGCCATACTTTATGAAGATTTAATCACGACCCCCGCCTGCAGCCATGGGATACCAGAAGTGGCCCTCCTCCCTTCATTTGGCATTCTTTTCACTCAGGGTAATGAAGCTGGTGCATGTGCACTAGAGTGTCAGGGTATGTGTGAGTCAGGGGGAGGATGGATATGGGGTATGAGAGGGGTAAACATAGAGGAATTATTGATGTGAAAGTAGTGAAGGGATGTGTTAAAGAAAAAAGAAAAAAGAAAAGAAGAAGAGACCAGCCGATGACAATGTTGCTGTATAACTAGCCCCTGATTTAGAAGGTCGGGAGCGGGTGTCTGTGGCAGTTCAACTGGGGTTGGTGCATCAAAGAGCTAAACTAGACTTGTGCTATGACTAACAACTTGTTTCACAGACGGAGAAGAACTAGGTCTGAATGTTTCAGAATGTTGCGCTGAGATCTGGAGAGCAAACGGGCTACTGGAGCCTTTAACTGCAGGTTTTCGGGGGGCAATTTTCTCCTGATCTCCCTCAGATGTTCTAAAGTGGGATCTGAGGAAGAAAAACATAACAAGGCTGTGCTGGAGACAGCGGAGAACAAAAAGCAAATTGGGAGGAAGAAAGACTGAAGGAGATAAAACAGGCTGAGTAGGATAACAGAGCTGCACAGAGACGGAGAGGGCGATACAGTTGGGAGAGTTGGTAAAAAGAGTGAAACAGGTGGGAGGAGAGAGACAGAAGCAGACAGGGAGGGATGAAAGAGGTAGACTGAACGACAGCAGACAAGAACAACAACGAGATCGAGACAAGCAGCAAAGAAACTGGAGTATGCTGCAAAAGTGTCTCTCGTAACAAAACATTTAGGCTCTTTCTTTTTTTGAAATCAGTTAAGACTTGCTGCCAGAATACTAACTCCTGTTTGTTATAAAAACATCTTATTATCTATAAAGAAATCAATATTGTAAATATGACAAATGGTTCAGATTTGCGAATACCAACCTGCTTAGGAGACAAATAGTCTCACCCATCTGGGAGGATTTGTACACCTGCCAGTTTATAAAAGTCTTTTGTTCTGAATATCATGTCTTATTTGGTTTTTCCTCCAGTGCATGCTTTGTCTTGAATAAACACTGTAGCAATTTGGAAGTTTGCAATCACAGCAACAAACATCAAAACTGAACAAAGACAGTAAGGAAAGATTTCCAACATAAAATCAAAAGTAAATGGTGTTTTGCTTCATAAAATGTGTTCTTTGCAGTGCCGTAAAAGCAAACACAAATAAATACTGCTTAATCCAAAAGATGGAGATAAAACAGCAAACAAAGACAACAAGGTACCCACAGTCAATAGCGAATCAAAATGTATTACTGGAGAAACAAATAACCATTTTATACAGATTTGTTAAGAAACAGAGAGAGTGAGAGACACTGGCAGAGAGAGACAGCCTTCTCCTTCAGTGGCAGCACAGCCAGTGACACCTCTCTGTTGTCTTGATGAATGTGAGGAGAGACTGACAGGCAGTCTGATTGGTCCCAGCAGTGGGGATCATGTCATGCCACATCTTATTGACAGCACAGCAATCTCTTAATGGCTTGGCCAGTATTTGCATTGCTGGGTGTGTAAGAGTGTGCGTAAGTGTGTATGAACAGTGCTCGACCCCCCTGATGTACATAATTAATCACACATTACCCCCCCACCCACACACCCACACACCCACACGCCCACACGCCCACACGCACACGCACACACACACACACACACACAGACAATGCTGTGTGCATTGTGTCAACAATGTATCTTGATTGTCGGTATGTTGTTATCATTACAGTGACTAACACATGCCGGAGATGATAATGAAGACTACGGTCATGATGATGAAGGTGATGATGGCAATTACAATGATAACAGTGAAGACTCCTCGTTTTGCTCTCAGAGGGAGCTATTGAGAAATATCAAAGATCTTAATTACCCACAGTTCTGTTTAGCTCGAAAATGTTTAAAAAGTTTTGCCATATGAAACACAAACACATTCACTTAAATGCAGTATGTGTTTATGATACACCCACATGTTATGAGGCTGGTGGACCTACCTATGGTGCTGTGAATGTGAGGGTGACAGGATAGATGGGTGGTGAGTTCTGGGTGGAGGTGAAGGCGGTGGACGGGTGGAGGCAGGGTGGGGTGAAGGCCAGTGGGTGGATGTGGTTTGGGGTGGCTGCATCTGAGCTGGGGACCTTACATATGGAGGCCGCCTGCAGATTGGCATCAACAGACCCCCCGACAAAAAGAGAAACTTCATCTGAAATATCATCACTGGCTCACAGTCCATATCATGCATCATCAGAAATGGGAATGAACATTCACAAATGTTAATATGCCCCTTCAGCCTGCATAATGCTGGTGAGACTACTCCCACGAAATATAGTCAGGCAATTGGAGGAACCACAGAAATCCATCCTCCCTCTCTAAAGACGGCCATGTTTTCACAAGCTCCCCTGGCAGGGTTCAGCAAAAGTTTACAGCCCACACAATCCCACAACAGCCCCCATCTCCTATGCTACAAACACTCATATATTCAAAGCTCCAATCCTGATGGAAAAGTAATATCCCTTAACTTGTATAGCATTTTAGTATCGAAGTGCTTTGTATTTGTGTTAGGGTGCTTGGTGTCACCTCTCTCTCTCGTGTTAAACCTGTTTTTCGCTTTTTCTTCTTTTCATTTTTTGACAGTGCTGTATTCAACCCATACAGCCTTCTCACAAGCCAATATCTCTTTTTCAGCAACAAATGGCACTAGTTCTATAGTGCCAGCTATCAAAATGTCAGGCACTTTATGAGATGTGTGAAAATAGGGATAGTTCCACAAATGGCTCATAGAAGTGTAGAACCCCTGAGAACAAACTCTTGCCTCCACATCTGAAAAGACTCTTGGAAAAAAAGCTCTGTGGAACAGAAACTCTCTGCCGTGCTTTTCAGCACACTTCCCCATGGATGACCTGCAGAGAGAAGACACTCACCAGATATACAGTGATGTAAGAAAGAGATGCTTGTTGTCCCCTAATTTTAGGGTACCACTATTTCCAGGTGAAGTAAAATGGTCTCAGTCCGACAAAAACTTTAGGGGACATCAAGCAAGAAATCTTTCAAAATACAAGATTTCCTAAAGAAATCAGACCTTCAGAGTCCTTGCTCTTCTCTTACCTGTTGTGTATTGAGTTGGCAGATCCTGGCACACCAGCTGCTGCTGTCTCCTGGGCTTTGCGGTTAGAGCCACCCAAAGAAGGAGGGCCCATTCCTGGCCCAGCTGGCTGAGGCATGCTGGGGGAACTGGGAGCCATGGGTAGGTACACCCTATTCTGGCTGCCTGGGCCATGGCTACGTCCTACAGGTATAGGCTGGCCAGGACCCTGGCCATGCATCGGGCTGCTAGCATTCATTCCCAGACTGTTGGTCATGCCGGGGCCAGGGCCGCTGTAGCTGGTACTGGCCGTCCCACTGTAGTTAGAGGGCCGAGGGTAGTTACCTGGAATAAAACGACACGTGAATGAGCTTACAAAAGCCTAAAATAATTTAAAATTACACTCAAAAGGTAAAACATGGGGTGTTGTCACTTGAAACATTTAACTTCCCGCTTGAATTTGACAGATTGCCAACAAGAATGACACAAAATGGCTGCTGTGAATAATGTAGTTGCTGATGCGTGCTATGAATCACTTCATCTGAGAAAAATAGAGTGGTTATCAAGTGCTTGTCATCTGATACCCTTGCACATACAACAGTGGCACATACAACATCGATCAAGAAAATAATCATAGATAAGGAATTAGGAATGTAAAGTGAAGTAAATCCTGATTCAACCTCCAGTGTATGAAAAAAAGAACTATATGGGTTGTGTTCTGATGACATTTTATATTTTACACGGCTGCAGGTTGCTAGTTGGCCCTGGGAACAATTGCCAAGCTTAAGGCTGACTTTGTGAAACACTTGAGAGGAGCTCTAATCTGCAGTAAATGCTTTCTTGCTGCCCTGGAGTGCCACATGGCCGTGATGCCAGAAGCTTTCCTAAGGCACACTTAAACCCTTCCATTTTGGCTCTAAAAGCCCGGCTTGCCTCCAACACCAGCTGCAATAAGAACAGAAAGAGAATCATCATGCTGTCAAAAACAACATGTACATACATTCAGACACACTGAACACACACCTACTGTACATATAAGTGCAGTACACACCAACACAAGCACACACACACGCCCCCCCCCCACACACACACACACACACAGTGTACATCACATTGTATTGCCTCTGTAGGCATTAGGCCTTTTGCACTGTGATATTCCCTCCCTGGGACAAATCCCCTGCAAAATAGAAATGGAAAATGTGGCATCCTCCATTGTGAAGGGGGCTATTTATTTTGATTTGATTAAGGGTGCTTTAGTTGGGCCTCACTGCTTAATCCTCTGAGAATATGTCTGGAAAAGGGGATCAAGTCCCTTTAAAACCTGAAGGCTTTTCCGCACACTCAAACGAGGGAAAGTTGAATGACAATATTCTACATGGGGGGAAAAAAACGACTCCGAAAATGGAAATGGCTTCTCAGTGTCCTCGAGCTGCTTCAGTGAAGACACTTTCCACATGACATAAGCCTGTGAGTCCGACAGAGGGTGAGAGCAGGAGGAAGCAGCAGAGGGTGGGGGCGGAAAGAAAGGAAGACAGACAGACAGAAAAGGAGGGGGAACAAACTCCTGCCCCCAGCCCCCAAGATAGGATTTATATTGAATCAAAATAAAAGTCTTTCCCATAAAAGTCAGCAGCTCCAGTTGAATTTGTCCAGAAATTGTGATGAAATCTACTGTGGGAGATGGGAAAAGAAGAAGCGGATTATATCTGGGGAGGCTTTGGTGAGTCGGTGAGCTGAGTACAGCTGACACCTGTCAAGAGTTTTGGGGCTATTATAGGGAAGTGCTCAGGAAGAAAGGATGCCTGCTAACGAATACAGGAGGATACATATGGTGCACAGTACGTGTGTGTATATGCGTCCTTCTGCTGATATGTGTAAATGCATATATAACGTGCCTGAGACCTCGTGACCAGTGAAAGACACATTTCCATGTGTCTTCCACTGAAACGCGACTGCTTAAAATGCTTTGGAAAATCCTGGGAACATTGCCCTGTAGCCTCCTTCCTTTCACCTCGGATGGACTGTTTGCTGTAGATGTACAAGGCCCAAGTCAGCGACCTCTCTCAGCCCTCTTTGGACAGCTGTTGAGCCCCATGTCATGGCTGCCTGCCATACATTCTCCATAGCCTGGGCGGACACTTTGTGATTTTTGGCCATTGTGTAAGACTGAGGCTCCAGCACACCTCCCTGGGAGTTGTTTATATCACACAGTCCCATTTGAACAGTCTGCATTTTTTTCTCCCTCTTTAGCAGATGGGCCAAAACACCCCAAAAAGTGGGAGTGAGCATCTGGAAGTTTCCATCAGACTGTTTTCTACTTTACTGGGGGGTAAGATGTTAAACCAAATCCAACTGTAGAGGTTTATGTTTAAAAAAAGTGTCATTAAGTCGACAAGCAGCACTGAGGGAACCTATCAGTCCTGATGTACTACCATTCAAAATGCTCTAGTTGTGGGCTATGTTTGCCTCAGCTGACAAAGGAAAGACAGAGTAGGTGTGGGACTGGGTTAATGCTAAGCTTTCCTATGAGAGTCTTGTTCCGTCCTGACAAGAATGATTCACATCCTGAAGGATTGGTGCTATGCCAGAGCACTTCTTCAAGGACGGATAGTGCACTAACCCACTTTTTAAAATGACTGAGAGCTCAACCCTGATATTCTAGGTGTTTTTATAAGAGCCATTCATTTCTACAGATTTGAAAGCGACATTCATATCACAGTAAATTAGACACTGGATCGCTGCAGAGGTCAAAGGCAAAACAAAGATAACTATAGATAAGATAACAATTATAACACAACCCAAATTAAAATACACTAACATTCTTATTAATATTCTTTTATTGACAATTGAATAGCAGTATTGTCTCTGTGATTTAGTTTGATATAATAAAAGATGTTCTACAATGACTCCGTGTGGTGTTTCACAGATTCACAGAGCTGAGTTGAGAATATGAATTACTTGCTCTTAAAAATGTTTCCAGATCTAGGAGACAAAAATCACTGCCTCTGTAAAAACCAATATGAAAGTCATGGGAGCGACAGTTTGACAGCTATTCACTGTCAAAGAAATCTTGAGACCTTGAGTCACTGGCAACATGGCCCTATTATGTAATCAAAAACAATAAATATTTTCAGCAGTGCAAGCCACAATATCATTTTTTAATGTCCCCCCTTACAGCGATCTATCAGATATCTACCACTGAGAAATGAATACAAACTTGCATGGCTGCCCTTGCCTGTAACAGGCCAGGGAATGAGTGGGCTCTCTTAGCTTATGTTAGCATTAACATACTGCATTTGCACAGAAACACGTCCTCTGCCGTGCATGCTACTCATACTATTCTGGAAACCAATCAAGGAGGGACAAGAAGAAAAGAGGACAAGGAAGATGTAATTTCTTACTTGTCCCTTCTTGTGTCCTTGTAGCTAAGTCTTGGTTTCTTGCCTGCTTCTCAGGCACTTGGTGCCTTTGGGAAGTCTTGGTGGTATTTATAGCGCAATGGAGGGGAGGAGAAGGAGAGCTCATGGTGCTTCGTTCACAATTACATGGAAATTCCTGGCATGGTCACGCATTCAGTGGACGCTATTTCCTGCACTGGGTTTAATCCCTGCATTCCCGCAGGAGAGTTTGAGTGTGACCGAGCAGATTACCATCTACTGCTTCCTCAGCAGACTGGACTGTCCAATGCTAAAAGCCAAGGCAGTCATTCTCCCAGCTATCCACATGGTGCAGCGGTGCACCATCCAGATCTGTGGACTCCATCAATAAGATGGTAAGCAGATTATATAGCCGCATGCTTGAGCTACCGAGGACAGGATCGTCGGTAAACCGTCCACATCCACATGTGGTTGAACACAAATAAAAGAAATGGATAACAGCAATTTTCTCTTCTACTTTTTTTGTGGATATGGCACGTGATGAGGAAAGATGGCTTTGGCTGGGAGTGTGGGTGGGAGAGAAATGTAGTGTGTCGACAAGGATAAGACAACCTGATATTCATTTTATGTCATATTAGACAGTTAATATTCTACACCTTAGTATGGGTGCTATTACACTATCTCGATTTTTCCCTTCTGATCAAACTTAATGAGTCATACAGTAGTATTAAGTATGACATTGTTTTCTTAAGAGTGTTTTAACTTCCAAATGCAACTGTTTCTGTTGAAATATCTAGAAATTAATCAGAGTACTTCATAGTGATATCTGTCAATTATGTCTATATAAGTCATTCATGTAGAAATTTGAAATGAGGTCTATGCAATGGGTGGGGGAGAGTAGATCTGAGACAGACTCCAAATCTCTTTCCTGTAATGGCATGATATCACCCTCCCCTGTCTATCTGTCTGTCTGTGTGTCCACAATTCTCAACACGCTGGCTCTGTACCATGTCCAATTGCATGTCTTGAAAACAGCTGTTGGAGTCATTTAAGTCCTCAGGAGAGCTTGATATCAACACACTGTATGAGATCGGTTTAACTTTGGATAAAGAGGGCTTTCAAAGGACACCCATAAACATTTAGCAGCTTAAATATTTTTTGGGAAATAATGTGCAGTCCTCTCACTGTAAGAGCTCTCATGCAGACATTGAGAAAACAGCAATAGGGAAATACTTTGGCAGGGTTCGACTGTGCATCAATCTAAAAGAAAAGCTTTGGTTACAGTCTGGGAAGCGGATTTATCTAATCGAAGGTCTGTGGAAATAACTACTAAATATTTCAGCTTTGTTTGTAGAAGGGACATATCTTCCTGCACTCTCACTTATCACCATAACTGTATGTTGGATAGAGCTTATGTGGTCGATTACACAAGCTGCATTATAGTCGTTTGCCTGCAAACGATGAAAGAACACTGCTGCAGCCTTTCAAGTTACACAACACTACACAGTTTCTTTGATCTTTGGTGAGCAACAAACTCTTAGTGTTGGTTTGTGTGGCAAGAATGATTGTTGAAAATGTTGTATCAAACACCATGCACACATACACAAGTACAAGGCCAAAGAGTTGGGTTTTCCCAGCACAGACAAGCCAAGAAAAACAGAGAACAGAGTTCAGGAACTTGGAGTGAATTTCTGTGTTGGCCAATGGCTGGCTAATTTGTTAGTGGAGCAGATGGAGCTGTCATTAAGAACAATGACCAGCAGCTGTCTGCCCTGTTCAGCCTACACAGGCCTCTGAAGGGCCAGCTTTAACCTGTAGTCCATACGAATGGCTTTCTGTACTGAAGGTTGGTGGGATGTCCAGTGCCATACGGTGTTGGGGACGGTGTTTTCATATTTTTATCTGAGAAGTGTCATTTGTTTATTAAAAATTTCCGGATGAGTAACATGTCAAAACAATGAAAGCAGAAGGAAATTACTTCACGCTGAAGACCGTTCACCAGTGTAAAGGGGCCATTTTAGGGTCAAGGTTTCTTAGATTAAAAATAGAATTCAGTTTGTGTTCAGGTTAAGCCATGTTCAAGCTGACAACAGTACTCCGCCATAAATCACAATCTTATTTCAGTGAGACCATGGTGTTGACACAGTGAGGGTGCCAGAGGGTTCCAGCTAGAAAACAGAGGGTCGACAAACGTTGAGCCAGGTTTAAATTATCTGCCAAAAGTATAATGCAATGTCAGCCATGTGCAAGCACACATTCCTGGTAGAATACTAATCCTCCTTTTTTAGCTCCTGATTGTTGAGCTTTGATAACTTTATAGAATCAAGAGATCCTATTTCATAGAGGTAATGGTGTAGTGTGCAGTGTATCTGGCATCTTACAAGACTATAAAATCATGGGTGCATTACTATAACCAGACTTCCTAGATTGGATTTGGCAGTCCATTCTGTTATTTTAATGCAGGGCTTTTAGTCTGAATACCCACAAGGGTCAAAGTAGGATTAGATTAGGTTCAAGGTTAACGATTGGAATTCAAGGTGAAAAACTGAAACTTCAAACTGACATAAGTATTCAGACCATTTACTCAGTACCCAGGTGAAGCACTTTTGGCAGACGTTAAAGCCTCAAATCTTCTTGGTTATGACGTAACAAGCCTTGCACACCTGGATTTGAGGATTTTTTTTGCCAGTCTTTTCTGCCAATCACCTCAAACTCTGTCAGGTTGGATTGGGCCCATTTTAAGGCCTTTTCAGAGATGTTCAAGTGGGTTCAGGTCAGGGTTCTGACTGGGACACTCAAGGACATTCACAGAGGTGTCCCTAAGCCACTCCTGCGCTGTCTTGGCTATGTGCTAAGGGTCATTTTTCTGTTGCAAGGTGAACCTTTGGCAGAGTCGCGTTCTGGACCAGGTTTTAATGAAGGGTATCTCTGTACTTTGCTCCATCCAACTTTCCCTCAACCCTGACCATTCTCCCTGTCCCTACCACTAAAATACACACCCACAGCTCGATGCTGCCACCACCATCTTTCACCATTGGGATGGCCAGGTGATGAACACTGCCTGGTTTCTTCCAGACATGACGCTAGGAATTTAGGCCAAAGAGTTCCATCTTGGTTTCATGAAACCAGAGAATCTGGTCTTTCAAAACTTCTTCCACTTAAAAATCATTGGGGGCTATTGTACTCCTGGGAACTTTCAATGCTGGAGAATTTTTTTTTTAGCCTTCTTCAGATCTGTCCCTTGACACAATCTTGTTTCTGAGCTCTGCAGGCAGTTCCTTCAACCCAAGGCTTTTTTTCTCTGATACACACTGTCAGCTGTGAGACCTTATATAGACATGTGAGGGTTTTTCTCCCAATCATTTCCAATAAACTGAATTTACCATGGGTTGACTCCAATCAAGGTGTAGAAACATCTAAAAAATATCTCAATATCAGTTTTCGCATTGTCAGTATGGTGTAATGAATGTAGATTGATGAGGATAAAAATGAATTTAAATAATTGTATTAGAAGGCTGCAATATAAAAAAATGTGAAAAAAATAAAGGAAAAGAATACTTGCAGGATGCAATGTACACTATATATACTGTATGTATGTGTGACGAGAAGACACCAGGCCTGAGCTGGTTTTTCTTTTTCTGATGAGAACATCTCTCCTGTCATCCGATTGAGATTTCACACTCATCTGCCTCGAGAGCCTCTTCCAGGCTAGTCCGCCTTGCTGTCACTCTCTGCTTACTTTATTTCTCTTTTTCTCTCTGCTTATTGGGCTGTCAGCCCAGCCAAAGTCACATTAAGAGATAAGAGTGGGTGGAGAAGGGAGACCAAATACCAAATGCATTAGGGCTATTAATCAACATTAGAAAATGCGAGGGAGAGGCCACAGTTTTGGGAAAACACACGCACGGATGGGCGCATTTATCAAGGTGACAAATCAAAACACACAATTACCAAAAAATACCATAATGTTTCACCTGGTGTGTTGCCAAAGGCAGAAATTGAAGTACAACAGCAGATGTCAACATTTGTTGGATGGTCTAGAGTTGTATGTTGGAGAAAACAAGCAAGCAAATATTTGCCTAATTTATAAAGAGTGACCCCCCCAATCTCCCTGAATTCTTTGACTTGTTTTTATTTTTATTTATTTATTTCTTAAGTATCAGGAATAGCTCAGATTGATAGTTGATGTGACTTATTTACCAAATGGTTACTCAAACAGGCCTACATACAGTTGTAAAGTGAAGAAAAGACTATTGTCTTAAAGGCATTATCACAATGATTATTCAGGAGCAGATAACTATAGATAATTTTGTCCCAAACTGATCACATTGAGAATTTTGATCTAATAGTTTTAAAATTAGTTAACAATATCTGAAAGGACTGCAGTGACAGCTTGAACTAGCAGAAATGATAGCTGGGCTTAAAATCTAGTAGGATAACTGGATATATGCTCTTATATATCAAGAGCATATATACAGAATATTGAGCCCAACCACAGGATTGGACATCATTATTCAATGGATATACCTCACAGTGTGTCAGTCTGCCTTGCGTGTCTGGAGCTACCTCATAATATTATCATGAGTAGAATCAAGAGGTCTGTCTAGGGTTCAAGTGTCTCATGAATATTTGGAGAGTCACACCCTCAGAAAGCCAGTTTTTTTTAATGCACGTAGTGAGACCCACCACACAGGACAAGATAAGGCTCTAGGGGTGTGTTTGTGTGTGTGTGCTCATCAATTGGTGTGGTTTGTAGAGAGAGATAGAGTTAGAAAAAGAAGATGGATTTGTCTTTCAATATTAGGCTTTTTGTATTCTCATTAGTAAACTCTTTGGAACCAATGACACTGATGTCAAGGCCCACTGTGACTGCAGAGCTGGGGCCAACATTTATTGAAAAAATACAAATGTGGCTTTCTCATCTGAGGTCAAACTTTTCTAAAACCCCTCTAAATGAATGGCAGACAAGGTATTCGTTACTCCAGTATTACTGGTCAGAAAGCAGAAGCCGCTCCACAAATCTGATGTTAGCTAAAAGTCAACACAGGAAGTCAACACAGGGCCTGTTAGTGGTTTGCATGATTAATAATTCATCTGAAAACTAGAAAGAAGGCATAGCTTTAGGGAAATCAAATTTTTAAAAGAAACTGACAGGAGATTTTTTTTTATGTTTTATGCTGCAAGTACTCAGTTTACATATAGTACATACACACACACACACACACACACACACACACACACACACACACAGATCAGCCTTTAATTCTTCAGTAGACTATTGGCTCAGATGCTCTAAGATACTATCTCTAAAATACAATATGAGTTCAATCTTGGTGAACTTTTACATGATAGTTTGCATTGCTGACCAATATCGAGGCTTCTTGACAGTACTTTCCTCTGAAGGAATGAACAGTCACAGATTCCAAAATGGAGGAAGCTACTGTAGCGTATTTGCAGTGTGAACCACCCAGTATAAACTGCTCCAAATAGGAGGAATGTTTTAAAGGCAGTTATATGATAGAAGTCAAGAGCTTGATCTAGGGCTACAAACCACCTACTGCCCCCATGATATTACTCAACACCCACTGCTTCAATTATTATGATTATTACTAATACTATTTTATTTAGTCCTGTCTCATTATAATCATACATCTTTACATGGTACCTATATTGTGCTACACTTTCTCTCCTCATAACTCAAAACTCTTTTTTTTTTTTTTTTTACTTCTTTAATAAAACTCCTCATAGAATGAAATGATGTATAATCCTTAGAAAAAGATGTCAGCTAAGAGAGATATTGTAAATGACTAGTGCTACCATATTCCTGTCTTGCTAATGTGTTGGTGGTTAGCCCACCAGTGCAGTAGATTAGTAGAACAGTCTACATCTCCAAGCCCCTATATTATCTAGAATATATTTCATAAACAGGCAGAAGAATGAACTAGAACTAGACATACTGATGACCTTAGTGTATAAGCCTTTTCATTTCAATGAACCAATCGTCCATAAACCTCTATTCCTTTAATCCTGCCAAACAAGTTTTAGGGTGTGTTAAATGCCTGTTAAAGGCTCTAACCTTGGGGTCCATACTGTGATCCTTGAGGTCCATAAGGGCCTGTTGGACCACTCTGGGAGTAGGGACCCATCCCAGGATACAATGGGCCCCCAGGTGAAGGGTGTGGGGACAAAGAAGGCCCGGACTGAGGAGAAGCAAATTGGGGGCCAGGCTGGTTCCTCTGCAGGTTGGACATGAACCCTGAAACACACAAAAAAACATAGCATGTTGACACTTTGCTTATAAAAGACCTAAAAAACCCAGAGAGTTAATAACTAGTCAATCTACCTGCTTGGTGAAATCAAATTTTGACCGAGGGACTGAGGTTGGGTAGATGTGATCACTGTCAGGCTCAACATATCAGGATATCCATTTAATTTCCTCATGTAAAAAAACCCTTCCTTTTGAAGGCTCTAATCTTTTATCTTGGCACTGGCTCCTGTTACTCATAGATAAACATCGGTGACTAACACAGTATGGCTAAGGTATTAGGCTGACATGTAAAATGAACACTGAGCACACACAGAAGGTGTAGTGAAATTTATCACTGGCAAAAGCACAGGTCAATTATATACCTGGCCTAAAAGATGTCATTGCTGCAAAAGCTGAGTCTTGTTATGTTATGTTATTCTAAGCCTTTCTGTCAATAGATGTGTCAAAGCCTCTAAGGCCTAAACTCGCCTCCACCATTCAAATTGACATTTGGAGCAATCCTCGCCTGGGCTTCACTCTTTCAAGCCGCCCTGTTCGTTTTTAAAGCCCACAGAAAGGTCTCCGAATCCACCACGAATGGGGAAAGGTCGCTGGACGGCCAGTGAGGGAAAAAGAGAGCGTATTAGTTTTGGTTCGTGTGTTTATGTGTGTGTGATGGGGGGGATTCAGTATTGCAGATTAGGTGTAAATGGATTGGGTCTGCTTTACTGTAAACTTTGATACTTATCCACTTTGCTGACCGAGTGTGCAAAAACCACGTCTTTTGTGACTTTTGACGTTTAGGGAAATAACATGGTTGGAAAGTTCAAGTCAACACTTGTATAATTTCTACTTTCTGCTAAGAAATCAAGAGAAAATATGAGAGGAGAGGAGGGAGATAAAAGTATGAAAATGCTATGTGTGGAATCCCCGTACACTTGTATGCACATACATGCGTGCACATATTTGTGCTTTTGAGTGTGTGGGTTTATAGATAACAGAGAAGGAGAGTAATAAAAGCTCTATGTAAGTGTGTGTTTGTGTGTGTTGGAAAGAGAAAGAGGTGAAGACAGAAAGAAAGGCAGAGAGAGAAAGTGTGTGTGGGAGGGAAAGACAGTGCAACGGAGGGAAAGAGCTATTGGGGCCTGAAAGTGCTTAGGCTGCGAGTGCTGGGTTTAAGGAGCGAGGACATTATTGTAATGTTTTGCTTCCATTAGGGTAAGGGGATTCTGGGAGATGAGGAGAAAAAAAATACAGTGTGTAATACCACACTTTAAATTGCCTGGAAAATGGATGGGGAGAGGAACATTTTGCAGACAGTGCTAAAAGCAAATAACACATTCAAGGATTTCTCTCTCTCTGCTTCGTTTCCTCTCCCTCTCCATACACACATAAAACACACACAAACCTCGCTCTCTTTCTAGCAAAGGGAATGAAGCTCTTAGCCGGACAACAACAGGCAGCCAGCGAAGCACATAAGAGAAAGTGGGAGGAAAAAGGGACATTCAGCAGAATTATGGAAATGAAGAGTGGAGGGAGGCTCTTAGGGAGGCAGGCACTTGAGCAAAGTGGGATATGTGTGTTTGGGGGTGGGGGGGTGGGGGGGGTTTAATCCTAGCTAGCAAAACAGTGAAAACAACAGCCAGCCCTGTTAACTGGCACTGCGTTTTCCTAGACTTGGGAGGGCTCGAGCTTGATTTCATCATGTTGGGAAAATAACCTTTTACAGTGCCTCATTCTCTCTCTCTCTCTCTCTTCATCCATCCACTCTCTCTGTCTCTCTCTGACTTAACTGCTCTTTGGTGGATGATAGAGAGGGAGCATCGCAGTCATTCCATTAAGGTTACATCCTTGTCTTTCTGGGTTTTTTGCTGATTTTTTTTTTTTTTTTAAATGAACAAATCTGCTGTTTTTAGTGAGATTTGAGAAGTGGCTGTAATTGCAGAAAACAATTTCCTGTTTGGCCAGCAATGTGGCTTGTAGGTTAGCATTTATGTTAGAAGCCTTTAACAACAAAGTGTGGCCAAAACTGAAGTGGTGCTATCAAAAGAATACATGTTCTAACTTGAACAAAGTCCAGAGTAAGTTGCCTGAATGTTTACCGTCACATTATTACGGAAAATGGTTTTCCCATGACCTAGGCTGGCCACCGATGATGCATTATGCCAAGACCTTGTTTATGTGTGTTTTTGTGTGTGTGCACCCGCTCAGCCTAAACTATAATTTGATCTTGTATGTGCTTGAAGAGTTTTGAACACATAACGGGGGCTGTCATAAACCAGCGCAATATGAAAAGTGTAAAGCTGGTAGTCTACTTGGTGAAGGTATTTATTTTTAAACAGTAGGTTCTTAAAGACAAAAGAAAATGTTGCCTTAAACCAGTTTAGTCAAATTTTACATGTCTGCGCTAATGTCTCATACTTCAAATCGCTCAAAAAAATCTCATTAAAACCAGTGCTGGCAATATTCTCTGAGTTTTGCTACCATTTACATGGAATGTAAAGACACAGTGTTTTCATTTGGGACAACTTTGACTTAACAGCCTTTTTTAAATCTGAGTGTCATGTACAATCTGGATTTTTTTATGAAAAATAATTATGCTGCACACAAACAGAGACTACAGTTGTGTACACTGGGTCTTCTAAGATAGACCCTAAATTTCACTAATATAAAAAATCATGCAATAAACAAACACATGCATTTATGCACAGAGCATCTCACTCTTACAACCTTCATTACTCCCCTGCCACACAAGGCCAAACACCAAATGCTAGCAAGAGGGCTAACACACACAGTCACTTATACACACCTCTCTCCTGAGCCATAGGTGAGCGGGTGATTGGTGGATGGGCTCCATCTGGTCCATTCCCAGAGCTCTGTGGGGCCATGGTGGATCCTGCAGTACAACATGAAGTCAGGATATCAAGATTCAGAAATCCATGTGGCACAGACACATTTTATGGTTACAGTGGTACAATCCTGTCTTAGTACCAAAGGCTGTCACATTAAAAGAAAATGTTTCGCAAGAATTGAATTCCCTTATTTGCATGAAAGTGATCAATAGAGAACGGATTTAGATTTGCTTCCTATCTGCCTTGCTTGAAAATTGAGTGAAATTGCAGGAACTGTTGTAACAATAAAGCCCTGAATGACTTTTGTCTTTCTCTCTGCATTTCTTTAAAGGAAATGAAAATTACCAAGTTCAAAAAGTTTTCTGCCATTTGATTGACTAAAGAAAAACAAT
This sequence comes from Istiophorus platypterus, assembly GCA_016859345.1. Taxonomy (NCBI): domain Eukaryota; kingdom Metazoa; phylum Chordata; class Actinopteri; order Istiophoriformes; family Istiophoridae; genus Istiophorus; species Istiophorus platypterus. The sequence goes on from CM029120.1 coordinate 16,525,097, forward strand.
GAGGGAGGAGTATTAAGCTGAAGTTTTATTTTGACAGACTGGTCTGGCTTTGTCTCTTTGTTTCAAGCGATTGGTTAGAGGGTTTGATGTCAAATTTTGTGTTTACAGACACAACAAGAATCCATCACAATCACTATACATGAAGTTGTTTTTTAATTCACTATTAGCTAAATGACAACTGCACTTCCAGAGGACATATCAAGTCATTGGACCCTGTGCCATTTCCTTGTGCAAGCATTAAAATCAGAACAGTCCCCTATAGAAAAACACGGCCATTTGAGGATCATTGATTAGATGGTTGTGTGGGTCTTTGGGCTGCACCTGTTCCATTGAAATCCAATAGTCAGTTGAGGTTCTGATTAGGACAATGGCAGACTGAGACTATGGTGGATTGATTTGGCCCGGAGGAAGGAGAGAGATGGCAAATTAACCTTTTATCTTTGGATTCAGACCTGAGACAATGTTGAGAGGGAAAGACAGTGGGGAAAACTAGTTTGTTATATTAAACTGGTTGTACACTTCCTAGTATGAGATAAATCAGTGCTTAAATATAATGTATGTGACATGAAACATGAACAAACATGCAAGAAATGCTGAAGTTATATGACTGTAGGTGCTCAACAGTATATTAATTGCCTTCCTATAGAAATAGAGGTATGTGCCAAAAGTAATTGTTGACTCAGAATGATACATTATGAAGTACAGCTGGAGTGCTGTAGTAACACAATTTTGTTGCTCCTTATAGCTCGCAGTGAATATAAATTCTCTATAATACAGGAAACACTTCACATTATTTAATCACGCAGTAGAAAGTGCTGTTTGGAGTGTGTATGCATGTGTGTTTGTGACGTGTCTGTCCATGATAGCAGTAATACATGACTGGGGGTGGCACACTCTCCACATAAACAAACCCAATTAAGTCGACATAATTGCTTTGCATGAAACTGCATAAACAACATTTCCATCCACCCAGCCGCCTACACACACACACACACACACACACGCACATAAAAGTAATTGAATGAAGTGTAAATAAAAACACTCAAGCACACGAGGAAATACATGTAAGAGCACAAAATATTCACACAAATAAACACACAAACACACACACACACTCACACACACACACACGCACACACACACACAGACCCCCTGCCACACACATGAATAGCTCCAGCGGCGCTGCTTCAAAGAGAGAATATTCGATTAGTTAGTCTGTCACCATGTGGCAAGAGGAAAGGGGAAACGTTAGTGTGCGAATGTTGAAGCAACTCTGAGATAACACTAGAAACACTGGCTACATGCTTCTATTTGAATATGTACCAGTAGTGGAAAAAAAATACTCAGATCTTTTAATTCAGTAAAGGTAGAAATACCAAAATGTAAAAATATCCCATTTCAAGTAAAAGTCCTCAATCTTAATTTTTAATTTAGTAAGAAATACACAATTGGAAGGAATGTGTACCCTTTGAGCTTGAGTGTGAGAAGAATTTAATAACTTTATATTTTGTTGGAAGTTTAAGCTATGTTTTTATATGAATAAGTAGGTAGAGGCTACAGCTATCCACAAAACACACAAAACACAGTGGGGTATAAAGTTGAATAAAATGGAAACCCTCAAGTAAAGCACAAGTTACACAAATTTAAGCTGTAATATAATATTTGAGCCACTTACTACCATTGGTATGTATGTGTGTGTGTGTGTGCATAGCCATTTGTAGGTAAATGCTGCCCCTGGTGATTCACACTCTTGTATGTTCTTGTTTCTGCTTAAATGTGTGTATTTTCACACTATATTGTGCTGTTTGTGTAGTATGTGCATATGTGTCTGACTGGAGGAACCTAAAGCCTGTTGGAGGGGGTCATGGCCACTTGTTGCCGTAGGGACAGATTTCGCTAGAGCATGGGTTTAGACGGGTGGATGGGTTCTGAGGATGAAACATGCTAGCAGGAGTTTACTGAACCCTTAAACTATGAAAGTCGACCCTACGATACAGTCTGGTCTTTGTATGTGTGTGTGTTTGTGTGTGTGCAAGGATGCATGCCAGGCACCAGCTACGCTGTCTAACTCTGTTTGTTTGGATGGCAGAGTAGCGGTGACAGCAGCTTGTACTGTATGTGTGTGTACGTGTGTCAGTGTGTGCAACTATGAAGGTATAAATAGAGAACAGTGCCCTCTATGCTCCACTACTCTTTGCACATAGCTATGTAAACTGTCACTAGAGATGAGATTAATGCATAGACATATAAGTCTATGTTTATATATGTGTGTGAGAGAGAGACTGAGAGACAGAAAGAGGGAGAGAAAGGACAAAGAGGGAAAAGAAAGAAAGACAAGAAACAGTCAACCTTGTTGAGAAAGAAGAAATTGAAAACAGATGAGAGAGAGGAAATAGTAGAGTTAAGTAAGGCCTCACCCCTCGTTCCTTGTTTTTCTGCCATGAATGAGTGAAGCTTGGAACACATCGTAATTATTTCACTACCGATTACTTTTCTAAACAAAGCCTCTTCTCACCTCTCCCCTTTCCTTCCTCCCTTGTCTTCCTCTCTCCTCTCCTCACTATCAATTTTAACAAGGGGCCATTAAATAATTACGTCCAAATGAAACAAACAGGCTCAACAGTGAGTCCTGGCACGTTCAATCCATACCATTAATAATTCATACGCTGAATCTTTGACGTGCAGTTCTTCTCTGTGTGCTGCTGAGAGAGAGGAGAGAGCTAAATGTCAGGAGGAGCTGACTGTATATCTTTGCCTGTCCAGAGAAATAAAGCTAGCGATGAATGAAAATGTATAACAAATGAGTGCTATGGAAATACTTTCACCATTGAGGTCATCTTCTTTTTACTGGTGTGCACGTGTGTGCATGTTCTAATATTTATGTTGATCCATTTGTAAGATTGTCTCAAGATTGTGTGATTTATAACTTTTTGAATACATTTGCTCAGGTATATGGGTATTTTTGAGTATATTTGTTTTTTTTTTCAGTTATTTATGTTTTCATGTGTATGTGCTTATGCAGTGTTTAGATTTGTGTTTATATGTGTGTGATTGTGTGTTTCTTGTAATGCTAGTGTTCTATTAGGTGCTCTACAGCGCAATTAGCAAATGTGGAAATCAGTGGAATGGCAATATCCTGCTGGCCCTCAGCCAGCATCTTTATCAACTGTCTGCAATTTACACCTTCATGAGTGCCCAGCTGACCACACACGTATAAACATACCCAAATACACATCAATGAAAATGATTGGGAAAAGGCCCCACTGCTTACATCTACAATTATTCACTATTTTTCTGTGTCCAAATAATTTTTGATGTTTGGGTTTCAAACACGATTCATTTATGAGAGATCTGTGCTGTACAAATGTTCTTCCCAAACACTGTTCTGTCAGAGACCATTTGAAATTTAAAGATTTACAGATCAGATGTTTGATCATGCTGACAGGATTTTAGAGGGATGGGACATGCTGCATGAAGACATGAAGAACAACAGGAAGATACTGTATCTAGAATGAGGATGTGCTTTGTAACGCTGCTGAGGAGTCAAATAACTGTAATTTCCTCTTTGTAAAAAGGCACTTAGTGAGCACAGCCATTTTCTACTCTTTCCTCATGATACAAAGCAGCAGAGGCCGAAAGTAATGGGAGTTCATTCCGTTTTTGGAGATAATGCTCCTCACTAAAAACCCAACACACATTTTAAATTTCTCTTCCACAAGGACTGTCGAGGCAACCCTGAGTCTCCTTTGAAGAGAGGGAGCGTGGTCTTTGAAGCTTTTTTTCATCAGGGTTTCAAACGCAAATGCTGAGGAAGTTCAAAGCCGAGGGAGAATACTTTTGGCCATATTTCTGTTTTGTTTCAGGGCCCCGGTAATATCAAGCTTAGAAGCTAACTGTGTATGTGAGTGAGTGTGTGTCTGTAACGTTGATGAGGAAAAGTCAACCCGACAGTCAATAAAACGACTATTATTAATTGCTGATGAAAGGAAGGTGTGGGTGTGCATTAGCAGATGTGCATACATGACTACAAGGCTGTGCAGATATATGTGTACACAAGGATACACACGCACATTCACACATACTTCCTCACAAAACACAGACCCCCCTGGAGCACATGGACCCATTTTTGCTAAAGCGAGGTAACAGCAGTGAGCACTAATAGACTGGTGTAGAATACAGAGAAAGGGCTGCTTCAGCACCATCTCTTAATAAAACCCTTAGGCTGTAAATGCACACACACCTGCATCACCCAAAAAAATTGCACACAGACACAGAGACGGAGACACACAAAACAAGGTAATATCCCCTGCTTGCTGTGTCTTTAGGGGAAAGAGGCAGATAAACAGCGAGCTCCAATAATGGTTGTTTAGATCTCTATGGGTGCAAGTCAATGCCTCTCCAAGCTGGGGGCTAATGCCAGTTAACTCTCCCTATAGGGGACAAACGCAGGCCTGCAGTGGCTTGCAATACAAGCGCTCTCCCAAGATCCTCATTACTTCCAACGCTGAGTAGCAACTGTAACTATAGCAAAACTGCAGCTTAAGCTAAAAAACAGCAAGTAGGATGCGGGGGAGAGAGCGCGATGGAGTGAGAGAAAGCAAGAAAATAGGTGTTGGGGAGAGAAAATAATTGCGCGCCGTGCTCCGGCTAGGGTTTTTGCAGTCAGACAGAGTTAGAATGGGATTTCTCTAAATGGCTAACACAGCAAGCGCCCCCCCCCATTTTGGCCGACAGTGTGCTTTGTGAATATAATGCCTGTGGGGAGGGCATTTTGCTGTTTCACTTCGAACATGAGCAGCCATCAGGAAGAGAAGAGACAGAGGCATGTGGGAGGTGGGGAAATAGTTGTGGTGTGTGTGTGTTGGGGGCAAAAATGGAGAAAGAGAGCTGGAGGAGAGATGTGGAGCAATGAGAGGGAGGAACAGAGGCAGATATGTGGATGGAAAATTCAGCCTCGTTCCTCGGTGGGAGGCCTGTACCACAGCAATGCTCTGAGTGAAGAAAGCAGCCCAGACACACAGAGATGGGGAAGTAAGGGCGGGGACCAGGGAATGTTAGACACAAGGGGGAAACATAAGAGAAAGCAAGTAATGAGAGAAAGACAGAGGGACAGGGACAGCCAGAGGCAGTGTTCCCACCACGGAGGCTCTTAGGGAGTGGTGTGACTAGAAAGCTCGCCTGGCTCCACATACGCTACACTGCAAAACACACCCGCATAAAACTCACTGAACCTCTTCCGCTGCTTTCTTATACTGACTTCACCACTAGCAGAGGAAAAATATAAGTTTCGGATGAGCAACCCTTCGGGGTCTTTTCTGGTCCAATATTTTGAATCTTGTAAATTTGTTTCTCCCTCTCATTGAGGAAGCCATTTGCTGACAATGTTTTTAAAAACTGACACCTTTTTGCATGCAAGCCTCATCTGAGATCATCACTCCGGTTCCTTCCAGGCGTCTATACTTGACCGTTGACCCGTGTAGATAAAAGAGCAGCATTTTTTCTTTTTTTTTTTTGCTGTGATTCTCATTACCATAATTAGAGATAGATATGTGTTTTTGAAATGAAAAAGTGAGTTCAAACCACAGGCAAGGCTGGGGGATAATGTAAAGGACAAGAGCAGATATAAAATGGGTTGGAGGAGATTTGTAGAAAAGGACCCTTGAGCTAACAAACTGGACAGGCCTTACCTTCTCTCCGTCTCTGTCTCCCACCCTCTATCTATCAGTCCTTCCCCTCTTCCTGCTACAGTCACCCTGACCTTTGTCCTTTTTTAGGCCCTGGAAGCACTTGAAGCGAGGCGCAGATAAACAGCTTAAACTCTCCCGAGCGCTCGCCCGCGAGCTCCAATCACCTCTACAGAAGAAAATAAAAACTTGTAGGAGTGAGGAGAGACGGAAGCAGGAGGAGAAAGACGAGGAGGGGGAGAGGGGAGGGAAGGGGGGGAGCAGGCAGGCACTGTTAACTGGACCTCAGAGGACCTTGGTGGAGAGAGAAGAACAAGAGAGAAAAATAGAGGAGGGAGAGATGAGTATTTGTGATTTTCTGCAGCAGACGGAGTAAGCTGGGCCATGGCGGAGAGTGGATGTGCTCTGTGTCAATTAGTAGCTGCACAATTTTGGAAAAGTATTGCAGTTTGGCCTTCAAAAGCAGGCAGGCATGCAGACACAAATGTGTAAACATAGGCACACACAGACAGATAAAAATACCCAGACATGGACCAGACCTGAAAGAGGGCATAAATACAGACGGTTCCAATCTAGTTCCTTTCAGTCAGTCAGACTTTCAGTCTAAAACAAATAAAGACTGCCATGGTGACTAAGACATAAGGTTACCTATGATAAGTGGACTGCTATATAAACAAAATTAAGCTTTATTGGGAAAATTTTGTTTTTTTTTGAATATGCTCTACCAACCAATTGGTGGTAACAGAATGGAAACATTCTCTGCTCACTTTGAATAGCAAAATATTCAACCAAAGTTTCTCTGTACAGTAACCAATTATATACTGCAGGATACGTATAGATGGATGACAATGAAAACATAAACCTCAGTAAATGAATGAAGAAACAAGTTCAAATGTTTTTATACTGAAGTGCAATATATTTTGTTGACACTGAAATCTGTTGTGGGATTTTCCCTCACATTGCAGCAGGCATCTCTGCACCTTATCAGCTCCATCTGATCAGCAACAGTGATCCAGGCTGATGACAACTGAGTTCCTGCACACTGTTTGATTTAGTATCTAATACGTTCAGTCTGGTAATGGATATGTCCTCAATGTATTTTGGGAAGAGGTGACAGCCATACTAAGGCTGACAGGAAGTGACGCCATACTGACAGGTTGTCAACCTGGAGACAACCTGACAAACCGGGCCACGTAAACACTCAAAAGCACACAGCAGTCGCTATGTTATCTATATCTAGAAATATCTAGGAAATGCAGACTTTTCGAAAGCCAAACACACACATGCAAATCAGCATATCTGATGGATTCTGCGGCTGCTGCAGTTGCGATGACACTAACTGAGGGACTCTAAAGGCTCAACTTTTTCAGGACCTTGTGTTCTGCACTTTGACTGGATGACTTTGCCTCTCCTGCAGCTTGCAGTCAGTGATTGAAGCTCAAACGCCGGCACTCCCATTCCGCCCCACATCCATCCAGATGAGAGACGAATGTCTGCTCGCCTCATCCCCGATGTCTCGTAGAAGGAGAAAAATATTCTGAGGATGCTCTGAATTGCTTCAGAGACACTGGGAGGAAGGAGCGGTGGGTGTAGGAGAGCCTGTTTCGTGTATGTGTGTGTACGAGTTTGGGGGGGGGGGGGGGGGGGTTGGCGGTTGAGCAATGTGATTTCTGCTCGACTGTCACAAATCTAGCGCAACAGGAAAATCAATTTGGCCCTGTGTGTGCCTTTTTGGCTCCGGGAGAGAATCCAAATAGCAAGGCGAGGCCCGGATAATGTTACAGTGTATTGGATTTGCTTCATGGAGAGATGGGGGGAGAGAGGGAGAGAGAGAGAGAGAAAGAGAGATCGGAGAAAGGCGAGGAGAAGTGAGGGGACGAGTGAATCACAGGCATGCTAGAGCTTCAACAAGATAGATTTGTGCAAGTGTATGGGTGTATGATAGGCTGGCATTCTGTCAGTCTTCCTCTGTTTGACTTTTTCTAACATGTATGCACGCATTCACACACACAGACAACACAGTCACTCATCCAAGCAAGCACATATGGACGATTTATACGTGTAACCTTAGATGTGTAGGGTAAAACCATGAAATAAATTGTTTATAGGTATGTGTGCTAATGGGCTGCTGTGTGCTTTACCTGCTTTCTGTGTACTTTTTCTTTGTGTGTGTGTGTGTGCACGCGCGTGTCTGTGCGTATGTGTTTGACAGCTAGGTGAAAGGAAAATGCTCTCCTCTGACCGCTGTCAAGGGTAACGTGTGTTCCAGGAGTGCTCAGCCATGTGACATGTCGCATTACTCTACAGAGTGAGGCTGACTGGTGACAGACTTAACTCACAAACAAACACATACACATATAAAGCGGATATATCAGTGTTATTTACCTTTTTTATAAAAATGCAGGTACACGTAGTCACATACTCAAACACAGAGTCTGGAACCACACATACTGATTTTTGTTTATATTCAAAGGAAAGAGCCACAATAACACACTTTCAGACATATGAGGCTAAGGTTTTTCTTTGTATTTTCCTTGGATCTATGACGATACTTTTCAAAACCGTCAATATGACAGCACGGGGTGATATTGACAGCTCAGCCACAATAGAGCTGAAGGAGAAAAATAATTCAAACTACCTAAACCATCGATGCAAAAACTGATTTTTGATTTCAGTCGAAGGGCAGAATCCATTATAGAAGAGACTCATTGCAACTCCCTCACTGACAGTAGCATTAATGGAGCAGAATGCAATTACGCGGACAAGATATGTTGTGTTTTGACTTTTTCTTGACTGGACCTCAAACTACAGATAAAAACAGTATCAATTTTTCAGACTTATTAATAGCTTATTAACATTTGTCTTATTTTGTTAGAGGACTCTGTTGTTTACATAACTGCTTTAAATAATGAAGAATGTTTTTTTTATGGCTGCAGAGGAAAAGATTGGAAGTACTGAAGACACACACACACACACACACGTAATATGCTTGTTAACTCCCTTGCTCCCCCATCTCCTCACTTACTTGTAGCAAACTATGACGACAACATTAACTAAAGCTTCCTAACATATGATGAAGTGTAAGGAGGCTGAGCGTTAGTAATCAGATGTGTGCTAACCATATTAGTTCTCCTGTGTCTCTCTTAGGCTGAATACTCCTTGATCTAATTCAAACTGATTTTAGTACAGCCGCTAAAACATGCCAGATGTTACTCACTGCTCCACGCTTTATCACCATTTATTTGGCATGGGGAATATTTTAAAATATTTTCTTATTAATCACGTCCTAGCGATCGGTTTCGGTTCCTGTCTTTGCCGCCTCATTCCGGATTCTTGTCATGATTCTTGGCACGAGTGCCTGGAAAACCACTGTCCCAGTTTTTCATTAGTGTCAATCACTTTGGTAAGCGGCTGCGAGGAGAGGAGGAGGAGGAGGGGCTGGCGAGAGGATCTCACTCAAGACATTTTGCCCCGCCCTGTCAGAATGAGTGACAGGTCTGAGACATGGTGATGCACCGGTCAGCCACTCAGTCGGGCAGAGAGGTGGCAGGATGAGGGGGGAGGCATGCACATGCACGCACACATTCAGACACCTGTCTCAGGCGAATCAAATCCACACTTGTTTATAATGTTTTTTTAGTTTATCTAAATGGTTATGTACTTGGCTATGGCCTCAGGAGACAAACAGACATGCCGTGCATTGTCTGATAATCCTGTTCGTGTCTTGTTTTGCCTGCCATATTTTAGATAAGGCTACAAATCAGATTGGAGGTCCTCCACCAGTAGTCAGTCTCAATTCATTAACACTCAGAGTACTGAGGAAGTATTGTCTTGACATAAATTTTGAAATTACTTGTAGCATCCACAGGTAGTAGAGAGATGGACTTTATTAAAATCCACTGCAATGTAGGGATGTGTTTCTACAACAGAGTGATCAAAGACTTAATCCCCACAATGCAAAGACAAAAACTGTGCGTACGGAATTAACAAGACACAGTCCTTGAAGTGCTCTGCGCTAAGCTGTAATATTCTTCAGTGGTCTGAATTAGTATTTCAAATGTACCAGAGACATCAAAGTCTATACAAGCTGGATTGATATTATTTGGTCTTCTGCTGCAAAGTATGCCCAACTTCATCTTCTGTCCATCCTGGGGGAATGAAAATTGATCTGGACGGATTATATGGTGAGTTGGAGATGAGAAAAAAGATGCTATTAGACCATAATGTTGCCACAAGCTACAGGTTATCTAGCCTGCTCTGAAAAGAGTTCAAACCCTGCTCACCTAAAACTCAAGCAAAATCTCAGTGGATGGATTTACATGAAAAGTATTATTACGGATAATCATGTTAAATTAAGACACTGATTAAGGCAGACGTAGAAAAACAAGTTCACCCCTGTTTTCCCTGGTCTGACTTATTTGCATGTTTGTTTATACAAAGATGTGATGCAAAAGCTTTATCCTTGTGATACACTCTCAGAGTGCACACTACATGTAAATATTTGCATGCTGTTAGTTGTCGAAACCTGTATACCTATTCTTCACCAGGGTTGGTTTTCTACATGACCTTTTTAAAATCCTCTTTAAATGCACATATTTAAAAACAAATGAAACCAGGCTTAGGTCTTAAATAGCAAAATAAATGCAAAGGTCAAGCAGAAATGTAGGTTTGATAACTGTGAAATGCTTTCAGCAGCAACAGGTTCACTAATGGCACTGCCTTAAAGATGCTCCATGTATAATTTAAACAGCCAATAAAGACTGAATAACATCTGAGAAACAGTTGCTGGCCACACCCCTTTCAGTGGTGTCACAGCCACTGTTTTTCATCGGCTGTCAAAGGCAATATACCTGATGAGACATCAATGGCTGGGGTTTGTTTGTGACTGTTTTCTAATTTGGTTTCACACAGCAGCCTCTTGTTTGGTGGCACAAAGCAATTTCCCTTTAAACTGTAAAGCAATTTTTGCACATTTCCCAGGGAATCTAACTTGGCAGAATACGATGTAAAATGCAGCGTAGTGTCTGGTTCCAACAGCAAATCTTGTCAGTTATAGTCTTGTTTGTTTGTGGTGAATAAACGAATGAAGTTATGCGACGAGTTTCACCTTTCATCAAGATAAAAATCAGATTATCAAGATTCATGTGCACACACCTCTAGAGGTTCTAATGGCAACTCTACCTGGTGCAGCGGTGTTGGCAGACGGTCCGCTGGCAGGAGAGATGGGTCCGGAGCCAGATCTGGACTGCTGGGACTGAGTAGAGCCTGCAGGCGAGCCTACAGGGGATGGAGAGGGCCCGCTCCTCTGGTTGGGGAGGTGTGGGGAGGCATGTGGGGAGAAGGGGGACTGTCCCTGGTTACTGGTGCCTCCCTGCTCCCCTTGGCTACTACTGCTGCTTCTGGAGGAGCCACCGGCACTGATGGCTGAGCCCAGACCAGCTTCTGTCCCTGTGGGGAGGTCATCAATCGAGCCGGACAGATCCTGTATCAGAAGAAAGGACTTACAGTGAGTACTTATAAAGCTCACCCAAGCGTTTTATGAGATGTGGCATGCAGCAGGTTTGATATTTAAACTCAAGCAAGCACAACATTTTCCTGGTTCAATATTATAACATTATAAAGAAGTACAATTGCATCCATTTCAGCATGGTTAAATATAATTGCCTGGCTAAAAGACCAGGTTGATCCATCTATAAAAAAAAAAACCCAAATGAAGCACATGATAAAAAGAAGCAAGTATATTCCCAATGCTTTCAGAAGGCACTGCAGCTTAAAAGGTTAAAGTTTTTTACATGCATGAGCAGTGTTTGACTATTCTGTGTCCTTCAGAGATAGTGACAGTGGTTGATATGGCAGACGGGTGAAAAACATTACCCACAGAAGAAGCCACCACTTTACACTTGCTGCTGTGGTGAAAATGAATTGTAATGGGCGCTCATTCAGACCAAGGGTGAGTTCATATTACAGTGTGCATTCCCTGTGGTGAGCAGAGGATTGTGTATTTGTCTGTGCTTGTGTGTGCTTAGTTGGTACTTTTACTCCTGAATTGATTCCAGGGAATCCCCAGCAATACTGCTGACAGAATACTCACGGCATAAAAGTGTAGAGTGGGAAGAGAATAAGAGGTGGAAGAGAGATGCCTACGGGCTCTTCTAGAAGTAAAGAGAAGGCCAGATGTAATGTGATGTGATGCAATGTGATGGCTGCCCACTAACTACACATAACACACATTTAGATACACATACACACACTCAAAGACCAGCGGCTGTGCCGCAGCTGTAGATGGATATGGGGGAAGTCACCTGTAAGTGACCCCAGTTTCCTGGCTGGTGCCCGCTTAGGGAGGAAGGGGAATAGTTGCGGGTGTATTCCAGCTGATCCTACCTGCTAGACCAGGCCTGTTGACCTTCCACTCCTTTCCCACCTGAGCCCTGTGTAACTATTACTGTTATCACTGGCAGATATATGTCTCAGTCTGTCTGTGTGTCACTTAAGAGTTTACCATGTCTTGAAGTCAAAATTACCCCAGCTACGCTTTCGAAAATGTAAAGGTAATAGTGTCACATTTTGTACATACACAGGCATATGCAGGCTAGAAAAAAGGGACCTTTGGCATACTTTCATTCAAAAACACTGAGTCTGAATCATATGAATTTGGTTACATTTAAGATCTTGTATATTGACAAAAAGTTCCAAACTAAATAGTAGAATCAACACTATAAAAATCTACCAAAACTCTCCAGTGCATTGCCTGTCAAAAAGTCATTCGTATCGAACTTATGCAGCTCTGTCAACTAGTCAATTTTATGTAAACAACAGGCAAACACTACTTTTTTGTATTATCCTAGCACCATGTCATTTTATATCAAAAGTGAGACAGAAATCCTCCATAATCTTTCCATCCATGGCTTGCTTAGCCTGTGGAACAGACAACCAAGTCAGTGTGGCAATCTGTCCACGGCTGCTTGTTTTGGTTAATGCGATCTTGGCGGTGACACACAAAGCCTTTGTTTTCCATCATGCCGCTGTGAGTGCCCACCCGCTCTGCCAGCCTGCCAGTCTGTCACCTGGCATTATCCACCCTCGCACGACTGGGCACATGGGGCACTCGTTTCCCTCTCTCTTCCTCTCTCTTCCTCACCCCTGATACCATTCCTTGTCTCAGCCAATCAAGTCACTTGGTATTATGAACTAAGTGATGTAATGCTCTGCCTCCACCAATAGGGCTGGATGTTATTTTTGACCGACTGGCTGCCCCGGGTGCATGCCATTTGACATGGTGTTGTTACCATGAGAGCTGGTGTAACCATGGCAATGGTTTTCCCGAAAAGCAGACAGCTAACCGGATGTACAACTAGGCTGTTAACCCACAGGCTAATTGTGTGAATGGATGGGAATAATTGCATTTCACCTAATTGGGTGCTGTTGCCAGCTTTTCCAGTGGCAGTTTAGGGGTGGGAAAATGTGTAGCGGTAATTTGTTTAGATGCTGTTAGGCTCATTTCGATTATACACATACTTGAGCACAGCTGTGTGGCCAAAGACCAAAAAAGTAACAGCAGTATACAACATATAAGGGTGGGAAAGCCTAATACCAGTGGACTGTAAAAATGTCAATCAAATATTGATGAAAAAATTGCCATCAATACTCCATAATAATCCATTGCTATAACTTATATTTTCGGAAACACTATTGTAAAAAAGTAATTTCCCAATGCACTTGCAATATCATGCATTTATTAACACATACAATCCTTGTCAAGGGCCATGGAGCATTGTGTAACCTGGCTAAATGTCTGCTACATAGTCATGTGTAAAGAACTGAAGCCAGCCAGCCAGTTAACCAGCCAGGCAGGCATGTGGTCGGGGGAACCAAACGCCCAACAATCTGGGGCCCCAATCCAAAGTGGCCCAAATCCAATTTGTTTGGCTCAGGGCTGCAAATTGCCCTGTGCATTGAGTCTCCAAATAGCTGTCAACCACTCCCGCTTGGCGTCCTGTATCGCTTAATTCGCTCCTGGAGCATGTAATTGTCATAATAAGAAAAATATTGAGGTGATAATAACCAGTTACTTTGAGATGCCCCCTGTCTGCCTCAAGAAACACACACATACAGTCGTATATATGCACATAATGGGCCGAGACTGCCATCTACACATTTCACACAACATTGGAGAGGCAGTCGCTTGTGACCCCTCACCTCGCTGGTGTTTGCGCCTGCCTGCACTCTCTCGTTTAGTGTGTCTCTGTTTTTGTGTGTCTGTGTGTGTGTGACAGGCACACAGGCGGCTGGGCTGTCACAGCAAGACATGCTTGAGCACTGATGCGGCCAAGGAGACAGATGAGGCCACATACACAAACTCACACACACACACACACACCCCATCCCTAACTATTACTACTGACCTGCTCCCACTCAAACACACACACACACACACCCCATCCTTAACTATTACTACTGACCTGGCCCCACTCAAACCCACTCAAACACACACACACACACACACACACACACACACACACACACACACACACACACACACACACACACAATCCGGCAGGGTATAAGGCATCAGTGTGAAGCAGGGAGCTGTCACATCCAGCAGACTGTAGGCCTTTCTCCCCTGACCATGGTGCTGATGTTGTCTCCTCTCACTGCACACTGGGAATTAATCAAAGTTGCTACAGTAGATGGCACCAAGTGTGTGTGTATGTGTTTGTGTGTGTGGTTGTATGAGAGAGAGAGAGAGAGAGAGAGAGAGAGAGTGTGTGTGTGAGTGTGTGTGTTTGTGTGTGTGGTTGTATGAGAGAGAAAGAGAGAGAGAGAGAGAGAGAGAGAGAGTGTGTGTGTGAGTGTGTGTGTTTGTGCAAAAGTGGTTCTCTGTCTAGACAGGGAGGAGTCAATGGCTGCAGCTTCCTGTGGGCTACAGGAAAGGAGAGCGATGACAGAAACTAGCTAATTCTTCCTCACTCTCTCACAAACACGCACACGCACACACAAACGCACGTGCGCACACAAACGCACGTGCACACACACACACACGAACACACAGTCTCACTTGGTATATCTATTTTTTTCTCAGTCTCTCTGTCTGCCCCTGTTGGAGGGATAGTATGGCTGAGGGCTCTGCACCAGATGGCTAGCCAGCTAACTAGAGCCTGAAAGACAGACCCAAACACAGCAACCGAGCACTGTGAGTGGTAACACTCAAAAGCATCCTCCCTTATGGCTTCAAACTACACAAAACAAAAACATAGACTTTGCAATACAAATGTTATAAGTGAATAGCAATTATACACCTTGACATTTGATTGGGGATACTAGGAGTTGATTGATGTTTTTTGTCAGGGCTGATTCTGATACAATTATTCTGTAATCAAGCAGACCCAAAACTGAAAATCTTGGTGTCATACTACAACACAAAACTACTTTATATATATATATATATATATATATATATATATATACACACACACACACACACACACACACACACACACACACACACACACACACACACACAACTCTTCTATGGACACTCACTGTGGTGTCCAGGTGTTGCTATTATTTTGTCCACTCCACTTGTAGAAATTAAGGTAGGCTACATAACAGAAAAAACTATTTTTCTCTCTTTATAATTCAATATTCCTTAAAAGCACCACATACTACTTCCTCGAAATAGATCATCAAATATTGGTTGTATGCACAGGCTTCAAAGTGCCTGACTGAAAAGTATTGGTTGCTTTTGGTGTGGGTTTTCCCCCATGGAAAAAAAACAATGCATATAGTTTTATCAAATATCATTATCACCGTATAATTTTTTTTACCCCAGTCCTTCGACCTTTTAAAAATGTAACACAGTGATGTTTACTCAGAGTACCCTTTAACTGACTAACTTTGTACTTTTTTGTACTTTTAACTGAGTAAATCTTTACTCGAGTAATTTTACTTCTACCTGAGTAAAATTATTTGAGTGGCCATTCATTCTGATATATTGCTTTAAGCATATGGTCTCATTATTGAGTGCTAGAGGTTCTGCACTATAGTATACTGGTAGCATTTTCTGCTGCTTTATCTCAACCCAGCTAATTTAGCTATATTTCTTCATTAGCTAATTAGCTAATTACCTGCCACTTAAACTTGCAAAAAATTTTGCTTAAGCACTTGTAGCTCCCTCCTTCTTTTAGGAGCTTAAGTTACTCTATTTTATCAGCAATATCAGCAATATAGTGGAGATGAACTGAATTTTGTTTCTCATGCTCACAGCATTGAAACATTACATTTAAAAAAATCATTCAAATCAGCAACATCTTTCTAAACAGTGCTCATTTTAATATGATGATGAAATATAATGAAATACTATTCACTTTCATCACTTCCTGGATAGGGCTGCAGAACTGTATTTTTTAAACATAATTTGGGTAAATTAAATCTTTAAAGAAAATAAAAACAGTTTGCTGCATATAGCATGGGCTCCACTACTTTAAGCTAACCCAAGAGGAGTTACCAATTACTTGAACATCCTACAATCTTATTGAAAAATGGATGAAACAGGGATAATTGACTGTTTTCCACCATAACTTCTCTTCCTTTATCCAAATCCCCATATCTGCTATGTCTCCACAGGAGGTTTGGATTTTAGCTGCTACATGCCTGATGAAACCATGGCCCCCTCCAACCTGCCATACATCCTACCCCATCCAGCCGGAGGGAATGTCGGGGGCCTGTGCATGTGTAACATTAATAATATAAACATATATGGACATGGTCTAGAGTATATTAAAGGATAGGATCACATTTCATTTCAAGTCTGTCTTAAAACAATACAAGCATCACCATATGTGAGTTAATTGTTTTTCTCTCCATACTGGCCATGAAAAGATCCATTCCAAAAGTGATTTCATTGGAAGCCTGTGGTAGCCAAATGAAGTGGTTAATTTCAATAGTTACAGTTCCATTGGTACAAAAAATTTCTCTTTGTGTCATTGTCACTTCACTGCAGCTCAGCCAGGAAACACTGCCAGGAAACACAAAGATGTAATTTTGCAATAAAAAGCCTGTAACTTTGGAAGGTACCCGCTTGATGTGACCAACTCTGACTGCTGAAACATCATTTTAGCTTAGGCCAAACTTTGGAATTCAAATTCAAACATAATGAGGACTCTGGATTTTGTCCCCCATCTCTAACACTGGAATTGTGTTTGGAAGAGATATCTTCCCAAAGCCCGGTATGCAGAGGAGGAATAATCACAACAACCAAAAAGTTTTTCATGTACATATCGACAGGGCATTATTGTTTTAAGACAGACAGAACTAATGTGAACCCTATCATGTAATACAATTTTTCTGTTACCTTTCTGTACAGTACTAATGTTTTTACCTATGTATATACATATCCATACACAACCTGTGTTTTCAAGAGTCAACAGTAAAATCCATTATTATGTTTTACATAGCATAGGTTGTACTCCGCCTTACTGTGGAAAAGTATATACAGAAATAACAGCTCAGTGAGCTCAGAGGCCAGTTTTATTCTGTGTTTCTCTTCTCTGGGTAAATATGATGATGCAAACTGTAATTAACTCCAATAGCCATCGTTTGTAGGCCTGAGGGACGGGTCTGCTCATGGCAGCACTGCACTCATTTATCGGCACCGGCCGCTGTGCTTTCTATCTTTATGGCGCACTGGAGACTGAGCAGAAATGCTATTACACAAAGATGTTTTTTTTTTTTTTTATCTTCCCCCCAAACCGTCAATTGAGGCAAAATCCAAATGAAATGCCATGCAAATGAATCCAAATGGACTGCTGACTGTGTGTATGTGCGTATGTGTGAAAGAGGGTTTTAATGTGATGCCCCATGCAGAGCACCAACTGTAATACCCTTCACTAAGTGCTATTATGTACAGAGAGAAGAAGAGAAATGAGAGCAGGACAGAGACTTAGTGGAGTGAGATTTAACACAACACCCACACCATCATTTCTGTCTTTGATGTCAATCAGCTGGAATGGCTACTAAGGCTGGAATTATGATGATAATTCATGATGATGATGAGAATTGATAAAAAATTATTATAATTTAAGCACTACACTGTGAAACTCTGATCAAAATGTGCTCGCTCACAGTACTTAGCATCCACATAACTGCTTTAACACTTTTGTTTGTTGTATGTAGAAATTAGTAAACATGCCTTGATGGTGTACGTCTTTGTGAGATAATGTGTGTGTTTGTGTGCAAACTGGGATATGTGTATTTATGAGAGCATGTTTGTGGAGATAAGCCTTATTGGGCAGAGTGTCTGCCACCTCCTTGGGGTCTCTGAGGGAAATCTTCCATGAGGAGGGGAGGCACAAGCCAGAAAGACTCCAAATACAGGCAAAGGCGCTCTTTGCAAACCAAGGGGAGATGTTTGGCATGCCTCAGGCTCGCCAAAACCCATGTGGGCTTTAGGCTAACACCCAGTAGATACTGAAATATGTTTGCCTGATAACTCATGGACCTATGTGTTGTGCCATGTGCTTAAAGGCTGAATGTTCCTGTCTCAAGTTTCCAACTGTCTCTCATTTAAGTCCACCTAAGACTGCCACAGGTGGCATTCTATCTTGTTGTCCCAGCAACAACTCAGATGTAACAGCATTACATACAAGGCACAATACAATAGAATATTAAGGATGCTGTTGTGTGTTACAGCACGTTAGGTTACATAACACAACTGTTGGTTTGAGGACACCTAAAGCAAAGGTTCAGTATTATTTAAATGAACTAGGTTATACGATACGTCCTCTGACCGCATCTAAGGGCAAAAGTGTTTATACTCATTACGCATCACACTGTTTCCTTCGTGTCTCTCCAAGAACACTGTGTCTTTTGCTTGTCTTTGTGGTCTCAACGCATGAATCATGCAAAGAAGGATAATGGCACGGGATTATAAACTTTCTCTCCTTGAAGGTATGCGTTGTGTGGTACCCGCTGCACTTGTGAAGGATGAAAAGTATTAGCTTTAGATAGCTGTTCAAACTCTGCCTTATTTTTACACCTTTGCACACCTGGCTAGCCTGAGGAGTTGTTTTAAACATAGTGAGGCCTTTATAGTGCAGTGTGCGTATTCATCTTTACTGTAGGTGCTAGAATTGGGAACCAAACCCTAAACTGGTAGTGCTATTTTCATGATGAGTCTACTAAGCTTAACAAGACCAAAGCTTTTTTGTTTCAACTTTCTACCAACTTTGAAAGCCTTAATGCAGAAATGAACAGTAACTTTAGATAATACAAGCCGAAATATTATTGCATGTAGACACTATTTGTGGGAAACAACACTACATTAGTGAGAAAAATGCTGGTTTGAATAACAGCAGTTCACGACTACAGAGGAGCTATTTTGTGATATATGAAACACTCGACACTATTTGGTAGGCTATATAGTTGAAGACAATCCTTTTGCTCTCTCTCTGTTTTTGTTTTTGGGAACAAAAGCAGCCTAAAAACATACTATTCAGGGCTTCCCAAAGTTGTGCACAGGAGAGTCACAGCAACACTGAAAAACAATTGTGCTTTTCAATTCTCCTTCTGCACACTTCACAAAGCCCAGACAATCTCTTGATAACACCAAGGCATCTGGATAAGAGGAAAGCAAGCTCTCTCTGTTTTTACCACCAGCACCAAATGGAGAAAAACCCCTGGAGTCAGCCAGGAGGGTCAAAACAGACACCTGACTAAGGTTTTCAATAGATTTGCTAAATCTGGTGATTATGCTACCAGTAACTCAACTACATTAGCAATTACTGCTTGTTGTAAGATAGTGGGCCTACAGATAAATGCCCCTGCTCTTAAGCCTCTCATAATGTGTATATATTGGGTGGACCAGTTTGAAAGGGACATTAAAGGCCCTATTACCCCTAAGCTGTTAAAGACGCCCAAATCTGGTGCCGCTTGTCTAAAAACCAGAGGGATTAGTGCTAAGTTTCACTCCGATTCCTCCTGATAATATGCCAAGCTGTGACAGCCAAGAGTATTTAGCCAGTAGGCCCTATTCACTTATCACCCCCCCCCATCCATATAATGCACCAACAACAATGGCAGTTAAGTGTCTAGAACAACCAACATATCCTTTTAGTGGCTTAATAAACATGGAGGTTGGCCCTCTTTGTGTGCTTAGGTACTGAAGTTGAAGATGCCACAAACTCCATCTCCACCCGCCCACGAGTCTGACCTTTCATATGACAAGTTAGGTCATTGGTATTCTGCCTAGAAGTGTGTATTTAAATTTGCTTTCATTTAAAATGGACGCTTTACAGAGTCAGAGGAAAAAAGCAGAGTCCACTTATTGTCTGAGCTGGTGAAACTTTTTTTTTTCATTAGTCCGCAAAGGTTCTTCACACTTTAGTTTTTAATGCACAAACCGACCACTCACCGCCTCCCCTCATGCCAACACACACACATGCGTTCACCCTATTTGTTCTGCACGTATTGGTTCTGCTAATGTTTTTATTTATGGCATTCCAGCATGACATCCTGCCATCCACCCACCCCCCTCCTCACCTCTCCACTCACCCAAGAGAGAACTGAAAAAAGAACGCATGACAAAGAGTGTGTATGTAGTGTGTGTATAAATATCTCTGTGTGAGTGTGTGTGAGAGAGCGGGAAAGAGAGAAGCAAAATAAAGAAATAAATAAAGGGCCCAAATTCCTCATTTCTAATTCAGCTGCTCGTTCAGCTTAACCTCTCTCTCCTCAGCAATTAAAGCGCACGCCACATCCTTCACGCTGCGTACAGCCGAGGCTAAATAATGCAGGGGGCATCCAGCACCCGCATCCTTTATCATCCCAAATGACAGCCATTTGCATATCTCCCCAGTCAATTAGAGCGCGGCGGAATAATCAGCCCATAATTGGGGGAGAGCGTTGGTAATCACCCGCCCTGGCACACCGACAGGGCCATTGGAGGAGTGAGGGGGGAGAGGTTGAGTGTGGGGTTGGATGTATGTGTGTGTGTATGTGTGTGTGTGTGTTTGTGTGTGTCAGGGAGACAGTCCACTCAACTGCAGCCTCTTTACTTCAAACTAACATGTCCAAACAACCAGTCTAACTTCTCTGGTTTCCTCTAATGCTCTTTGTCCTCTCCTCCTCACTAATTTGCACGTACCGGTTTTGCCTCCAACATATTATTTCCATGTAATATCTTCCATCAAAATGGGTCAGTAAGGGACGTTTAATAGCATAAAAAGTGAAACATGAATGACGGGTTTCATTCTGGGAAGCCATTCATTCTTAAATGTTATCAAATGTTAATTGCTTGCCATTTAAAAAACATGAATAATGACATCCTCTTCAGTGTTGCTGCTTTGTAAGAGAGATTGAAGGGTTCAACACCAATAATGTCAATAATGAATTTTATTTTCAGTCCAATCAAACAATCCTGTCTGTGGATTTGGTATGAGATTTTTTGGTAAATGTAGGAATGAATTCTTCACATACAATGCAATGCTTCAATTTTCTGAAAAGTTGTGAATTTCCTATCAACAATCATGATTGTGCAGCAACATGTTTTTTGCCTGCCTGTAATTCTTCTATGAGAGCTACTAAATTCATACTCTGATCCTTTTATATAGTAACAAAGCTCAACATTAAGAACAGTCAAGAATGATGTTAGAAAGACAGAACCAAGACACCAGGGGGAAAATCCCCTGCCTGTCCCCTTTAGATGCAGACAATCAAAGTCGTTTCACGGGAAGTTTTCCGGGCAGCTTTGAAGTGCAGTAGCTGCATAGCCTCTGTATTTCCTGCTGAAAGGGGAATGACCATTTTGTGAAACAACATTTCCTTTAATACACTGTAACCTCCCATTCCTCAGATGCCTTGGTGCTGTCCTCTGAACATGACAAATAAAAGGATGACTTGAGAGAGAAAGAGAGAGAGAGAAAGAGGGGTTGACAGTAATGGGTGCAGTGGAGCTGTGTGTGTGTGTATGTGTGTAAGGGAACATCAGAGAAACTCAGGCAAGGTTAGTTCCCATTGCAGCTCCATCCTTTTGTGTTTCCACGGCTGCTTTCTTTTCCCTCTTGCCTTTGTATTTACTCTATCCAATCCAGTTCAATGTTAGCCAGCACCGCCTCTGTTGTGTTTCAGGCCCACCGTCGCTTTGGAGAGATGAAACGTGTGCCATTCACTTCTCCTTGATAGAAGTGACAGGAAATAGAGAAAGGAAGTTGCAGCTTGGAAGGAGGGTAATGAGGTGTGCTGAGGGAGGAAAGGACAGTGCGGAGGATGATAGTGATGATTTGTTTTAATTCAACATCCACGTAGGACTTTAGTCTATTGCAGACCAGGGGAAGACTAACCCTCAAACAAAGCAGAGTTTAAACACAAACACAAAAGCCTCTTTTGAAGGGAAAATGCTTCAGAAAAAAACAAAAGTGGCAGTATCCCTAAACAGCTCTCTCTGTCCACAGAGGGAGGAAACATTGATTTCCTTTTTACTCCTTTTTTTAAGGGAGTGTCTTTCTCAGTTTAATCCCTCAGTCCTCTACTCTTGGGGGATATCTGGCATTTCCTGCCAGCCAGCCAGCCGCGTGCTGCACAGACTTATGCATCACTGTCAAGATGATTCCGACCAAAAGAGGGGAGAGGGGAAGGGATGGGAGGAAAGTATGTACATGTATGTGTGTGTATGTCGGTATGTGTGTGTATGTTTTTGTGTGTGTGTGTGTGTGTGTGTGTGGGGGGTGTTGAGGGTATGGTTTGGTCAGTGCTATGCAAAACTCTTCTCCCTTTGGACATGCCGCCTGTCAGTGTGTCTGCCTCGGTAATCCATCATGCCCTACCGCAGATCAATAATGTGGATTGGAGGAAATCTGAAAGATATCTGCTTGTGATCTGTGTAAAATTAACGCCTGACTCTGATTCTGTCCATCAACCTCAGGACTCAGAATATCAAAAAAACCTGACCACATCCTTCAGCTGTCCCTGACTTTCTGCACAGCAATTCGTTCTCCGTTCAAACTTGAAATGCTGTCATGTTAGATTTGCAGTCGACTACAACCCTCTGGAGATGTTACGTGATTCAGAAATTTATCCCCCACATCCATATCTCATATCTCTCCTATGGAATTACAACAGAATTTTTGTTCTATTGGCTACTATCAAATTCACATGAGATTTAGGCTTTTAAAATTACTGCAAGTCACAGGAGGACTTGTAGTCACACTGCAAAAGCCTGTGGATAATAAGGCACATGTTTATAAGTATTAAAAGGTTCTTATTAATTCAGTATTCATTTCCTTTTGAAAATACACACAATACACGAGAATGGCCACACTAGTTGGAGCTGAGAGAAAGACTATGGTAACTCAGATAACCAATTTTTACAACTGTGGTGAACAGAAAAGCATCTCAGGATTCACAACACATCCAAACTTGAGGCAGATGGGCTACAACAGCAGAAGACCACATCGGGCTCCACTCCTGTCAGCCAAAAACAGAAACCTGAGGCTGCAGTGGGCACAGGCTAAACAAAATGTAATAGTTGTAGACTAGAAGAAACGTAACCTGGTCTGTGGAATCTGGATTTCTGCTGAGGCAAACAGATGGTAGGGCCAGAATTTGGACTCAACAGCATGAATCCATGGACTCAACTTGGCTTGTGTCAACAGACCAGGCTGGTGGTGGTGTAATGGTGTGAGGAAGGTTTTCTTGACCCGCTCCGGGCCCCTCAATACCAATTAGTCATGAATTGAATGCCACAGCCAATCTGAGTATTGTTGCTGAACATGTGCATCCATTTATGGCCACAACTTACTATCTTCTACTTCCTTCATTGTAATGCACCAGGTCACAAAGCAAATGTCATCTCAAACTGGTTTCTTGGACATCACAATAGGTTCAGTGTACTTCCTTTCCCAGCCATCAGGTCTGAACACAACAGAACTCCTTTGGGATGTTGTAGAACAAGAGAACAAGAGATTGGGAGTATAAATGTTCAACTGACAAATGTGATAAAACCATGTCAACATGGAAAAAGGAAAGTTTCACCATCTTGTGGAATCCATACCATGAAGAATTGAGGCTGTTTTGAGAGCTGACGAAGGCCCTACCCAGTATTAGTATGGTGTTACTAACACAGTGCTTGATGAGTGCACATACAATATGTGCATACGCCAGGCTCAATATTGTTTATGTATGCTGCAAAAGCTGACTCAGCTTTGGCATCACTACCTACTGTATGTTATTTTCCAAAGCACGTCAGAGTAAAAGTATGAAGATTTATATACAGTATTTGTTTCACATTCTGTTGTGCTTTTAAGTGGTATCTAATTTTATGTGTAAAAATGTTACATCAATTGACACTTCTGAATGACACAAACACACACTCATACACTGAAGAAGTCCCAGGAGGAGGCAGGAGCCCTCTCAGGACAGGCCCCGGCATTGACATCAGTCCACATTTCAGAGCATTTAAACAAACTTTTTAGTGGTGAAAACAAATTGGGCTCACCATCAAAGAGACTTTTCAAAAACCCATTTCTCTATGCCAGTTCAAAAGAACCCTGGTTGGTAAACAGGCATGGAGAATTCACAGCGCAAGATATTGTAGGAGGTACAAACGGCTGGAACTTCACCACAACAAAGGCAGAGGAGTGGATGGGTGTAATTCATCACACACTCAACAAAAGCAAGTGTGACCGACTGTCCATGACCAAAGAAACAAAACAAAACAACAACAAAAAAGCACCTTAATTGGAGAATTTTTTTTTTTATTTTTTCATTTCAAACCCTCTGTCTATTGTTTTTTTTCTCTCCCTCCAATTTCTTGCTGCACAGTCTGCCCTTGCCCTCTCCACCCTCTCCGCCTCCTCCCTGATCTCCCCCTCTCCCCCTTTCTTTTTTCCTCCACCTCCATTACTCTCTCCCTCTCCCCCGTTTCTTCACTAAAACAATTCACTGTGAGTTATTCTGGCCTCTGACTTAAATTAGAAGAGAGATGGGGCTGCGAGAAGAGAAGGATGGCATGAAAAAAGAGGAATCTGAGGAAAGGGGCAAAAAAAAGAGAAGAATGGGGAGGTTAGGAGGAGAAAATTCCTCTGGTTCTTTATGGCTTGTGAGATTTGTGAGATTTCTTAACAAACAAACAGGCAGGCAGACAGAGGCCTTGCTCCACATACCATCGTCCCATCCACCTCAGGCAAAATCTCATTTGTCGGGGATTCAGCTGCAGACCAGAGGATAGAGAGATGGAGAGATCGAACGACAGCAGCAGCAGCAACAGCAGCAGCTGCTGCAGACTCAAGCCCGCCCCTCCGTCAAGCCATCATTAGCTATGCACAAGACAAACTGCTGACACAAAGTCACACAGCGTGCTGAGCAGGGGCTTGTGGGTAGGCAGGAGGAACCCATCCCTCCATCCCTCCACCTGTCTATTGACATCCCTTACTCTCCCTCGTCCGCATCCGGTTTTTGCAATTACAATCAAACGGCAGTATCCAGGCCCCGAAGCACTGACTGACGGCTTGGATTAACTGAGCTGTGGAAAGGCCTTGGGATGCGCTGTGTGTGGTGTTTGTGTGTGCGTCTCCCTGTCTGTCAGCCAGTTTTCCTGTGCGTCTATGTGGCGTCTATGTGTGCATATTACGTTGCTTTGTATGTGCAACATGCTTCAGCATCAGCGTTGATGTGTGAGTTTCTCTGTCCGTTTTTCCTCCTGTCTATCAGTTAATTTTGTCTGTATATTTGTGTGGGCACGATATTATTGTGTACTGTAAGATAGTATGTGTAAATGACAGGGAAGGCGCATGTATTAGCATGAAAACGAGTGAGAAAACAATGCAATCATGCATTTCAATTATGTGGAGCATTTGTTTCTAATGGCTGCATTTTGGAAATGTATCATCAACTGATTATTTTGGTGAAGGCACTGACTTCAAGCGCTGATAGATATCCATTTTAGCAGCATCTTAACAATTATAGACCATAAAAGAGTAAGCTCAGATATGATTTGCAAAAATAATACACTTCAAAAAATGCCTTTCCATTGCCATTTTGCCAAAGCACTGCACAGCAAATTGCAAAACAATCCAGATGCTTCATTTTAAAGAAACAAACCGCGACATGTCATGAAAAGTGACAGCACAAGCAGATCTTAAATTTGCGGAATGGAAAGAAATCACAAAGCTGTGAGGAAAAAAAGGAGGAGAACACACACAAATACTCTCTGAATTAACTTCACTGCTGCACTGCCGCAATTGAGCAAGCCACGTCCGACATACAACCACACAGAAAAATGGTCCCTCAGAAGGCAGCGAATAAAGTGAGATGAAACAAAAACACTTCAATCTCCTTTGTCCAGAAGAATTTGAGCTGCTCTGCTGTGTCTTCTGCAGGATCATTTCTTTAACTCTTCCCTGCTACATACGGACGTCAACCATCAGAGATGACAAATGTGACATGACAGATCTTCTTGGGAAGCTTTGGCGGCTACCAACAGAAAACTACTTACAGTAAAGTGTGCTACTATTTGACGTTTCTCAAGACCAAACCACATATTTAAATCTGCTGATGTTGGTTTGTCTTGTCAGTCTTGAAAAAGGTCTGTAGGCTGAGACATATCCAAGACTGACATTTTACTGACAATTACTGCTTTGTTTTTAGCACTCAATTTTGAAAAGAATCCACAGATTCCCATAAAGAACACCTTAATCTTAGAAATATACTAGAGTTGTAATTATTAATTCAATAATTTTATAATAACTCATTTAGCAAAGTGGTAAATTCACAAAGCAGGCCCTTAGGACATCTGAAATAACTTGGTTTTTAGAAATGCAAAACTTTTTTGCATAGACACTATCATGCTTTTGCAGCATAGTTTTCTTTGATGACAAGTCATGTTTTTTTCTCTCTTAGCAAGCCAAAAAACCTGTCTGAGTATTTTAATTGTCTGTGACTCAGCCTGCTGCATGTTTTGTACAAATGCAATAGGGTATGATCCGTGAGCTGCTTTTCTGTGAAACACTTGGCATCCTCAAGTTAACCAATCCAAGTGACAAGGAGGAATCAGACAGAATTGTGGCACGAGAGCCGCAGCATCAAATGAAATCTAAAGAAGGCATCTTAATACCATCTATAATAATGCCAACAACACACACTCATTCAGATTCATCCTCCATATCAGACAGCTATGCAGTTTACATATTCACACTGTGATTTGAGATGGAAAGTCGTCCTGGATGCCCTCTCTCCACCTGGCCTGACGGAACAGAGACCAGCTAACCAACCAGAACCTCCTCATGGAGTTCGAGAGCCAATGGTTGCCCGGCTGCAAGTGCGTGAGGGCGTGTGTGCGCGTGTGATGTAAGCACAGGGAAAGGGGAGGTGACAGCAGTGCGAGGCTGATCTAATAAAAGGAGAAGATGAAACGCTGTCAGATGCTGCGGCGAGCAGCTCAAACGCCAGCAACGTTTGGTAAAACACACACGCGTCTCCTCCCAGACAGTCTCCTTCGTTCACATGCTATCTCTACCTCACACACACTCACTCACACACACACACATTTCCGTGTGATAGACAGTTTCATAGTGTCGAAGCTGAGGTGTTGGCCTATAAAAAGCAGTGCTGATATGATTTAATGGGCAAGTCTTATTATAAGACTGTCGCTGGGCCAGTGTAATCTGGCTAGTGCTCCGGGGCACAGCACTGAGACACATGCACTACAATACTCCACTGCCGATAATATTGCTATGTGCTACATTGCTATTATAAGATAGAGCCATTTGCCACACTGATACGCCGTGTATAAGGCTGTCATTTGGGAAGGAGTGATTTATGACTGTGAGGCATGAGAATAAAGACAGATTATTTTTATTCATGTGTCTTTAGAGGCCAACTTCATTTCTTTTTTGTTTGTACTACACTTATTTTTAAACTGAATCAAAGGGAAATCGTCTTTTGTACAAAACACACATATAACCATATGGGATTTGTGGTATTTATATTAGCTCTGCAGAGCGTGGACCACCCACTCAAAAAAACTGCAAAATGTCACTTCGACATTTATTCTGAATCTTCACTTAATAGAACAAGATCCCTCTGTTAGCTGTCTTCCAATTTTTGCTGGGACTAAATTGCTATTAATTATAAATAGTGGAGCAGCTGTCTTAAAATATATGACATATCTACTAGAGTATTAGACACTGTGGCGATATTGCCTCTCCTGCCACTTTTAATATCGGCACCCTGGCTCCAATCACGGCCTAATAATGGCTTCTCATTATGAGGTGTATGTGTGTGTGTGCAGGGGGTAGGTTCCAATTTCACCACTTAAAAGCCACAGATGACACCTAGTAAAAAGTTAATTTCATTTTAGACATTTATGGAATAAGGCTGTAAATTTAAGCTCTCAAGGTGCAGCGTGAGGCTATCAGCTCTTATAATTGAGATATTGAATAATTAGATGTAAGCAATTCATTATGTGTATGAATGCAGGGCAGGCAAGAAAAGATTTCAAACTTTATTTGAGGACAGTGAGAGAAAAGTGTATGTTTTCACATGAGTTGGCTGTGGTGAAATGAATAGAGAGTTTCTAGTGATCACAAAGGGCCATTTTTCCCTGGATGTAATGGCAGAGATAGACAGGAGATGGCGCTGTGCTTGCTGTGAGCACAGAAGAGCATGTGATCAAACTCTAAACAACAGAAGATGGTGCATTCAGGATCAAGCAACATTACCGACTGTTTTACAATATGATTCAAACTGCTGACACAGACAGTTACCACTACGTATCACATCTAAGCAAGCAGGAAAATCACCATAATATTCCTCTAATATATTTACATGGACTCGTGTCTGATCTCAGTGGAGTTTTTGGGTATTTTATGTTCTATAGCACCCCTATAATATTCTTAAAATGAATATTTGTCATCAGATTTGTACAGCATTCATCCAAAATTTTATAAAGGCTTTTTTTTTTTTTTTTTTTTTTTTACAAGTGAGTATATGATGCTTGTAGTAAATCAATTTATATGATCACTGTTTCAAGTTAACCATTTTGCGTAAGCACAACCCCGCACATTACAAAAAAAAGATGTCTACACACAGTGGCTGTTGGTCATTAAAAGACAAGAGAAAATCTCAAGTTTTTTCTTGTCTTCTATCTCACTCGCTGTCTCTCGTCCTCGTTCCCCAAGCCTTTCATTACCAAGATCGTCCCTCTTTTTAACATGTAAAAAGGCAGCAAAGGCGCTCACTGCCAGATCTATCTTTTAACTGTTTTCAATTCTTTTCTGCCATATGCAATTGAATTTGGTTGGACAAGGAGAGGAGGGTTTCCAAACACACACACACACACACACACACACACACACACACACACACACACACACACACACACACACACACACACACACACACACACACACACACACACACACACACACACACACACACACACCTAGGTCTTCCTGTTACTCCTCATCTTCTATCTCCTGCATCCAAAAACCCTGAAAGCCCTCCTCCTCCTCCTTACCCCCCTCCACTCCTCTCTCATGGCCTCTGTCTTAATTTCACAGGGGAATCATTTGACAGATATTGCCCTTGAAGAGGCAGCCTGTGCCTCGCCACTGAGAGCAATGGGGGGTTGAGGGTTGTGGGGGTGGGAGGCGGAGGAGGATTGAGGGGGGGGGGGTGATAGAGGAGAGGAAGCAACAGAGACTGAGTGTGATGGGAAAAATGAAAGGGGGAGGAGAGAAAGAGTGGGGGAGTAGAGGGTAAAAAGTTATTAAGTGGATGTGAAAATGCAGCACAGCCAAAAAGGTTAAGTCTGGAATAGGAAATTAAAACTTGCATCGCTTTTGGCTTTAAATAGATTTGGTTTCATTACGTGCGCCAAGGCCAGTTAGAGTCAAATCCCTCTGGAGAGAGAGAGAAAGAGTGGAGGAAAGAGAGAGGAGGAAGAGAGATGGTGGCATGGGAAGGGAGGCAGGCAAAGGACTAGGGAACAATAGGAGAGAGGAAGGAGGCAGGCTATCATGCAGTTCACATTCATTTTCCATCTCAGCCTATTTTTCCCCAAACCCCCTTCAACAGTCAAGCGAATACCAATTCTACATACCATTACTGATTTAATACATAGACCTTAAGTGGAATCCAAGGCTGCTGCAAAGCATGAATACAAAGAACGCAAGCAGCATTGGCTAACAGGTGTGTGAAAACCTTGTGACTATTTTTGTCAATCTTTCTGTTTGTTTTTTGCATTGACATTTTATGGGACTTTGGTGACTTGAGTTAATTTTCTGACCCTGGAACTATGAAAACCTCTTCAGTCCTGTCTCTTGTTCTGCAGTTTGCTTTTGCCAGCTGGGAAAATGAGGAAGCATTGGCCTTTTGTATTTCCGTCCTTGTGCAACATGCATCTTACAAATCCCTCATATACATGAAATATATGTGAAGGACAAGACCATTTTCCTATTATTACACTTAAAGCTTGCACAACTGGCCTTGGTTTTAGTGGTTTGGTGGGAGGACACATTTCATACCAAAAGTTCATACACACACCTGCACCATTTATACGGACAGACCCACTCACAGATCTGGTTATTGCCTTCGAGGTCTCCCAGGGAAGGGAAGAATAGAGAGGAGCTAGACATATTGAAAGAGAATGGATGAAACAGGGGAGGGAGGGATGGAAGAGAGAAAGTAAAAAGCAGGAAAAAAAGCAGAGAAGACGTGATAGAGATGATTAAACAGAAAGAAAGAAGAGGAGAATGGGGGAATGGAAGAATTAAAGATGGATAGATAGTCCAAGAGATAAAAATAGTGTTCTCGTGTGTGCGTGTGTGTGTGTGTTTGTGTGTGTTTATTTGTGTATGTGTGTGTGTGTGTGTGTGTATATAGAGAGAGAGGTTGCACTTTCTAGAGATCTTTATCCTTTCCCACCTATGGACATGCAAGTAAACAATGGCAGTAATGAAACACAAGTTAGTGCCCACATGAATAAATAGGATGGCCGAGACATTTCGAGACAATTCAAGCTGGTGATCATTAAAGACCATTAAGTGTCAGACGACTAACTGTAGGCTAGTTATGACTATCTCAGCTAAAAGAGATCACACCATGTTACCTGCAGAAAATGGAAGTCAAATTAAGTGCAAATGGTTATTTCACACTTATGCATTAAAATGATACATTTTGTAATTATTTTAAGTAGGTTATACCAGAATATTGGCTCAACAGTTGAAAAAAATTACAGTAAATGACATATATGATCAATACTGGGGAAACTAATTGATTGTGGTGCAACAAACAAGTTGAAAGGTCCCCTTACCACACTTCCCGCTTTCTCAAGCAAACCCAGTAAAAATCTATTGTCGATAACCTTTTTTGGGAAAGAAAAAAAATTACCTTGACCTATGATGCAGGTTTGTCAACAAGTCACCAGCTCTGCCTAACTAATCTGAACAGAACCCATATCTGGTAATGGACACTTTAGTCCCAAACATTACTTCCGAGCCTCAGCAACCTAGCCTGATCAAGCAAGTCTTCATTTGAAATGTGTAAAGGAAAAAACAGAATAAGAGAAAGTGAAAGGAAAACAGATGAAGACTCCAGCTCCAAAGTGAACGGAGGCCATTTTCTTTTCTTTTACCATCCATCTGCCTGGAAGGCACAGCAAGCAACGGCATCTTTACAAAGAGAAAGAGGATATGGAAAGAGGAAAAACTCTCCTTCTCTCTGGCCTTCTCTCTGTGTCCTTCCCTCTTCGTCTCTGTGCACTAGATTATGAAAATTAGTGGGAACCAGTGACCCCACAGCTTTTATTGCATATGCCAGGACGACACACTCTGGATACAAAAAAAATAAAAAGAGAGAGAGAGTGAGGGACTGTGTGTGTGTGCATGTGTGTGTTTCTGTGTGTGAGAGAGAGTGTAGAGGGACAGTATAAAACACAACAGGGTCTGGCAGAAGAACAGCTATCCCCCCCTCCATCCTCACCCCCATGTTTGTCTGATGACAGAGAGAAAAGACAGAGTAGATAGAGAATAGTCACTGTCGCCTTAATACAAGAAGCAATTTACTATTCATCCTCTCCAAAGAACAGGCGATAAATACTTGATGAGAGCGATGTGGGCAAATCTAGCAGCAGCAGTGCATAGCTCAGCTACAGCATGACACACACACACACACCTTATTGTTTCAGTGTGCGAAATAAATGCAGTCATGCAATTAAAGACGTGTTAAATATGTGTGTGACATTTTCACAGGAGTTCATGTTTGACTTTATATTAGTGCATGAGAGTGGATTTGTGTGTGTGTGTGTGTGTGTGTGCGCCCTCTCTGTCTTTCTCCTCTAGTGTGATGTGGGTGAGGTGTCTCTGTAGTATCTCTGTGGTGTACCGCTAGGCAGGTAGCTACAGTTGCTCATTGGCAAACATGAGCCATGCTGCTGTAAAAATGCTCCCCCCCAGACTGGAGGGAGAAGGGAGGGTGTTACCTTGTTGCACAGGGGTTGAGCAGACAGTTTCTGTGTGAACGGGTGTCAGAGAGAGAGAGAGAGAGGGGGGGGGAGTGAGAGAGAGAGAAAGAGAGAGAGAGAGAGAGAGGTACTGAAATAGATGGAGAAAGTGAAAAAGAAGAGCTGAGAGCAGCAGCCATCACGGTGAACACTGTTAACATCAGCAATACATTACAGTAATTTCTGAGGACAATTCTTTTCAATTACAGCCTGACTAACTGATCAACACTGACTGACTTACACTGCTCCTAAGAATCCAAACTTTGCTTGAATACCATGCTATGCATGATGGTAGCCAAATATCATCTTAGGGGAAATTATCTATTTATTGAGGGAAGGCTAGCTTGCTAGCTATGCAGCAATCTTCTTCTTAGGACCATGTGGGTGTTTGCAGAGTGGGCTTCACTGACATTTTTCCTCACATGCTGTCAGCGTTGATGACACTTTTGGGGCTGGATAGCTTATATCTGTAGCATTCTCACTAGTACATGTAGTTTCATGATGTCACAGAATTTCCCACATATCTCCACCTAACTTCTGACTGAGCACAAGTCTAATCAGACAGAATAAGTGACAACCCCTTTGCATGTGTGCCTTAAAGAAAAACAATTCTCACTTACTACTAGTGTTAACCTGCCAGGCAGATAGTTTGGTTTTATTTGGCCAGGTTTTGAGAAATCCATTTGTGAGATTTCTGGGATTGGATTTTTTTGTGGAAATTAAAAATTCCTCCGGTAGACAAAGGAACAATATTTTTTTTCCCGATAGTTCAGACACAGTGTTACTGTCTTGCAAAATTTTGGAGATTTTGATTCATTCTATGCTGCAATGTTATCTTTAGTTCCTTTAGAAAGTTAGATGTTTTAGGTTGGATATTTTTAATTTGTAGCATGTAATAATGTGAATAATGCAAGTACTTTAAAGAGACCTTGCTCAAACGTAGCTTGACAGTAGTTTTTAAAAGAAATTAAAGATTTATTGATAAACATGTGCCCCAGAATTCAAATTTGTGACTTTTCTCTTGCACCTATAGGATACTGCTGACTCTCAATGGACTTTAGGTAAAAGATGTGATTTTTGATTAAGTGAAAAACTAATTATCTTATTATGCAGAAGTAAAGTCAGATCTTAAATATCTGCAAAGTTATTTACATTGAACCACAAATGCTCCCTTCCAGCATTAAAGCAACATTCATACCCATGAGCCTTGTCTGGACACACGCACAAAAAAACCCAAACACACCCAGAGTCAACTCTTCACTTAGTGAGTGCTTCTCTCGTCTCTTGGCATCAAGATGAAGGCCAAAGCCGAACCCTAAGTGCATAGCTCTCCATTTAGGTCTAAAATACGACTCTTCTTCCCCCCGCGAGGGAGGACAGCACTATAGCAACGATAGTGCACCAAAAAAAAATAAAAATCTGGTGTGGTAGTGTGTGTGTGTGTGGGTGTGTGTGCATGAGAGAGAAAGGGAAAAAGAGCGAGCGAGAGCACAGGGTAAGGACAGTAAAATGTGATGGGCTGGCTGGCTTTCAAGGTCTACTTTGTAGCTAGAGAGCTGAGGCTGAGATCAGTGCTAAAGTGTATGCATGTTTCTGTATATACCATACATTTGGGCTTGTGTCTGTGTTTGTGTACATACACCCCTCACAGCCAAATGGAGGGGGGGGGGCACTTCAGCAATGACAAGTAGGTAAACAAAATCATCCGTGCAGAAAAAAGGGAGATGGTGCCAGACCACTAAAGAGGGAAGATAAGGAAGCAAGGAGAAAGGATGGAAGTTTGAAAGAAGGCTGAAAGAAAGGAATGTATGATAGGCAAGCAGGATGAAAAAAGAGGAAAAAACTATTAGAGGGAAGCTGGGAAGAAAAGGTAGAAGATTGGAACAAAAAGAGACATATAAGAAATGAGAAATACGGGTATAAGGAAAAAATTATGAGGGGAGCATAATAAGAAAAGATAGGAAAAATTTAACTTCAATGCAAATACCTATGGAGGCCTCATTTAGAAAAAAATCTTTTGTCTAAAATATCTGAGAAAAATAAAGTGAATCACTGAATAAAATGGAGGAAAGGAACATAGATATAAGGAAGGGAGGATGGGGAGCCCAAAAACTACCTCGAAATGAAAGAATAATAATAAAGGAAGGTCAGGAAGAAACAAAGAAGAAAGAAAACAACAAAGGCTTTTTTTTAAAGTAATTCATCTCATTATATGGGTTAGTAACAATTCATTAACACAATGTATAAATTATATAGGAGACTGCTCCATATTGCATTTGCAACCAAATGCAACATAACCACAATCATTGCTCCTTCTTGAGACTTACCACTTTGGATGCTGACAGATACTCTACACATACAGCAATGGCTTTGTGGAAAACCACATTGTGTCTCTTGGTGACCAGGGCCCTCTATGTATGGCCCACACTGTGTTCTTCGCCATCACCAACGGTAACATGAGCACAGTTACTAATCCAGCCACTCCAACTAAATCACAGTGAAGCGAGTAGTTTGTGTCCATGAATACTGACAGAGACGTGTGCACGTGTTATTATGTTTGAGCATATTTATTTTATGTGTGGTTGTGTGTGTAGCATGTTTTGATTGCAAGTGAGTCTTTGAACATCTGTATGCGCCTCTACCTCCTTATTCCTATTCCTCATCCCTATTGTTTCCTCTCCATACAGCTCAGCCATGATGAAGTCCGTCGCAGGGTCCCCGACCCAATATCCAACGCCTAATAAACTAATACATCATTAATGAGAGGGAAGGAGAGAGGGATGCAGAGAAAGAAAGATACACTGAGTCCACTGCCAGGCTATAGCAAGCTATTGCGCCACAGCTCAATAGGCTTTCTAACAAGGCTCTGTCCTTGAGAGAGGCTGCATACTAAAAACTTCTCCACCGGCCCCCGTGCCGAGCAAGGGGAATTCATAAACAGAGGACAGAGAGAGAGAAGAGAAGAGAAGAAGGCAGGGTGGAGGGGGTGGTAAAGGAGGGTAGATGAGAGAGGTTCTTAGAAATGGAAGGATCAGGAGGGAGAGAGAGAGAAGGGAGAGGAAGAGGAAGAAAGATGAATAATGTTCTTCTTTAATTGTCCTTCTCTTATCTGAGTGCTTGGTGTGGGACAGACTCTCTGTCTGACTGACTCACAGTAATGACACATAATCAATAACCTGTTTATTAGTTTGTTTTCCAGACAATTTCAGCCTGTAGTTGGACTCTTTCTATCAGGCTGCGTGTGTGATTAAGAGAGAAATCCTATGGGTGTAAGTGGGTAGTAAAAAGAGGGCGCCACTTAGCTTTACAGCATCTCCATAAAAGTGAGTGAGGGAAGCCCTGCATGCATCCTTTAACAGGTAGACCCAGTGTTTACACACATGCAATAACGCTGATACATCGATACATCACTGGACACACACACACACTGACACATACACAAATATCACACATATGTCATTTAGAAAGTGAGAGAGCTGAGAACCACTCTTATCAGCTCAAGGTATGCTCATAAACACACATGCACAAACTCCAACATGCGAGCACACACACACAAATTGGACCTCTCTATGCAAATACTGCCGCAGGCCTCATTTGAATAGAGATAATTGAAAATCAGACTTGTTTATCAGGCTAAATAGAATGACAGACACTCACAAAAGGAGGCAGAGAGAGCGAGCTTAGCCGGTATTAGCATAATGTTCACGGCTGAGTGATTTCTAGGTCCATTAGGCCAAGGAAGGACATTCAAGAAGTTCACTTTTCATAGCTGGGTCTAAATTCTGAAATATGACTTCATTTTGAGGTGTTACTTTAAAATGATGTATTGGCATTTCAGTCCTGATGCGAAGGTGGTTGAAGGGGGGTTCAGGGAATATGTGAGATGAAATTAAAAGAAAAGAAGAAGAAAAAAATAAAGGAGCAGAGAGAAGAGGAAGGGGAGGTGGAGGGTGGTTAGAAATGCTCGGGAGAGATTTGGGAGACTGTCCAAGACTTTCATTATCTCTGATGCAAATTATCAGACCCCATAATTAGGCCTCTCATATCACTTTCTCTCATTTCTTCTTCTTTTTCTGTCTATCGTCTTGTGATCAGTGAAGCACAGTATGGGGCTGAGAGGGATGGCGTACCCCTCTTATGGTGTTTGTTTCTCTCAGGGCCCAAAGCGTGGCTCAACGCCTGGTCGCCACCCTTCAGAGTAAATCCAATTCTGATTAGAACCTGTTCAATTAGTCTCAAAGACACATGAAACACTCAGGATCTGCAATACGAAACCACAGCAGCAAGAAATGAAGAATGATTTCTAAAGTCAGGATCTACTTAAACGTACCGATCTGAAACATGCAGGACACACCCACAAGCTTAACTGAAATGAGCAGAAATAAACCACTTGAATTGTAGGGAAAAGCAGAAAAAGACACCGAAATGAAGATTATGAATCTTTGTTAGTGAGAACCAACATGCTAACATATGTAAGAGTATTATCAAAATACACAGAAAAAATCCCAATATGTGCAGATTAGGATTAGGCCAATGTTCCCCTCTAATTCACAAATAAAGAGCCACCAAATTCCATTATCACCTGAAATCCAGTGGCCACACCCGCTGATCCTATCACTACCAAGCTTTGAAGCAGCAAGAGGAAAGTACAGCAAAAAGGAGAAATCCTCAGGCCAAGGCCCAATTTGCCTCAGGACAGCCCTCAGATGATACAACACTGCCCTTGACCTAGCAAATTGGAATGACACCAAACAGTAATATCGTACAATCTGGAAGGAAAACCACAGAAAAATCTGTTTCAATGTAAACCTACAGCTGAACTGGAGATGATTCTGTATTAGATAACATGAAAGCAGCAGAAAAATCAGAAACTTAGCAAGACAATAAACAGGAAAAAAGAGACACAGACAGGTCTGTTGTCCACACAGGAGGAAGAACAGATCTAATGTTCTCATCAGGTGAGGGGTGCATGTTCTACAGCATATGTAGACTGTGACTGGAAGGATTAACACTGCTAATGAACATGTTGTGACTGTCACAACTGATGGATATGGTCGGGGGTTAATGTTACACAGTTTTCAGTTAAACATTGAGGCACTTGACCATCCTGCTTAAACAACAGTGTGTGTGTGTGCTTGATTGTGAATGCAGAGGGTTTAAAAGTTGAAAGGCAACACATAGGATATTCATCTGTCGTGTGTATGCGTGTGTGTGTGTGTATGTGTGTGTGAGTGTGCGTGTGCGCGCGCATGTGTGCATGTGTGTGGTGGGAGGGGGTATCCTCTTCTCATCCCTGCGATAGGTTAATGATGGGATTAGTTGTCTGTGGAGGAAGAGGAGCACTGGGAGTCATCTGGAGGACTTACTGTTCTTCCTCTCTTCACACTCATTCTCTCTGTTGATATTTATAGTTTATTTGGATAAAATATGGCTTTAATCAAAACAAAATTTCAAAGGAAGTGCTCTGAATATGACAGATTCCTAACACAAAAGTCAGCCCGATAAAATAAACGCACAGGCAATAGATCAAAGAAAAAAGCACATTTATCCAAGTTAATATCCTGGCTCGCTGCCCTTGTGTCAGGTATAGCCATCCAAAGGTAAAAGTCAAAGTCAAGTTTCCCATTTCCCTGGTGAGATGGGGTGATTAGTAGAAGGAAGAAAAATGGCAGAAGGGAGGGATGGATGAAGTAAGGGAGGCCCTGATAAAGACTAAAATCTCTGTAATAAAATAAACTGACAAATTTAAGACATGTTTTCTTATAAATCTGAAGCTGAATTTTAATCCAAATAAAATAATAATGATGATTATAGAACAAAAAGCAGACAAAATAAGAAGTTTCATGTTGGATTTGGCTAACTAAGACTCTGTTAAATTGGCAGTAAAAGGTAAGCTAACCAGGAAATTGAATGCTTGTTTTAAGATAAGATGAATAGAGTAATACAACCTATTTTTGCTTTTACTTATACATTGTAAGAGTATTTTAGAACTTGCAGTTATTAAAAGACAATCAAGTCAAAAGCAGAAATACACTGTCAACTTGCTGACCTCAAAATGCCTCAACCAGCAGTAAGCTTTTCCTTCATACATTTGTCTGTCCCTGGAACCCCAACACATGGCAATAAGGCAAAGGACACTGGCGGGTAGAGAAATATAGAGACGGGGAAAAAAAGAAAAGCAAAAGTAGAGGACAACGACACACTACCTCCTTTGGGAACAGGAGGATGTGGGGGAGCATAGAAGAGGAAGATGAAGGGAGGAGGCTGGAAAGGAGAGGAGGAAGAGGAGGAGAGGGCAATTTGGTTTCCACTCTTCTCTAATCTAATATGTGTAACTGTGACTGATTCTCTGTCCTAAACCGGGACCCCAGACACAGGGAAAGGGCACCAAACTTCTGCGCTAGCCTGAGGGAGATGAACCAAGGAGGGAGAGGAGGAAGAGAGAGAGAGAGCAAGATGGGGGGAAGAAAGAGAGTGCGAGAAGGGCAAAATAATGTGTCAGCTCTGGTGAAAAAGAGCGATAGAACCAATTCCAGAAAGGGGAGAGAGATATTCCCAGTTTGTGTATTATTGCCAGGATGTTGGACAAAGCAAATATCTAATACAGCGCAGTAAATCCTCAGAAGGTGTGTGTGTGTGTGTGTGTGTGTGTGTGTGTTTGTGTGTATCTCTGTGGGCATGAAAGGATGAGGGCTCCACAGAGAAGCACCAAATCACAAATTTTTCACAGCACCACAGGAACATGCTGACTGTAAAGCAAAAAGTATGTGTATATGTGTGTACGTGTGTGTGTGTGAGGTGTGTGTGTGTGTGTGAGTCTTTCTGAAATACTAGCAACTGTGGTCCTGTGTGGTGACTCCCACTGCAGCAAAGCTAAGGTTAGCTATTTGCTCTTTTCACACATCACAGGGTAAAAAAAAGACTTGGAAGCAATGGGGAAATTCAGCTATTAAGACTTCCCAAATCCCTCTTTTCACCATGGGGCGATATTCAGTATGGCTGGCCCTTGCTTTGAGATACTAAGACCTACGAAACTGACACACACACAAACATGCTCATAGCCACAGCCATGGTCGTGCATTCTCCATTAGTTTATTGATTTGGAAAGAGAGAAGGGGTTTAGACCAAGATCTCTCTATGAGGGATGGCTCAAAAGGCAAGGTCAGCAATTGCTCTGAGTGAAAAAGATGTTCTCTCATACTCTCGGACCCACTTTTAAAATAGTGCAGAGAATGTTCATATTAATATCTATTTGTTTATACATAATTGAATGCAAGCAAAATAAGGATGATTAAAGAAGCTTCCGCCTTATCTTTTATACAAAATCATCCCAAATTTGTTCAAAATTTGAGCAGAATTTTTTATAGTAAATATTTTATGCTTCATTATCTAATATGAATGAGAGAAGGCCTCTTTCATAGATCACAGGCATCTTAAAACAAAACAAAAAAAAAAAAATAAAGTGGCCCCAAATTTTTGGAAAAGTGGGTGCACCAAATCCTCAAATTTCCAGAGATTTTTCACCGTTTCACCTGTATTGTTATTTGAACTTATTTATTTATATATTTTTTGAAAAGTTGTTTTTTTCAGATGCAGAATGTGACTGCATCTGTCAAGGAATTTTAGTCACAAAATGAATACCTGATTACAAGACCCAGTAAATTTTTCTTTTTCTTTTTTTTAAACTTTTGGACACAGCCATACTAACCCGTTAAGCCCCCTGAGCAAAAACTGTAACATGTTAATACAATATAACTGAAATATTTAAGGTCAGAAAATTAGATTTCCTCTGCAAGATAGGGTCACAAAATCACATAATGATGCAGGGCCGAGTTGATACAGTATATAACATCATGCGCTATTAGTCAAATTACCAAAACCCTACTGACAGTCAGTGCCCATGAGGCTCTTGGGGCCACTGGGGGTCCAAGGCCATATCTGTAGGTACAATTCAGGATGCGTCCTCATTGTCCCTGAGAATTTGGTGGCAGTAAAAACCTGAGGAGAAATTTACTTTTTACACTTGTGGCTACACATAAGTTTTTTAGGGTGAAATTCTTTGAAACAATATTCATAAATATGACTATTTTTAAGCCCAAAATCATTAAATTACAATAATTTTTGTACAACCCCACCTGAATTATATTCTGGTTTATTCTGGAGAGGACTTTTAAGCAGCACTTAGGTGAATGAGTGGGGAGATACAATTTGCAGAAAACACAGCTTAGCATTAAAATGAACGTACATAATGTGAAGACAAAGGGAAGAAAAAGTATAAAGATGTCATTGGTGACTAGTCAAACATCTTGGACTCATGACCTCAGTAGCTATAAAATCCTGGCAACAGCTTTCCACAGATGAGTTGCCTGTGTTACTTAGCTGGTAATCCAGCCTTGTTTTTGGACATAGAGCTTGACATAACAGTGTCCCTTTAGTCCAGTGTTTCTCAAACCTTTTCTAGCATGCCCGCCTACAAAAGCTGGGAAAAATTCATCCCCTCAACAGTGCCTCTATGTCTCTCCAGGTAGTCTAACCCCCCCAGTTTGAGAGCCACTGCTTTACTACTTCAGCCCCTTCTCGTCCGCCTCTGTGTGCCCCTGAATGCCATCAAAATGTATCAAATCCTGATGTAGCAATTGCCACTTTGACACAAAAACACATTCACATGTCACTCATCCATAAGTGGCCAAAATCCGACACATTCTTAATCCACGGTGGCACATGAAAGCGTTATCTCGAATGCGGCTCCCACAACTGCCCCTCGCAGCCAATCTTACAATCTCACAATGCATTCTCAATGTCAGATCGCTGCGCCATTCATCCGAATGCCTCTGAAGAGCACAGGCTGAAGCATTTAGGCATTTAGTGTGAATGATATGGAGACACACACTCTTAAGTAATATATGTGTGTGTGTGTGTGTATGTGTGTGTGACACAGAGGCTGGTGCATATTCAGTATGTCAGAGATGAGTAGCCATGCATAACTCTTAGATAAGGCCTGTTACGGGGTCCTTAGAGGGACAAGCAGAGCAGGGGAAAGAACATCTGAAAAGGCATATTCTTCTGTGGCCATCAGAGGAACTCTCATTCACACAGAAAGCTCTCGTCTGGATCACTCTCTCTTTATCCCCTTCTTACTTTCTCTTTTTCTTCATACCTCATCCATTTTTCCCCTCACACACACAGAGGAAACATATTATTCCTACTCTTACAGTTATCTATTTTATCTGTCAGTCTCCAGTCTTTTCTTTGTGAAACTACTCTATGATCCTATTCTGGGTTTATATGAAGAAGTATTATGTGACCCACAATTGCTGTGATTTATGTTCTTCTGTGTTTGCTGTATGTGCAGCTAAAATGAGGAAAGGATTAATTAAATGTGGCTTTACTGGGTTAAAGTTAAGGTCTATCTTGATTAGGGATGTGTGCAATTAGTCAGTACTAGAAATACTAGTTGATTAATCCAATTACTAATATTTTATTAATGTACAATGCAGGTTAACAGTTGCATCTAAGATACTACGCAGCCGCCCGCCACTAACCCCCTATTCCACGTGCCAAAACCCGGATGTTGTAAACCAACAGTGTAGAAAGTGGCAAAGATAGATAAAGCATAAAACCAGCTTCTGTGGCAGTATTTTGATCTAGAAAATGAAAGGTTGTATGCAGGCTGTGTCTGAATGCACTGGCATATAACCACTCAACCAGAGCAATGTATAAATACATGCAATATTTTTTGGCATAATGTTCAACCTTATTGATTAAATTGTACTCAATTTTGACAGTTTTATGCGTGTTTTCTTACTTTTAGACTGGTTGACTAGTCCTAATTTAAATTTCCGTTTAATTAACATGGAAATTAGTTCTTAGGAACATCCCTAGTCTTGACGTAATTAGGATAGAGTGGAGTATGAGTCTTACTTTTTCTACTATTCCTTTTTTTCCTAAAATAAACGACATTCTTAGTTGTTTGAATCCATTTAAAAAGTGATCTATAAGATGGTGATAAATCTAAAAAAAAAAAAAAAAAAAATCACTTACCTACATGATGAAGGCACAGCACAGACAACAGCGACAAAGACATAGAGGAAGAGAGAAAGGCCATAATTATAATGCGATCAGCACTATGATATCACTGTAATTACTCATACATTCCATAGCATTTGCATATAATTATTTTCGTGCAAAACCATGCAATTCATTAATTTTACATGGCTGCATTACAACAGACATTTGGCATATAATTGCATATATTCCCAGGAATGTTACCCAACATTGATGACACTTTACTCTGTGTGTGTGTGTGTGTGTGTGTGTGTGTGTGTGTGTGTGTGCGTGTGTGTGTGATATGTGCTCTATTTAAGAGGCTGCTGGATCATTAGTGCTTTTAAGATTCACTGTAGATTTCACAGTCTTATAATGACTGTGTTTGCACATGACAGAGCAAGAAAGAGAGTAAGGGAATTAGTGTTATTTTGGAGGGGTGAACTGAGTGATAGTGTATAAAATGAAGAGACATACAAACACATACCAAGAACTTAAACTGTATAATATGTACTTAAAGATAAGAGAGTGCAGAGGAAAGGAGAGTGGAGGAAAATTAAGGAAAACTTGTCCAGCGTACTGATTGGCTGTGTTGATGACAGTCGCTGACTTCTGCCAATAGCAAAATTGAATGCCTCCACCTTTACCTTAGTACACAAACAAAGACAAAAACACACACACGCACACACAAACAGACATATATGCCTTTTCTCTCTCATCACTGTGATACGGCCTCTCAAACTCCCCCTTTATCTCCTCACCACCCTTCATCCTTCCCTCACTCCCCCGAACACCCTTTCTCCTCCTCCTATTTTCAATCTCCCTGCTCTCATTTTAATTACCCAGAACGACAGCGAGGAGCCTGCGTGAGACATTAAAAAGGAAAATGGAGAGCAGCGAGTAAAGGGAGGGAGGGAGGGAGAGAGGGATGGAGTAAAAGGTAAGGAAAGGAACGATGGGGGAGGTTTGGTAGCTTCAGATGGGATGATGAACAGTCTATCCCTTTAAGTGAATTAGAATTGGAGTAGGGGGGATTTAAAATGGATGAGGAGGGAGGGGTGATTTTTATCATGATGGCAGCATAAAAAACACCATGAGGTCAATGAGGTTGAAAGTAAGTGTAGTGGGATGCAACAGTCAATGCAAGTGTCAATTCTGCTTCTATCTTCTCCACAGACAAACACTGACAAACACTGACAAACACACACACACACACACACACACACACACACACTTTCAACTCAATATATCCCTTATGGGTGTTGAGAAACCACAGAGATACATTTTTGACATTTTCTTCTAAATTCTGTTTTTGTGGAGCAGTGTGTATGTGTGTGTGGTATACGAGTACATGTCCCTCTGCTGTGTCTCAGAGGGATGTAGTAATGTGTCCTTCTTTGGTCTCCCAGGGTGAATGTGTCCCTGCTGTCACACTGTGTGTACGTGTGTGTGTGTGTGTCCCTCAGAGCTTTGCTGCTAGACTCTGGATTTCTATGAGCACATCTGTGTTGCTGCCACTGTTAGCCAGACATGTAACACACACACTTGCATACACATGCGCCCATGCGCGTGCACACACACATAGAACGACAGGAAGGAAGGAAGGCAAAGCAAAGCAGTGAGGGGAACGGGAACATGATTTCAAAAGCGCTGAAACGAAATCCTCCAGAGTTGAGATCACAGAAACACTAAAAAAAGAGAGAGATGAAAGCGCAGTCAGTTTCTTTTTGAGCTTTTTTAACACACAAAACATCTCCTGTGCGTTCGTATTTTCGAAGGTAAAAACTCTGCCATCATTTCAGTGTCTGCCCGTTTGAAATCTCTGTTCGGTTAATTTTTTTTTTCAGCTGGTCCTCTTCCTCTTGTGTTGGAAAATGATTCGCTGCTCTCATTCCCCTAAAGACATTTTAATAATTCTCTCACTTGCCAGTCTCCTTCTTTCTCTTCAGTCTTGTCATTCATTCCTCCTATATTCCCCTCCCAATCCTTCATTTCTTCCTCCCTGATGGCTGCTTTTGTCCATCATTGGTTTGTAATTTAAATATTTTTTCCTTTTTTAAGTGCAAGGACAAAGTTATTTCAGATGGATTCTCTTTCCTCGCTTCCTCTCATTTTCCTCCATCCTGCCTTGTTCTCATCTTCTAGAGAGTAAGCGAGAAACAAAGAGAGTGACAGACAAAGAGGGAGAGAAAATGAGTGATAGGTGGAGAGAAAAAAAAGGTGGAGAGGAAAAGGAGAAAAGTTGCTGGCCAGAGATAAATAGGTTCCAGAAGGAGAACAAGAGAGAGAGAGAGAGAGAGAGAGAGAGAGAGAGAGAGAGAGAGGAGAAGAGATGAAGAGACAGATGTGTACTGAGATGAAAAGGAGTCGTTGTTGAAAGACAGAAAAGAGAGGTTAAGAAAAGGTGAAAAAAACAAACTGAGCCAATCAAAACTTTGTGG
Organism: Istiophorus platypterus; assembly: GCA_016859345.1. Classification (NCBI taxonomy): domain Eukaryota; kingdom Metazoa; phylum Chordata; class Actinopteri; order Istiophoriformes; family Istiophoridae; genus Istiophorus; species Istiophorus platypterus. Next base: position 16,569,760 of record CM029120.1, read on the forward strand.
GATTAATTATTATAGTTGTCATCTTCCTGTGCCAAAGCCAGGAAATGAGAAACAGAATACTGGACAGAAAAACGGATTCAAGCATGAATGAGATTGATGCAGCAGGCTGACTTGCATAAACAACAAGTCTTAAACTGGCATATTATTTTTGATGGAGCAAATTAACAGGTGCCTAGCAACTGCTACCACTGACCGATTTCTGTGTCGACTGAAAATGACGTCAGTGGGACAAATTCCTCAATCACTTCTGATTGGTTACAGCAAATCGACCCTCTCTCCCAAAGAGAAAATGACTTACATGAAAACTACTGCTCTGCCCTCTCTCGATGTTGATGTTTCGTATGGTGTCAACAATGTCAGAGTGAATCAGAAAGAGGAGATAGATCAGCAGTTCAGTCCTATCCTCAGGCCAGAGAGAAAGAAATAAATTACAATTATAGAATTAAGTGCAGCAAAAGGTGATAAAGAAAAGTAAAAGAAAACCACAAGAGAATGGATATTCAAAGATAAACAGGAAGACAGAGAGTGAGAGAGAAAGGCAGAAAGAAAGCAAGAGAGAGAGAGAGAGAGCGAGTGAGTATGACAGAGCAATGATGTGTATGTATGTGCAGACTGCAGTGTGTTGGTTGCTCTGTATGAACGCAGTAGGAAACTCAATGGATCAGGGTCCTTCATTATGCAGCCAAAGCACGGTTGACCGAGGAGCTGCCTGTTTAAACAGCTAAGCCAAAACACATAGTCGACTTGTGTCACACCGCCTGAGACACACACACACACACACACACACACACACACACACACACACACACACACACACACACGGATAGAAGCACTTCATACACATGCTTTTGTATACAAATGAATCTTTCTATTTTTTTCCTCATGTGCACAAAGATAAGCTACATTCCAAGACACCAAATTTTAGACCTACAATATACGTAAACTGCATGTGACCAAGCACGCACACTAAGGCCTGAAAACAAACACACACACACACACACACACACACACACACACACACACACACACACACACACACACACACACACACACACAGCCGTGCACAAATAAAGACAGCTGCAAAATCACTGATATATTTTCTTTCATTCTTTGTCTCTTTATCAGAGGGAGGGAAAAAGACGGAACAAGCAAATCAAGGAGTGAGAGAATAAGAGAAAGACTACATATCTTGTGAAGCTCCCTTTGAAAAGGAGGGGTCAGACATCTTTATGAAGGCACAGCATAATGCAAACACTGTATGACCATACAGTTCTTCTAAAGCTAACAACAATAACTATGTGTATGTCTTAGACTGTGCTGCCTCTCCCTCAATGATGATGGATCTTTTTGTCTTCAAGTTCATGGATCATTTCCCAAGGAGCTTATAGTGAGAAGGAGAACAAATGGATGCTTACACACCCTCACTACATCCTCACACACCCTCACTATATCCTCAATCACACACACACACACACACACACACACACACACACACACACACACACACACACACACACACACACACAGATGTACAAGCATGATGATCAACACTTGACATGACACATGAATTTTAGTCAGTGTATGTGTAAGTAACGGAGATGGGCTATAAAGGAATAGTACACATGAATCTACATACACATGTTCATGATAAAATCCAAGATCATACACATCTATGCTCGGATGGAAAAACATGAAAGACAGAACATAAGCATAAAAGAAGTATATGCACATGTGAATGCACACAAATACTGTAGTACACATGGAGCCTCTATACATTCAGCTAACATACTGTAACAGCCCTTAACTTCCAGATGACTGAAAGACTCTTTAAGAATGAAGAGATCTCTGACTGGACCTACCTACTGACACTATCTACTTTCTGCAGGCATGGTGGTAACACTTGTGCTGCTTCATTTTATACAAACATTGAAATATGCCTTCCATAATAAACTGAGTGCTGTTATAGCTATAACAGAAACACTGCGCATGCATATACAGATGGGTGATAAATTGAAGGGGAAATGTAAATAAATGAATAGAGAAACATAACAAATGCAGGTGCATCCAAACAGGTGCCCTGCATGGTACAATTAAGCACTTAACATAGAGTCAGGCTCTGTGGCCTGTGTAAAAATGTTCCACAGGCCCGGTTGATTCTGATTTTGTATTAAGATCGCAAGAGAAAAAGATCACAATAGTAAAAGTGACTGAAGTGTCTTATTCTTCTACTCTTTGATCTCTGGGAAAAATGTCACTAAATAGGGTCGGAAATTGAGGTTGACCGTACCCATTTGCTGACCATGATGCTCATGCATTAATGCAATATGTAAGTAAAAACTGAGGACTCTTCCTCAGGTGACTGAGAATGTCAATGCAAGATGTGATTAGACTGCATCAGCAAGAACAGTCTGTCGACAATTACATAGAGAGGGATATTATAGTCGGATTGCAGTGCATAGACCCCTCATTACAAAGTTAAACAGCGCTCACTACTACCATCATCGGAAAACCAAATGAGGGAACATTCTTTGGAAGAATGAAGTCCATCCCTCCAGTAGAAATCTAAAAACATGTAAAATTAGCTAGGAAGAATTACATAGAGGTTTCCCCCATGACCTCATCCCCTCCATACACATGTCACCGTGGGGTGTCAACAACAGCATGATCTCTCACCAGTTCCCCTGTTAAACAAACATGTAATATTCAGTTCAGTGCAGCACCTGGACAAGTTGGATTCACTACAACTACAAATGCATCTAAAGATTAAAATAAATAAATCAATACTTATGTACATGAGTACATGTATTTCAAAAGGGTAAATATAAAGTTAGATATAAATTTACTAATGAATACATATAATCATAATGTATATTGTAATAATATTTCTACAGGACATTCCAAAACAAAGTTTACAGAATATATCACAACTAATATCCAAACATAAGAAAAGACATCATCTGAAGACAAATTTATTCCAATGATTTTTTGAAAAATAACTTTCCGTCTTGTTTACATATCCTAATCCCTTAGATGTAGCGGGTGGTGCAGCTGTGGTTTGGTGTGTCTCTTTGCTGGCGGATGCGTCTAATGAGCGATCCTTCCCTTCCAGCGCTCCCAGTATCAAACGTCTCCTTCCACTCCAGTCGTTTACCCGGGGACTGATTCTCTATGAAGTCGATGCTTCTGCTTGTTCCAGCGCTTCGGCTTCAAACGCCGACGTGCCTTTTGGGGTTTGCGCACATATCTGCTCTCTTCCTCTTCCTCTGCTCCTCTTCCTCTCTTTCTCTCCTTTTTGTTCCCCTTTTCAAGACTTCCCAGGCGTCTGCGAGTCTTTGTCTTTTCTTTCTTTTCTTCTTTCAAGTCAAGACAGGTGGGACCAAACAGCCTGGCAGTTTTCCTCTCTTTTTTATCCACTCCCTTGTTTTCTTTCCATGGCTGTTCTCTCTCTTTCCCTCTCTTTCTATCTCTCTGTTTCTCCAAATTGAGCTGAGATAAATCCTTGATCTACCATTTGGAAGGAGGTAAGTCAGCTTTAGTGTGTCTCACACCCACACCCACGCATGCACACACGCACGCACGCACACTCACACACACTTGGCCTACCGTATGCAAATAGTGATGTCATAGTGATATCATAGTACACAAACAATTACTGTGATTATAACATTCATGCTAAATCAGATACTCACATTGATTCACACATGGTCACATATGATAAACTCACAGACAAATTAAACTTCAACTTCGAGAAATGAGATCACCAAGGCCATAACCCTTTTATGTATTTCGAGGAATCTGACATATTTGCAAACTTCAGTGTTCAAATCTACAATAGAGTTTATTTAGTGGGTCTATTTTAAAGAAACGAAAAGATGAGCATCAAATGCCTGTTCATGTTCACAAGTATAGCAAGTGTGTATTCATATAAACTCAGCTGTTATTTTCAGTTTGACTGACTAGCTGAAGGCCATGAGCAGAGGCATAAAATTCTTTGTGTGATTATTACACCTACCCATCCTGTCTCCTTCAGATAGCTGTAAAGAGTTTTTCAGCAGACAAGGAAGGTATTCATATACTGAATTTAGTCTAAATGTAATATACACATATAATTGTGCTGACTGACACATATAATAATGGTCCAGTAATTTTAAGCTCAGTGCAGTTTGATTTAATAGCAGTCTTGCTGTAGTTTCATAACAAGACAATTCTGATTTGTAACGGTTACTCAGTAATTATTTTACAGTTAACTATCCTTTTCCCTTCTAAATAAGTGAGAGAAACCTGGAGTTTTACTAAAAGCTGTGTAATCACCAACTGCTCGTGCTTTTTAACCTGTCAGACTTCATTTTTGTTTTGTCACCGCATTCCTAAATCTCAATTAACTTGAGGAGTACGATACTAATTTTACTGATAGAATATCCAAAACTTGCCAAAATTAGCATTTAAGAGGCCAGTATAAATGTATCAACTTGTTGGAGACTGCTTCGGTAAGCCTTTTTATTTATATGACTCCTACTCTGAACCAGGGAGCACTTGTTTCTGCAACAACTGCAATGAACTGCAAAAACACAGAACCATTCAATCCTTTGGGGGTCTTAAAAGTTCTTACTGATATTTTAATTATTCAATAATTAAGATAAATGTTTTTGTAAATGTGTCTGTGTGTGATGCTTAATTAAGTAAGTAAGTAACCAGTTAACTGTATCCTGTTGCTGCTATCACATCTTGGTCCTTAATATTATCTGTGTGAGATCGAATGTAAACAAACCGGTTCCATCATATGCTCTGCACTTGCTATGAAATCAGGACACCAAAAAGCCCAGCACATTTCAAGGTCAGGAAAATAGCAACATGTCATACGACTGCTTCAAAAATTCATGGGATGTTTTTCAATTTTACTTTTTTAAACCAGGAAAACAATGGTGGAAGTACAGAGATAGATTAATAAGTAAATCAATTTAGTATTTCCCCACCAGAAATTTATTCCTGGCAAAACGGAGAAGCCTTTTACACAACTGCATTTCAACTGTGTAGGGAAACTCTGGCACATACTGCATTTAATAAAAAAACAAAATAAAAAATATATTTAACCGAACAGTGAGTGGTCAAAGAGCAGAATCAGGCCTAAAGGAGGAAACAGCCAAGTTAATTTATGAGCAAAAATCCTATTAGCATGTGTCTAGTGGCATAAAGCCATCAGAAATAAATAGAGAGAAGAAAGCTCTGTTTAAAATGAATTGCCGTGTGTGCAAGGGGAAAAAGGCATTCTGCTTCCTCTGAATCTCTTTATTACTCTCCTCCAAAAATCATCCCAATTACAGAACTAATTTTAGCCTCTAGTTGGTGTGCTTTTGTGTGTTTTTACCTTTCCAAAAGATTGAAGGGGGGGCTTAATATTGGAGGCAGGGGTCGAACTAGGTAACCATAACACACAACACCCATCTGGGTACTGTGTATATTTGTGTGCCAAAAGCTAGGAGGAAAAGAATGAGAGATGTAGCAGTGTGCTCTCCCTAAAATTTGTGTGTGACTATGTGAGAGAGAAGATGACATCTTGCATGAAAATCCCTACATTTGCAATTGTGTGAGTGTACGTGTATGTCTGAGCGTAGTTCATTATGTTGCGATGTGTTTTTGAGTGTACACAACTGCCAAAATGTCATTCCAGTAACACAACGATCATCAAAGCCTGCGCCATCTATCCTAAAGACCATCTAGTGATATTCATAAAGAGCATAGTAGATAACAGCCTTGTCATGTTAGCTCCTCCATAATCCAGACGTCTAGCCTTTCATCTACACCAATGTGTGTGTGCATGTGTGTGTGTGTGTGAGAGAGAGACAGAGAGAGGGAGAGAGAGTCAGAGAGAGGATGATCATATATGCTCCCGTTGTTAAGGCTTATCACCGAGATCAGAGTGATGTCAAAATAACTGTGTGTTGGCAGGTGATGACACATACACAGAGGCACACATACTGTAAACACACGCACACACAATATCATAGCACTAAAAGGATGCAGGACACGTGCACACATTATAAGGGTACAGACACCTCATAACAAAGACAACTATGTGCAACATTGTGACAGCAGAGACACACACATATTCACAGACATGTATAGTATATCTTTAAGAAACACACACACACACACACACACACACACACACACAGTTTTCCCCTCTAGACAATTATAGTAGAGTCAGTTCAGGTATTTGAGTTGTTGTAGCACAGCCAGCCACAGGCTCAGTCTAATTACTTCTGGGATGGCAACATCACGCCAGCAGCAAAAGCAGGTGTGTGTGTCTATGTGTGTGTGTGAGCGTGCGTGTGTGTGTGTGTGTGTGTGTGTGTGTGTGTGTGTGTGTGTGTGTGTGTGTGTGTGTGCGTGTGTATGCAGAGAGAAAGTGACTGGGAGAGTCATGACTAAGTATTTGTCTCTGCAGGCACTTCAAATTGAAATGTATTTTGACATAGAAAATTTTAATAAAAACCTTGATCAATATTTCTTGCTAACAGGTTCTTTATTTTATACCCACAGGTAAAAATGAAGGGAACATTTCTGAGAGGAGCTTCCCGATGTGATATTTTAATATAAATAAATGTCCAATGTGATGCTCTTTTAACTAATCACTGATACTGGGCTAATTGGGGTTTTACTTTTCTGCTATAAAACCCCAGAGATTTTGATGGGTATGTCCTTCCAGTGTAGAGTTGCCTGCTCTCTGAAAGTGTTGTGTAATAGCTGAGTGATCACTGTTAAGTGCAGCAATAGCCAAAAAAAAAAAAGACGAAGCAGAGAGAAAACTCAACTTATCAGTGGAAAATTCCAGCATTTTCCAAGAGAAGTGTAGCACAGAAATACTACTAAAAGGAAAACAAAAACATCAAGAACAATAACAAAAAATACAGTTTTGTTGTTTAAACTTGTTATTATTGTGTTTTGTATTCTCTGCTATAGGTCTATGTGTGTTTCAGCGTTTCCATGAGAGATCAGCAGCATCCTTCTGCCCAGTCCAATCAATAGCTTGTTACTGCGGCCTAATGTCTTCCACCGAGAGAGCTCACAAACACACACATGCATGCATGCACGCACGCACGCACGCACACACACTCTCAGGCAGATGAACATGAAAATCAAATGCATAAAAATGGTGAAAAGAAGGAATGGGCACACACATTTAAGCTAAATCTTTGACAGCAATGTGTTCTCTAACTGTACCTTGCCTTATGGAACATGCTAATTTCCAAATTCTCCAGTAAACAAACATCTCTCAAGAGGCAGCATTTCAGCTTTACGGCCTTAACTCTGTCAGCCCAGAGGAAAACAAGACCAGGCTTGAAAAAAGAAAAAGCTGAGATGAGATGAAAGAGGAGGAGGAGGAGGAGGAGGAGGAGAGGAGCCATTAATATACTGAGAAAAAAAAACAGGCAGGAAATGAAAGTTTAGATTCCTTCCTTCATCTGCTGAGATGGGCTTTATGGCTAAAAAACCTGTTATAGCAACTGTATCTGTGATTTTTTTTTTTTTTAGCTTTTTTTTGGAGCTTGATAGATTGTGCTAAACTATATCATTTAATTTTTATAATATGTTTTACTCTAGATGTTGAGCAGTTAAGATATTGGAAGCATGTAATGTCTAGTAATAAAGAGGTCAAAGAGCAGCCCATCCTGTTTTTACAACACTGAAGTAATCAATGAATGATCGAGTAAGGTGGCAGTGCTTAGATGAGACATACAAATTTTAGACAGCAAGACAGTGTTATATTTTTTTTTTAAGGGAAGTTAAAGTGAGTTTTCAGCTCATAACATCAGCTGCTGAGCGACTCTACTGCACTAACTGGACTTTATTTAGTTGCGGTAAACAAGGTAAAGTGAAACCTGTGCCTACAGCAGCTGTGCTCAACTCACTGCAAGATGAAGACTTACAGCAGAGAAGACATATTTGAGCAGGTTTTTGAAAGAGACGTGATATAACATTAGGTGCATCTATTGGCACATATAACATCAAAGAAAATATGATTTTAAGTGGACGACCTCAGTGGTAGAGTGAAATTCATGCTGGGAAACACTATATCAGACTAGGAGGTGAGACGGGATAGTTTTCATCCCATATATAATAAGAATTAATCTACTCTGACTGATAAATAAAGATTTTCCTCTGCTCCATTTGAACATTGTTTCTCATCAGCTGAATCCAGTGACCTTTGACCCCCCCTGCAGCCAGTCATGGTGGTCGGCAGTGTAGAAGTGGGTTTGCATAAAATAAAGAAAAAACTGAAACACAGACACAAACCCTCTTCAAACACACATCCACTTCTTTTGCACTTTTGCACATAATCAGTACAGACACACACTCACAACAGCACAGCATCCTTTTGTTGGAGCCTTTGTTTTGCTGTTTCTACTTTTTCCCTGGCTGAGGGTTTGAAAGTGATTACCAATGCGGTCCACTTCATTAGCATGAGAACAAAAACAGCGTGGGGAACACATTATCACTTCACAGAGAAAGACCGAGAGCTGTCTGCCTGTTTGTTTATGCCATTGCGTTCGGACATTTTCTACAAGCACCATCACTGCTGTCTCATGAGGACAACGTTTTCTGCAGGAGGAAGTAGCAGAGCCAGGAGGGGCAGGAGGAAGTAGACATCAACGGATAGAGATAGATAGGTATAATATTCTGGTATGTGTTATTGCAAAACCGAGTACATGCATCAGCCAGGGTATACACAAGCTGTGAATATTCAGAGCGACATGACGAAGAGATATTTTCGTCCCATTATCCTTTTTGTATAGTTCAAATTTGTTTATATTTTCATCAAGTATTCCACAGAAACTAGCTTGATTTAAAGTAGAGGGGAGAAAAATGTGTTAAAATGTTCATTTGCAGATGCATGCCTTCTATCCTTTGAAAGTTTAGGTCTTGCAGTGGCTAAAGCTGGATTTATACTTGACACATGCTGATTTTTATTTCAGTGTTGGATTTCATCCATTGATAAAACCTGCACAACATCAGGCGGATGTGTCATACATGACAATAACAGAGATTAAACTGAAAAAGGCATCCAGTCTTTTACTGACACAGATCAACAAGGAAGCTAAAGCCAAACAGAAACACACCACAGCTTACCAAGCTTACCACACATCATTTAAAAGATTTTTTGTCATGGTACATGGACATGGTCAACATTATCCTTTTCAAATCTCAGATGCCCTCCCAGACACACCTCCCTTAATCCTCCTGTCACACTACGCAATTAATTCAGTTAATGCTAAATTGAAGTAGAATGTACATCCAGCATTATTTTGATAACTTTGTATGGGCTGTATGTGTGTGTCATGTATGGTGATTCACATTAATACCTTCTGTACTTATGTAGTATGCTTTTAAGTATGATAACAGCTGGAAAGTTATATATTCTGACATTACCATACTCTCAACAAAAGAGCTGGAAATATCTAATGCATTAGGTAATTAAATAACTCCTTTTTTGCCATCTGGAGCCAGATCAAGCACCTGTGGGAATCCATGACCCACACTATGAGAACCACTGGCCTTGTAAACATCCATTTTAAGCCTTAATCCTTCTCCTTCCTCTATCCTTCTTTCTTTTCCCTCTTTCCTCAGCCAGCAGACTGCAGGTGGGTATGTAAGCAGAAAGGAGAGAAAAATAAAGCCTGTAGTGTAGTGCACCTAAAAACAAGCTATTTGGAGCAGGTTGATCTAGGGGTCAGCTGGCCAGTTCACTTCCTGTTTAAAGGCAATCTGTGGGAAACGGAGGCAGCTCTGGTTAGCCAATCAAAATGTGCCGAGTGGAAATCAATGTGGTTACACAGAAAATGTCAGGCCTCCTAGAGGAGAGGTGGAGGAGGACAGGAAATATGAGGGGATCTGGTTGAAATGAAAGAAGAGAGCAGGATGAAAAAGATGGTGAGAAACAGAAAGGAGAGGAGGGAGGGATGAGGAGAAACTAGAAAGGTACAGAAGTGAGGGTGGGAAAGAAAATGGAGAGTGGAAATGGTAGAAATGGAAGAAAAATGGGGGCATAAAAGTAAAACACATCATATCTACTGACAGATTTTGAAAAAAACTATCAGTGAAAGATGGAGTGATTTTCATTTTTTCTTTTTAAACTTTACAATATCTTATCTCATCTCATTTTATTATTAGAGCACCTTGCAGAGGCAGAGTAGTATGTAAGAGTATTTTTTTTAAACCCAAATCTCCACTTTCATTTAGGACAGAAGCTGTGATAATAAAGGATGCTACAAGTAAACAAATATACAAACTGCTGTGCTTTTAAGAGGTAAATCCCATTTAAATTGCTAAGTGATGTTGAGACACTTTCAGAGTAAAAACTCTCTCCTTTCCTTGCTTGTCTTTCTCTGTCTCTTTATTCTGACACCAAGCTAAAGCATTTCTCTCAGTAACAGAGGGAAAATTAAGTTGGCCTAGGAGTTTGAGTGGAAATCGTTTCAAAGATGGAAAGAACGAGGAGGCACAGAGGAAGAGAAAGACGAGGTGACCTTTTCTGTCTCCTGGCCTGCTGCTTCCTTGTCTTAAACCTGCCTCCTTGGGACCCAGGTGGAGAGAGAGAAAGAGAGAGAGAAAGAGAGGGAGAGAGAGACAGAGAGAGAGAGAGAGAGAGAGAGAGAGAGAGAGATGGGAAATACACACTCCATCTGGCCTTGTGAGGATGAAGAAAAACATTCTTATTTTATTTTTCCTCTCTTTCTCACTTAACACTTTCATCCATCTTTTCCTTCCTTCTTTCCTTCATTCTGTCCTTTCATTTTCTAAGGTCTCATCTGAGACCAAGTCGAACATGAAGCACTGGAGACATCAATCATGTTTGATTATCCCATGCAAAAGTCAACTGTGAATATCAGATATTGAGCGCTAATCTGAAGCTGTCAATTGCTACCATCGGGTGACCTTTAGGTCAGAATGTTCCATTAGGAGTCTTGGTACAGGAGTGTGTGTGTGTGTGTGTGTGTGTGTGTGTGTGTGTGTGTGTGTGTGTGTGTGTGTGTGTGTGTAGAAGTACTGTGTTCATACAGAAGCTCAAATTCAGATGCATGCACATGCAGGAATAACAATCAGTGCACACACACAGTGCAGTCTTTGGAGTGTTGAAATACAAAATACATTTTAGAAATACAGACCAAACATATAATGATACACACACACATATATATACACACACACACACATATACACACACACACACACACACACACACACACACACACACACACACACACACACAAACTTCACAGTATTAAAGTAGATCGAACCATAAAACACAAGGGCTTCTAAAATAACCCAAAATGTTATTTTAAATGTTCCACTTTAGATCAAAGTGGGAGGCAATGATAGATTAAAAATTTCCCTGTGGAGAATGGAGCACTATTCAAAGGTTCCCACCTTGGTTGTTTCCCTGCCCTGCGATTCTCTCCATCCTATATAGGAACAAGAAGGTGAAAGGTCACCGGGGCTCAATTGAAAACTGAAAACTGAAATGAAATCTCTTCTCTCTCTTTCACATCAACACACTCTCTTCACCCTGAGTTGATTCACTCCATCCCTTCTCCTCCTGTCACCTCCTCATTTCCTGTGTTGACCTTGGCTCATCCTCTCTGTCCCTGCCATCGTCTCAGGTTGGTTTTAATTGAGAAGGGGGAGATGGGAGAAGGACGAGTGCTCCTCTAAGCCTGGCTGCTCTTTGATGGGGAAGGATGGGGAAATTGGGGGGGGGGGTCTTTTTCTCTTTCGATCTCAAACCTTGCTGTCATTCATAAAACACACTCATGCGCACGCAAACACACACACATACACACAGGCACGCACGCACGCACAGACAAGCAGCCGTTTCTCTTTGAACTGAGTGCTGCAGTGCGTTCAAAGCAGAAATGAAGGCAAAAATACGGGGGCGGTGAGGGGAGCAAGAAGGACACTTCAAGGTGAATTTGATTTCCACATCATTTTAACGTACACACACAACCACACACACATAAATACACTGGCAACCCAAGCCAAGCCAGGAAGTAAGTTACCTCTGAACAGCCACTGATACACATAGATACAGTGACTGAGACCAACAAACATACACACACACTAGACAGTCATGCGGGTATGTGTGTGTGAGAGCAGGCATTACAATCTGCGTCTTATACATATTTATAAATTTCACTCATAACTGAAAATCACCTTTAAACTTCTCCCTACTCCAAACTGTCTGTATATGTGTTTGTGTGTGTGTATGTGTGTGTGTTTACAGAATATGCATGAGTGTGTAGGAGCAGAATGACTCATGCAAAGTTGAACTGAACAGTGCAGAGTCCCGCATTTGCAGGACAAAATATCACAACAATACATCAGGAGCCAGCATTGCAGAGCAAAAACTGTTATAACCCTGTGTGTGTGTGTGTGTGTGTGTGTGTGTGTGTGTGTGTGTGTGTGTGTGTGTGTTGCAACTGTGTCCAACCAATTAAAGCAATCAAGTTGAGTGCAAACTGTCCACTGTGCTGCATATTGATAGGGCTAGGCATACAACATTGCGAGTTGGGCCAGCATGCCAAAGGACTCTAAACCCTGTGTCCACTTCTACCACCAACGCCAACCAAAACCATGGCGTAAACACTTCACACCCCTTAGCTCCGCTGTATTCTACAAACACAGACACACACGTGTGCTAGATGCAAACACTGACTTGACAGTATGACAAATAATGCCTTCCATCAAGAACAAATGAGGTAAAAAAAAAAAAAAAATCAACTCATTAGAAAGATAAAAACCTCCCTGAGGGTGAAAGAGAAAGGGGCAGAAACAAGAAATGAAAAAGAGGAGAGAGAAAAAGACTTGAGAGACAACAAATCATAAAAGCTGTAACTCAATTCAGAGGCCCTGCCTCAGACAGCTTTCTTCATCTTTTTTATCTCTCTGTGTTTCTCTCTCTCTTTCTGACTGTCCTGGCTCCTTTGTCATTTTTTTACCACCAACCAATAAGCTAATATGTGGCAGTGGTATGGTTGCTAATGGAGGCAACTTCCCTCGGAGGAAGCATACGTTATTCCATTGGCCCAAATTTTATGCAAAGCTATCACAAGACTTTCAAATTTGACTCGATTGAGTGTGTGTGTGTGTGTCTGTCTGCAAATCATGTATATGCTGGATTGTGTGTGTAAAACCTGCACTGTCTGAACAGTACTAATCTTTTTGTGATTCTTCTGATGACCTCGGTGTTTGGATAAATGCACATTTTTCTTGTGGTCAAATTCCTGGGTGTAGGAGATGTAAGTTGCTTTGGAAAAAAGTTTGTACCATAATGAATGAAAAATGTTAACATACTGTTAAGTGCTAAAAAATCCTTTTTTTTTTTTTTTAATTTCCACTGGGTTTTTATGGATGATGTGGACTCAGGGCGCCTTAATACATAATGAAATAATTAAAACAATTAAAATGTACAAATTCCTGGGTGAAGGAGATGTAAGTTGCTATGGACAAAAGTTTGTACCATAATGAACGAAAATTGTAAACATACTGTTATGTGCTAAAAAATCCTGCATTTGGAATAAAAAAGTAAAAGTTTTTGCAGCAAATATACTTAAGGAGCAAAATACGTTTTATGTTGAACATTCCTTTTCAGCCTATTAGTTAATTACATATATATACTACATAATTTTATCATTGATGCATTCCTGCGTGAGCAGCATTTTAATGCTGAAAATTGTCAAGGCAGAGCAAACTGTAACAACTTCATATACTGTTTGGTAGTAAATAATGACCCTTCAGATAAATGAAGACTATGAAAGGTAGTGGAGATACAGTACTAAAAGTATCAATATTTTCATATTACGAATGACATGTCCATCACATGATTACTTGTACGTGAAAAGGGTCTCACATAATTATGAACACACAGAGAATTATCACTCTGCAGTTTCTTCTTATTTAACCAGAGCTTTATAATGTTCTTTAGTTTAGGGATTTGGTTTTCTAGCCCACACACCTTTACGGTTTTGGTTACCTCCCATCGCTCTCATAGTGTCATTTTCCAATCAGAAGAGGCAGCTGTTTTCAAGGAAAAAGGCTGACAACACAAATAAACAAAACAGCAACAAGAAAAACAAACACTCTATGCTCCCTGCCTTGAAGCTAGCAAATAAACATACCAAAGCATTTAGCAGCTAAAGAGATAGATATTCCCCTCCTGAGAGTGGAGACCAAAAACAGAGGTAAAAGAAAAGTGAATTACATTTATTAGGTGTACAGAAACACGGCTCCACAGGAAGTCTAATGTTGCTTTTTCAAATTATCAATTTAAAATCAAAACATGTTAATGTTGTGCTCACAGCTATAGTAGTTTCCAATACCAAAAAAATCAGTTATTGCAAGTTTATGTAAATAAAATATAAATATTAAAGTACAAGTACAAGAACATGTTTGAAGATTGGACATTGTTTTTCATTTGATTTTCTCATACTATCTCTCCTTTTTCTCCAGATACTGATGTTAAATGATGAAGCAAATTTTTCCCCTTATTCATTTCTGTTGTCTAGTCATCTCTTCTTTGGCTATGTCTTATACACACTACCAGCATGCTCAGAAATCCACACACAAGTCTTGCTCAGAGCAAAACTTAGATTTCACAGAAACATTTACACACTACTGTACACATCTGTTTTAATAAATATTACCATAAACCCATTGCCTCTGAGAGGTCAAGAGTTATTTTTGAAGGAGTGAGGCTTCTACATATTTTTCAAAATTTCCACTGAGTTTTTATGGATGATGTGGACTCAGGGCGCCTTAATACATAATGAAATAATTAAAACAATTAAAATGTACTGAGTCCATAGAGAGACAACAATTAAAACTTAATAAGAATCAATTATATCAACCAAACATTACTCAGAACACACAGAAACATTTCCAAGAATTAGAGCTCATAAAGAATCCATTAAAAACAAGATGTTTTCTCTGAACAGAAGGGATATTGTTTCTTAATTTCCAATGTGGTACATCCGTCTAGAGATGAGAGTTTTATTTCAGAAAAACAAAAGAATAGACACATACACACACTGATGGAGAGGGGTTTTTCTTGCCTCTTGGATGTCACAGGTTGCTGATATGTGCAAAGCAACCAATCACACAGTTGGCACACAAACACACATACACAATCATAGAGAGAGAGAAAGAGAGAGAAAGAGAGTGAGGAGATTTGTTTAATCATTTCGCCAATTCTGACAGATGGTTGTACACTTCTAGAAGAGCAATGCAACTGGGAAAACGGGCAATCGCTGACCCTTGTAGTGTGTGTCGTTGTGTGTGTGCTTGTTTCATTCTCGTTGTAACCCTCTGCCAAGCCCTGATAGTAATCAGGCTGGCAGGACAGTAAACAGCAGAAGTGGACTGAACAACAGGCATCAGTCAGGGCTGAATGCCATGAGGAGAAAACCCCTCCACACCTCAATGCCACCTTCCTTCCTTGCTTTCCTTGCCAGCCAAAATCCCTCTCCCCGCCTCCTGCCTTCAGCCTCATTCTGTCTCTTTCCTCCTCTATTCTCTCTTTGACTTTCCTGCAACAGCTTCCAGATACTGAAGCCTTTTCCTCTCTTCCCACGCTGTTTTCTCTTCTTACCTACATATCTCCCCCCACCCCTTTTTCTATCCATTAACACGGAAGTAACTGAATCTTCAAACAAAGTATGCGAGGCCCAGCCCACACAAGCAAAAAGACTCACCCAAAAACATACACAAGTATGCAGAAAGAAAATAAACACTCACACTATACATATGCACACTGTCGGAACTAACACTTTGTAAAATAAGCAAATAACACACTGTTGGACTGGCCTATACATTAGAGGAGAGTTTAAATATATACACATGGAGCAAAAGAGCATGCGCACACATGTGCACCACAAGTGCACAAACAAATATGGAGAGCTTTGGCACACAAACATAAACACTCTGGCGCATGTCCAGCCTGGGTCTCGTTGCTTGTGTCTATAAAGCCCTGAGCACCATATTGACAACTGTAATGACTGTGGCTGGCAGGAGAGAGCAGATTGAAGCAGCAATCCTAGGCCCTGCGCACTCACTCACTCATTCACTCACTCACATCTTCACACAGATTTCAGGGTCCATCCTACAGCCAGTAAAGAAGTAATACTGTAGTAGTGAACAACCATACTGTGACAGTTTCCCAGATCACCTCCGAGAGGAATAAGATTGAAACAAAAACACCAACACAAATTTAGTCAGGGCCAAGTCAGGGACACTCCTATCTGGACTTAAACAGTCAGGGAATCACAATAAATATGGTTTATTTCTGAAAATATCTGAAATTAGATGATAATATTTAATATTTTAAAATAAATTAAAGAAATGATTCAGGTGCAAAACATTGACTTGGTTGCTGTGGCTCGGGAGGTAGAGGGCTTTGTCCACCAACCAGAAGGTGTGCGGTTCGATCCCCGGCTCCTCCAGACCGTACTGTTGAAGTGTCTTTGGGTAAGATACTAAACCCCCAGTTGTATGATGTCTCTGGAGGATTTTTTGCCAAGTCTGTAAAAAGAACCTTTCATGCTCTTTTTGACATTTTGGGAAATGTTGGATCCAGTGTTCTTGACATATATTAGGGACTAAAAGTAAGGATATCTCTGCCTCATTTGTAGTGCCTCTTTAAATTCAGATCAGCAGGCTAGTTTATTCTACCACTTTGAGCACTGAGTTAGTTTCAGTATTCCAGCTTTTTTTTAAAAAAAAAAAGTATTTTAATCTTATATTGGTAAAGTTTGAGATTTTGTAGTTAGCACTCTTCTTCTTAGTTTAGCCAAGGTAGACACTCCAGATATAAAAACATTTTAAAAATACATAAAAACTAGTGCATAATGCACTACTGCATTTGATCTAAACATTTTAATGAGATGGAGAAAATGTGTATCAATTGTCAATATATAGTGAACAAATGGATATATAAAATGTAGATTTTTCCATTATACTTCGCAAATTCTGTGTATGGCTGTATTGTTGTTAACCAACTGTAGTACTTGGACAGTCTAAGCATGATAGCAAGGCAAAAACTGCTCTACATATAGCACAAAACTTACAAGTACAAAGTTTATTCCCCACATCCCTTTCAATCATCCCATTCTCCTTTTCTATTTCACCTCTTCTCATTTCCACACTGCTCCCTTCATCCTTTACTCTGACCCTTCTCTCTTCCCCTCTTTCTTTCTCCCCCCATGTGCCCCTGACCAAGGAGAAGCGATTTGCAGCAGCAATCCGTCGCTAATTCTCACTCAGCGTTCATGAAAAATGTATAGCAGGCAGACTGTAGGGAGATGCAGATGGGCACTGGGCCCTCAGCGAGCGCCTGGCTCTGCATTAATGGAACATTATTTTCACCCTCTCTATCCCTCCTCTTCATATAAGTCTTTTCATCTGTTTTATTATACTGCCTTGTTTAAAACAGAATCTGGTTGGTTCCAACTAATTTTTTTCTATCTATCTATCTATCTATCTATCTATCTATCTATCTATCTATCTATCTATCTATCTGCATTAACTTTGAAAATGCTCTCCTCCTCAATCTCAGAATTTGAGAAAACAAAAACCATAAATATTCAAGGACTCAATGTAATATTAGCAGCTCAAACAACCAAAACACAGCTATCTGCAATCTGAACAACTCTGCATGTATGTGTTGTGTGTGTTTTTACGTGTGCATTTGCCTACAAGCACAGTGTGCATCCAGCTAAACCTTCTCAAAGATAATAAGAGGAAAAATTTTTATCTTAATCTTAAAAAGACACAACGTGAAGTTTGAATCCAGCTGTGATATGGGTCGTGTGTGTGTGTGTGTGTGTGTGTGTGTGTGTGTGTGTGTGTGTGTGTGTGTGTGTGTGTGTGTATGTGAGCAAAAGCGTCTTAGCATGGAATCACAGATATGCTTGTGTGTGTGAGTGTGTTTAAAGCACAGGTATCTTATGAGAGTAGATTAATAACAGCACTGTAATGTCATCAGGACTAGTCACAGTGAGGATCATGCATAATAAACCTCCCAAGGAGTTCACACACACAGACACACACACACACAGACACACACACACACACCCTGTCACTATAGCAACTGGCAATGTTGCTGCCCCTAACTTCAAAGTCAGCTGTAATATCAGCCTCCCAGCAGCCAGAGGGAGCCATGGTGATGACAGAATATTCGTTCTCTTACGGCTTCTTTCTCCCTCCATCCCTCCTTTAGTTCCTTCACTTTTCTTCTCCTTCATTCCTCAGCTGGTTCCTTGCTCCCTCCCCTGCCTAGCCAGCCTGCTGGGTGGCCAGGCATCCAGAACCAGACATAAAAATAAACCCAGAAAGGTTAGAAGTGGCTGACTGAAGCTAGGACAAGGGGGATCGGGGGGGGGGGGGGGGCTGTTTCTTAATAAGGGAGAAGGAAAGGAACGTTGAAGGGAGATATGGAGGAAAATGAAGGAGGGAGATGATGTGCTCTTTTACTTATTCTTTCTAACTCTTAGTCTTTTTCACAATATTTTCTCTGCTACAGTAAGGAGTGAAAATGAGCAGAAGAAAAGGTAGACTATGAAAAGAAAAACTACAAAAAAAACCCCCAAAAACTCAGCTGCAGCAAATGTCACTCAGCTTCACAAATTCGTCACTTTTCTCCTCGTTTTCATCCACTGAGGAAGAAAAATTCTTCCAGATTTATACACAGAAAAAAATAATTTGACAAGGTTCCCCCATCCAAACTATTAATGAATATAGAATAGATGTCTCCAATCTTCAGTTTAGATTGGCTCAATAACATTTGAAAGATTTTCACAGTTAATTTAAATATTAATGTGGTAACAGAAAATCACCATTTATAATGGAGGGCTTAGTGCCAGAAGGGCATATCTGGCATTAATAGTTGGTGAAAATGAAAATCGATATATCAAGTTTGCACTTGATCTATCTGGTGTTCTGAAATCAATGAGTGCTTTATCAAAAGCAAATCTAACACAAATTTAACTAGGTAACCTGAGCTGACATCTAGCAAAGATCCTAATCGAGTTTTAAGAAAACCACAGGATGTAACACCTTGAAAGGACAAGCTGGTAAAAAAACACAGTGCGTCATGTTCTTTTACTGTGTATATCTAATATCCCCGAATAGCAGCCTTTATATTCACACATTGTCGCAATGTTGACTCCAATGGTGGTTCAGGGAAGACAGGTGGTAAGGTGTTGATGTGTGTTTTAAAAACAAACAAACAAACAAACGAACAAACAACCAAACAAACAAACAGGAAAAGGAACAAATACTTATATACTGTTGCTCTGTCCACTGTGAGATAATTACTAACCCCAGAAATTAAAAGTCACACATGCAGGTGCATACAAAGGAATGCACAAATGATACTTAAGAGTATCAACACACTCTCAGCCATGCACACACAGTCATCCACTTTCCGTTTTCACCCTCCATTTTTACAAGATGTTTATGTAGAATCGTGCTGGTCACTGAAATTCAGATCAGCAGTGTGCATACAGCTGTTTTAATGGAAACCAACAGCCATAAACTGCCTCTCCTTCCCTGTCCTCTATTGTCTTGAATCTGAACTAGTTATCTTAATCTGTTAGAAGAAATAGGCTTTGACAGAGGACACCAGCCAGAGAAGGAGAACTGATGGGCAAAGAATAAGAAAAGAAAAAAAAGAAGATGCAGGGAGGACACATTTCTCTCCTTCTAGGGTCAATCCTTTCTTCCTCTCCTTCTCTTCCTTCCTCATCTTCCCCACTATCTCTCCTCCTCTGTAGGAGAGGCTGGTGGACAGGCGCCAGTGGAAGCTGACTGGTGTTTTCTTAACCAGGTTCATCCCTCTCCATTTCCCCCTCACTCTCAAATGACAAAGCCGATCACACACTAGGGGTGTACGCATTTGTAAGCATAGGGGTAGGTAAGTGTGTAAGAGTAGTGTGTGGACAGAGTATGTGCACACAATTTTACCATTTCCCCTTCAGTCTGGTGTGTGAAGCTTCAGTCTGCCCGTTAGGGGATGGTTGGGTATAAACATGGCTTTCTCTGCAGTTGAGGAGCCCCCCCCCCACTGCTGCAACCAATTTGCTTATCGGTCTCCACCGGCAAGCATTGTTCCCAGTACGTGGAACAGTGTGTAGCCGTTAAATTTTGCCATAAGGTACATGTAAAAGCCTTCAGGAAAAAATACTTTATCTATCCCAACAAGGAATTTGTCTTTTGGTATGTCTCCTTTCCACAGAGGCTCAGAGTACAGTGTCAGCTGCAGAGGACTGCTGGTAGGGATTCAGTGTCCTGCTAAAGGACACTTCACTAGTGCAGAGGCTTGACAACTTGAATCTTCCAACTACAGGCTGTTCTCTTTTTAGATGACTTCTGTAGTCAACATTTCAAACCTGCACTGTAGCAGTGGAGGCTTGTTAAGAGGCAAAACTGTTTAGAATATTTAAAGCGATTTCCTGTGTGAAAGAGAAAAAATATGTCTATGAATTTACTATATTTGGTTATTCACAGGTGAATTTTCTGGTTGAAGGGGCATGTTAAAGATGTATAAAGATGACAAATTTCCCCACTTCCAATTCCACTTCCTGTGCATCTGTGTTTTGAAGCCGTAGGGGAACAAATGGTATGGCCCCAGCAAAAACACATGTTCCTGGCTCTTGAGGATCAAAAAACCATGCATGTACATGGAACTGTGTGTGCTTGCTAAATGATTAATGAGAGGCAAACGAAAACAGGCCGGCATACAAGCGGAAAAATAGCCTGTCTGCATTTTAGATGAAACCATGGTCCTCTGATTCGCTTTGTCATGATAACTGGGTCTGTGGTGAAACCGGGCAGATTTGAAAACACTGATTTGAGTACCAGTTTGATTAAATATCAAAATATGTGGTAAGTTATAGGGTCCAATAGACCATATACGCATATGAATCAATCACTCTTAATTGTATTTGAGTGAATTGGTCAACAGACTGGCATTACCATGAACATTCCCTTATACTTCACAGTGTGGCTTCAGATTAGCTGTCCTATTCTCAGAGCCCCTATGCGCTCATAGCAGTGGCAGGGAGCTGCTGTGGCCTTCAGTGCTGCTGTCGGTTCTAAGAATAGGCATGGGGGTCCAGAGAACATCTTGTCTCTGAGTCTCCCTGCTTCCCTCTCTCCCCCACCTATCCTTCTTTTCTTTCTCCACAGCAAAAATATATTTGAAATATCTTTCACATAAATATATACGAAAATATATGAAATTATGTTCCTACAAAGAAAATGTACTTGACAGCTTATGCATTTTGTCAGTGTAATTTGAATGGTTTCTTAGAATATATGTTATATGTTGAATGGTTTGCATCTACAGTAAATAATCTCAGCATAGTCTAAACCATGTGTCCAAACCATACTCTGAGATATATATATGACATATTTCTTTCCACTTGAGTCCCTCTTTCCTTTTCCTCCCCCATCATTTTCCTCCCTACCTCTCTCCCCCCTTCACTATGTGCCTCATCTCTCTCCCATTTCTTTTCTTTCATGACTCCCTCCGCCTCCTTTTCTCCTCTCCTCTCCTCTCCTCTCCTCTCCTCTCCTCTCCTCTCCTCTCCTCTCCTCTCCTCCCCCATGTGTGCACTAATGTGGAGGCTGAGTCTAACCCTGCTGGATGACATTACTCTGTGCTGCCTGCTGGCCTGTCTGCCTGCCTGGGGACTCTAAAATAAAACACAGCAGTGGGGAGAGCAAGAGTGAGAGCACAAACTGTATAGGCAGCCTGACTGACATGCTCTGATAGAGCACACACACTCAGTGTGTGAAAACGTCTCGAAGAGGACAATATGTGTATCAAAGTGTGGGATGAATGTGTGTTTGTGAGCAAAGAGGTCTGTTTGAATGTGAGTGTGCGGTTGGACTGAGAGCGAGGGGAGGGGGAGCAGGACTCTCCAGCTGTGCCCTGTCAATCTTTCATGACCTAACACTCGGAAAAACAGAGGAGGGCAAGGTGGACAGGAGTGAAGGGGAAGAGAATGTGAGGGAGAGATAGTGTTTTGGATTTTTTTTCTCTTGTCTGATGGAAAATAAGTCAAGGAGGGGCAAATGAGCACTGAAAGACATACAAGAATATTTTTGTCTATGTGTGTGTGTGTGTGTGTGTGTGTGTGTGTGTTTCTGTGTGTGCTAGTGTGAATAACATGCCTCTGCCGGAACCCCATAGCCTGAATTCAACATCCCTCACCCCGAACAAGTGACAAAAAGATAACCACGTTTCACTTCACCGCTTCACACCCTCTCTCTCTTACTCATTCTCTTTCTCATCCTGCTCTTCACCCCCCCCCCCAGCTAACCCTCCCACCCCCATCTCTCTCTCTGTCTTTCCACATGGTTGGCCATCCTCTCCTATGTCCCAGAGGATGGGAGGCTGTGCAGCAGCTTGGCAGGCTGTCAGGGGAGCGCCGGAGAGCAGGGAACATGTAGTGACTGGAACGGGGGTGGCGGTGGGGCTGGGGAGGTGGGAGGAGGAGAAGGGGAGGGATGATGGGTATGAAATCCCTGGCTCCTCACCTCCTTGTGGCACTGGAAGAACTGGCTCTGTTTATCGACGCTAGGCAAAAGATTCAACGGGCTGAGGGCGCTTCAGAGAGGAGTATATACTGAGCTCTCACTCTTCTTCTATTTCTATGTACCGGATATGTCATTGTCATGCACAGCAGGAAATAACAGGAGTGCTAAACATGTCATCCACTGCCAATCATGCTGTCCCATTCTGTAACACCCCCTCAGTCAACAACATGACATGTCACCTTCTATTGACCCATAAGTTCCACACCTTTCCAGGGGAGACTAATTTTGAAAAGGACAAAAGTCAACTGTGAGAAACACCCTTCCTTTAAGTTTCTGAGGAAGCAGTGTTGACCAATGTGTGATATGGGACATGCGAACAGAAGATTTGAGATTTGGTTGCAGATACAAGATAGTTTTTAATTTTTTTCACAAAATTGGGCTGAAATTTAGTATTTTTTCTTATCTTTGTTTAAAGTGCAACTACAAGGAGGAGAAAATATATTGTCAATATATTGTCAGGGCTATTGTCAATTCTTTGTGAAAAGGTTTCACTATTGAGTGATTCGTCTTATTAGACATCTTTGCTATGGCTGCTTACTTTACTCTTGTGTGGAACTGGAGCAACAGGATCAGCTAGACCATGACATACCTGAAGAAGCTCAACATATGGCAAGAGGAATACTGAGGTGTTAAATCTAACCCCGTAGAGAAAATCAGGTTGTGAATACTAACGTTAGTTTAAAATGGAAATCCTGTTGATGAACAAATGCTGATTGCTGGTAAAAGATTACAAAGAAGCAGAGCCTCTTTCAGAAGATAACAGGTGACAAAGCTGTTAAAATGTATACAGTGAAAAACACCATTCACTCATTCATTCATTCAACAATCACTGTGACAGAAAAAACAAAAATTAAATGCTAATGCAAGGCTTAAACACATAGCATGAACATTAACATCAGTACTAATGCAACATGGAAAATACACCGAAAAGCTCATGGTTGGCATCATTTTGTCTTTATGTAATTAGAGCATTAACAACACAGATACTTTACATGCCATAGAATACCAGGCACGCTGTATTTCCAATACATTACATTTTAAAAGAACCGAGAGTAGTGTGACTTGCATTTGTGATAAGTTACTAAAGGACTTTTTCCCTTTGGTCTCCCTTCAAAAATCCCGCCACATCACACAGCAGACTCGTCCCAAAACAACAACATGACACTTTGCCGACCCGCGCTCCCTCCCTCCTGACAGAGAGAAAGGGAAAAAAAAGATGACAGCAGCTTTAGATCTGACATCAAACACTGGAGAGAGAGTGAGAAAGAGAGAGGGGGAGAAAAAAATGGTTACATCTCTGACGTGACAGCTTGCTGGAAGAGCCTGGCAAGCGCCGAGCAATTTCTCTCTCCTCTCTCTCCCCCCGTCCATCTATGCATCTCTCTCCCTCTCTCTCCCTCTGTGTCTCTCTCTCATCAAAACTTGCCGCCGATTAGGATCTCTACAAGCCATGTGCTTTGGATGGGATGTGAAAACACAAGGAGAACCCAAGGGGTAAAACGCCAGGATTAAAGTGGTGAGGGAATATGGAGTGATAGTGGTGGTGGTTCAAATGGAACGGCCCCCACGACATCAGTGGCTCCTCGCCTTGCCTTGCTCTCTTGCTCCGGATTCACACACTGATACATCAAGGCCATTTCTCATTATAGCAAGGGGGGGAGAAATGCTTTCATGATGCTACTTTAGACGAAGAGACAGAGATGGAAAGGGAACGGGGGGTTAAGAGTGTGGGAAAATTAAAGTGAAAGAAAAAAAGGAGCAATGCCAAGATAAGACAGATGACATACTATTAGTAGTATGTTATGGGGGAAAAAACAGAGAAAGAGATATAAAGATTGTGTGACTATGTGTGAGTGTGTGTGTCTGTGAGAAACTGCAATAACAGGAATCACTTGGAAAACTGACAGCTATAACAGCCACTGATTTGAAACAAAGCAAAGTCGACCATCAGTGCATGTTGAAAGACAGAGGACGACCAACGCACAGAGACTTTTAAAGTATCAGTGCATGAAAAATATGGCTTAATTTGAGTTCATACACTTAATTTAGCTTTTCTTGCAGTTTATTTCTCCGCTCCTGAGGCTGTTCGAAAGGTCTGGTGAATTAAATGGCACACACCTCAAGCAGTGCCAATATTTGCGACTTTTGCAAATGTCTATTTATTCTATTCTTGAAAGTGCTGAGGAGCTAGAAGGGTAGAAATGATAGAGAGAAAAAAACGATTAGTTTAGCCAAAAAAACGGAGCAGCCCACATCCCTCCCCCCCTCATAGATCAGCCTGGCCTCAGAATTTCTTCTCAATTACTCCTCCAGTCAACGATTTTTAGCTCTCCCAACTGCCAAGGGCCAGAGCGTGTGGGTCTGCATGTGTGACAGTGTCCATGCATATGCTTTTCTGGGCATGTGGGAGTACGTGTGACTGTGAGTGCATGACGCTGAGACCATTGGCTGATGTGTGTGGCCTTTTTGCCTTCAGCATGTGCTGCAGTCAAAACACAGTCATAGCTCTGAAATGAGGGAACAGATCCATGTCTCCATTGGAGACAAGTAGGCCAGTCACACGGTTAGCGGAGCCATTTGATTGGACAGAGTAGCTTACAACTGAACATTAGACAGTAAGCTGAAAATTTAAAGCAAATGCCTCTATGAGGCTTGAAACTGTGTTTTGGTGTCTACTACAACAAAAGGACTCTATTGTTTTCATTCCGAGATAAATTAAGTTTGCCATCATTTTTCACTCACTCATGTGTCATATTCAGCAATGCTTGTGCCTACTGGTGTTCAGAACTGTCTTTCACTCACCGGCAGACTGGAGGGGCGGTCCTGGGAGACGCCATCTTCATTGTTGGCCTTCCCAGAATTGGCTGGAGTAGGACCCCTGGTGCTGTAGCTCTCCTGCTGGGCCTCCTAGAAAGACAGAAAGAGAGAGGGAGAAAAATACAGGGAGTCTATGGTCAATAAATTAAAAGGCTATACTTTGCAGCCCCCTTGAATATATAGGTAAAAGAGTAAAATAAATGTAATATACAGTATACAAACTGTGTATTGAAAAGGGAAAGTTGCCACACACTAAAATTTGCAAGGTCCCTGAATTTTTTGACCTACAAGTTCTTTGTTAGACAAGTTTGGGCAATACATTATTTTATATGTGATCTTCTAACTGTAGATGGAGCTGTCATTTTTGTCTGCATATAATGCTTGGAGGAAGAAGACTTTGTGGGTCAAGAACTTCCATTAAAAAAAATAAATAAATAAAATATCGGGGACTTCTACATTTCCCTGTGTGGATGACCTCTCCATCTCCTTTGTGTAGTGTTTCCAATCCTGCATCTACTGAGTTTGGATGTGCACACATTTCACTTCTTTGCTTTATAAAAAGTGTATATATATATATATATATACATATATATATATATATTGCCATTATTTTACAGCACTAAAGAGGACTTTAAATCTGGATATTACATATGTAACAGATGTTGTTTGACTAAAAAAAAAAAGAAAAAGAAAATTATCACATATAATGCAGTACAATGTGCAGGAGGTAATTTCAAAACAGTGTGCTTTGTCTGCCTCCGGGTTATATTTGTCACAAATTTGGATCCTACTAAAATAAGTTTGTTTGGATAAAATATAATGTGTTAGTAAATGAAAAAAACAAACTTCTAGTAAGTCATATCTTTTTTCCTAACATTGGCAGTGAGCTAAAATCACAAATTACTTTTCCTGCCAAACACGAGAAATATCAGAAATCATGCATCTGCAATAACATGATCAATAGATATATGAAAAAATTCTCAGTTAGATCAAGTCAAAACAAAAGAGACATGCTCACAAGGAAAGACACACACTGGTACAATGAATGCAGACTGAAAAACATCTTAACATGCACCCATCAGCACATCATACCCGCCAATTCATTTCAACCAAATCCCGGCCTAACCATCTACTAATCCTCGAAACATACACACACACACACATACAAACACACACTCAGTCCTATTGTTCAATCTAAGTCATTTTCTTTCCCTCTGTAATCACAAGCCTATCTAGTGTAAACCAATTTTCTCCTCATTGTCGGAGGTGTTGCCCTCTCCCTCCCTCTGTATCTCTCCGCCTTCCCTCTCCCTCTTCTCTTCATTCACCATGGAGGTCGTTCCTCCATCATGTTAAGCGTCTGCAGCACAATGGCAACTTGTTAAGAGCTCTGAGTGGAAGGATT
The DNA here is from genome assembly GCA_016859345.1 of Istiophorus platypterus. Classification (NCBI taxonomy): domain Eukaryota; kingdom Metazoa; phylum Chordata; class Actinopteri; order Istiophoriformes; family Istiophoridae; genus Istiophorus; species Istiophorus platypterus. The sequence continues at coordinate 16,596,635 of CM029120.1, forward strand.
AGTGATAACTGATCGGCAAGACGCTGCGAGAGATCACACGCGAGTGCTTGCCCACACACGACATACACACAGCCACACATTTATGTTATATACACACATATGGAGCATCCTCAGGTTTTTACTTCCAAAAATCCATTTTCCCCACAGTTTGATTTCTTATCTGTTGTGTGATTATACTGTAGTAGGTGGGCAATATTCCTGTCAGCTAGGTGATATAATTTTATAGCCCTATTGAAGATTATCCTTCACAGCAAGATATACATCATGTGAAATGGATCTATTATTAGAGCATTAAATGTGTCATAATTTATGCATCCAATGAGAACGATACCAATTAAGTATTCTGGTAGGTTCTTTAGGAAATCTAATATCAAGTTAATTTCAGAACAATACCTGCAAAGTTATTCTGTGGACACAGTTTGCACACAGTTTTAAAAGCTGTGCACACATGGATAAAAAGTTAATATAGTCATTCATCCACTATTAAGAAAATGTCATGTATTGACCTTAAATGCCCCAGAGTAGTTCCTTCAAATGCATTTCCATTATTAGCCAATTGAATCTCTGAAGCACTAATTCTAAAAATACAGGAAAAAAAACATCCTAATATTTCCTGAAATGTCAATTTTTAGTATTTCTCTGTAGGCATTTGGTGGACACTTATTTAAAATACCATTTTTAGCATGAAGTGTACTCATGCTCCAACCACTGTATAGCCATGATTACCTTTTGCAGAACTCTTAAATTTGGTCCTGCAATTTGCTGTGCGTAATACCTCTGAACATGTTTCAGCGGTTTATCTGTTTCATATGTTTCAGCATGGATTATTATGATCTGTCAAAGAGCCTTCTGCTCATAGGCTGCTTGGTTAATTTAGCATATAATTTATCCCAATTTTCTTTCCTTAAAAAAAAAAAGGCATTCTGCTGGCAGCTTTGCTTCCACAATTTGTTGAAACGTGGAGCAAAACATGATGCAGAGCAAGAAAAAAAAAATGCCATCAAGTGTGTTTAAATTTTGCGATGACAGCAATCTATCAAAATTCTACCGGTGCACTATGAAGTAACTACCAAATGTACCCATATTTCTTGTGAGTAAAAGAAAGTGGACTTTGAAATAAAAAAAATTCAACCTTTTATTTATGTGATTCGATCAATGTTTTAGAACAGACACCTGTTCTTATGGTAAATTTATGAATCAAGTGATCTTGTTTCATCATTTAATGTAATTTCAGTTCAAATGTACTGTAAGAGAAGGAAACAAAGATGAACAGTACATAAAAGACATAAATAACCTAGTGACAATAATTTTGATTAAATCTCTGCAAGTAAGAAATAGGATGGCATTCATTTCATTGAGGGACTTTAAAGTTACACTCATGTATATTTATATATTTTTTTTAATATGTGTCTGTGTTTGTTGACTGTCTTGTTATGATCTTATATATATGTAATTTTTTTTCCAGGTCTCTATTCTCAAAGAGATCTTGATCTCAGTTAGACCTCCTGAATAAATAAAGGTTAATTAACTAATTTTTTCATTTTTGATTTCAAATAATGAAAGCAATTAGCCAAATAAATGGAACATCAAGCAAGAATCTTGTAATACCTTCTGTATTCCAATTATAGCCTAAAACCCAGAAATCACCAACACCCCCTAACCATGTCTGAAAGCCAGAGGGGAAACCCTGCTCAACCAGATGTTGTTCAATCACTGGATCACATATCATCCCATAAGTGGGCGGTTGCAGAGAGACACAACAGGACTGCAGCAAAGAACGGAGGTGTTATTTTAAAAACAAAGCCATGTTAGTTTCCTCGTCAGAGCCCGGGGCAAGCGTTGTGTGCACAGCCCCCCTGTGTTTATCACTGGGAGCCTGGATACATGCCAAACGTCAGGCTTTTATTACATGGTCGGAAGTGTTTTGTTTGAAGCAGAAACCCGGCTTAGACACAAATACACTTCCACAGGTAAATAAAGGCCCGGGGAAGGAGGAAGGAGGGGCAGAAGAACGAAAAGAAACAGAGGGGAGGAGATGTGAGGTGGACAAGTGGTTTACACACACACACACAAATCCAGAAACACACACACACACACACACACACACACACACACACACACACACATATACACACACACACTGCACAGTTCAATTCGCAGACAAAAATGCGCACATGGAGAGACACATGGAGAGAGTTGCTCGCACAGTGAATTGAGAACAGAAGAGTTGCTGCTGACACAAGTCCAATATTTATTCAGGCATATGCGTGTAGTGTGTGTGTGTGTGTGTGTGTGTGTGTGTGTGTGTGTCTGTGTGTGTGTACTCGAGGGGATTTCCGTTTTAAGTGGGTCAAAGTGAGGTTAGCCTCATACTACTGTTTACACTCACGTTCTTACATCATCACTGTCAACTGTAATATGGACAGGGGAGGTGAGAGATAGGAAGAGACACTGGGAGAGAGAAGGGCAAAAAAGGACAGAGGATGAGAGAGAAATGCAGAAAGTGAAATGCAAAAGCAACAGAATAGGAAGAAATGAAGGAGGCAGAGAAGCAGAGGGAGAGAGAGAAGATGAAGAGAGAGAAACAACGGTGTGAAAAGACTAGAAAAAGTGAGAGCGAGAGAACATCAGAGGCAAATGAAGTAGTGCTGCGAGTGCATCCTTTCATTTGAGTTTTTTCCAGTCCATTGTCTCAAAATCCCATTTCCCAGCTAATTTAGAACCTTCTAAAATACACTCCACTCCATACCTTAAGCCTTAGGCCACAGCTAATCCTGTCTACACACACACACACACACACACACACACACACACACACACACACACACACACACACACACACACACACACACACACACACACACACACACTCTTACACGCACACACAGAGACATGCTCATTCATCCTCCATGCTTTTCAAAAGACTTCATCTTGGCATAGTAGAAACGAATGAAGGATATTGAAGGCAAGCGTTTGAAGTACATCAGGGAATGCTGGAATCAAACTGTGAGTTAAATGCTATTAGACAGCTGTGTGGAGAGGCAATGTAATATTAGATTTGATTGAATAGATGACTGCTGAATGTGGTGTAATATATAGAGCTGGGGAGGTTTTATGCAGACGTAAATCAATATTGCAGCACCACGTAATCCCAGCCACTCTGGAGTGGGAGTCAGTCAGTAAGTGTGAAATTTTCAAGAGGCATAAATGTGTAGATGTTACAAGCAGACGATTGTTTGGAATATGAGACCTGCACGTATCCGCTTCCAATGGTACATGGTCCGGCTTGTAATTGAATCTTTTGTATTGTGTCAGTCTGATGTTAGAGTCCCAGAGGAGAAATGTTCTTTTCCTGCAGGGGGAGGTTAAAGGTTGTGCTGCAGAACAGCGCCTCCTAGAGCTGGCTGCCACCTCAGTACTGCAGGTTAGAGGTGCCTAGTGCTACCTAAAATAGTATTTCCAGTTATTCCACACAACCATTTTGACACTTTCTTTTCAACTTTATTTCCAGTTATTCCACACAACCATTTTGACACTTTCTTTCTTCTTCTTCTTCTTTTTTTTGACTCAGACTTAATTTAGGAGAGCTGTACGGGGCTTTTTTGGTTGGTTGCACTCCACACGTTCTAACTCTATATTCAAGCAGGGACCAAGGTGAAATGCTGCCTCGCTTTGCTTGTATGAGTTTGATTGCCTGTCTTTGAAAATCAGCAATGAAATTTGTATGACAGAAAGCAAGCTCATTTGATTCCACCACTTCACACAAAAGAAAGCAGCCATTATGCTAAGCTGATTTTGGCTGACATTTGCCTCGATCTCTCTTTTTTTCAAACAGTGAGGAAAAGATGTGGATTACTTCAAACTATACATCAGCATTATTTATTTTAATTTTAACATGCATGCTTCTTAATCCTGTTTTCCATCAGCGCTCTTTGCTTTGGGCTATCTTGCTTTTAAAAAATTGTATATACAGATGTCAGTTTTTGTCAAATCCCCAGTAAAGTAGGTGTCCATCTTGAATCTAACTGGCTCTCTGAAGTCCCTTTCTCTATCTCCATGCCTTTCTCCTTCCTGTTCCTCTTCATCAATACCACCTCCACCCCTTTCCCCCCAATCCCTTCCCGTCTCCAGCCGCTCTCCTCATGACTACCAAATGAATTAGTCATCCCCCTTTTTCCCCTCACCTTGGCAGATGCACATCTCCACAAAATCTGACGCTAATGCCATTAATATTCATTAAAAATTAAGCTTAATTGCATGTCTTTAGGAGACACACACACACACACATGCACATTCACACACACACACACACACACACACACACACACACACACACTCCCTAACCATATAGACACATATGCACAAACACACACCATCAACAACACTACGTTTAGCCACCACCTCCTGCAACATTACCCCAAGGACAGGGAGCCTCCGATGTCCATAGAGCACAACACTGAGAAGCACAAACCCACCATCTTTCTTACACACACTTACAAACCCACTCAGAGATACTAGGTCAGTTACTGGGCAAAGACACTGTGATAGAAGAATCAGACAGAGGTTTATAAAGTGAGGTAGTGTGTTTATTTCTTTATTTATATGTGCATGTGTGTATGCCCTATTTTCCGCCTGTAATTAGTGTTGAAGGCAGTATTTTTAACTTTCACTTGGCCAAGCTGCTAAACGATTGGCCATTAAGGAAAAAAAAAAGAAAAAAAATGAACAAAACCAAATAGGTAGTGATGATGATGATGATGGTGTTGTTGGTGGTGGTGGGTAGGCAGGACATCCATATTCAACACCCCATATTCACACATGCATTGGTTCAGAATTGCGGATATGCACACGTGCTCACACCAATCAGACTGACTGAACCGTAATTGAAGCAACTGAATTGAAGATACACCATTTTCTGAAAAATGCTACAATTCAACATTTGGCTATACTATGCTTGTTTTTCATGTTTTCTTGACACATAGTTCTTTTGATTCATTTAAGAATATTGCAGAGGCATTCTGATTACTTCAGATATGCTGTAAATATATTAAAAGGCAGGCCTACTTTTGTCTTCTACAATGGTCTCCTAAAACATTGTGTTGGTTAGACTCCATGTAAATGATGGGCATTCATTCCAGGATACTGCCTATTGTTGTCATCACAGGAAAGCTGACAATTAGAATGGAAATAGCTGATCTATGTGCAAGGATGCTTGCCTGTATATGCCCGTACCAGTGTATGTTTGTTTATGTCTGTGTATGTGTGTCCAGCCTATCTTAATAGGTCCATTTGTAGCAGGGCCTGTTCTAGTGCTGTGTCCTTCAGAATGGATTCTATCTCAGCAATCCCCCTGACCTTTCGCACAAAGAGACTACAAGAGAGGACCAGAGCTCTGACACAAGAGACACACATACACAACCCCCCCCCCCACACACACACACACACACACACACACACTCACCCTAACCATATAGACACATATGCACAAACACGCAACATCAACTACACTGCATTTGGCCACCACACAAAGCACTCATTCCGCTATAAACAGACGCACATGTATGTATGTAGACACAGAAAGAAATGCACTTGCAACAACAAACGACCACACCGATTTGTGTGTCCCTGTCCCTCAGGGATGATGTCAGATGTAGCTAACAGTGTAAGCTGCCGATCCCATTGCCAGGGCTTTCATTCTCATTCCTCTACACAGGCTAAATAAATAAGAGCCAGTCTTTGTACCATCTTCACTTCACACACACTTTGCATGTCCCCATCAACACCACCCCCATCCGCTCTTTCACTTCAATTGCTTTGGCTCACATTTAGGAGGACATCCACCCAAACTGGTGTACGCCCACCTGACTTTTGCTGAAGCATGGAAGAACAATGGTGGTGTGTTGGCGAGCTTGACTTTGACTGTGACATTTTTTTTTGGTGTTTTCTCTTTCTCTCCCTGTCTGTGAAGTCTGTATCCAGGAACAAATGTACCGGCATTTCCTAACAAATGGCAGCTAAATGAGGCCCCTAGGGTGCTGTGCCGCTAACTACGGCCCCCTTTTTTTCAGAGCCATTATGATTGTCCTAACTGTTCCAAAAACACCTCTCCCGTTCATGTTCATTTGCATTTGAATTGCAGCTCGGCTGTACAAAAACAAACATAAATCAAAAAAGGGGGAAAAAAAAGGAAAAAGAAGAAAAAAAACAATGGCGGATTCCAGTTGAGCAATTAGCAAGTGTCAGTCAATGTGGAGGTAAAAAACACACTAAATTAAAAACATTGTCTTAAACCCATGCAGACACGCCATCACACACACACACACACACACACACACACACACACACACAAAACCCAGCTGACATATACAGTATAAACACAATTTTTTCTTTCAATTTTATCATTTGGTTTTTGCTTGAAAACTCATCAAGCTTAAGTGCTCGTCAGTGGCGGCCAATCGGAGCGCAGCAGGCCCAGGGTTGCCGTGGCGATATGCGGGGACATTTAGAGGACTCCGATAAACTCTGCCATTTAAAAGGTTATGACAATTAACGCAGCTCTCTGCAAATTACCACTGCCAGACCTTTACCCATGGATGTCTCTCTCCCTCTTATCACCCCACACCCAGCCTCACACACTCTCTCTCCTCTACCTCCTCCCTTTCTCTCTCGCACCATATGCCCTCCATTTCCTCAGCCCTGTCCTCCCTCCATCCCTCCCTCCATCCTTTGCTCCCTCCCACTTTCTGTTCACCCCCTTCCAGCCAGCAGCACTTTTATTATCCTGTTAATTAACAGAGTTCTTCACTTAATATTCAAATGGTGACCAATTAATGACATTGAACTTTGGGCGTCCCACCCACCCACCTTCCCCTCTTCTCTCACCACATCCTATTCACTCTCTCTCTTCACACACCCTCCTTCCTGGCTCTCATTTCCTCTGTCTCGTCCCCTCAACCTCCTCAACATCGCCAAGGTGAGCTCTAATTTCCGTGTGAGGGAAAGTAAGTGTGTGTGTGTGAGTGTGTGTGCGTGTGCATGTATGAGTGCATGTGTACTTTTTCTTAGATCACTGTTGGGACTTGAATGCACTGAATGCACACTCACATATGGGGACTCATGTCACTGTGGAGACAAGAATTGAGGTCCCCATTGGTAGAGACTGCTGTTTGAGGGTTAAGACTTGGTTTTAGGGTTGTGGTTATGATTAGATTTAGGTTAGGGTTAAAGAGCAGGGAATGCATTATGGCAATGAGTGTCCCTACGGGGATAGTGGAACAAGTCTGTGAGTGTGTGTCTGTGAGTGTGTGTGTGTGTGTGTGCATGCATGTGGGGGTAGGCACAGTGATTGAGGAAGCAGAGCAAGTACACAGCGAGGGGGTAATAAAGCCAGGGGGGCAGGCAGCAGAAAGGCTCCATGGCCTTTTAATTAACCTGGTGTGATTAAAAGCGGGGGTGGCGGAGGGTGGGGGTAAGGGCCTGCTTCTGCAGCCGGTCAGACACAGAGGGGTGACAGACAGGAAATGGGAAATGACACTGGAAGTAGTGAACGGTAAAAGACCCAGGTGATGTATGTGAGCTCAGGCTATAGTTATTCATAGAGCTTTCACTTGTCACCTATAAGAAGTCACACTTCGAGCAACTACCTTACAGAGAAAATAAACTAAATTCTGGTTGAGACTAAAACTTCACCCTTCAGTTTGGAAACTAGTTTACAAAACAATCTTACCACAAAGTTGTAGCTTTTTGGAGCTTTCTATTATATCAAATTAAGAATGAGCATTCAATCTCAACTTTTCAGCCAACATTAATGAGAAATCCTTGTGATGAAAAGTGCTTGAAAAATTAAAATTCAAACATTCAAACAGTTTTTTGACAACTGGGCAAACTCCATCAGCTAAAGAGGATCATATGATAAAAGTCAAAAATCTCCAGGAAAAAACACTAAATGGTGATTTTGGTTTGACTGTTTTTTCAACATGAATTTCCTTTATGAAAAACATTTGATGTACAGGAAATGCAGACTTTTATACACTGTGTGTAATATTTGCATATCATCACTGTCCAGTAAAAATCATAAAATTCTGTTATTTTTAATTTTTCATATTAACTCCATTTATGGGCTGGCACAATGCTACTGCATCTTACAAAAGCAATTAAAAAATCCACTGGACTATCTAAAAATTGCATTTCACAAAGCCAGAAGTTGTGTTGTTTCTCTGGCTAATGAAAAGTTGATGATACATATTTTTACAGGAAAGAAAAAATATGCACGAGTTTCATAGTAAGACTTCAAAATTTTCCAGTGGTCTAAACATTTCCTTCCGTCATATAGTAGTTGACAGTAGGCTGGTAGGAAACACACATATAGCATATCTGTCTTTTCAAAATAAAAGCAAAACAGTAGTAAAAACTTGACATGCACGCCATAGAGTGATCATCCTATTTTTTTTCTAGTTTACACCACATGGTAGATGTGTGACTTTGTGCTTAGCATCACTAAGCTCTACAACAAGAACAACAAAGCTAAGCATCACTGAGAAGCATTTGAACCCATGAATCATCTTTCCTACATGCAAGTCCCTGCAAAATGGGCTTGTCTCCTCCAATCATCTGAAAGCTCCTCTATGCCCCAGCACTGCTCCCCTGAGCCTACTCTCTAACAGGAAGAGGAAATAGTTAAGGCCAAAGGAGGAAAACGATCAGTGGGATAGGTTTCACATAGAAGAGTACAAAGATGGTTTTCACTATGGGGAGTAAATGCCACAGGGAATGACATCCTTCTTCAAAAACCAGCAGTCAAATCCTGACAGGTTTTCTACTCACCCAAATACCATCAGTGACATATTCACCGTACAGCTTATATTATACTAAATGGCAAGGTTATATTCAGCCTCATGGAATTTCTCTCTAAATATAAATTCACAGAATGTTTCTTAGTGAAAAATTACATGGTTGTTGCTCCTTGGAATACCCGATCAAAGCCAGTACCATGCTCTCACAACATTATGAGTTAAGTCTGGCAGCTGGCCAATGTTGCCCCCCCAGTCTATCCTGTCACACTCCAGTGTATACTACCCAATAAAGCAAACACGCCATAAAAAATCTCCAAATTCTCCAAAGTACTGTTTTTATGACGCAGAAGGTATTAGACGGTAACAAAATATCATGCCCTTCATCTGTTGTGTGTCAAATGTATTATGGCCAAGAAGAGGAAGAAAGGGCTCAGATTTTCTCCTTTTAGGTGACTTTGTCTCACACTGTAAGTGAAGCCAACAATCACACAAAAATCATTAGTGTGATGATTTTTATAGGGTCTGTAAAAAAATACTTCCAGATATAATCACATTAAATATTTTTTCACGTTGCAGAATCATTTTTTACATTACAATTTTAAAAGAGGTGATCCTTGATTTAAGCCTTGATATGTTCACATACAAATAACTAAAAAATGCACTCAGTGGAGTGCAGACCTCTGCCAAGGCCAATGTCAAACAAAATAGAGCAGACTTCAGAGGAATAAATTCAGAAAATAATCAAGATCTGCCCCAAAACTGGATGGCTTCTCCCCTGGCCCATGCCCCATGCCTCTATCAAGTTTGGTGCACATCAGTTCAGTACTTTTTGTGTAAGCCTGCTGACAAACAAACAAACAAACCAACAGACAGGGATGATCACATAACCTCCTTGGTGAAGGTATTAATCCAAATGGTGTATGAGGTCAGAAAACCGTCTCAATCAGTTGAACTTAAGTATATTTCACAGTTTTTCTGAGAGCAACAACTCATCAGTTTAAAAATATCTTGTGTTCTCAAACACCCACAGCACTCAAATACACCAGAAAACCACCCACATTTATTTTTTTTCAAAACCTACTTCTTCCCTGAAGTGATATTATATATTTTTTTTTTTTTTTATATCATCAGCCTTTTCATCGTATCAGCCTTGATGTCTTAGAAATGTCTTTCTAGCCTGCTCTACCCCTCGCAATCAGATGAGGTCACAGCAGTGCAATAGACTCAAAGAAAAACGGCATTTTCACTTCCATTTGTGACAAAACCAACTAATAGCAGTCTGTTGCAGAGCAAATTCCGTGTCAAAGGCAGCTGGAATGGTTCCATCAACTGGAGGATGTCCTCTAGCTAGGGTTAATGGGAGTGGAGTGGGGGAAAAGGAACTACGGAGAGCACCAGAAGAACAAAATAAAGAACTTTTCAGCTTGGATTTCTCGGAGTAATGTGGGGTCAAAAAACAGGGGTCAAAACCACAATGAAATCCTAATCTGGTGTGCACTTGCAATTGTGTGTATGTGTGTGCATGTAATCCATTCCGTGTGGCTCACATCATGTCTCATTTCAGCCCAGAATCACAGACAAAGGTCACCGTTTGACCTTTTCACAGCTCAGAATTGCTGCAGCATACTCGGCTGATTAGCGTACACACAGACACACATCTACAAAAACTGAGGGAAAGATGCACATTTGCTCAGAACTGAAAAATGAAAGTAATACAGCTCTGAGCTGAAAGCACACCAAATCTTCTATTTGTAATCTTGGCCAACTGCACTGTGTAAGTACAATTTCCAAAAATGTTTACTCTTGGATCCAAAATCAAAGACAGAGACCTAGTTTCTGTGTTATTCAAATTTATTCTGGTATTTTCTGATATTCTTTCCCTCTCTAAATTGCTCTCTCACTTAATCAATGAACAATTAATTTTGTCTTGATGCCAAAGCACAGGCTGGGTTATGTTATGTGTTAAATGTCTTGATTTATAATGATCAATATTGTGTTTTATCAGCAATTACTTGAACATAAACTACCAAAATCAAGTGCATACTTGAAGCTGGATTTTGCATTTATTACGCAAGTTGGAAATGGTGCAGCCCAGTGCTAAATCCACTCACATATACACCAAAACTGTCTCAACTAATCCAGCCTATTATCAAATATACATTTCCATTTACACATAGTGTATATATATATATATGGATATCAGGCTTGTTAAGTTTCAGATGAATTGGTCTGCGGGTGAAAAGCCAATCCTTTAACTTTACTTGTTCATTAAAAGCTGGGCTACCGGTTAAAGCTCGTTTTTCCACTCCAAGTCAAAATGTAAAAATGTAATATAAATGTAAAAGAATGGGAGCTGGGAGCTTATTAGCAGAAGGTAAAGAAAGGATTTAGTTTGGTCTATAGTCTGATGGTGAACAGACAGGAACTAGAACATGTTGGCTTATTGCCTGCTGTGTTGCTGGGACATAAAATGCAATAATAGCTCTAATACATAGGAAGGATTTCTTGATTATAGGTACAGACAGCGGGATGCAACATTGATGCAGTGGCTGCTGAAGGTATCGTGGCTTTTATGCAGCACTAACAAGCATATGTGCAGATTGAAACATTTTCCCTCAAAGTAGTGTATATGCATAACAATAATAATAATGGCTAACAGCTCCCTGGTCACCACAGTAGTTGGCATAGCAACCAATGTGGGCCTCATCAGCACAGGTGAAACAGGGCTTTGGCGATTCAGAGTACTTGGGCTGAACTACCTGGTGTATGAATGTCAGTGAGGGTCAATTGCTGCTACATCATCAGCAATGATGAAAACACCCCATTACTGTCACAAAATGTCAACGTGGCCATGGATCGCAGCCTTTCCCAGTTAGAGTGAATAATGTTTCTTCAGTAGGCTGCATGGTCTGTGTGTCTGAGCATGTTAAGTGAAGAAACAAGAGTAAGTGCTTTATGTGAGACAAAAGGCATGCTGGCTAAAATGTTCACTCAGTATGAAAATTACTATGTTAAGAATAACGATTTTCTTTGTTGACTACCTGCTTTTGTGTTCGCAATGTTTTTTTTGTCTGGCTATTTGTCTTGGCGCGCTATTCAAGGCTGTCTAAGGAAGGTTTAACTACATCTCAGTAAATCACAGTATAACTACCTCGACAGACAAAACTACACCACTGCCAAACGGCATCAACTTCTGCAGATGCTAAATAAGTCTACTCACATTTGTGATCCACTGATGGCCAATTCAGTGTCTGGGCTAATAAAATTATGCTTGGAAATATTGTCGGCAATGCTGTTGGTGTTATTCACTTTGCCATGTGGTTTTTTCCTGGCTTGAATCTTCTTTTTAAACGCTGCAAAAATGTTCTTTACTGAGGGAAACAGGTTGCATATTTTCTAAAAAAAAACCTGATCTGTGTTGTGTATTATTCTGTACAGTTTTGGCCTGCTCAGCCCTGCTCTACATGCTGTCAATGTGGATATGAGCTGCTAGTGTTGGCTGCTGTTAATCTGATCATGCTGCTCTGCACAATAAGAATTTTTTAGAAATTTATTTAAGTCCTCGATTTTAAAGGTTTAAAATCAAAAACTGTACTCATCATACAGACTTTTTCCTTTCAAAATATTAAATTGTTATAGCTGTCAAGGTCAAAATTGTTGTAGCTCATCTAGGTGATAACATTGCAAATACTTTATATACACCTGGATATCTAAATTCATAGCAATGCACAATATTTCATAAACTTTTTATATTTTTTGTATGTAAAATAATAATTTGTAAAGTAACCATGAAACACAAATGTCAAATACATATAAGTAAAAAAGAATATTTAAAAACGAACCTCCTTATGTGAGGTGAAAAAAAATAATGAAAAATAAAAGTTCAAAGACAGTATTTTGAAAGTGTACTTAAGTATAGTACATGTTATTTTACTTTACTTCACCCCTCTAGTCTCTTGTCATAATGCTGTGCATTAGAATTGGATATGGACTAATATAGTCAATATAGATGAACTGCAATATGCCTGATAGCAATCATGCAGAATGGCTCGGGGCTGCCCTACTTCACTCATCTGATTTCTGCTGTCTTTTCCTTTCCCTCCCTGTTTTATCTGATCTATCTTTTCCTGTCCAGTTCTGTGGTAATCTCTACCGTCTCGTCCTGTTCTTTCTCCTGCTCTGTTTTGTACTGCTATGTTGTGATCCAGGGCAGGGCTGCTAGCCAGAGCCGTTCCATGCAGGCGGGCTGATAGATCCCTCTGGCTGTAGAGTGGATGGGAAACACATGGGCAGCCTTCACTTAACTCAAAAACAACTGCTTGAACATAGCTTCCCAATGGAAAACTTCTACAGAACATCATGCTGAAAAACCTGGCAGGACAAGTCTCGATCCATATCTGTGGAACAGGCCCTTTGTTGTACTGAGGATTCGGTTTTGTACTGGCGGGCTTGTGTGCCTTAGAAATATACAATGTGTTCTTACACTATGACTGCCCAGTCTGTGAACTTGTATTGCATTCAGAAGTGTTTGTGTGAGAGACACAGAGATCACAGAGTGAGATTTACCTAAAATA